>CM034153.1:236628001-237828001 GCA_019776745.2 Taxus chinensis | reverse complement strand
CGCGGGGGTAGGGGTGCTGCGGATGGTGGCCGCGAGATAGGGCAGGGGATGCCGGTGGGAGGTCGGGGGAATGAGCTACATACAGGTGGGGGAGGTTCAGCCTCTCCCAAAATATCAGTTTTTTTCTTTTCTCTTTTTTAATAAAAATGTATTATATATATATATATATATATATATATATATATATATATTATATATATAATATATAATGAAATAAAATAATAGATATAATGCCCCCCTTTTTTTTAAAAAGTACAAAAAGAAAAGTATATATGTTTTTTTTTAATCTACACATGGATAGGACACAACAAAAGAATCTACTTTCATATCCTTTAATATTATTACCAAATTATTACAAGAGAAGACATATTGCTTAGTGAGAATATTTTCATTTCTAATACCCTATGTAAAATACATATTCCAGATTTAAAAAAAAACATATAGTGGTAGCAATCTTTTTAAAACTAGTTTCACTTAGTTTCCTAAATCCATGATAATTTACAAGAGGTGTACATTTCGAAATATTAATAGTTTTCTTCCAATGTTAACTAGTAAACTCCATATAACAAAACAAATTTCTTTTCAAGTAACAATCCTTCTTTTTTTGTCAAATAATATTCCAAGAACAAGGAATGGTAAAGGAATGTAAGAATACTTCTACTAAATGTATTTTAAAAGTATCAAATATTTTTACAAGTCTTCTTTTGCACAATCTCTCAATACCCCATTTTTCCAACACACTAAAATACATAAAGAGACAACCAAATAAACCTCTTCCCAAGATGGAACAAGAGCTCTCATATACAAGTGAAATACCAAACTTACAAGTGTTTATCAAATACAAAAAGGAAGAGAAAATACCATAAAGAGGAAGTTTCCCACAAGCCATACCCCAAAAGGGTCACAATGCTTGACACAAATTGAGAGAACAAAGAGAGGCCAAGATGCCCCCAACTCCACTTTGAGATTCAACTTCCATGCCTTTAAGAAATCCAGCCAAGGAGAAGAGGCTTGTTTACCACATAACCATAGGCATCATTACATGCCTTTTCCAAAGTTGGGATGCATGCTAGCCTCCCCCAAGCCCATGGGAAAGAGGAATACCATCCACAACTTGCACAAGAGTGAGGTGAACAACCAATAACACATCCACACAAAAATAAGACAAATATCCAAGACAAGACTCCAAATTTTACAAGGAAGGAAAGAGAGGAAAAACCAAGTTCTACCTCCAACAAAGTGGGGAAGAGAGGAGAGGAGTTCTCCAAGAGTTATAACCAAAAATATAAGCACAATACCAAGATCTCCATACCCTCCTTATTTCTCCTATTTCATTTAAAACCCTCCTTATCCCTCCACCCTTTCACCAAATCCTTCTTGGAAGGATTTTCAAACCCCAAAGGAGTTTCCTTACCAAGAATGGGGAAGGAGATTCAAGCCAAATGAATCACCATACCCACCTCAAACCATTTGAGGGGAGTCACTAAAATCCTACAAGGCTTGTCCATCAAGCCATGAGGATTGAGAGGGAAAAATCCCTCTCTTCCCCCACAAACTCCAAAACTCCATCATGCCATATGATGGAGGGTGTAAAACAAGCAAACAATAACCAAAATCCACATGCAACAATAACATTTTCAAGTAAACAATCTAACAAGTAATATGAATACAACACATACAATAAGGCTTAAGAGCCTACCTCAAAGAAAGCTCTCCAAAAAGCTTTCCAACTTCAAACTTCTCTCCTTCTTGACCCAAGTAAACTCTAGCTCCAAATCACCCAAGCATCCAAGCCAAAAGCTTCAAAAAAAAGTTCTCTTCTTTTCCCATGAAGGGGAATTTCAAGAGGAGCAAGCAAAAATCCTCACAAATGAGGAGGTGACATGTGTCACCCCTCTCCTCCTTTAAGGTCAAAGATGCCAAAACAAAAGAGAGAAAGGTTAAAATGCCTTTTATCCCTCTTCTCCCAAATTACTCTAAATGCTAACAAGACAATTCTTGTGCAACTTTTAACAAGCACACTAAACCATACCCCTTACATGGATGTGACCAAACAAGAGGTAAAAAGGGAGGGAAAACTCCCTCTAGCCTTTGAAATAAGCCCCCCTACCTTTTGGGTAGGGTCCAAGGGCTCATTTTTATGTTAAGGGAACTCCCAAACTAAAAAGGGGTCCCTAAAAATGCCCAAAATAACCCAATTTCGGGTTTGGAAAAATTTGGCACAAGGTTAGAGGGTGTGGGGACCACCCAAAGGTTCATATGTGACCCTAAACCCTCTAGATTAATTACGTCATTAATCTAATTCAAAACTTAATGTAAGTGAGGTCATTATTTGCCCCAAAACAAGCTTACAACATAAACTAAACACCCTAAACAAAATTAATAATTAAAAGACATATTACATTACAAATGAGGGTCACCCATGGTGCCCAAAATGATAATTCTAATGCTAAGGCCTCAAGCAATAAACATGGCTAGGACTTAGCCCGTGGGTTTCTTGTGCAAAGTTGCGTAGCTGGCCTGAGTCCCACATTCTCTTGTGACCTATCACCTGCACACTCATTGCACTCATTAAACGCACCTATCCGATAAAATATAAATCAACTACTAAACAAGATAACAATGAATTCTAGACTATCATTTCATCTTTCTGGTATCGGAAAGTGTGACAACGTACACAACCATACATAATTCGCCATAAGTTAGTCACAATGATAAAATGACATGTATCCATAGAATCTCAACATGCAACAAACTGAGTAACCATCAATATAACTACGTTTCAAAACAACATCATATCATATAGTATACATGACATCATAAGATAATGCAAACAACATAGTAATCAAGCTAAATCGGCGTTATATGCCTAAATGTCCATACATGCCTAATCAGATCAAATCCCCTAATGTAATGTCCAAAATATAACAAATCTCTGTCAAAACATGTCTAAGAGTAATGAGAAACAAGTAACTGAGCTATAAAAATGTGGGCACTACACATTGTCAATCAAGTCTTGGATATATTGACAGAGAGTTGAATAATGATTAGTAGAATGACCTTCAATGTGGTCATATTTATAATATTTTGATTTTTTATACCACTTAGTCTTAGGTTCCCTGTAACAAAAGGGTCTTCTTATTGGATATTTGATCATGTCATCCTTTGCTAATTGTTGAAAGGAACTAGAGATACTTTCTCTAAGGGGGGTAAAATTACGTTCAAATGTACGTAGAGTAAATTCTATGATAAATGATATGATGGAGTTAAAATCAACATTGTTCAAGGATTCACCTTGTTCAGGAGATTTTCCCTTTGTACTAGGTTTAGGTTTATTTAGTGTTACGTCTTTGACAATAATGTTTCCATTGTCAATGAGGTCCTAGATATAATCATGAAGTTTCCTACATTTGTTTGTTTGATGACCATCAATACAATGAAAATCAAAATATGTATTAGGTTGATACCGATTCGGATTAGGTTCTCCTTTAGGAAAAGGGTTATGTGATAGGGTAAGTGACCATGTTGGCACTTGGGAGTTGTTACAAGACACTCAAAAGAGATTATCCCAAAGATGTATATTTTCATCATTTATAATCACACGGAGTTCTCTTCAAGGGATGGTGATGGATGGTTTAGACTTAGTCTATTTGGATTGATTGTTATGTATGTTGTACACATTGCGATTATTTGTGACACCATTATTGACACCATTATGGTTATGGTTGATGTACCTAGATTTATTGTGATAAGTGTTATTTTTGTTATTATCATAATTTTTGTGCCCAATATCTTTGGAATGAGGCTTGATCAAGAATTTATCAATAAGGGAATTTTTAGTTTGAGTTCCATTTTGATAACTTCCTCAATACTATTGAGGCAGTGCATCTACATGTGAAAGGAAAACTCACTATTAAGGTTTGGTAAAAAGATGCTAACCATGTGTTTTTTAGGGTTTAAACATGGGAACCGAATTGTGATTCCTCTCTATCATTGTAAAAATTGGGAAAGTATTTCATTTGGTTGTTTTTTTGCATTACACAAATCCATCATTATGATTTCAGACTCGAGGCTGAAAGAATTTTTTTTAACGAAATTATCTGAGAGGTCCGTGGAGGTAGTTATTAAACCCTTGGGAATATGTCATAACCAATCTAAGGCTTGTCCTCCTAGAATTCATGGGAAAATATGCAATAATAAGATATCATTATATGTCACTTCATGGCATGCCATAAAAAACTCCTTAATGTTATCTCATGGGTCATTCTTGTCCTTATATTTATCAAGGTTTGGCATCTCAAAATATTGTGGGAAGGATATGCATAATATGTTCTTATCAAATGGAAAAGGATATAATTTATCAAAGTTGAATTGTTTGTGTTAGTGTTGCATACCCAAAATTATGTCTTTCATAATTTTCCATTTTTGAGAAAATGGTGAATTATTTGGTGGGATGAAGGAAGTATTATAATTTTTTAGATTGTTATTCTATTTATTTTTCATAGTATGGGTTTTAGATGGATTTTCACTGTTCTTCTTTTATTCTTTGTCAATTATGTCACTAGTGACTTTGGAAGATATGAGGGATAGTTGTTTTGCTAGTTGTTTTATGGTATCAAAGTACAAGATGATGTAGACATCCATTTGTAAGTTGTTTGCAAGCAAGGGTATACTTATTTTCATATCTTTGGAATTTTTTAGCACTTTGTTGCAATGTCCATTTTCACACAAAACAAAGGGCTTTGTTGGATTCAGAAGGTGGGAAAACCCTAGAAATTATTGTAAGCATGACCATTGAAGGAGAAAATTTATTTTTTGAGTTTATTTTGGTTTTGTAGAGGTAGACACATATACGTACAAATCATCTTAAACATCCATATTCCGATGAGACAATGAGGAAGAGGTAGAAATTACAAAAAAGTTGGTTTCTAGGTTTTTCACATTCGGTACTTCATATTTTTCTTGTGCCTTTCAAAGTTATTGTTTGGAGAGGATCTAGGAATCTTAGAAATCCATGTTGGAAAGGTAGTAAGGAAGAGACAAAAATTCAAGAAAAACTATTTATGGGGTTTTCTAGGTTTTACGTGTTAATTTATGGGTTTTTCATCTATTTATAAAGTTCTTGTTTAATGAGGATATAAATATCTTTATAAATCTATGTTGAGGTCTTAAAAATATGTGTCAGAGGTAGAAGTTTAAGATAATCCATTTATGAGTTTTACTTGTTCGATTTTGGGTTTCTATTTTGTTTTGCAGAGTTCATCTTTCATGAATATTTGGTAATCTTGGAAATCCATGCATAGGTTCGAGGATTGAACCTTGCTCTAATTTCATAAAAGGAATGGTAATAAGATTGTTCCAAGTTGTGAAAATATCAGATGATAATAACACACCACATTTGATAAGTTGAAATAAATTCACTAGAATAACCATACAAAATGATTTATAAAAAATAAATAAAATATCATATATAGAAATCCATCATAATGTCATTTATTAACTTAATAATCAAGATGTACATATAAGAGGAGGGAAACACAAATTATACCTAGATAAGTGGTGAAGAACTCCCACTAACCGATACTAGAAGTTAAGTTAACTTCACAAGACTAAAAACTAACCCCATATAACTGGTAAGCTAACTCAACACAACTAGTAAGGCAACTCCACAAAACTTGTACACATAAGCAAGCTAACCTAACAAGTGTAGGGATAACAAAAGTGTAATAATTATCCTATTAAATAAATAAATGGATAAACAATAACCCAAACTAATAAATATGGGTGAATAATGAACCAAATATTATTGTTGGACATTATAATGTGTAAGGGGTATTTTTAGGGTGCCTACATTCTCATCCCCCTTGTACATAGTTTTATTTCCTTTTTTGTTATTTCCCTTTTTATTTCCATGCATGTGTATTCAATACATGCAATAGCAATGTGATCCCCTATGATGTGAATTCATGGCCCGATAGATAAGGCAATGGTCATAAATCCCCGAGATCATATCTAGTCTAGGATATGTCTTGTTTCTTCTCTGTCCAATCCAAACCATGTCCCCAACTAGAGCCAATTATTTTCATGTCAAAATTTCCTCTAAATTTTCGAAAAAAAATCTTGATAACATGTTTTCCTTCTTGGAAATCCCATGGTTTAGTTTCTCTCAATGTTCTAAAGTTTTGTCTTCTCCCGCACACTTCCATTTTTTCCTCTTAGCCTATTATCAACCTTCACTTGCACCCCTTGTTTAGTTCTCACAACTTGTCATCATGAAACTCAAGTAGAATGAAATAAGAAGACATTTTTTTCAAATCAATTGTAGTGTTGAAGTGGAATAATCATTGAGTAGAAGAAAATCTCACATTTTTCTTGGCTTAAAGGTTCCTCCTTTCCCATGAAGTTTTTTTCATTTGTAAAATTTCCAACATCATCTTCACAAGAGTTATTTAGTTCCATTATGCACTCCAAAGGTAACTTTACATTGGAATAAGCTATAATTTTATGTTGGGATTGAACTTTTGTTCAACAAAAAAATCATAAAGATGTACATGCACATTTTTGGTTCTAAAAACTCATTACAGGTGTGCCCAAGGAACTTTTAGTTCTAATTTGTTACTAGTAGTGCACCCATGTGCTTTAGTGGTTCTAAATATTCATTGATTAGGTTCCTAAGGTTTTAATAACCATTTCTAAGGGCACCGAAGGAAATTATTCATTCTATTTTATTGTTAAGATTACACCCATGCACTTTTTGGATCTATAATTTTACTACATGTGTGCCCATTACTTAAGTTGCCTCGAAAACTTAATTGAGAGTGCACCTATGACATAATTTTCTTCCCAAAAATTTGAGAGAAGGTGGAAAATGTTATAATAACTAATTAAAAGTGCTCCAATGATTTTAATGAAGTGAAAAAGTGTGCTCATAACTAAAAGGTGGAAAAATGCTCATGAGATGGAATGAAGAAAAAAATATTGTTTTGACCATAGCTATCTCATGTAGAATATGATTTGAGTGTCATTTGACATTTTGTAAATATATTTAAGAAAGGGTTAATCTTGTATAGGTTTCATAACCTCAAAATTTTGATATGGTTTTCATGAGAATCATTTATTAGCTATTATGTTGCATTCATTTTGAGAGCTTGTTTTGCTCATAGTGCAAGCTCTACTCATTTAATATTTCTCAAATTTGTCCATATCTTTCTTACCATAGAACCACCATTTTGAAGTGTATTAATGATTATTTTACCATTGTTGATGTAAATTTTCATTATATGAGATTCATCGACATTAATACTATAATGGCTAGTGGAAATTAAATCTCTATCTAAGATGCATGTGTTGAAGGTGAAAATGATTGAGTGGATAAAGAAAGGAACATCCATGTCTAAATTTTTTTTATTCTTATTATCTTCCTCCATTAAAATGAATTTTTGTTTTCCCATTTAGAAAGTATGTTTTGTACATTCACTTAATTATTTTAAGTGACTATTTTTTATTTCTTTGTTGGGAAATGTGATTTTTGTCATATAGTCACTTTAAGTTGTGATGTGAGTGAAGAGTAGATTGTAAAAGTCATATTTTTATTAGGAATGTAGTTATCATGTAGTTACAAGATGAAATTATAAATATATGATCCCTTCTCATTGTAGGGGTTGGTTGGATCTCCTCCTCTTTTAATATTTGAATTCTAGAGATAAACTATTGTAGGTTTTTGAGCATATGTTTTCCCCTTAATTCCATGAATATAAGAATTTAGTGCAAATGTGATATTTTTACTCTACGGTGTTATTAATTATCTTAAATAAAAATTCATTACTTTATTTTTATAGTTGAAATGTTCCATTAATATTTGTATTCTCCTTTGATGTATGTGATGCTTTAATGATCAAAATTTGTGATGAATGTCTATGTAAGTGGACTCTATGCCATATACATGTAGTTTGAGTGTTATGAATACTTGTTTCTTCTATTTCTTACTCATCATATTTTTTTGTACTTTTCATTTCATGTGAGGAAGAGAACGTTTTATTTTTTATTTACATTTTATTTATCCCAATAGTTTTCTATGTCTATTCTATTGTGGGTTTCTCTCTTTCTCCATATGTTCCCTTATTATTTATTCCCCCCTTTTCGTGTCTTTTGTGCTTTCTAGGTACAAGCACAAAAAATAAAAAAAATCAAGCATATAAGGGAACTCCCCCGCTCAAACTTATATGAACATTACATTTTCAATAGGTGTTTTCCCTAAATGTTGCAAGTTTAATGCCACCTCAATTGGGTAAATTTATAAAACAATCATGATAATACACAATGACATAAAATAATATCAAAAATCCATGAGGAAAATTTCCAATAACTTCTAAAAGAGAATTTGTGTTTCCCTAATCCAATATTTACATTTGATCTCAAAGAGGAAGAATTCCACTATTTACAAAATCATATAAGCTTTCCCATATCTCCATGAGGGTAGAAAGAGAAATAAGATGGCAAATATGTGAATATCATTGATTTGTTTTTAATGTTGATATATGTCAAAACCATGCTTGCGCTTAGACAAATATGCACTCAATAAATATAAAAACATATAAGTGTCCAAGGGAAAGTACTTATAATAGAAAGATTTTTGTGTAACTCTGTTGGGTGTGCACGATACACACTCTAATATTATAGTCACTAAAATGAAAGATATTACATTTAAAAAACAAAGTTGATGATCAAAAATCAATTAAACTAGAATAAAGTATGAAAATAAGTTAACTTAGGTAAAGAATAAGGATATAATAGTGAGACAAATAAAGTTTAAATAAAAATTTCAGGATCTTTTCTATTCTAAATTTCATGACCTTTACAATGAGTTTGATCTAAATATTTATAGATGAAAACATAGGTGAGGAATAATGATTAAAAACATTAATGGAAGTAGGATCTTCCCAATCCATATTTGATAATATTAATTTCATTATAGATGTTTGGTTAATTTTAAAAGAATTCTAAGTTGGTCATCTAGATGTGTTTGCCATGTTAGCACATCCTTTATAAGAAGTAAGATTTTTATTAAATTTTGTTAAGGATTAGGAATAATATTGGATATGATCTTATCTAGTTTTAGATTCCAAGGAAGTATGAGACAAATAATTTTATAAGTAAAATTATTCATTTAAGGTAGCTTCCCATATTTTATATGGCATGTACATGCATTGAGATGGTATCAAAAGACATATAGAATGGTTAAGACACCATGATTTTGGGGTAATTTGATTTGTGTCATGGATGACTTAAAACTTTTTCATTTTATACATTTATGGTTTATGTTGTGAAATGGGGTACGCACTGGGTTTTTGTAATGTAATGTGTATTTAGAATCTCTTCTAGTGTGAGATGTAAATCTTGCACAATAGAGGCCTCTTACTTGGAATAATCATTAGACTCAATGTGTAATAATATTTAAAAAAATTATCTATAAATATTCAAATGTATACAAATATTTCATTTTCATAACTCCACAAGTACTCTTCCATATGCATAATAGAAATGGGAATGAATTATTGGCACACCTACAAAATCAAATAAAGGTATAAAAAGTCATGAGGCACATGTAGATTTGTTCTTATTATTCTAAATATCATGTTCATTGTACTAAAAGACACTTGTAATGATTTGTGTGGTAAATAGGGTATAAATAAATATTTAATAACTTTTTCCTACATTCCTCCCAATTTAGATTTGTGTGCACTAATCTGAAATGCCATAATGGTTTTTTGCACAAGTATTTGGTGTGGGAAAAGTAGTATAATAATTATGCAACAAACAGATTTGATTATTTGATGAATAATACATTTTCACAATAAGGAAATATGTTTTGGCCTTGTTAAGCGAGGTAAGGAAAACAAGGGCTTATGATAGTTTCATGTGTCCTTAGGTAAGTTAAAGTTTTATAAAGAATTAAGGGTTTCACAAGATTCTTAATAGTGCTAAGTAATAAGATCACACAAAATCTTGTTGAAAGTGAAGGGAACTACAAAATGGATCTGTATTAGATGTGACTATGTCAATAGAACATGATAATAAATTAAGGTTATTTCATGAGGGGTATGTGTCATAATGCATGTGGAATAAATTTTTGCAATGTAAATTGAGTGCATCTAAGGAATGTGAAATAGTGTGATGGTTCTTTTAGATAGTAGAATATAGGAATTTTTATAAGGGGCGTAGAATAAATTAGCCATGGGAAGGACCCAAAAAATTCTAATAAGATAGGGAAGGCTTACAAATGGGGAGAATTATGTGTGAGATAAAGAAAAGATAGGGTGTAAAGTTCTATATTTCCTTGAGAAACACCAAGGTGTTCATTGAATTCACTAGTTAAATTAGGGTCATGTTGTGGACATAACATAACACAATACAAGGCGCATATTGGGGAGCACTCTCACTTAAAACATCTCAACAACTAAAAGTACTCATTTCACCAATCCTTCTTCTTTATACAATCCACCATGCCATACACATACCAAAAGAGATGTGAAGGCAATAATCATCTCCCATCCATACAATGAGAAAAACTTTATTCCTCGTAGACCCACAAATTACCCAACTCACAAAAGGACTCAAGGTGAAACATCAAAGTGATGTGAAAAAGTAAATCACACTTAACAATCACACAACCACACATCTGAAATAGTAATTTTTTTGGGACAACAAGAAGGTGGATGCCCACATTCCAAATAGAAAAAAAATTACTCTCAAGACATCCAATGGATTGAAAGGGGAAAGAAGGTGCCATTAACTATACCTTATAACTCCACCAGGGAAGAGCAACTAGTTGCCTCAAAAAATAAACTATATACATGCTCAATGGTCCATAAAATGCAACATGTAATGAAAAGGAAGGAAGATAAGAATAGATAATCTAAACATAGAAAATAATATGGTAGGAATACCTCTTTCTTATTTGTCCCTAATTCTCCAAGCATGTAATCTAAGCCAAAAATTTCCAATATTTCAAAATAACCTTAAAAAAATGCATAACCCCAAAAACAATGCACAATGCTAGCTTAGAAAGACAAATTTATAACTTAGGGCATCCAACAGTATCATGCCACTTAGAATGCTTCAAACCCTCAAACTAACACATCACCTAAAAAATAAGAAAAGGAACTTACAAGCCCACATAGGCCAACATCACATACCCTTACAACTCAACCACTCTTATTAACTCTTCCTTACATGATTAGACATGGAAATCAATTTCAACATAAATAGATGTACAAAGTTGAAAATAACAAAATATAGGAAATAAATCAAGTCACATCACTAGTTTATCATTCCACTCCTTACAAAGATTCCTCTTTTATACAACCTTCAATTCAAGATTTATTAAATCAAAAAATTACATGGAATTCGCATCAACAATTAAATCATTCAAATTCACTTGCAAATAATATCACTCCTTACACCACATTAAATGCTAAAGTGGTTGGCTAAACTTCCAAAGAATAATATGGTCCTTTTATGTCCCCAAGTGACTAAAAGAATTAGATAATTAATCCTACCTCATGGGTAGGAAAGTGGTGAGGTTTTAGGAATGTGGAATAACGGTTATTTATCTCATACACCAATTAAAATTGACCTCTTTATCCAAATTAGAGTTTTCCAAAAATGGAAGCTCCCACCAGCAAAAATGAAAATACAAGAAGCTAAAAAAGGTAAAAAAGGTCATTAGTATAAAAAACACAAAATCCCACATAATTAAAATTAATTAAAATGTGAAATTTAAAATAAAGGTTCCATAAAAGAGGGGTACTATATAAAACATGGAAGGGAGAGAATTAAATTAAATTCGTAACATAGTTACAATAAAATATTATTGTCTAGTCTCATGTTTGGGTGACCTATGTTGGTTGGTTAACCTCATGTGAGTTGGAACCCCTTCATAATATTATGGCATGCTTTATTTTGTTTATTTTGGAAGATCTTATGCATATGTACTCACCCTAAACAATTAAATAAATACATCACCCATATATACATTCCATGTTTTCAAGGCAATATGAAATATCTCAAAACACCTAATCTACACACACCCACCCAGATAATTATTCAAAACATATATAATTGCTAACATATCTTAACAAAAATTACAACCCATGGACTTCTCTACAACCCTAAAACGTAACCCTAAATGCGAACCTACCCTAAGACACGGGACGAAAATGAGATTGGTTGCGATAATAGGAAAAACATTGACCACGCAGAGAATTAGGACCTCTTGTGGATCAACCTTGCGTTTAGAGAAGATATCTCTGTGCCTGGAGGGGTCATCGAAAACCCAAAATTTGGTGGTGCAGAGACAAAAACGTTTTCCAGAGATAAAGATCCGCATACTGTGCAAAATGAGGCTCGATCAGGGGCTGCTGGTAATACCAAGTCACCTGGAAACAATGAAAATAGGGCCCCGTTATGCAACAAATTCCCAGGCCCACGTGAATGGAAAACCTGGATCCGGATCTAGCTCAAAACACGGGCCCCCTATTGTTCCCCTCAACGGACGAGATGAGGTTCAGGAGGGCAGAGAATCTGTAGGTTTGCTACATACACTCTTTCCAGAGATTTTGATCCATGGTGGTGGAGGTGATACAGAGACCAGACAGAATGGGTGAAATGGGGAGAGATCTAGTGGTCTCTCTTTTGTTGATATAGTATCCAAACATTTAAAGACTAGTGCAAAGACTACCATAAAGCCTGTTGAGAGAAACCCATGTGTAACCTTTGGAGATGAAGTCCTCGAAACAGATTCTTTTTATCAAGACCATGTCTTGGTTTGTAAATTCACTGGGCTTTGGCCTAGTCTACTTGTCTTACACGAATGGATCTCCAAGCATTGGATCCCGCTTCTAGAAGGAAGGTTAGATCTCTACCCATGTGGTAAAGGAATTTTCATTGTTTCTTTTGAATTCATAACTAATAAGGTATTATTGCTAATCAACTTTGGATATGCCAGTAAAAACACCTTATTTTAAAATCCTGGTTCCCATCATTCAACCCTCTCACTAAATCTTTCTCCCGCAAACTGAGTTGGATCATATTACCCCACCTACCTATTTAATTTTAGGATCAAAAGTGTTGTATACATTGGGAAACATCATTAACATTGACTCCCAAACCTCTCATTTCACACATACAACCTATGTAAGAATTCTTGTTGAGGTTGTTACCTCAAAGGATCTTCCATCTCACATTGAGCTATAGGTTTAAAATCGAAATTGGACTCAGCCTTTGGACTATGAGGGTCTACCTCTTAGATGCAGGAAATGTTTCTCTTTTGGGCATTCTATTGCTAATTGTGAGATGATAAAACATAAAAAGGAGAATGCTAACTAGTGGAAAAATGCCCTCCCAGAACATATGGTATTTGAATCTAAGAATATCCCTACTTTTGATGCTAAGGAGGAAGACATGTTGGAAACGGTCCCCGAAACCCATTTGAAAGAGATCACAAATCATGCAAATAAAGATTCAACTTGGGATGGAATTCAGAGGACCGAAAACAATGAAACAAAAGCGTATGTAGCGGCTAAGGAGAATTTTCCTCCTCGATCTCCTTGCTCAAACAATACATATCAATCAATCAAGGATTTTGAAGTTTTCATTCCTTTACAAAAATATTTTGATGAATGGATTACGGTTCGTAACAAGAAGAAAAACATTCGAATAGAAAACAGTTAAGTTGTTTTTTATTCGATGTTTTTCACTTGTTGGATTGTTGGTTACAGGATTTATTCTTGGTAGGGTGTTTTCTGCCATTGGGTTTTTTGATCATATATGGATTTTGATCCCTTTTGGTTGTGCTGATATGGTTATATCTGGCTTTTGAGCCTTATTGAACAAGGGTATAGTCACTTTAAAAAAACTATTTTCCTTTGATAAAAAAATAACAATTACAATCAACAATACTTAACATTTGCATTTGCATTTTCATATATAATCTTCCATATTATGGTATTTAAATCACACATTTATAATCAAATAACATTTTATCATTTATGCATTGTTGACAACTAAATTTAAACACGTCTATTTGTAAAATACTCATACTATTTTAATCCCACCAATATTTCTAAATTTTATTCTAATAATTAGGATTTCGACAATCAATAACTTTCTCTATTTTAGGATTCTTTAAACATCATAATATCAAATGATTCTAACCTATATCACACTCATACTACCAATGCAATTCATTTCTAATATTTACTAAAAGTCACAATTCTTTATAATATCATTATTTATCACTTAATTCATGTGGTTTGATCTATTTTTGATTTAGAGTGTACTCACAGTGATAATTTATATTTTTAACCTAGGTAATAATGTCCAAATGGCTATAATAATCTCGTTACGTGTACAAAATTTAAGGTTAATTCAATCCAATAAACACACACACACACACACACACACACACACACACACACACACACACACACACACGTGTGTGTGTGTGCACGCGCACATGTGATATTGATATTAATTTAAACATAAAATATAATTCTACAAACATAAAAGAAGATATGCATCTCCTACTAAAATAAAACACAACCACACAATCACGAATTTTTGCCACCAATAACATATTTAAGGTTTAAATAATTCCATAGAAAAAAGTAATATTTCTTTAATACCATCTTCTTAGCATATGCCATGATGGGATATTTGGTACACATCATGGGAATAAATCAATGCAAAACTAAATAATTATTGAAATCAATTTTTCATCAAATGTAGTTCTAAGCACCCTAGTGGCAAGTATGAAAATTCATAAAACATAACAAAGTTCGGAGAATTGTTTATTAGAAATGTATAAAAGATACGTGGTTCAATGAATTACAATGAATGTATAATATGCATAAAATGTTTTTTTTTTTAAATCCTCGGAAAAATTTTAAACACTTTAATTGGAATTTGTAAAGACAAAAACTAGAATATTTATCAATATCCTTCCAACATGTGCCAAAATGGGAGTAGTGGAAAAAGGCTTGGGCACCCATCAAAGTATTATTGAAAAATTTGTTTTGGTCGGATTTGGTAGTTGTAAATCCCATGGTAGATATATATCCAGATACATCTTATATGAAGTAATATGTCATTGGGCCAATGAAATTTTAACCTTTATTTCAAATTAAATCTAAAAAAGAGTTCATGTGTGTCTAAATTCCTTGACAATATACATTCTTTAATGATTGTGGACTATTTGAAATAAATGTAATTGACTTGTATAAAATTATTACACATAATTACCAGAAAATTTATTTGATAAAATGCATGGGATAAAAGGGGTCTCACTCATAGTTATATCATTTTCAGATAGGCACAAGTTATGACAATTCACCTCTATTATGGCACAAAATATAGTTTTAAAATAGATTTATAATCTTAAACTATGTTCCTTTGAGAATCTCTGAAATATTAGACAATATACTTCCCATCTATTTTTAACCATAAACTCTTTATTACCTTTAGAAGCATGAAAAACTAAAAGGTCTTCATATGGAATGTTTGATATTACATTTATTGTAGCTGGGATGGTTAGGTATTATGTAGTTTTTATTGATATGAGTTCAAGAGACAAATATGAATATTGAGTTTTCAAAATACTTAAGCATAATTTATACATCATGCCAAAGTTTATCCATGTAAAAAATAAAAATTACAATATAAAAAATAAATATCTCTATTATAATCAAGTACTATAAAATTATTGTGATTTGATGTTATTGTTCCATTAAAATATATAAAAGACGGTTATTTTGTCAATGTCTATTATCTATTATGGATGAAATTCTATGATAAATACTTCAAGACATGTATATGACGAATGACAAATTTATATATAATAAATTATATCTATATTAAAATTCTATTAAAATAACATACAAGGAATCATTATAGAATATAATGAATTAGAAAGCACAAATTTTATTCATCACAAGTCTATTTAATTTTTTTAGTGGAGGTTCCACTTCCATTTTGATCAATTCTTATATGATGTTTTAAGAGAAATATAAGCATGTATCTCAATACTCACAAAGAGATCCACTTCCATTTTGACCAATTCTTATTTGATATTTTAAGAGAAATATAAGTATGTATCTTAGTACTCACGAAGAGATATCTTGAACCCTATCAAAATTGATGTAACAAATTCAAAATCATGTATACACCCCAAATATTTCCAAACCAATGACCTACAATATAAAAATTAAAATAAAGAAAAATATAAAAAAATTGAGGAATAGATTTCTAGATATAGGTATGCAACCGTGTGTAAAATAGAGGAATAACATTATGAAAATAGTCTCGCTCACTATGTACAAGTCCTCTAATTTTTTTATGAACTACGGATACACAATAAATATATCATAACCATTTCATGCAATGAAAGAAAAAGTAAATAAACTTGATTTAATATGACTTAAAGAAAATTGTGAAGATTTAAACATTTAGATAATATTATGCTTCAAATAAAATGAGTTGGGAGATTTTAAACAAATGGAAAGAATATCGGGAATTGGATCTATAATATATTTATTAAAACTGGTATGTATGAAAATATAATGCAAAATTTTAGAATATTCAATTAGAAAGAGCTCAATTAAATTCATGATAAAATAACTATCTATTGAAAAAGAAATTCCTGAGTTGTGTGAAAATGGGAAATTTGGAGCATCTTATGGAGATACATCCAAAAATAATTAAAAATAATTTAGACATGTTGTTGTAATTTAGAATCACCTCAAAATGTAAAAAATTTCATATGATATAGAAACATAATAGAGAGAAAAATAAATGAATTTTCTCATTACCATGAATTTGAATATAATTTTAGTATCAAATTCTAAATTTTTCTCATTAGATAATTTTAAAAAATGAAATTTGTAGGCCTTTTCACATTATATATTTATATAATATATATAAACATAAAGAGAAACTATACCATCCTCCTTGATTATGCAAAAATGAGAGTTTTGCAATAGGGAATGAAAATCAATTACAAAATAATGGAATGTATTATTTTGTTAGATGTAGTTTCTAGCAACTTACTACACATGTATGAAGTCAAAATAATCCATATTTTTTAATGTGTCAAAATGGGTGCTTTGGAAGAGGATATGGATATCCATAAAAAAAACTAAAATTTTATTTTTTTAAATGTTATGGTTTAAAATTCCTCAATAAACATGTATGGAAAGTGTTGAAGCTTGCATGAGACATGAGAATTATTTTACAACATGTATATGCGATCTCATTAAATTTAATGATTTTGGGATATGCTCAAAATAGTATTCTTGATGAGGATTTGAGGTTATTGAAAAAAATCACTTACCAAAAAATGGTCTCATGGAATGCAATAATTGTTAGATGTCCAAAAATGACCTTGTTGAAACATTTATGGAGTTATTTAAGAAAATACAATGGACAGATATAAATATAAATGAATCAACATTTCCCAATATCCTTCCTACATATACAAAAATGGGATATTTTAAAATGAAATAAAAATCCATCAAAAATATATTAAAAAAAAAAGATTTTTCCCAACATGGTAACGAATGCCTTGATAAATGTGTATAAAAAATGTAGCAGTATAAAGAAGGCACGTGAATTGTTCGAAAAAATGAGATCTCCAATATGACCTCATGGAATTTGATGATTATAGGATATGAAATCTAGAGCCATAGTAAATATTCCCTAAAAATATTTGAAATTTTTTACATACTAAATAAATAAGTAATGTTTGGTGTTAGGTTAGGTTCATATTTATTTAAATGCATAAGGGTAGTATAGGTTGTATACTATGACTAATTAATAAACATCAATGCACAACTTATAATATAGCTCCCAAAGAATATTGAAATATGTAATGATAGAAATTATTTATTAAAATAAAAGAGGATAAGTGAAGTTATCTAGTTGGGAAGGTATAAAGATGAATTGGGTGTTTAAAATGGATGTGTAGAATAATAAATTTTTGCAAGTTATTTCTCTCTTGAACTGTGAATGTAAATTAGATTGGTATGAAACCATGTGACATGTCTTAGAGCATGGTATGGTCTAATATCGAGTTGCAAAGTTTTTCACAAAATGAGGTTAGAGCTCTATAAATTGTAATGGTCATCAAAGACCTAGAAAGTTACTTCAACGTCTAATGTTAAATTCAAAAATATGCAACACCTCCCATAGATGAAAATTATATATCCATACACTAGCACTTCATTAACATAAAAATATTTAAAAAGGATAAATTGGTGCGTGGTGGAGTAAGAATAACCCATGTGGTCAACACATTTTAATCTAATCCAAGTGTTACACTACATCCACTCAAAAATGGGATAAAACTCCATGTAGTTATCCTAGTTTATGTGTATATGCAAATATAGTCCAACCCCTAGCTTTTCATTATGTCTCTTGACACAAAGATAACATGTATAACTATACATAAATTTTAATGCACCATTAATGATAGATTTTTTTGCTTATAAATTCTATATTTATTCCCTTGAACCTTAGAAAATTTGGCAATTTTATTTGAATTAGCTTTTCTTTATTTAACTTAGCATGGTGTGGACTGATTTGGGAGGTCTATATAATGAGAAACATGGCTCATGAATCTATTTTATCTTTCTTTAAACATATTTATGTGATTATCCTAGGTTGTTATATTTTAAGGAGTTTAGGATACATTTTTAGTGCTTTTAGGAATGCATTTTGTAATGTGTTCTCTTGAAAAGTTCCAATTTAGGTAGATGAGTGAATTATGTTTCTATAATAGAATTTATTAGGTTAAATTTAATAGCAATGCCAACCTATAGGATATGAAAATGACCCAAGAAAATATATGAAGCTCGAAAAGTTACCATTGGTAATAGACCAAATCATAGGATGGTTTAGTGCTAGTTGTATAGTCCTAGACATGATGCTAAAATGTAATTGATTATATGAGTGACAAAGCAATGTGTATAGATAATAAAGTTTTGAGAGATAGAGAGATAAGGGTGGAACACTTGGGCATGAAACATGCACACAATTTATGCTTAGGGTATAAGGCCAAAGTTTCCATTTCCAAATGATAAATTTACAAATTTAGGTGTCTAAAATTGGCCCCAATTTAAATTTAAATGAAAATTACATTCTTACATGAAAACATATCAGTGTGTACACACACTTTTTTTTCAATAGGAATTGTTAATTTTTATTGGGTGCTGGTATGCTCCATGATGAAACCTACAACAAAAAGTATTTCAACTTCCATAGAAAGGAAATCAACTCTAATTCAATTTTAGAATAGTTCATTGTGTCATTGTGTCCATGGTACACTTCATAATATCTTGGCCCAAACCTAAAATTTCTCTTAGTGAAATTAATTGTTTCCTCAACATTACATTCAATACAAATAAGTCCACTCCTAATCTTGTGTGCATTTTTTCATTAATATTATGTATTTATATTTCCATACCCATAATTTTATCTTCAATGAAAATACTTATCCCTATGTCAACACTTCCTACTTGCTCATCACTCAATGCAACTTCCTAGGCATGTCTTGGTTATGTGAAGGTATTAATAGATATTTTATACTAGAATGAGACTAAAACATCACCCTTGAATCATTTCACATGTTGAATTGGGTGTGTCCCATATGTGAATTTTGAGATAAATTTTTGAATTTTGTAACATATGCATAAACACTTTCTGAAACATCTATTTTTATCTCCTTTGGGGGGGAAATATTTTGTTATTAAAACATAGGAGTACAAAAATATTATAAGAACACATATACCATAACCTAGTGTAGATCATATTTTTCATACGTACATATGTACATGATCTAGGAGGCTAGTGGAAAACTAACATTATTTTTGTTTAATTACACCCATTCCATTTTCCCTCTAAATCATCTCACGTATGGATGTGATTATAATCATTATACATTCATATTTATTCTATAGATATCAATATCATGTCACAAGGGAAAATATATAATGGTTTATTTGTTACATGCATTTTCTTTGTGGTTCGCATAACTAGAATTATTTCCACCATCTTTAATTAGACCTATAGTTATACTTATGGTTAGTATAATTATAATTGTTTGAGGTCTTTATCCAACTACAATTATCTGTGTCACCCTACCTAGTATGTGTTCCTTGTGTAACCAATCAATTTTACTTTGATTTAGTCTTGTAGTTGTTATTGTTAGCATGATGTTGTTCAATACACTCTAAGATATTCCAAACATCTCTAAGGATTCTTAGTTGAAATTATTACCTCCTAAATATGATTCTTTATTACGTATTAATTATTGTTGGATAAAGTTTTGGCATACTCATCATCTCAATTTTTGAATATCTCAAGCATCCATCCTGTTGGGAATATGGAATGTGGACAGGGTTCATTTTAAGAGACCTCTTGGAAATCGGAGGTGGAGAATACCTGGCGAATATCCTTAGAACCGGTTTCACGGGAAGGTGAATTTTTTGGGAGTTGTATGAAAAAATTTCACCTGATTATCAAGCACTGCGACAGAAGGCTGCAGACGCGCAACGGGAGATTTTGCTGTCGCGCATCAAAAAAAATGCATTGACGCGCGTCACTGCATTTTTTTGACGTGCGACAACAAAATCTCATGTCGTGCGTCTGCAGCCTCCGACCTCTGCTTTCTCATCAAAAAATATCCGTGTCGCGCATCAACAAACTCTTTATCGTGCGTCTGCTATGCGTCAATATCTGTTGTACCTCCTTGTCGAGCGTAAAAAAAATGCAGTGACGCGCGTCAACAGACCTTAGTGACGCGTGTCAATGAGGTCTGTTGACACACGTCACTAAGGCCTGTTGACATGCGTCACTAAGGTCTTTTGACGCGTGTCACTGTATTTTTTTGACACGCGACAGCAAAATCTCCTGTCGTGCATCTGCAGCCTCCGACCTTTGCTTTCTCATCAAAAAATCTCCGTGTCGTGCATCAACAAACTCTTTGTCGTGCGTCTACTATGCATCAATATCTGTTGTACCTCCTTGTCGCGCGTCAAAAAAATGTAGTGACGCGCATCAACAGACCTTAGTGACGCGCGTCACTAAGGTCTGTTGACGCGCGTCACTAAGGCCTGTTGACGCGCGTCACTACATTTTTTTGACGCGCGACAACAAATATCCTGTCGCGCGTCTGCAACCTCTGCCCTCTTCTTGCTCATCAAAAAAAAATCCATGTCGCTCGAAAGCAAAATCTTTGTCATGCGTCTACTATGTGTCAATATCTACAGTATCTCCTTGTCTGCAAACCCTCCTTGTCACGCGTCAATAACTTAGCCCCTTGTCGCGTGTCTATAATACGAGATATATCATATTGTTGAAAAATGTGAAGTAGAAGTGTTCTACCTGGCGAATAATCTAGGTTTATATAGGGGATATTTTTCAAGGGTAGGCGAAGCCGACCCCTAAAAAAAATTAAAGTGTAATTTTTAGGCGAATAGGTCACTGACCCATGCCAAAAAAATTTCCTTTTCCAAATTTTCAAAAATGGAATATTCGCCATATTACGAATATTCGCCACTAAAATTTTCCCTGAATGTGGAAATGGTATCAATTCCCCAAAATCTAAAAAAATGGAAGTGTAAACTAGATAAATCCAAATCAAAACAAAGTATACACACATAACACAACATGTACCATGGTTCATCCAATGTGGGATTCGTCCACCAAAGATAGAGATCTTGTATATATAATATAACAAGAATACAAACCAACTCTTTAATACAAGAGTACAATGCATATCTCAAAAAGTATCTCCTCTCCTCTAGATCTCTAAATTTACCTACATGAGTGCACTAAAACCGTGCCTCCAGACCACCAGAATATCTCACATAACCAGGAACTACTGCATCTCTGAACTACAACCAATCTCTCCCATGAATCTGTAAAAAATACCTCTCACAATGGTTTACCAATGTGTAACCATGAATGTGCACCAAGAAGTAATTTTGTCTCTCCATCACTGCATCAACCTATGCAAACATGAATGCAACCTCCTCTACAATATCTAGATATACATGGATCAACAATACATCACGATCTCATGGATCTATGAATACAAGTACTCACAATAACCTTAGGGTCTAACAATACAAAATCTCACAAGAACCTGTGGATCTACAAGAAGAATATACAATACAAGATCTCACCAACATGTGGATCTACAAGAAGAAACTCTATGTGCTTTCAATATTATGCAAGCCATTACAATGAGACAATAACAATACAAAGGAAATATAGTAGAATACAATATGCTCTTCTCACCATTAGATGTACCTAATATTTCCTTATGTCCATCTTTTCTCCATGGAAGCTTTCTCTTCATGTAACCATATTTTTTTTTCTTATTCTTCTTTATCCTCTTCAACCAAGGATTACTCAATTATATCCTCTAACCCTAGTTTCCTAGCTTATATAGGAATTTACAAACTTAGGGAAAATTAGATATGTATTTACAACCTTTATATCAACTTTATAAAAAAGTTAGATCTAATCCCCATGAGTTAAATATAAACTTTCACGCATAGATAACCAATGTCGGTTACCCTGAATGGTGTCGGTTCCCTGACCAGTTCCGTTTATCCTGACCAACGCAAGTTACTGTGTAAACCAACAAGGTGTAAATCATGTTATTTATCCTAACAATCTCCCACTCAGAGATAAATTTCTGAACCTATACATATACCTATACATCATCTTCCTCTATATACAATGAAGACCATCTATTATTTACATCAACAATTCTCTCAAATGAAATCTTGAAGATTAAACCATCTTCTAAAACCAAGTAGATAACAAACCTGTGACTTACCATATACCTCCACAAAGCTACTACTGATCTGTGATACACTAACCAAACCACCATGACTAATCATACCTGAAATATCTCCCACTCAAACTGAAGTGTTGAGATTCAATCACAACCATCTATCCATGTCTTCATGTAACCACCAATGCAACTGACCAAAAAGTGACAATTTGTAATATGCATAAGAAAAAACAAGATCCTGGGAAAAGACAACCCAAATAAGTTCTCCATGTAACCAGTGGGTGATCAATCTACAAACACCTACATAACTAAAAGAATCAAAACACTACAATCTACAAATCCAACCCTTCATAAACAACTTACATGTCCAAGACAACCATCTGTAGATAACATATCAATGGAGTAACATAATAACAAGAGGAAATAAAAACATCCCCTAATCATGCTCTAGGTATCTCAACCATGCTCATAGACATCCATGTGAAAAACAAACATCTGCATCATCATAGACTCAAAAAATAGAATCTATACACATGTATAAAAAAACCATGTACATCCATCCATATCACCAAACTCTCCAGAAGCTCAAATTCTATCATCAACTAACCCCAAAGCCAAATAAGAATCTTGGGATCATCAATGTCAACAAGAAACAATCATACTGACCATGCTACTAATAAATAGTACAAATGTGAACAAACCTTTCATCAACATACTCTGCACAACCATCCAAGATGAAAGCAACAAAGGGTACCATTAATACATGGTAAATATATATTGTTTTCAAACTTATAGCCTAACCAACCATGGTTTCCCAACTGACACTGGTCAACTCCTGACTAACCAAGGTTCCCAGATGACCAATGCCAGTCTCTGTAACAGTCAGATTTCTTTCTTTTTACACCCTTCAAACTCAAAATTTTCTCTATCATCTAAACCCATCTGAATCAACCATCAACTACCATCCCATAGGGATAGCCAAGCACCACAAAACAAAACCAGAAGTGACATCACCATGCAATGAACAAAAAATACTTGTAAAATCATGGTTGCCCTCTAAAACAACTTGTGCCTCATGCTACTCTGAATAGTAGCATACTCCTCTCACTCTACACATGCATATGTGTCCAACCTGCAATGTCAACAAAAATGACTTTCTCCCACTCCACATGAAATCCCCTACACTGCTTCTGATAACAAGCTCAAAAGCTCCAATATATATTGGTGAGAAATAAAACTAGATGAAAGAAATATAAACATGATTCCATTCTTAACAAAGAATACTTCTACATCATAGAATTTTGGAATTATTTTGAAGTAGGTGTGAATCACCTTATTTTCATCTGTGTGTACTAACATCTCTGTTACTTGTAATTGTGTGTCTAATCATGACTTTTCATTGAGGATCTCATCCTTAGACTAGATACCCTTGTCCTTAAGATTCCAACACATCCCAAAAATAAAATTCAAATGCAACAAATATGTATGGTGCAAAGTTTTACTTGTGCACACAATCCAAAGATAATACAAGTTGCTTCAAACAAAAGAAATAAAACATGAACCATTTAGAGATGCCTGACCCAAAGTATCACTAGACTAACCAAACCAACTCTGTCCTCTTTTTGATTCAAACATTGAACTGACCTACACTATTTCTTGTTAGAGTAGGTATTTACCTTAGCTCATGTTCACCAAGGTACATTATTGTATTTATCCTCACCCACTTATGTGTGTGGATATTTATTTTTATTTATTTAGATATTAGGAGATATTATCTAGTTGTTAGGTATAGTTCTTTCCTTGATCTATAGTATTGACTAGTTCTTTCCTGGATATATGGTATTGACTAGATCCTTGATGTCTAGTTCTCTCATAAATCTATGGACTTGGCTAGTTCTTTGATGACTAGTTATTTCCATGATTTATGGCTTGATCTACGACCTTGACTGGTTCTTAGATTGTTATTCCTTGCCTATATAAGCAAGGCCCATTCTCATTGTATTTCATTGAGTTCCATAATAATATATGATATTGTTGCTCATTTGTTTGCAAAGGTTTATGTAAAGTTATTTTGGTGAATTACTATCATCTTATTGATTGTGATGTTTTATTAGCATCTGTGTTCTTGGCTTGGTATGATCTGGTTATCATTCCTTTTATTTCTTCCATGTACACTCAATGCAAGAAACTTGATCCTCCAAAATAGGACACTAAACCATCCATGCCCTCTCCTTCTGCAAAAACCTAGTACATATTCACTATCATAGGGACACTAAACGTCGGCGCTGCTGGAATGAACATAATGCCAAAAAATTAGCATAATAAACCAAACCAGGCGCCTACTCTGATGAAATTAGATAGATGTGCTAATCCAGTCATTTTAAGAAGCACCTAAATCTCCTACAAAAAAATTATAGCAATAATCCATGCAATATAAAAAAGCATCAAGATTAAATACATCACCTTACTAGCACCAAGATACTTAACTGCATCTTCAACTGAAAAATATGTTTCTTTGATGGAAGCACCACCTTCATTCTGAGCTGCCCCCTCTCTACCAAATCCCGTGCATCTAACCACACAAAGGATGCATAACTGCTCCCCTATCTCATATTCATATCTGCAATCCCAAACCATGCATGTGCAACCAAAACATAAGAGAACTATAATACCAAGATAAAACCATACCTATGTAACTCAGATTTGCAATCTAACCAACATGTTTGTGCCTCTAAGAACTAGGGACACCTCATAAAACAAGACACATTCCATGCATCTCTCAATTTCTTTAGATCTGTGATTTTTTGTTTAAAACTAGATTGCCCAATAACTGACCACGGGCACCTTATAACTGAACATGGTCACCCTGCCGATGCCACTTGCCACCTAATTGATTTTTATCATTGTATACTCAAGAAACCTCACATTTATAGCTTTCAATTGATATTTAAATCTCTTCCTTTGATTTTTACATCAGGAAAAACAAACCTTGCTCTCATACACCTATTGATAAACCACTAATAATATACTGAAGAAAAACCTTTCTCTGAAATAACCAAGTTTTGATACTAATTTTTGGGAATATGGAATGAAGAAATGGAATCAATTCCCCAAAATCTATAAGAGTGGAAGTGTAAACTAGATAAATAAAAATTAAAAAAAGTACAAACACATAACACAACATGTTCCGTGGTGCACCCAATGTGGGCTATGTCCACCAAAGATAGAGATCTCATATATATATATATATAATATAGAAAGAGTACAAACCAACTCTTCAATATAAGAGTACAATGCATCTCTCCAAGAGTATCTCCTCTCCTCCAGATCTCTAAACGAATCTACATGAGTGCACCATAACTGTGCCTCCAAAACCACCAATAGATCTGACATAACCAGGAACTACTCCATCTCTAAAATACAACCAAGATCTCCTGTGAATATGCAAACAAGACCTCTCACTAGGGTCTACAATTGTGCAATCATGATTATGCACGAAGAAGTAATTTTGTCTCTCCATCACTGCATCAACCTATGTAAATATGAATAAAACCTCCTCTACAATATCTAGATCTACATGGATAAATAATACAACATGATCTCATGGATCTATGAATATAAGATATCACAATAACATATGGATCTAACAATAAAAGATCTCAAAACAAACTATGGATCTACAAGAATAATCTAGAATACAAGATCTCACCAACATGTGTATCTACAAGAAGAAACTCTAGGTTCTTTACATACTATGCAAGACATTACAATGAGAAAATAACAACACAAAGGAAATACAATAGAAGACAATGCCCTCTTCTCACCATTAGATGTACTTCTTATTTCTTTCTATCCATCTTCTCTCCATGGAAGCTCTGTCTTCATGTAACTAGATTTTTCTTCTTCTTCTTCTTCTTATTCATCCACTTAAACCAAGGATTACTCAATTATATCCTCTATCCCTAGTTTCCTAGCTTATATAGGCATATACAAACTTAGGGCAACTTAGATATTCATTAAAACCTTTAAATCAACTTTAAAACAAAGTTAGATCTAATTCCCGTGAGTTGAATATAAAATTTCATTCATAGGTAACCAGTGTCTGTTACCCTGACCAGTTCCGGTTCCCTGAACGATGTCGGTTACCCTAACCAGTGCCGGTTACTGTGTAAACTAGATGTTATCCAAAATGAGCCGCCTGCTTATTTTGGCTAACTTGCCTTCATTCTTTCCTTCCTTGTGATTCAATATCAAATTTTACACATTTCAAGCATTCAAAATTTTCTGGAAATGGCTTCATTGAATAGAGAATTTTAGCACCTTTCTAGAAAGGTAAATTTTTCCTTCTAACTCCTTGTATTTTCCAAGTTATGGCTCGGCGGAGTTTTTGAGGGAAATTTTCCCTAGGAAGGTCCACAACCAATGAGGAAGCATCACGTGGTGGTAGAATGGCAGGTCGGTGGAGGTGAGTTAGAAAAATTTCCAACGGGCTCGGTGGGGGCTCAAAGAATTTTTTTGGCCCAACACCCCACGAACCAATAGAAAAATGACGTGTGTCCATAAGGTCAGCGGGATGTGGAGGGGCGGAGTAATTTTTGGCTTTTCACCAAAAAAGTCAAAGGGCGCAAAGGAATTTTTTTTCTTGTGGGCCTGTGGAGGAAAACAAATGGCTTGAGGCCTACGCAAACCAATGAGGAAGCGCCACATAGTGGTGAAGGTTGGGTTGGTGGGGGTAAGTTGAAAAATTTGCCAAAGGGCTCGGCGGAGGGTAGAAGGAGAAATTTTTGTCCAAAGGCTCGTGGACCAATAGGAGGCCGCCACGTGTCCAGCCAGAGGCGGAAGTTGGAGGCACAGAGCGAACTTTGGCTTTTTGCCAAAGTAGTCGGATGGCGTAAGGGAAAAATATGACCCGAAAGCTCACCAAGATGGAAAATAAAAAATTGGTAGCGCATCCCCTCCAACCAATGAGGAAGTGACACGTGTCACCGGGACAACAGAGCACGGGGTGAAGTTGGAAAATTTTCCCAATGGAAAATCAAAGGGGCAAAAGGTAGGTTTGGGCCCGCATTTCCATCAACCAATGGGAAAGCATCACATGGCAGTGGAGCAGCGGGGGATGGAGTTTTTTGGGGAAATTTTCCCAAATTCAAAAAAGGGAAAATTTTGAAGTTTCGGCCCACCAATCCATTTTTGCCCTAATTTTTCCCTAAGTCTTCAGAGGGCCATAAATTTTGATCAAGAGCTCAGATTTTTGCGTTCTTGGTGTCATTGGAAAGTTGGGGAAATTCTCTACATGATGGATGGTTCAATTTTGCATTTTTATGGAGACTTGCAGGAGAAAAAGGAGAAACATCCCTGGCATGCAAAACACATAGAAATGGTTGCCAACCACCAAATTTAATGAAGTATGGGTCTTTTTTGGATCTACATAGCCATGTACTTCGAAGTATGGGATCTTCCATGGGAAACCATCATTTTTTAGGCTAATTAGAAGAATTTTTTGGTGGTTGGAGTTACAAATCAAATTTACCCGCATTTTTTACATTTTTCTTCATTCTGCTTATTGATAAAAAGCCAGTTTTGGCTCATTTGTAAAGGGTTGGATGTTCTTGCTTTTGTAAGCTCTTAATTTCTCCTTAGCAGGTGGATTTGAAAGAGTTTTAGACCTCCCAGGGAGATTGTAACATGTTTTTTCCTTCTTTGTTATTTGCAATGTATTGTATCATTTCTGGAACTGACAATACATGCTTTGTGATTGATTTTCCAATCCTCTCTTGCATTGGTTTGTTTCATTCTGATATTTCTTTGTATTTTGGTGAATTTGTGCATGTTTTTTTACTGCAGCCTCATGATCTGTGTCTATTTTTGCAAAGCAAGGAGTTCAACACTCCTTTGGTGTATCACCTCTCTGTTTTGCTTAGTTTTGCTTTCATTTCCTTGTTTTTCTCTCAATCCTATCCCCTTGGTATTTTTAGAGTAAGATTTTGAATCAGAACCTTTACAGAGATTGCATGCATACACCTAAATAGAGGAGTAAGAACCAGCTTCAATATGGAGAGTTTTCTCACCTTGCAAGGTCCCACACCTTAGAGAAAACTCAATGTTGTGCATTCACACCAGATGAGTTTTCCTTAGAAAAGTAGATGAATAACTCATCTGGGGGTGCTATGAATTTGCACTAATAGTTTTGGCATGCCCAGTGGGACCTTAGAGGTCTTCCACCTTATTTTTGACAGGTTGGTGTGTTCCTGTTAAGGATTCAGCCTTTGGAGGCATATTTAAAAGCACATCTGGCGACTCCATCTGGTAAATAACTCATTCTCTGAGTTACAGACCTGTTTTCTATCCATTTTCATCCATTCTTCTTTTCATCTCTTCCATCTCCTTTCATTCCATGAAGTTGTGCAATCATGACTTCATTTCCATCACAGAATTCACGTTTACAACAGCAACAATATATTTCACCTCCAACATGTTTTACAACTCCTTCAAATCATCATTTTGATCAAATTCAAGATTAACATGCTTACCCATATGAGCAATACCAAAATTATTTTGGTTGTGAAGTATATCAAGAGCAAGGGTACGCATGAAATGAAGACAATCAAATGGAAGATGATCTGATTTTGTGGAGAAAATCCAAAATATGGAGGCAAAAATGGTGCAATTAAGAGCAACAACTCAAATGAAGGCTTTTAGAATTGGTTTCAGGACTCCTTGTCCATGGGGAGGCCCTTTTCCAAGACACTTCATCCCTCAAGAGAAGCCAGACTTCATGATGGAGATGCTGCCCCAACTTGAACAATCGAAAACAGAGATAGAGGCCTATAAACTTGGTGCTGAACAACCTTGTCAATGGGTAAGTTCTACACCATCATCTAGTTTTTCTCTTTCCATTCCTCAAGCAGCCCCATCTCATTTGGAATGCCAAATTATAAATCCAGTCAATGCTGCCCCAATAGTTAATTCCATTTCTTCATTCCCTAGTCTTCCACCCCATCTAAATTCTTCTATCCTTTTCCCTTCCAAACAACCACTCCCTACAAAGAAACAAGAATTTATACCTCCTCCAACACCACAAAAAATTACAAAACCAATTGAGTCACAACCCACCTCTCCTCTTGCATTCCCAAATCCATGTTGGGAAGATAAAAATTAGAATGCCAGTCAAGGAAAACAACAACAAGAAGAAGAGCCAAACAAGGATGAAAAGATCAAAAGTTTGGTAAGCTTGGCTCTTAAATTTGGGATAACAAAAATCCTCTTGATGGTGAAACCAATAGAGGAGGTTAGAGTTGAAGAACGAGTGGTGGCCAAGGCTGATTTTTTTGTAGTAGAAGGAGAGCAAAAAGAAGAAGTGGATCAGCAATTAGTTTGCTCAAAATGTAGTGTCCATGTTGGCACTCTACTTGAAGGAAATGCTGGTCCAATTCAAGTTGCACAATCAGCCATGGAAAGAAGCTCTAAAGAGGATATTGCAGTCCCAACTTGTCCTCTAGAGCAACAAATTGAAGAGTTTGACTTGAAAAACTTCATGCTAGGGGAAGAGTTCAATCAAGAGCAAGATTGTCTTCAAACAGTAGAGGAAGGAGAAGGTGCTCCAAATCCAAAATAAGAGGAGCACATTCTAGCTGTGGGGGAGAAAAGTGCAGATCTAAAGGCTTTGAGCACAAAGCAGGCTATAGAAGAACCTTTAGTTCTTCTTTCTACTTCATCTCTCTCGTGTTCTAGTGTTGAAGAAGAGTTTGATCTCTCAAACTCAATGTTGGAGGATGAAAGAAACCATGGTGATCAAGTTATAGATCAGGAGAACACCATAGGAGAGGTTGAACATTTGAAGTAGGATAACAATGAGGCAGTTTACCTGTCTAATTTGGAGGACTGTTTTGATGAAGAAGAACTAGTTAAAATCACACCATCTTCTCCTTCATCATCCATCTTCAAAACACAAGAACCTACTGTCATAGAGGAGAAATTTCATTTCCAGTAGCCTGCATCTTATAGCAGCTCTTTGGAATCAAGATTGGAAGATTTAAATCTTCCATGTTCTTCATTGGAGGAAGAGAAAGGGCAGAAAAGTTCTACCATTGCTTCCACACCATCCATTCAAGAAGGTCTACAAGAAGATTCCATTTTTGGAATGGAAAATCAGAGTTATGGGCATATCAAATGGATCAGACCTTTCCCAATCAGGTATTTGGCTTCATTGGAGCCAAAGGAGAAGCCACAACAAATCATGCTTGCCTTTAAGCATGAGGATGATATGCAAAGTTCCAAGGATCAGTTGTCATACCTCTTCAATCCAAATGCAGAGAAACTAAAAGAGGTATTGGATTTGTTTTCAGTTGACACCTTGCTAATTTGGGTAGAAGACCAGCTTCTTATTGATTTTCCACTCATCCTAGCAGCCATACTCGGCTCCAAATCATTTGCATGGCTGCCAATTTTGAAGAAAGGAAGCTATTTTACACAACCAGTTACAGGGTTTGTTTAGCTCACCTTTTCTTCTAGTTAGAGTAGAGTAGGTAGGTTTGCTTTCAGAAGAAGAAGTGCTCGTGCACACTCTGCATGTTCCATTTGGAGCATGTATGATTTTTAGTTTTGTATATAGTTTTTGGTGCTGTTGTATTGCTCTTGCACAGTCCATTTCAGTGGCATTTTGGTGAAGTTCAACTCCAAGTTCAATGGGTTTCCAAGTAGCTCATATGTCATATTTTCATAGTTCAAATTAGAATCAGTTCATCAGGCTTGACTCCATGCCCAATGGATGCTTCAAAAGCCACTAATCATTCATCTAGTAGGCAGATGACCCCTGACAGTCGCCAAAATTGTTATCCAAAATGAGCCCCCTGTTTATTTTGGCTAACTTACCTTCATTCTTTCCTTCCTTGTGCTTTAATATCAAATTTTACACATTTTAGGTACTTAAAATTTTCTAGAAATGGCTTTATCAGATAGAGAATTTTCTCACCTTTCCAGAAAGGTAAAGTTTTCCTTCTAACTCCTTGTATTTTCCAAGTTATGGCTCAGTGGAGTTTTTGAGGGAAATTTTCCCTAGGATGGTCTGCAACCAATGAGGAAGCGCTACGTGGCAGTGGAATGGTGGGTCGGTGGAGGTGAGTTAGAAAAATTTCCAACGGGCTTGGTAGGGGTGCAAAGAAATTTTTTGGCCCAACACCCCGCGAACCAATAGAAAGATGACGCATGTCCATAACATCAGCGAGAGGCGGAGGGGCGGAGTGACTTTTGGCTTTTCACCAAAATAGTCAAAGGGTGCAAAGAATTTTTTTTGACCGCAGGCCCGCAAAGGAAAAGAAATGGCTTGAGGCCCATAGCAACTAATGAGGAAGCACCACATAGCGGTGGAGGTCGGGCCGACGGGGGTAAGTTGAAAAATTTACCACAGGGCTCAGTGGAGGGCGGAAGGAGAAATTTTTGCCCGAAGGCCTGCAGACCAATAGGAGGCCGCCACGTGTCCAGCCGGAGGCGGAAGTTGGAGGCGCGAAGTAAAATTTGACGTTTTTCCAAAGTAGTCGGATGGCACAAGGGAAAAATCTGACTCAAAAGCCCACCAAGGTGGAAAATAAAAAATTGGGAACGCATCCCCGCCAACCAATGAGGAAGTGACACGTGTCACTGGGACAGCGGAGTGTGGGGTGAAGTTGGGAAATTTTCCCAATGGAAAATCAAAGGGGCGTAAGGTAGGTTTGGGTCCACATTTCCATCCACCAATGGGAAAGCGCCACGTGGTAGTGGAGCGGCAAGGGCAAAATTTTTTGGGGAAATTTTCCCAAATTCAAAAAGGGGAAAATTTTAAAGTTTCGGCCTACCAATCCATTTTTGCCCTAATTTTGCCCTAAATCTTCATAGGGCCATAACTTTTGATCCAGAGCTTAGATTTTTGTGTTCTTGGTGTCACTGGAAAGCTGGTGAAATTATCTACATGATGGAGGGTTCAATTTTGCATTTTGATGGATATTTGTGGGATAAAATTGGAGAAACATCCTTGGAATGCAAAAAATGCAGAAATGGTCACCAACCACCAAATTTAATGAAGTATGGGTTGTTTTTGGATCTGCAGAGCAATGTACTTCGAAGTATGGGATTTTCCATGGGAAATCATCATTTTTTAGGCTAATTAGAAGAATTTTTTGGTGGTTGGAGTTGCAAATCAAATTTGCCCAAATTTTTTGCACTTTTCTTCATTCTGCTTCGTGATAAAAAGCCAGTTTTGGCTCATTTGTAAAGGGTTGGATTTTCTTGCTTTCGCAAGCTCTTCATTTCTCCTTAGCAGGTGGATTTGAAAGAGTTTTAGACCTCCCATGGAGATTGTAACACGTTTTTTCCTTATTTGTTATTTGCAATGTATTGTATCATTTCTAAAACTAACAATACATGCTCTGTTATTGATTTTCCAATCCTCTCTTGCATTGGTTTGTTTCCTTCTGATCTTTATTTGTATTTTGATGAATTTGTGCATGTTCTTTTGCTGCATCCTCATGATATGTGTCTATTTTTGCAAAGCAAGGAGTTCAATACTCCTTTGGTGTATCACCTCTCTATTTTGCTTAGTTTTTCTTTCATTTCCTTGTTTTTCTCTCAACCCTGTCCCCTTGGTATTTTTAGAGTAAGATTTTGAATCAGAACCTCTGCAGGATTGTATGCATACACCTAAACAAAGGAGTAAGAACTAGCTTCAATCTAGAGAGTTTTCTCACCTTGCAAGGTTCCACACCTTGGAGAAAACTCAATGTTGTGAATTCACACTAGATGAGTTTGCCTTAGAAAAGCAGATCCCTAACTCATCTGGGGGTGCTATGAATTTGCATTAACACTAGCTAGGTCTAAATCATGTTATCTGTGAAGAAATTCACCTCCACAATCCTAACCAATAAATTTTACTTTTATTTTGTCTTGTATTTGTTATTGTTGCCAGGATGCTTTTCAATACACTCTATGATATTCTGAACATCACTAGGGCTTCTTATTTCAAATTCTTACCTCGTAAATATGATTCGTAATTATTGTTGGATAAATATTTGGTATACTCATCATCTCAATTGATAAATATCTCAATAATCCATCCTTATTCTAAATTATTATTCCACTTGAGTAGTAAGAAGGGGGGATAGAGTTTTTAGTGGTGCGAGTGTTTGAAAATTTATTATATTTACATGACTCTTGATAAAAATGAAGTTCACAATTGACTAATAAGGATCCTATGAAGTGTTTGGTCAAAAAAATATCCCATGTTTACTTTTATTTCACCTTGAGAGTGTCTTTCTTGTATCTCATAAATAATTGCATTTCTTCCCTATTCTAATTGATTTATATTATCATCCATGTGGCCCATCTCTTCAATTATTATTGGATCCATAGTAGTAATTATAAGTGTACTAGTTTTTCATATTTGCACATCATATATTCTTAGTCATCATATATCTCGGTCATTTTCAAATTATGGGGTTTCATCCAACTAGATTATGTGATCTTCAACCTCATCCCTTCATCACATTTATTTTTACCATTCACATTGGGTATTTATCTTTCCATTTTCATATTAGTAATCCCCGAGTCTACTATTGTGTTACTAGTTGAGAGTTGTATTTATTCCAAAAATGAAACTTTGATTCATATAAAATTGATATTTCACCTCGTAGAGGAAAGACCACAAAGAAATAGAATATGTTAATGCATAGCTTCCTTAGATGAACTTCTACCAAACATTAACAAATACAATCCATTTTTCATCCATTTTACTTGAATTCTCTATATTCATCTCTATTTAATAGTACTTACACACTATGTTCATACCTTTTTACATCAGATATGCCCCCAACCATGAAATTATATGTTTAGTAAGATATATCAATAAATTATTATGTAATAAATTATATAGTTATTGTTTTATGAAATTCATATAATCCATACCTCCTATTTTGGGATGATATCTTGTAGATTATATCTACTAAGCTTTAAAACATCATCCTATATTTTCTAGTGGCATTTGTACTAATTTTTTTTCCAATACCTTTAAGCTATTATAAAGGGTCATGAATTAGATTTAAAATGTTGGGGTTTTCCCATAACTATTATATATATGCATCTCATGTTTACACCTAATAGATAAATACTTACTTTATTTACTTTTGAATTATACCTAATGTTTTTCTTGAGTACTCACCCAAAGTAAAGATGAATAGTAATCCTTTCTTGGTTGGTTAATAGAAGAACTATGACATCTAAGCCATTAATTGACTTAATACAAATATATAAAAAATATACATAATAAATCATATCTATAAGAGCATATTATCAATTTATCCATGCAATTATAACCATTCAATATAAAATAATCTTTAGGATTAGAAACATATTTTACATTCATTAATGAAATTTAAATATAATAACATGTAAGTGTTTATAAGGATTACAAAGTCTAACATTGGAATGTCTTACACAATCTACCATAATATAGAAAATAAATTAGAGTTCCTACACATATTAATTATACAATTAACTAAAATTTTAAATAAATGAGCAACTTATATAAAATAGGTCAAACCCCACCCCATAAATACACTTAAATTACAAAGTAAATGTAAAATACATGCATTAATTCCTATAATTTTGTGATTTATTCCTATTTTGAGTGTTCCTTACAATTTTTTGTAACCTTATCTTCTCATTAGATTATTGCTTGCAAATCCCACATAATGTGTAGTGATATCTTTGAGTCTTTGTCCTTTATATTACTTAGGTCTTTCACACATCCAACCATGCAAATTTTTGTGAATATTTTATTATTTTATGCAGTATTCTCTCCAAATACTATTAATTTTACACATTTACATGTGTATTAATTTCCTATGCATAATACATACTTAGGCCAAATTGATGTCAAATAATATTATGTCTTCATCCAAATTATATGTTTATGGTATGTCTTAAAGATACATGGTACTCGCAATATCATCTCACTTTGAGTCTCCTTAATGGTTATTTATATAGGAGAATACCACATTGTGAGCATGCGCGCGCGCACACACACACACACACATCAAGATAATGTTTTTTAAACATTTAGGTACTTTATAAGGAGTCCTAGATAATAATGTAAATTTCAATATCTCTATAACATAAACAAAGATCATATTGGTTGATTGTGATACTATATTAACTATATTTTCCCCTGTTCTTAGCATGAAATGTATATGAATAAAAATACTTAGCCTTGATTAGTTTCTTGGTTTGAAATTACTTGAATAGATGTATGGGATCTAGTCCTATATTTCATCATATTTTCTACAATTATATTGGTCTCATTAATCCTAACCATATGATAAAATTTGTCAACATATTGATATGTATGAAACATTAAAAAAATTGATGGGATGAAGGATGGTTTGAGTAAAAAATTTATGTATGAAATGTAACATATTAATAATAATAATTATGAATTTGAGAACATATTCATTGATAATCTCATTAGGTTCTTGTTTAAGCTATGGAATTTTTAAGATAATAACATTTTGACTAAGGTTTACATAAAAATGGGTTGACAATATAAAAATATTTAAATCATGTATAGATCATGATGGTATGGAATACAATGAATATTATATATAATACTTGATACTTGTTAGGAAGATATTGGTAAATTATTTATCAATATTTGGAAGAATTGGAACATGTATCCAAATGGTAACTAAGGATGTCAGGATATAATGGTTTGTGTATTAACTTAATAGAGTTCACCTCATGAATCTATTTATGGGATCATTTCTCTAATTATAGTAGCTTTGTTTGGATGTCCTAAATTTTTTATATGATTGGATGTTGAGATGGATGTTTAGTAATAGACACTATGATTGTTTTATTAAATGTATGTAACATGATAAGTACATATAAGAGGTGTTGGTATCCAAATTTGTTCTCCCTTTCAAGATGAGAAGCATAACTGATTTGGCACAGATCTTAGAGAAAGATAGATCATGATGTATGTCGTTTTGTAGCCAGAGATGAGATCTAACAGGCCCTTTGTCACTCAGATTTGTGGAGAGATGGATAGAAACTTCAAGAGGATTTGACCTATCCTCTCTACTTTAGGTCGTGCCTTTCAACCAGGGTAAGAGGACCCGTAGTGTAACCTCTGTTTGATGAAGGAGATGGAGATATCCTTCTTTTGCACAAATTTTATGAAGAAAACCTTGGGAAAGTATGGTCAATACTCCATAATTTAACTCTCAAGAGTTGTTACTTCTAAAATATGGAGATACTTTCAAAACAAGGCTAAGGTTACTAAAGACATTATTAAATCCTAATTGTTTTGTATATTTTAGTAAATAATTTTGTTCCTTTGTGGATATACAGGGCAAATAGGGGTAGTTTAGGATGGATTCATGGTTTTTGAATGATTTTGGTGGGAGACTAAGCAAGGTAAAGTTGATTATACCAGATCTTTGAGAAAATTCACAACAATGGATAACTCAACAACAGAAAGCTTCAAAATAGTTAAGACGTTCCTTCAACTAGAAGGTGTGCTTCAATGGAGGCCTAGATCAGCACGTTTTCACACAGTATTTGAGAATATAACACAAAGGCTCAAGTTAAAAGACTCAATTAAACACTAAAATATCTTATCAATTGTGCCTAAGGTACACCCAAAGACTTAAAAACAATATTTATCAACAAATGACAATAAAGTGATTTTAAATTTGTTTATCTCATCACAGAATGAATGCTCTTCTTGAAATGAAATTGAAAATGGCACTAAATTGTCACAGGGACGAGATCATGTGTAATTTGACAAATATTTCACTACTTGTAGTCATTCTAAAACAAAGCAGACACTAATTGCTCCAAGATTGACACAAATTAATTTCAAAATTGCTTACATTCATCAGCAGGGGAAAGCTTCTAGGGAAATCTCAGTGCTCGTCAATGGCTATACATCTACAACCAACTTCACATGATAGAAAATATAACACAAAAGAAATTAACAAGTTATCTCGGATTGGTCTCTCAGGAAGATGACTTTTCTCAAATTTCCTCTTAAGAATTCAACCCCCCGACCCTTTACAAGAGTATTCTCATTGCATTTATACATTTCATTTTCTCACTTATCCCAAATTTTTCCCCTAAAAAAGAAGAATATTCAAGGGACCTTTTCTTGTTACCAATTTTCCTCGGAAAGTGACGTTTAACAAATTTGCAACAAAAATTTACCAGTTGGACAAATCATGAACTGATCACGTTTCCCAGACCCTTGACTAATGACTAGGATACCATGCCACAACCTTTTTGACATTTTTTTAATCATTCTGATTTTGTCATTCAAGAAATCCCCATTTTAATCATTCTCCAGAGGCTTTGTACAACTGGATCTTACATGTAATCCTTTTCGCTCTTGAGGCAACACCTTTTTCATATTTTACACCTGTAACCTCTATCATTTCATCATTTTCCCTCTCTTTCCTTTGCAACTCTGCCCCACATCCATCTTCTCTAGTAATTCACATTTTTGCAAGTGCCCGAGCAATTCCAATTTCAAAATATCAACCTTAATAATTTTTGGACTCACAAATTAATTTCTAAATCCATTCAATGGCACTTTGCAGACAAAAATGACAATGAATTTCATCAAAAATGATGAAAAACAATGCGTATTCGCATCTCCAGGAGTCTTGGAGTAAAAATGGCGAAAAAATAGATGCAATGCACAAAAAACATTGATTTTTCCGCTTATCTACTTTATATTATAGCCATCCACGTGTTTCCTTAGCACAACTGCAAAGGTGAGGTACAGAGGCAAGTTTCTAAACAAGTGCAGGCCTTCCATGTACCCTGGGCCCAAGAAAAATGCCTTTTGGCCTTTGAAAAGTCTCAGTATAAAAAGGAGCCAGTGGAAGCCTCCACGTGTCTCAATGGTGCACTTTGAGATGGTCTCCAAAAGCAAAGACCCTATTGTCAATTTTTTCCCCTTAAGCAAAAATGGACAATGAGGTTACAAGCCTTGAGAGCCTTTTACGTTGTTTCGGGATCTTCTGGGATTGTTCTTTCTTTTCGTATATTGAAGGTTCGAGTTGGTCTCATAACGGCAAATCAGCCCTAATGGGCTCACCTCCTGGTTAAATAATAAAAATGATAAATTATTTTTAACAGGGATTGAGTGCTCGAAGTGGGAGACAGAGCTCAGGAACGAGGTAGGAAGTTGAATCAAGTTTTCAGAGTTTAATTTTGGGGATTCTTTTTGGACTTTCAGAAATTTTTTGAGATTAAAAATGTCAAGCGAGTTGAAAATTTTGAACCCTAAAACCCCAAAACTCCGAAATTAGAATTTTCGGAAAAAAAAATTTGGGAAAAATTTTTGGAAAAAAATTTCAAAAAAAAATTTTGGAGAAATTTTCAGAAAAATTTTTGGAGAAATTTTAAGGAAAAAAGTTTTGGAAAACTTTTCAGAGTAATTTTGGAAAAAAATTTCAGAGAAATTTTCAAAAAAAAATTTGGAGAAATTTTTGGAAAAATTTTCAGAGAAATTTTCAAAACTTTCTAGTTCGGAATTTCAGAACTTTTGACTTCAAAGATTTCTTTCAGAAGTTTCCTCTACAAAATTTCAGATATTTTTCTTTCATGTTTTCAAAGACTTTATTTTTAGAATTTCTCCAACTTTGTCTTCCAAAACAAAGAGCTTAATGTCTACTTCCACATCAAGGGAAAAAGAGAAGATGAAGTAGGCTGTTGAGATATACAGTGAGTTACAGGGTGTGAGAACCACCATTTCTAAAGTGGAAGAGGCATTTTCTGAAGATAGTAACAACCTGAGTTTGAAGCCAGATCAAGTTGAGCAGCCATGAGAAGACATATTTGAGCTCTGAATTAGTCAAAGTTGCAGGGTTGACTTGTTTAAGCCTTTTGTAAAAAAAATTCTATTTTCATGGGAGCATGTTCCCTTAATATTAATGACATTTCTATTTTTAGTTAAGTGTTAGTTAAGGGCCCAACTATCATGGCTCATCCTAAAAGGCTTATAAATAGTTGAGTGAATAGGAGAGAATGATATATACAGATTATTTTGGGGGAGGTTACTATTCAAGATTGGAAGAGTACTCCAAATATTTTAAACCTTTCAATTATATTTCAAGAGTAACATGTTGCCTTGAGAGTTTTGATTCATTGTGTGAATGATTAATCATGTATGTTTTGTGAATGTATAATTCCTTAATGTGAATGATTGATCTACCTTTATTTCAGATTATTTTATTTCGTGCTGTGAGTAAATGGTATGAATAGTATTGATATCAGTTGTGAAAATTTTAGCTTTCCTTCTGTTATTTAAAGCTATGATATCATTGTCTATCAGATGAATGAATTCCTTGTAAGTGCATGTGTTATATCCTCATGATAAAGTGATTGTGTTTTGACTAAGTGTAATATGACTATTGTAATCTTGTAGTTTACAAAGGAACATATGCTCTGGTTTGTGGTATTTGGTACCCTTTCAAGTTGCAATAGGTGAGGGCGGTCAACGATGCAAGCATCCTACCCGTATTAACCATTCCGGAGTGTAAACACCCCTCTATTTGGTGCATCACCGTGACTAGTGTAGTTTTTTTTTACAAATTTCTTTCCCTAAAACTCATGAAAATGTTAGCTTAGGATTAGATAGTCATTTTATTACACTAGGAGTAATACAACACATAGTTTAGGAAGAGGAAGTTAGCCTTCTCTGGAGGTTCACCTTGAGCCCAAGTCCCACAGCTTGAGAGGTGATCCCATGTGTCCCAACCACACCAAATGTCATGATTCATTTTAAGGCCATTCGGGGGTGCAATGATTTGGTGACAATAGACCCCAAACAAGTGTGGGCTCACCACATGTTTTAGTCCAACAGAGTTTGCTGAAAAAATTGACGGATCAACAGAAGGTGCCATGTGTCTAGGGTCTGAGACAATTTTCCTTGGCCGTTGAAAAGTCCAAGCAAGGGCAGAGTGAGCGGAAGCCTCCAAGTACCCTCCTCGCGCTTCTTCAAAATAAAATTTAGGTGCCGGTCCCCAAATAGGCGTGTTCCCTCCACGTGTTCATGGTCCGACAGATCTACACCGGCCGCATGAAAAAAATGTCTAAGTTTTGGCAAGGCAGCAGAAACCTCCACGTGTCTCCCTGGCGCAACTCCAAGGTCATACCAAAAGGTGAATTTTTAGATGAGTGTTGGCCCTCCACGTGGACAAGTTTTGAGTTGAACCAGGCCTTAGAGTTTTCAAAGTGCCTCACCAAACCGCATCCAACCAAAAAGGGCCACATTTCCACAGATGTTGAGATATAAATTTGACGGGGAAAACACACCTGTCAAACCATAAAATGAAGGGAATTCACCATTTACACCCGGAAATGAATCTTTCTTTTAAGACAAAGAAGTTGGAAATGATATAAGGCCCAAATATGATCCTCCGAGCTGCATCCAAACAGAAAGGACCACTTTTCCACAGGTATTGGGAAAAAATTGACAAGGAAAACAAAACATGACTGTGGAAAAACGGAAGGAAGGGAAAAAACCTGATTTTATGCCCAAGTTACAAATTCTTTCACATGGACAGAGGAACAAAAAAAAAATTCTAGACTAAAAGTGATCCTCAACCAAAGGAAGCGACTGATCATGACAACCAAATGGAGGATGGAGTTTTCATGCATCAATATGGGAAGATATAAAAGATGACAGAGTCCGCAAATTAAAGAATTTCAAGGACAAACAGGGCGAGATCAAATTGAGCACCAACATCGGCTCTGACTCGAGGATGGGCACTCCCTGCGAGTGCCATAAGAAAAAATAGCATAACAAGTGTAAAAAAAACCATTGGGCAACAGAGTCAAAGAATAAGCTTGCAGAGCAGAACAATAATAACCAACTCCCCCAAGGATGAACTTAGAAACCAAAAAAACACCCGCCAAGGACCAGGATGAAACAAAATATAAAAACACGAAAGCTGAAAGAAACCAAATGACTATAAATTGTACAATGGTGTATACCTTGATTCAGAGAAATCAATTAAGGAAATGTTTCAAAGGTCTGCCATTAATAGGTAATTTAAGCAATTCCCCATCTAAGTCTTTTAAGAAGAAAGTATGTTCACATATTTGAATGTCAATTGAATAAGGGCCCATCCACAATGCATCAAAATTTCCATGTTTGCCCTTATCCTCATGTATTTTGTCCCATAATAACACAAGATCTCCCACACTGAAAGCTCTTGGAGTCACTTTTTTATCAAATAACTTCAATTTTTCTCTAAACTTCACATGCCGTTGATGAGATGCCCTTATTTCTTCATCTATTTCAATAATCTGATTCATTCGAGCATCATATAGACTAACTTATTGATCTTCAATTTTTTTAACAAACTAAAATGAAGACAATTAAAAATGAAGGGGCAACAAAGCTTGAGTTCGATATACCAACTCAAATGGGCATTTACCAATAGATCTTTTGATAGTGATTTTATCAGCCCAAACAACAAACTTCAGTTGCTCACCCCACTTCCTTTTGTTCATCTCCAAGGTTCTTCTAATGATCTTCAACACATTTTTATTGTTGGACTTAGCTTGTCCATTTCCTTGGGTATTGTAGTTAGAAGCATATGTCAAATTGATTCCATACCCTTTGCATATTGCCACCAAAGGTTTGGCTCTAAAACTCATGGCATTATCAACAACAACCTTAGCTAGCACTCCAAATCTACATATGATTTGATTCAGCATGAAGTCCATGATGACTTGGTGTGTTTCTTTCTTGGTGGGGATTGCTTCCACCCACTTAGTGAAATAATCAGTGGCTACAAGAATTCATTTATGACCAGCACTGGAAGGATCTGAAATATCGCCAATGAAATCCATTCCTCATTGCTTAAATGGGGCTTCAATTGACACAAGATGTAAAGGAAGGGAGCCTAAATCTTTCATTCTTCTAGAAAAATGCTGGCAACTTTCACATTTCCTAACCAATAGAGTTGTATCTTTGAAGAGAGTTGGCCACCAATACCCATCCCTCAAGATTTTATGTGTTGTAACTTTTCTAGCAAAATGTCCCCCACAAACTCCTCCACGGAGACCAGCAATTACCATTGGGGCTTCATCCTCAGTAATGCATCTTAAGAGCACTCCCTCCAGGTTCTTCCAAGCTAAACCAAAATCAGTAATGACATATTTTTGAGAGGCTAACTTAAGATCTCTTTTCTGATTTTTACTCAAATGTTTAGGGCAGCATAAATGTCTGAGATAAAAGATTATATCTTTTTACCATTCAGATCTTACAAAATTTTCAAGGACATCCACCCTTTCTCCTTCTACTTCTTTCACCTCAATAGTTTGCAAGTTGCTCTCAGCCATAAGCTTAGCTAGGCCCAAACCTCTTATCAATTTTGTGGTTCAGATATCCATGTCATATTTGTGTAATTTTTTTACCCATTTGCATATTTTTCTTGAGACCTCCATCTCTAATAAGATATCTTTCACCATGGTGTGGGGAACATAAGCAACAACTTTAGAGCTCAAGATGTAAGGTCCGAAAAACTTTGTCACTTTCACCAAGGAAAATTCTTACTTCTCCATGATGGTGTACTTCAACTCAGCTCCTTGCAATGCCTTACCGAAAAAGGAAATTGGTCTCTTAGCCCCTTCATCATCCTTTTGAAACAAGACAGATGCAATGGTGTTTTTTGAAGCAAAATAAAACATTTGAAAAGGATTCTTGTAATTCGAAGTTGCCAAAACCAGGGCATGATTTAATGCTTCTTTGATCCCATTGAAATATTGAATGAAAGCTTCTTCCCATTTGATAACTTGGTCCTTCTTCAACATGCTAGTAATGAAGATGGTCATCTCAACAAAGTTAGACACAAATCTTCTGATAAAGTTTATTTTTCCAAAGAAGGATTGAACTCCCTTCTTAGTTCTAGGAATTGGAACCTTTCTGATAGCTTCCTCTCTCTTGGGATCAATCATGACCCCTTCCTTTGATACAATGTGACCAAGAAGATTTGCCTTTTGCACTCCAAAATGGCACTTCTTGGGATTCAATGATATGCCATACTCTCTACACCTTAACAAAATTTTCTCCAAGTGTTGCAAGTGATCAATTATTTTTTTGGAAAACACAGTTACATCATCTTGATAAACAACAATAAAATCATTAATATAACCAGCAAACACTACATCCATTTCTCTTTGGAAAGTTTCTCTAGCATTCATTAAGCCAAAAGGCATCCTGACATAGACATAACTTCCCCAAGGAGTGGTAAAGGAAGTCTTTATTCTTTCCGACTCCTTCACAACAACTTGATTATAGCCAGAGAAACCATCCAAAGTGGATAACCCAGTTACCAATTGTAGTATATTCTCCTTGTTTGGCAGAGGGTAATTATCTTTCAATGATGCTTAATTCAAGTTCCTAAAGTCTACACATATCCTTATATCACCATTATTTTTTCTGACAGGTACTAAATTTGTAACCCAAGATGAGTGCCTTGTGGGATGAATGATCCCTCCATCCCTCAATGTCTTCAATTCTTCTTGCATCTTCAAAGAAAGGAGTGGATTGATCGACCTCTATTTTTTCCTAAAAGGCTTGGTATTAGATTCAAGAGGAATTTCATGTTTGAACAAATCTTCCCTGTATGCCTTCAACTCAGAGTAAGACCAAGGTAAGTAGTCTTGATATGTCTTCAACAATTTAACATAGGACTACTTCTCTTCCTTGCTCAGATTACTTTCTAACAAGATTTTAGGTGGTTTTTCCTTTGTTCCTAGGTCGTGATCTTCCACATCTCTTGAAACCGACATACTTATGTTAATAATGCAATCAACATTATCAAAGTTTTATTCAAGTGCCACTAAATCTCTGGGAATCATTTTTGTCTTTAGCTTGATGATGTCTTTTCCAAATAAAGTTTCCTTTCCTTCAGCAACACACACCATTGGTTCCCAATCTATATTTTCGTCAGCAAACTTTCCTTGGTTCTACAGAAACCGTTTCACCTGGGCATCATCATCGAACACTTACCAATTTTTAACATTGTTAAGGATAGATGGCCTTGTTAGTATTTCAACATCATACTCACAAAATGGAGATAAAATACAATTTCCAAATCTGGATCCTAGCACTACTAACTTGTCTGTAATAGTATTAAACTTTCTATCATGGTGCACAATATTAAATGAGTCAAACATTTCAATCAAATCCCAGACAACATGCTTGTATTGTTTCATTCTCTGATTTTTAGTAACATACGGTTTTCTAATCTGCTTGACAATCAGTTCTGAATCTCCTTTGATAATGATATCCTTTAAACCATATTTCCATGCAATTCTCAAACCCAATAACAATGTCATATTCAAAAATATTGTTAGTGCATTCAAAGTTGAGTTTGAAAGAAAAAACAAACTCTTCCTGTCCTAGAGAAATTAGAACAATACCGACACCATTTCAAAACTTGGAACAAGCTCCATCGAATAACAAGGTCCAAGGAAAACCTACTTGTTTAAGACATTTAAATTGATCAATCTTGTGGTCTTTTCCATGAACAAATCCAACAAAGTTATCAGCATCTACATCAGCATACAACACTTCATAAGAAGCATTATTGGGATCTTCGATGAGGTGTAACGTCTTCTTCTCTCCATACAGCTTTAGAAGGCTGCCTTCAATCAAAATGGTGGAAAAAGACATATCCATCTAAACACTTCCACAAAAACTTGTAGACCACTTTCTTGATAATAGAATGCCCCACTTGGCAAGGCAATCGACAATAACAACATCAAGTTTCAAGTTCTTACCCGGATAATCTACAAGTTGTACCACCAAACCTTTTACTCATCCTACAAATGGCACCTCTCTAGAATCCATTGTGGTACACTTTCCATAAGATGTTGTCACTTTAATGTTCAATTCATTCATGACCTCTAGAGGCATAACATTACATGATGCTCTAGAATCAAACATACAATTGTGCAATAGTCTATCCTTAATAATCAGCATTGTAAAAAATGGATCAACATTTATTCTTTCTTTATTGCTTAATAATCAGCAGTATGTCTTTATTCTGTCTGACTCCTTCACAACAACTTGATTATAGCTAGAGAAACCATCCAAAGTGGATAAAAATTCAGAACCAGTTAACATTTGTAGCATATTATCCTTGTTTGGCATAGGGTAATTATCTTTCAATGATGCTTTATTCAAGTTCCTAAAGTCTACACATAACCTTATATCACCATTCATTTTTCTAATAGGTACTAAATTTGTAACCCAAGATGAGTACCTTGTGGGCTGAATTATCCCTCCATCCCTCAACATCTTCAAAGAAAGGAGTGGATTGATCAGCCTCTATTTTTTGCTGAAAGGCTTGGTATTAGATTCAAGAGGAATTTCATGTTGAAACAAATCTTCCCTCCATGCCTTCAACTCATAGTAAGACCAAGCTAGGTAGTCTTGATATTTCTTTAACAATTGAACACAGGACTACTTCTCTTCCTTGCTTAGATTGCTTCCTAACAATATTTTACATGGTTTTTCCTTTGTGCCGAGGTCGTGCTCTTCCACATCTCTTGAAACTGACATAATTTTGTTAATAATGCAATCAACATTATCAAAGTTTGATTCAAGTGCCACCAAACATATGGGAATCATGTTTGTCTTTAGCTGGATGATGTCTTTACCAAATAAAATTTCCTTTCCTTCAGCAACACACACCATTGGTTCCCAATCTATATTTTCGTCAGCAAACTTTCCTTAGTTCTGTAGAAACCGTTTCACCTGGGCATCATCATCGAACACTTGCCAATTTTTAACGTTGTTAAGGATAGATGGCCTTGTTAGTATTTCAACATCATACTCACAAAATGGAGATATAGTACAATTTCCAAATCTAGGTCCTAGCACTGCTAACTTGTCTACAACAACATTAAAATTTCTATCATGATGCACAATATTAAATGAGTCAAACATTTCAATCAAATCCCAGATTGCATGCTTGTATTGTTTCATTCTCTGATTTTTAGTAACATACAATTTTCTTATCTGCTTGACAATCAATTATGAATCTCCTTTGACAATGATATCCTTTACACCATATTTCCATGCATTTCTAAAACCCAATAACAGTGCTTCATATTCAGAAATGTTGTTAGTGCATTTAAAGTTGAGTTTGAAAGAAAAAAAAATTCTTCTTGTCTTGGAGAAATCAGAACAATACCAGCACCATTTCAAAACTTGGAACAAGCTCCATCGAATAACAAGGTCCAAGGAAAACCTACTTGTTCAAGACATTTACATTGATCAATCTTGTGCTCTTTGCCATCAATAAATCCAACAAAGTTATCAGCATACAACACTTCATAAGAAGCATTATTGGGATCTTCGGCGAGGTGCAACATCTTCTCCTCTCCATACAACTTTACAAGGCTGCCTTCAATCGACATGGTGGAAAAATCCATCCATCTAAACACTTCGACCAACACTAGCAACCCACTTTCTTGATAATAGAATGCCCTATTTGGCAGGGAAATCAACAATAACAACATCAAGTTTCAAGTTCTTACCTGGATAAGCTGCAAGTTGTACCACCAAACCTTTTACACATCCTACAACTAGCACCTCTTTAGAATCCATTGTAGTACACTTGCCATAAGCTATTGTCACTTTAAATTTTCAATTCATTCATGACCTCTAGAGGCATAACATTGCATGATGCTTTAGAATCAAGCATATAAGTCTACAGCAGTCTGTCCTTAATAATCAACATTGTAAAAAATGGATCAACATTTAATTGAGACTCAACCGAAGATGTTCCCAAGTAAACTTCAAGTGGTTCACCTATCTCCTCTAATGCTGGTGGTTTTTCTAGGTTTGCAATGGTTGGAGGAGGAGTGTCTACATTATTTATATTTCTGGCTTGGGTACTCCTATCTTCTTCCAATCCCAAATACTCAAAGGCCCTCTTCTTGTGCTAAGGAATCCTAACCTGTTCAGCAATTGGAATAGAAATCTTGATCTGACTCAATACTTGGGCAATGTCATAAGGAATGTATTTGGGAAAAGCAGCATTTGGATAAATATTGACAAACTCATCGGATGACACAAGATTTTTGACATTTTGGGCATGGGTGGGAACACCAGTTCTACTTGAGACAAGAATGCCTTTTCCAGATGCATCTTTCTTTCAAGTTTCTTTTGGGATATTGGTGAGAACTGGGGTTTTTGTTTTGTCTTGAGGCCTTGCTTATTTGACAACTTTACTTCTTGTGTTATACTCCTTTTGTTGGGCAACAAGAGTGTTCATTAACAACTACCTATCCTCTTTTGATGGGATTCCTCCATCATACTTCTTAATCATTAAAGCCCTTAGATACTCAAAATCATTATTAGGAAGTTCAAAAGCTTGTACCATATCTATTTCTAAAGTATGAGAGGGAGGAAGAAGAGCTACCTGGTGAATGCAATCCCAAAAACCTATAGCAGTTCTTGCACGTATTACTTTAGTTGAATTTTCTCCTTGCTGTGAGCTTGTAGATAAATCCCCATGCATGCATCATCATCAGTGTATCATCATCATGAACTTCTTCAACTTGCTGATATACTTCACATGGAGGGTGGGGTAAGAAACATTTGTCACACCAATCAATTTCATTTATCTCTTCAACAACAACAACTCTGGCATTTAGAGGATCAAACACTACTCTATTTTCCCTAGCTTGGGGTTGTCTAGCTCCCATGGGTCCTTTACCTCTGTCATCAGATCTCTGATCATTTCTAGGATGATTTGCAAATTTGTCTTGTCCTTGTTGCCTATACTGACCTTAAGAACCTTGTCTAATTCCTTTCTCTACCCTAGATAGCTTGAAAGAAATTTCTTTGACTAGTCAAAGTCTTTACAACTTCCTCAAGATCCACAACCTTACTTGATTGAGGATTCTCTGGATTGACTAGATTGATACCTTCCCTCTTAGGAGGCTTACCAACTACTTTGTTATTATTTTTAATCTACAAAGTCATCGTGAAGGCCTACTTCAATGTTGTTGGGTTCTTGTCTCTTAGATAATAGGCAAATTTCTTATCAAAAGCATCAAAGTAATTTATCAAACAAGAAACATCACTTAGCCTTAGGATCACATGAAGCCTATTTAGGGTCTTATTGAACCTTGTAATGAATTCATGAACAAAATCATTAGGATTATTTTTTATGTTTTCAAATAAAGAACCTAGGGTTTGTTTTATCTCCACACTATAATCTAAAAGCATTCTTCATTTCTATCCAAGAATCAATGGAATTATATGGAAAATATTTATACCAATCCCTTGCATCTTCTTCTAGAGTATGGATAAACAATTTAATGTACACATCCTCAAATTCTATTTCAAAGTCCTCCATCATATTGAAAAAAAGCTTTAAGTGCTGATCCCCAGTAATGGCATTATTTCCTTGAAATTTAGGCAATCTATTTCTAACATCTTGGGGCACAACATTTGGATATCCAGCCATACCTCTGAAATCTATAGGACCAAAAGTGTTCACAACAAATGGAGGTCTGGGTGGGGGCTGGGCCATATTGTTTTGGGGAGGTGATATTATAGGAGAAACAAAATGATGAGGAGTGAGGGGTCTATGGGGTACATGAATACAATTCTCAGAATGGATGTTCTCTAAAAACTCTGTTTCTTGGAAGATCCTATCAGCTTTGGAGAATACATGGAAAAAATGAGATGCAAATATTTCAAATACAAAAGAAGGACCCTCTCCAGTTGGAGAATTTGGATTTACAAAGAGACTACCTAATTCAGAAGCACTTGAGGAAGTATTGCAATCTTCAATCACAAGCTGATCAGTTTCACCAATGGAGATCTCTTTTCTTGATGCTTGATCTCCAACAACCTTCCAAATTCTTCTTCCTTCTGAATTAGACTTTCCCAACTCCTGAAACAACCTTCTACTAGGGTCATTGGTTAAGAAATATCTTCTTCCTTCCAAATTTGCAGAGATTAATGACAAATCTTACTTGATATATGTTAAGACACTGGTATTTATTAAGAATTTAAACAACATAGAGTCAGCACTAAGGATTTTTACCTTAGTTTGTGCAAATGCACTATGAAAGACCTATCAAATGTCTGTCAATACCAGATTCATGAAAAGCTTACAAGATCTTCTCTTCTTCTACCCAAATTTTTCAATGATGATACAAACTTTAGTACAATAACTGTATAAGCTTGAAATATTACACTCAAAACTTACAACTTTGAACAATTCTTATAGATCTGAATAGATAATTATGTTTAAGCAATGCATTAGCACACAAAATGTGTATGAAGTATTACCAGGGTCTGTATGTACTACATTTGTAAAATAATTCGAAGAGTCCCTGGTAATAGCGTCATTTTGGTGTTGTTGACGGGCCAAATGGATATGAAATAGAAACAAATCATCCCCGACAATGCTAATAAGTCCCTGGAAATGGTGCCACGAGTGTTGTTGCTACACAAATAGATCCCGAAGCTTAAATAATCCTAGATTTAGACATGGAGCATAAAGACAAATAGTACCATGGGTGTTGTTTTGTACACAAATAGATTGTCACTCCGGAGCTCAAATAATCCTTAACAATGACGCCACAAGTGTTTTTGCCACACAAATAGATCCCGAAGCTCAAATAATCCCCGGAAACGATGCCGCGAGTGTTGGTATCCAATTTTGTTCTCCCTTTCAAGCTGAGCGGCATCACATATTTGGCACAGAGATTAGAGATAAATAGATCATGATGTATGCCATTTTGTAGCTAGGGATGATATCTAACTGGCCCTTTGTCACTCATATTTGTGGAGAGATGTATAGTACCTTCAAGAGGATTTGACCTATCCTCAATACTTTAGACCGTGCCTTTCAACCAGGGTGAGAGGACCCATAGTGTAACCTAACATTTGATGAAGGAGATGGAAATATCCTTCTTTTGCACAAATTTTATGAAGAAAACATGGGAAAAGTATGGTCAATACTCCATAATTTAATAGTTGTCACTTCTAAAAGATGGAGATACTTTCAAAACAAGGCTAAGGTTACTAAAGACATTATTAAATCCTGATTGTTTTGCATATTTTAGTAAATAGATTTTGTTCCTTTATGGATATACAGGGAAAATAGGGGTGGTTTAGGATGGATTCATGGTTTTTGAATGATTTTGGTGGGAGATTAAGTAGGGTAAAGTTTATTATACCAAATCTTTGAGAAACTTCACAAAAATGGACAACTCAACAATATAAACCTTCAGAATAGTTTGGAAGTTGGTGTGCTTCAATGGAGGCCCAGATCAACACGTTTTCACACAATCTTTGAGAATCTAACACAAAGGCTCAAGTTAAAATACTCAATTAAGCACACAAATCTATGATCAATCACGCCTAAGGTACATTCAAAGACTAACAAACAATATTTATCAACAAATGACAGTGAACTGATTTAAATTTTTTTATCTCATCACAAGATGAAGGCTCTTCTTGAAATGAAATTACAAATGCCACTAAACTATCATAGGGATGAGATCCTATGTGATTTCAAAAATATTTCAATGTAAGATTGCAATAGGAATAAGAAAAACTACTTGCAGACATTTTGAAACAAAGCAGACACTAATTGCTCCAAGATTGACACAAATTAATTTCAAAATTGCTTAGATTCATTAGCAGGGGAAAGCTTCCAGAGCAATCTGAGTGCTCGTCAATGGCTATACATCTGCAACCAACTTGACATGATAGAAAATATAACACATAAGAAATTAACAAGTTATCTCAGATTGGTCTCTCAGGAAGATGAATTTTCTCAAATTTTCTCTTAAGAATTCAACCCCCTGGCCCTTTGCAAGATTATTCTCATTGCATTTATACATTTCACTTGCTCACTTATCCCAAATTTCCCCCCCAAGAAAGAAGAGTATTCAAGAAAGTGACCTTTGTTTTTTACCAATTTTCCTTAGAAAGTGACGTTTAACAAATTTGCAACAAAAAGTTGTCAGTTGGACAAATCATGAACTGATTATGTTTCCCAGACCCTCAAATAATGACTATGATGCCATGCCATAACCTTTTTGATAGCCCTTTTAATCATTTTGATTCCATCATGTGATAAATCCCCATTTTAATCATTCTCCAGAGGCTCTATACATCTGGATCTGACAGGTAATCCTTTTCACTCTTGAGGAAACACCTTTTTCATCTTTTGCACCTATAACCTCCATCAGTTCATCCTTTTCCCTCTCTTTCCTCTGCAACTCTTCCTCGCATCCATCTTCTCTAGTAATTCACATTTTTGCAAGTGCCTGAGTAATTCCAATTTCAAAATATCAACCTTAACAATTCTTGGACTCACAAATTAAGTTCTAAATCCATTCAATGGCACTTTACAGAAAAAACAACAATGAATTTCATAAAAAATGATAAAAAAACAATGCGTATTTGCATCTCCAGGAGTCTTGGAGCAAAAATGGCAGAAAAATAGATGCAATGCACATCAATCATTAATTTTGCCCCTTCTCTACTTTATATTATAGTCGTCCATGTGTTTCCTTGGTGCAACCACAAAGGTGAGGTATATAAGCAAGTTTCCAAACAAGCGTGGGCCTTCCACATGCCCTGGGCCCAAGAAAAATGACTTTGGCCTTTGAAAAGTCTCAGTATAAAAATGAGCTAGCAGAAGCCTCCACATGTCTCAATGGCACACTTTGAGATGGTCCCCAAAAGTGGAGACCCAAAACAAGTGCAGACTCACCACATGTTTCAGTTTGGTAGAGTTTGCTGCCAAAGTTGACTGATCAACAGAAGGCACCATGTGTCTAGGGTCTGAGACAATTTTCCTTGGCTGTTGAAAAGTCCAAGCAAGGGCAGAGTGAGTGGAAGCCTCCAAGTGTCCTCTTGGTACTTCTTCAAAATAAATTTTATGGGTTGGTCCCCAAACAGGCGCAGTCTCTCCACATGTCCATGGTCCGACATAGTTACACCGGCCACATGAAAAACAATGTCTAAGTCTTGGTAAGGCAACAGAAATCTCCACGTGTCTCCCTGGCGCAACTCCAAGGGCAAACCAAAAGGTGAATTTTCAGATGAGCGCCAACCCATTTTGAGTTGAAGTGGGCCTTAGAGTTTTCAAAGTGCCCCACTAAGCCGCATCCAACCAAAAAGGTCCATGTTTCCATAGATGGTGAGATATAAATTTTATGGGGAAAACACCCTTGTCAAACCATAAAATGTAGGAAAATCACCATTTGCGCCTGGAAATGAATCTTTTTTTCAAGATAGAGAATTTGGAAATGATATAATGCCCAAATATGATCCTCTGAGCCACATCCAAACATAAAGGACCACTTTTCCACAAGTATTCAGACAAAAATTCACAGGGAAAACAAAACATGACTGTGGAAAAATAGAAGGAAGGGAAAAAACCTGATTTTATGCACAAGTTACAAATTATTCCACATGGATAGAGGAACAGAAAAAATTTTTTACACTAAAAGTGATCCTCGACCAAAGGAAGGGACTGATCATGGCAACCAAATGCAGGACAGAGTTTTCATGCATCAATACGGGGAGATATAAAAGATGACAAAGCCTACAAATTGAAGAATTTCAAGGAAAAATGGGGTGAGAAAATTTGAGCACCAACATCAGCTCCAACTCGTGGATGGGCACTCCCTGTGAGTGCCACAAGAACAAATTACAGACCAAGTGCCAAAAACAAACCATTGGGAAATGGAGTCAAAGAATAAGCTTGTAGAGTAGAACAATAATAACTAACTCCCCCAAGGATGAACCAAGAAACCAATAAAATGGCCACCAAGAACCAAGACGAAACAAAATAGAAAAACACGAAAGTAGAGAGAAACCAAATGACTATACACTGTACAATGGTGTATATGTTGGTTCTGAGAAATCAATCAATGAAATGTTTCAAATGCCTACCATTAACAGGTAATTCAAGCAATTCACCATCTAAGTCTTTTAAGAAGAAAGTATGTTCACTAATTCGAATGTCAATTGAATAAGGGCCCATCCAAAATGCATCAAACTTTCCATGTTTTCCCTTATCCTTGTGCCTTATGTCCCATAATAACACAAGATCTACCACACTGAAAGCTCTTAGAGTCACTTTTTTATCAAATAACTTCTTCAACTTTTCTCTGAACTTCACATGTTGCTGATGGGATGCCCTTATTTCTTCATCTAGCTCAATAATATGATTGATTTGAGCATCATATGGACTAACTTCTTGATCTTCAATTTGTTGAACAAACTGAAATGAAGACAATTGCAAATGAAGGGTCAACAAAGCTTGAGTTCCATATACCAACTCAAATAGGATTTTACCAATAGATCTTTTGACAGTGATTCTATCAGCCCAAACAGAAAACTTCAGTTACTCACCCCACTTCTTTTTGTTTAGTTCCAAGGTTCTTCTAATGATCTTCAAAAAAAACTTATTACTAGACTCAACTTGTCCATTTCCTTGGGGATTGTAGTTAGAAGCATATGTCAAATTGATTCCATACCCTTTGCACATTGTCACCAAAGGTTTGGCTCTGAAACTCATGGCATTATCAGCAATAATCTTAGTTGGCACTCCAAATCTACATATGATTTGATTCGGCATGAATTCCATGATGACTTGGTGTGTTTATTTCTTGGTGGGGATTTCTTCTACCCACTTAGTGAAATAATCAGTGGCTACGAGAATCCATTTATGACCAGTACTAGAAGGATCTGAAATATTGCCAATGAAATCCATTCCCCATTTCTTAAATGGGGCTTCAATTTACACAGGCTATAAAGGAAGGGATCCTAAAGCTTTCATTCTTCCAGAAAAATACTGGCAACTTTCACATTTCCTAACTAATAGAGTTGTATCTTTTAAGAGAGTTGGCCACCAATAACCAGCGGTCAAGATTTTATGTGCTGTAACTTTTCTAGCAAAATGTCCCCCACAAAATCCTCCATGGATATCATCAATTACCTTTGAGGCTTCATCCTCAACAATGAATCTTAAGAGAACTCCCTCCAGGTTCTTCCAAGCTAACTCAAAATTAGTAATGACATAATTTTGAGAGGCTAACTTAAGATCTCTTTTCTGATTTTTACTCAAATGTTTAGGGCAACATAAATGTCTGAGATAAAATATTATATCTTTGTACCATTCAGAGATTACCATATTTTCAAGGATATCCACCCTTTCTACTTCTACTTCATTCACCTCAACATTTTGCAAGTTGCTCTTAGCCATAAGCTTAGCTAGGACCAAACCTCTTATCAATTTTGTGGTTTGGATACCCATGTCATATTCCTACAACTTTTACCCATATGCATTTTTTTTTTGAGACCTCCATCTCTGATAAGATATCTTTCACCATGGTGTGGGGAACATAAGCAAAAAATTTAGAGCTCAAGATGTAAGGTCTAAAAACCTTTGTTGCTTTCACCAAGGCAAATGCTTGCTTCTCCATGATGGTGTACTTCAACTCAACTCCTTGCAATGTCTTACTGAAAAAGGCCATCATTCTCTCAGCCCCTTCATCATCATTATGCAACAAGATAGATGCAATGGTGTTTTCTGAAGAAAAATAAAACATTTGAAAAGGCTTCTTGTAATGTGGAGCTATCAAAAAAGGGGCATGCTTTAATGCTTCTTTGATCCCATTGAAATCTTGAGTGGAAGGTTCTTCACATTTGATAACTTGGTCCTTCTTCAGCATGCTAGTAATGGGGATGGTCATCTCAGCAAAGTTAGACACAAATCTTCTAATAAAGTTTATTTTTCCGAAGAAGGATTGAGCTCCCTTCTTAGTTCTCATAATTGGAACCTTACTAATGGTTTCCACTCTCTCGGGATCAATCATGACCCCTTCCTTTGATACAATGTGACCAAGAAACTTTTCCTTTTGCACTCCAAAATGGTACTTCTTGGGATTCACTGATATGTCATACTCTCTAAACCTTAACAACATTTTATATAAGTGTTGCAAGTGATCATTTCTTTTTCTAGAAAACACAGTTTCATCATCTTGATAAACAATAATGAAATCATTAATATAACTAGCAAATTCTACATCCATTGCTCTTTGGAAAGTTTCTCTAGAATTCATTAAGCCAAAAGGCATCCTAACATAGACATAAGTTCCCCAAGGATTGGTAAAGGAAGTCTTTATTCTTTCTAACTCCTTCACAACAACTTGATTATAGCTAGAGAAACCATCTAAAGTGGATAACAATTCAGAACCAATTAACATTTGTATCATATTATCCTTGTTTGGCAGAGGGTAATTATCTTTCAATGATGCTTTATTCAAGTTCCTAAAGTCTATGAACAACCTTATATCACCATTCTTTTTTCTGACAGGTACTAAATTTGCAACCCAAGATGAGTACCTTGTAGGCTGATTGATCCCTCTATCCCTCAATGTCTTCAATTCTTCTTGCATCTTCAAAGAAAAGAGTGGATTGATTAGCCTCTATTTTTTGCTGAAAGGCTTGGAATTAGATTCAAGAGGAATTTCATGTTGGAACAAATCTTCTTTCCATGCCTTCAACTCAGAGTAATACTAAGCTATGCAATCTTGATATTTCGTTAACAATTGAACGTAGGACTTCTTCTCTTCCTTTCTCAGATTTTCCTTTGTATCAAGGTCATGATCTTCCACATCTCTTGAAACTAAAATACTTCTATTAATAATGCAATCAAAATTATCAAAGTTTGATTCAAGTGCCACCAAACCTCTGGGAATCGTGTCTATCTTCAGTTAGATGATGTATTTTCCAAATAAAATTTCCTTTCCTTCAACAGCACACACCATTGGTTCCCAATCTATATTTTGGTCAGCAAACTCGCCTTGGTTCTGCAGAAACCATTTCACCTAGGCATCATCATTGAACACTTGCCAATTTTTAACGTTGTTAAGGACAGATGGCCTTGTTAGTATTTTAACATCATACTCACAAAATGGAGATACAGTACAATTTATAAATCTAGATCCTAGCACTGATAACTTATCTGTAATAGTATTAAAATTTCTATCATGGTGCACAATATTAAATGAGTCAAAAATTTCAATCAAATCCCAGACTGCATGCTTGTATTGTTTCATTCTCTGATTTTTAGTAACATACAGTTTTCTAATCTGTTTGACAATCAGTTCTAAATATCCTTTGACAATGATATCCTTTACACCATATTTCCATATAATTCTAAAACCCAATAACAGTGCTTCATATTCAAAAATGTTGTTAGTGCATTCAAAGTTGAGTTTGAAAGAAAAAACAAACTCTTCTTTTCTTGGAGAAATCAGAATAATACCAGCACCATTTCAAAACTTGGAACAAGCTCCATCGAATAACAAGGTCCAAGGAAAACCTACTTATTCAAGAAATTTACATTGATCAATCTTGTGCTCTTTTCCATCACCAAATCCAGCAAAGTTATCAGCATCTACATCAGCATACAACACTTCATAAGAATCATTACTGGGATCTTCAATGAGGTGTGAAAGATAAAAATCTCAAGCCTTGAGGCATGTGTTGGAAAAGGTAAAAATCATAATGCGTATGCATTATAATGTGTACACGTTATAGTGCGTATGCATTATTATTTGTTTATATATTGTGGCCCCCAACGTCCCTTTCATCTCTTTCATGGGAATTCTGCATACATTTTGTTTGGTCTGCAATTTTCTATACATTCTTACACGATTTTTTAGTCGTTCATTTTGGCCCCTACCCCACTAGTTGATTTTTTCTAATCGTGGGCAGTAAAATTCAAGCTAAGGACAAGAGGAAAGTCAATAACAAGACATCAGAGCAATTGGAAGAGATGATAATAAAGAAATATAAGAGAATAAAAAATTCTTGTAGTGCAAGGTATATCTGCTATATCAAATGTAGCTAATGTATTAGAATATGGGGATGAAATACATAATGAAAATGTAGAGAATAATGATTTTTTAATGAATAATGATTTTTCATTGAATAATGATATTGAGTTAAATGAAAATGTTGGTATGAATGAAGAAATTGATATGAATCCAATTGTTGAACCCTTACCTGAGAATCCAAATGTTAACCTTGAATTTGTATGAAAACACTAAATGAAGAAAGTAACCTGTTAAATGAATCTTCACCTCTAAGAACACCTCCTTCCATTTTGTGAAGAAAACCAATTCACTTAATTGGAATTGATGAAAACATTATAAAACCAATGCCTAACTAAATGTCTGAAAGAAATGCAAGAAGAAAAGCTATTGGAATTTGGGATAATTAATTTGAGAATTTAAATGACACACAAAGATGTCAATTATTTGTTACATTGATGCAATTAATTAAGATGAGACCTATAATGAAGATCTTGGGGTTAAAAACATCTAATGTTGTTGATCAAAATGAGTCAATCGTTGAAAACATACATAAAGCATACCAAAATGTAGGTGGAAAAAGACGCAACAACGATAGTAATATTACACGAAATGAACTTACTACTTGTATAGTAAGTGATAAAACAGTTAATAAATGCTTGATTAGAAAAACAAGTAGTGCTTTGAAGCTAAACAAAAAAAAACTAATGAAAGCAATAGAGAGACGTAAATGTCTTGAGCAGTCAATAACACTGACTATTGGGCTTTCTCTAGTAGACTTCCATGAAAAGACAAGAACACATCTGATATTATAAAAGAATTAATTGTAAAATTTTGGAATGAGAACACAAGGGTGTCACCGAATAGAAGAGATACAATAAAAAGAAGAATAGGTTCTTGTAATCATGAATTTTTAGCAAAACATTTCTTAGATATGATTCAAAAATAATTGTTCTCTAAGTTTAAGAATGAAAATCCAAAAAATAACATTAGCCAAAGATTATTTGAAATGAGAAAACCCTTTTATGTGAAAATCAATCACTCACGTACCACTTGTTGCAGGCATCATGTTGAATTTTCAATGCATTATGATGTTTTTTTTCAAATACGTTGTGTTTTGCATATTGACATCATGTTGCAAGAGTTTGGATTATATGTCCCACCAAAATATTCAAGGGAATTTATTCTGACAATATTTTGTGAAAAATAAACTAGTCAATTATTTTATAACAAAGCATGTTTAGATGGAATGTGTAATGTATGTGGTGGCTTGCCAAATCTGAAAAGTTGTATCCATGAGGAGAGTAAAAATTCAATAGGAAAAGAATTGGTTGGTTTCACCAAATATAAATCAGTGGCATATCAATTAAAACATGGAAAAGAATCTAAGAGGTGTGAGCTTGTTACAAAACAATTACCTGTATCAGAATATATGGTCAAATTCAGAGAGAAATGTTTTATGAGTATCCAAGGCACACACATAGAGCTCGATGGTTCGATGAACAATTCAAGTTAAGTAAGAACACATTCCCACTTGGTACTATTGTTTTAGTAGTTGACTTCACAGAGAATTACAAATCACAACCACAAATGGAGGTTCAATCTTAATATTATAACTGAGTGCAAGTTGCTATTTTTGTGCATATAACATTCATGCACTCTCTAGAAAGCACTAAGAAAAATAAAAAAAAATATTAAGAGAGTATTATTTCTACATCAGTGATGATCGGACACATTCTACAGAATATGTAAAAGGGTGTTTCTAGGTGTTTTATGTGAACTTGAATGAGAGGAAAATTAGTTTTGATCAACATTACATTTGGTCAGACAATTGCACATCACAATTCAAGAATGCATGGATGTTTTATTGGCTAAGCAGGATGCACAAAAAAAACAAATGTACAACATATCTGGATTTTTACTGAGGTGGGGCATTGAAAAGGAGAGCATGATGGTGCAAGAGCATGTGTGAAAAGAGCACTTGCAAGAGAAGAGTTAAAGTTCAAGGATGGTGCTAAATTTACAGATGCAAAAAACATTGTTTATTGGTGTGTCAAGCATATAGGCCATGAATCTGAGAGATCAATGGTTCGTAGATATTTTTGGTTGATAGAGTAACAACATATGGAAAACTTTGAAGATTGTATGATAGTTGTAGGATCAAGTGATATGCACTCATTTCATAGTTCAAATGCAAATGCTTGGACTATTTATACTAGGTGCATGGCATGTTTTTGTATATCATGCATTTATTTTACATGGAATGAATGTGAGTCACAATAGTGGGTGGATAAATGGACTTGTAGACCTCTAATTCCACTCAACACACATCAAGTTCCATGAGCATTACAACTTGCAGGGTCTTTATGTAACATTCCCATTTTAAGACTTTAGAAACAAGGTAAACTATTTTTTTAAAATAATGTTCTCTGTTCTAAATAAGCATTATTCAGAACAAACATTTCATGCCAATCAATTTAAAAAAGATAAGAATATGCAGTTGTAAATGACTCGGTGACCCACCGATCTATTCATTTCATAACTCGGTAATCTACCGATCTATTTATGTTAACTTCAAGCATTGAATACTTATCATATACTTCGTATACTTAGTTTTTCCTACCCTAAACCGGGTACTGAGTGATTTTTTTAAAGAACATATCTGAATATTTGTTACTAATATTCATTGGATACCACGTTTCTTTAAACTTGGTAACATAGGACAACGCAACCAATACCTTGTGATACTTTGGCCAAAGTTTTACAACATACTGTGTATGTCACTATTCCTAGACGACATACTCGTCATTTTGGAATACGTCCTTCACCTCACTCATCTATTATCATGATTTGTCTTTACTGACTACCGTCAGTCCACTTGTCCCTGGTTTAACCCTAGCCCTAGTTAGAAACATAAATTATTATAGGAAGATTGCTCGCAATGACTTAGGGTAAATGGGCATATTCGGTTGACCTAAGTCAACCGGTGTGTGCCAAGGTTACCCTGAGCCATTGGAAGCTACTTCCTATCCTAAATATGTTACTAACATGACCTAGAGAGAAACTAAGTTCAAGTCCTTATTTTTTGTAGATCTAGATGATCAATGCAGAAGGGTGATGCCACATGTCAACTACAACACTATATTCTCGAGAAGATCCAATCTTCTTGAAAGTACAGCCCTATAGTTGGTGTGTGTGAACATCCTACAAAACTTGCCTCATTGAGATGTACATACCCCAAGGATATCATTAATATATTGTAATTTATATTATGTCTTGATTACAGCAAACCTGCTAAACCCTAATCTAACGCTCCATAAGTTCTTTCCTAAATTTGTTTCATTTAGTCAATGAAGAACTTCCTTAACTTATGATTTATTTTTAATGTTCATTTTTTTTTCAGTTTAACCAGCAGTTAACCAAAATAGGACAACGATATCATAAGTTTCATTAGAATGTACTTTAACATTCAGGAAGGTTTAACAACCGCATATGTCCAACTAAAGTAGACTTCATACAAAATGAATTCTAATGATTAATAATCATATCTCCAAACCTTTTTGGTTTACATTCAATTGAGAGAGAAAGAGTCTTCCTCTACATGATTAAGTGTTAGGTTATATCATTCACAATATCCATATTTCTTACTGCATGTTCATTACACATCACATTACTATGTTAAATTGTTTAGGTAAAACACATCATATTATACAACTCAACAAGTTGCCTCATTATAAGGGAAATTAAACCAATTCCCTTTATCCATCTTATCAAAGATACCAAGATAAGCATAGAATAATATGAAGAATATAAAAAATATAGAACTTTCATCTTCTTTATAAAAAGTATGAGATAATTCACAACCAATGCAAATAAATCACAACTTGTAATTCATCATTACAATTTATAAATTTACAAGACTATGCACTTTAGGCGTACTGCATAATAATAACCTTCATTCTATAAAGTATACAACTTTTATTTTTCAATACAACTAAGGAATGAATCAAAATTATTTACAAGGAATCAAACTTGTATCAGCCAATGCATCATATAAGTTTTTGCCTTCTTTTATCACTTACGATGTCCATCTACAAAAATTGCTAACATGGGTCAGTTCAATGAACTGAGCATGATAAGCACTAAGCATTAAAACGAAGTGCATTCCACTAATTTTTATTAAAGCATCATTGATTTAATGAGATAATCAATACATCATACAATAATCATAAGTGATACCAAACATAAAAGAAGTACATTAATAAATCTAGATCAACTTTTAAGAAAAGAGCATAATATAATAAACAATATATGTCTAGGAACTTAAAGTTCTATTGATCCTATCAATGGCTTGTAAACAAACAATAGATCTTGCCATCCCATTATTTCATAATTCTATCCTAATAGAATACCACATTCATATTTTCTATGAGAAAAAATAAGTGTAAACAACATGGTTCATTCTAGGATGATTCATCTAAATCATAAGCAAAGAATAAAAAGAACCAATGCATACCATACCCAAACTTATAACATCTAAGAAAAAAAGACTAGGTTCATAACATGAATTACGTGTTCCTTTCTGGGATAACAATCTTTTAAATTCAACATTAAGCTATACATCTAAATAGTAGTTCATAACAATACAAGAAGGTATAGAAAATCATAACAGTCTAACTGTAATTCTAATTCCAATTTTGCAAGTTAGAAGTTATCAATCAAAGATCAGAAACCAATGTTCACCATCAAGTAGTTCCATAAAGGAGTTAATCTCTACTCAAGTTCATACCAAAAGATAGAGAGTACAAGAGACAAACCTACTCCTATCCATTCAAACAAGGCAAGGTTAGTCAAAAATAATCGAACCCATAAGTATACATTCACTTATCAGCAGAACTGACTTAGCTATTATCTTTCTACAACCAAAGAATAAAAAAAATTAGACCAACAAGCCATAAGAAATCACCTTCTCGAAAGAGAATCAAGTGCAGAGATTTTCAAACAATGAGCTTATTTAAAAGACAGAGAAAAGGAAACCCTATAAGGAAAGGACCAATAATAAATCATTTCATTCAACTGAACAAAATAAGTTCCAGTTCCAAATCAAATCAGGATGAAAGCATATTGCAAACCCAAGACAACATATTGATCCCAAGAGAATACTTGTATAATTTATTTCTCTAAAGAAGCCAAAGGACTCATTCACTAAATTAGACAAGAATAAAATCCTGAAACAACAACTATCAAGTTCAAAATTAACCACGAACCCAAGACTGAAGACTTACAAATTCTTCACCACTTAATACGAAAGGTAAGTAGTTCTCAATTTAAAATAACTAAACACAAAACAAATGAATGGAGAAAGTATCCTCCCATAATAATTTCAGTGTCCAAGGTTAATAACCCAATCAATTCCTATGCAACAGAAATGGAATTTCAAAAAAAAACTTCACAACCACAAAATTGCGACAAGGGTGACTTGGTTCTAAACTAAATAGTCAACCTAGAATGTAGGTTCCATCAAAACAGAGGGGAAATAAAACTCCCTTCTATTCCCTTGCCAATACCATCTCAAGAAGTCGATATAATCATAAACAGAAGTTCTACATTCCTTTAAGCAAGATGTTTCCAGTTCCAATTCTCGAAGCAATTTCAAATGACTCAAACAAGCTTCCACCTAGTTTCCTGGTGAATAAGTTTCTAAATAAAGAATTATAAGCCTAATCTTTAATAAAATAATAACTCAATATAAAAATACTAGAACAAAATCAAATACATTGACCCAAATACAAACTCATAACACTCAACTGTTAAATATGAGTACAGTGTCGAACCTGAGCTTCACACCAAAGTTTAGAACTTCACAAGTAAAATATTTTGAGTACAGTGCCAAATACGAACTCCAAGAAATAGTTTAGTGATGAATAAGTTTTCCAAACACTGGTTAAGAACAACATGAAACCCCAACAAAAATTTACATCTAAAAATGCAACCCAAAAGAAAAATCAAACAGAACTCAAGTTTCCACTAAGTTCAGATCCTTATATTGGTCAATTCAAAGCACAAAAAATTCAAATACAAGATCTAGAGTGCAATAAAAAGATACAGGAACAAGTTTCACATAAAAAATTCACATGCATGCTATCATAAAACTTGCACATACAGACAATTTCCAAAACAACACTATTTTTGCCATGGATTCAAATCCAAACAACACAAAGATTCACTAAAATCAACAAGAAAAATCCATTTAGACATGAAAACATGAATCTCATGAGAGTAGAGTTGTTCTAATGAATCATTTAGAAGAAAGAAAAGAGTCTTAATAGTTAGAGCCTATCATGCCTGATAGTGCTTCTGCCAAATTGAAGGAGACTTCCAGCCGAGCTTCCAACTCTTTTTCTCCTCCACGAAAAGATCAATAATCAAAGATATTTTCTTCCTATGCCTCATATACTTTCCTTTGATAAAAAATAGACCAAAGAAACCAAAAATAGCTTTGAAGTGAAGGTCGAATTGCTAGTTCGAAGAACCAGTTAGCTCCATGCAGAGAAAAATCCTTCATGCATGTAAAAATAAATAACCTCCTACAAACCCACCTTCTAAGTTTCCAATATGGTTTGCACACAAATACCAAGGCCCATTAATTCTATTAATGAAATTAATTCCAAATTTCCTACTTATCTTTCCTTGCCACCGCCTCCTAAATCTGGCGAAATCCAATTCCATACAAATATCCAATTCCATCTTTTAGTGGAGCTTCCACATATGCCTCCACCAAGTCAACTAGCCCCTGCCAAATCTGGAAATACTTCCATCCTTAAAACCATATCAACTCATTTAAATTCCATTAGAACCATCTCCTTAGAGACATACGACCCCTTAGGTTCCCTTTTTAATAGTTTAGGATGGATCCAAATAGAACTTAGGTTGGTTTAGCAATTACAAACATAGGTCTTAAAACATTTACCAATAGCATTCCCACCTTAGGTTAGATTCAATTCATAACCCTTTAGCATTAGGTATTAGTTAAAATATCCTAGTATTACTTTAGTAATCCTTCCCTTATCCATTTAGCACAATGCTTAGGTTAGGACGCCAACCCAACAAATTAGAATAAGAGGCTTAGGTTAGAGTAAAATCCAAATGGGTAAATGTAGCTAGAAAATAGGTGTTATTACCTAAATTAGGATACTATTGGGATATCCCTTAGGTTTTAGGACTCTGAAATCCTCCTCTATGAATTGAATTTTGCTTAAGTCCTTATTTTCCTACCAAGATCAATCACCAAAGTCCCAAGCACAAACATACAGCTGAACGAAAACATGTTCACATAAGACCAAAGAATTTGTAACAAACAAATTTCAGTTTTTTACGTCCCTCAAACTACTAAATGTCAATTTATCATTTAGTATATGAAGAGGATTTGAAACATTCCTTGGATCATTGAAATTGATCCAAGGATGAGTCAAAAGAAGAAATAAGTTTGCAACTCTTAAAGCCAGATTGCAACTCATCTTCCCAAAGTGAAAATGAATTCTTATTAACCATACTATTTTATTCTAATGATTTTTAAGAGTAGAAAATATTTATCCTTATCAAGCACAATCTTCAACAATCAAAAGAACACATCTTTATCCAAAAAATCACATGTCAACACTTGAAATGTAAAAGAGGGATATATCAGTTGTCGAGGGTGTTACACTTTAGATCAAACAACAACATCACCTGACTTTGACCAAGTCTTTGATTTAGTGCAACAACGTACATACATATATGTACATGCCATTTTTTAGATTTATAAATTATTAAATGGTCAACTCTTAATGTATTTTAATTTTGACTGAACAATTTTACTTTGTGATGTAGGGCACATTTTTTCAGTTATTGTGACAGAATTTAACAAAGAAGGAACATACTACTTCTTGTATCGTTATGTAGAGGGGGAAAAATTGACTTCCACAGTCATTGATGGTGAAGACCTTGAGTATTCCATTGGGTCAGTGGTAGTCACTAGAACTTGGCTTCAACGATATCCTATCAAAAAATCAAACATTTGGTTGTTTGAAGAATATGAAGTACATCGAAAGATACTTCACTATTCACATTTGGTCCTTGCAACAAATATTAAATTGATCAAATATCGAGGCTGGCCATTAAACAAGAATATGTGGAAGGTTCATAAATCAGATCATGAAGAAATTCTTGCTACTATTAAGAGTAGATTTGATCCTTGCAGTTCATTGGATTGAATTTTCAAAGGTATGTTATTCATAAATTTAATTTGAATATTTACTGAAATGATTTTGTTAAAACTCTGTGTGATTTAAAATTCTATTTAATTGCTTACTAACATGTTTATGTAGGCTAGTGGTGCCAAAAAAGCTTCCACCTTCATGTGGTTGGCACTGTCAGTAGAGAATTTATTATTCTCAAAGCCAAGTGAAGCTAAGAGAAATTAAATATTAGAAAGGAAAAACAAACAAAAATTCTCATTTCACCACCTATATTGTATGAACCACCTAAATTATTCAGGTGATTGGCAATGGACAACCTTACACTGACTCAGACTATAGTATTTTGTGTGTTTGCAAACAATAGGACAATAATAGAATTGAATGGAGATGGATAAAACCATGATAGTATTTTGTAGAGGGCCCTGACATGGAGGTTTTGGATCTGACGAGATGTCTCTATGTGTCACGGAGTTTGAGAAATCACGTCAGTGTAGTCCCTTAAGAGCCCTAAGAAACATGCTATATCTTCAACAAGTGATTTCTTGGACTCTGTGGCACCTAGAGATGTCTCGTCATATCCAAAACCTCCATGCCAGGTCCCTCTACAAAATCCTTTCATGATTGTATCCATTCGGTTCTCTTGTTGTCCTATTGTTTGTAAACGCACGAAATAGTGTAGTCTGAGTCAGTACAAAGCTGTCGGACACTATATTTTGCAAACGGTAGCTCATGGGACCAAACCGTTTTTGCCAACACATCTAGATGGCTAGGTGAATGCTAGTGGAGGATTTTTTTTGGTTCCCAATGCTCCCCATGCTTTTGGGCTACCTCATCTCGGCATAGTCTCTTAAGAGCTCAAAGACCAAAACACACTATATCTTCGACGAGTAATTTCTCAAACTTCGTGGCAGCTAGAGATGTCTCGTCAGATCCTAAACGTCCACATTGGGTCCCTCTATGAAATCCTATTGCGGTTTTATCCATATCCATTCAGTTCTCTCATTGTCTTATTATTTGCAAACATGTGAAATACTGCAGTCTGAGTAAGTGTAAGGCTGTCGGACGCAATACTTGGTAAATGAAAGCTCTTGCCACCAAACCACCTACGCTAACACATCGAGGTGGCCATGTGAACTCTATGGGAGGGTTTTTTTTGGTTCCCTATGCTCCCCATGCTTTCAGACTACCTTGTCTAGGCGTAGGACATTAAGAGCCCTGAGACTAGAACACGCTATATCTTCAACGAGTGATTTTTTAGACTCCATGGCACCTAGAGATGTATTGTTAGATCCTAAACCTCCACATTGGGGCCCTCTATGAAATCCTATCATGGTTTTATCCATATACATTTGGTTATTTCACTGTCATATTGTTTACAAACATGCAAAATAGTGCAGTCTGAGTTAGTATAAGGCTACCAAACACAATACTTTGCAAACAGAAGCTCTTGGCACTGAACCAATTACACCAACACATCGGGGTGGATAGTTGAATGCTAGAGGAGGATTTTTTTTGTTCCCCTATGCTCCTCATGCTTTCAGACTACATCATCCAGGTGTAGGCCCTTAAGAGCCCTGAGACCAAAACATGCTATATCTTCGACTGGTGATTTCTCAGACTCCGTGGCACCTAGAGACATCTCGTTAGATCCTAAACCTCTATGTCAAGGCCCTCTACGGGAGTTATCAATGGCTTAATAAATATTTCTTGTTTAGTTCTGAATGAGAGTCAGCTCACCTACAGCTTAGTGACCTTTCATTCATTGATAGTTTATCCTAGGATAAACCCATGGATGTGTTTCACCTGATTTTTAGAGTGTTTCTCAGAATGTGACAAAATAGATAAGGGTAAAGGTTAAGGAGGAATACCTGTTGAAAAATGGTTAAAGGTTGTTGCACACGTGTTGACTTCTCGATCCACAGCTGATCGTGAGAGCTTCCTTTTGGCTAGGAGGAACTACCTGTAATAGACAACAAGACCACAAGATAGAAGTTAAACAACATATGCAGTGGACTGCCTAGCGTATGCCAAATCCAGGAAGTTTGATACTCCCTAGAAGGTTTTCAATCCACTATTTTAAACAAATTAATGCATGAAATATGGTAAATATTGTCCTACTGTAGTCAATATGATTTAGGTATCTCATATAAACACAATAAGAAAAATCTAATCTAACAGGCTAGGTTAGGATCAGATCTGGAGGTCGGGTAAATGGTTCTGGGTTATTGCAGGTCAACTGGTAGGTGGTTGTTGGGTCTGGTCTTGGTCAAGGTGTAAAACACAGAGACCGATGTTGGCTGAAAATGACCGATGCCAGTTTTAGTAGAACCGACGATGGTTATGGGTAACCGGCATCAGTATGGTCGGAGTGAAAGGAACTCAAAATAGGTAAAATGGTATGGGTGATCTGAGGTTGAATAAAGTTTGGACAAGTGAATGGGGGGTCTGTGGAGGTCTTAGGTATGCTCAGAAATATACAACATGTGAGAATAGGTGATTTGGTGATGTGAGTGAAGGGATCGTAGGTTCACAAGCAAGTGGGTGATGGGGTGATAAGCATGCAAAGAATAGATTAATAACATGAGTAATAGAGATTACTTAACTGAACTAAACTATACTGATTAGGGCCATACTTACTGTGTTGATGGTCTGATGGCTGAGTGGTGGAGGTGGTTGATCAGAGGATACATGTATGGTCCTATAGTGGTGCTTTCCCGAAGTGCTCCCATGAATACAATGGCTCTCTGATTGATGTTGGTGATGGCTTTGGATTGTTGGATGTGTGAAAGGATGCCTCTTTCACTTGCATGCAGCTCTGGTCTCCTTCCTTTGCTCTCAGAATGTGCCAACCTCAAAATAAGGTTACCAAAGGGGAATAAAAGGTGACCGATGATGGTTCCAGGTTAACTGACATTGGTTCAGGGGTAACCGACGTCGGTTAGGGAAGGATTTCCTAGGTTTACTAAAAATGGAAGATCATGGCAATGATTTTCGCCAGATCTTTCTATTCCTTCTGGGAAAGAGCGGGAGTTACCATTTTTTATGCGGGAATGTGGTTAGAGGGGATGTAGGCTTTGATTTTTAGGGTTTAGGTAGGTCTTAGTTAGTTATGGAAACATACTAAGAATAGATTTGGGGTGAGGTGGCTAGGTGAGGTGTCTAGGTGAGGTAGGGTAGGGATTATCTTAATTAGGATAATTAAATAATAAATATTGTGAGATCATGGATTAATTTAATTAAATTAATATTAGTGTGGGGTAAAAGGGGCCATGGCTAGGTAAGTGTGTTCAGGTTGGTTATTTGACGAGGGGTCAAGGGGAGTGTGACCCAATTTTGGTGTCTACATTTTTCCCCTTTTTGTTGCGTAGCTTGTATTGGTAAGCGACGCTGACAAAAATAAGATGTGGTTGCCCCATGTGTGGGTGAAGGTGACCCCCCTCAAACCAGGAACTGATGAGGTAGAAAGTAGAATCAGTGAGTGGTTTGATAAAAGGTGAATGTGAGGAAGAGGAAGGAGAACAACGGGGGTAAGGGGGTAAAGGTCCAATTGGGTAATCCAGGTAATGGGTCAGGGTCAAAGGTAATAACAGTCAAACACATGCACATGTATAAACTGCAGCATGGTACCAGGTTGAAGAGCATGCAAACTCTACATTGTCTAAGGTCGATAGGTTTATCCAAACAAGGTTGAGGTGATTCTGGTATCCAAGGTATAGGATATGGTCAGGAAACATGATGCAGGTCAGGTGCAGGAACATTTAGGTATGTTCCAGTACACCAAAGGTTGGGTCAGGATAAACAAGCATGGAAAGAGGCAAGGTAAGGTCATTAGGTCCAACAACATGGGTAACAGTGTTACAAGGTATAGTGAGCACATGAGTTCACAGGTCACTAGAAATGTTCTAGGTCTAAGTAGCTAGGTCATGGCACGGGTAGGGCTGAGGTATGGGTAAAATAATGAGTCCCCAAATGATGAAGAGGTTAGGTGGTAAATGATGAGGTCAGGAGGATAAAGTGGAGTGTCCAAGTCAGGTGTGTGTGAGGTAGAAAGGATTCAGGAAGAAATTAGGGGTAATGGGTAGTAATAAGACTGAGTAGGATAACCAACATTCAGAATTAACTGATGTCAGTCACCATGAACTGACCATGGTATGCTAGGGCACAGGACCAATGTCAGTCGAGGTGAAACCATTGCAATCAAGTTGGGAAGGTTATAAAAAGAAAAAGTTCCACGTTTTTGAAAATCATTTGTCATTTTCCACATAGGAGAAAACAACAAGAGAGAGAGAAGAGAGTGGAAAGTGACCAAGCAACATGGAGAGCTGAGTTGGCAAGCCACAGAGCGAGTGATCATTGGTCGATAGGTGGGTCTACGAGCATGGTGTGATCGATTTGATTGGGTGGAGAGCCAGTGGGCAATCGGTGATGGTAGAGGTAGGAGAGGGATCAGGTGGACCTGTGCAGCGGCCTTAGGTGCCACCACGCAGACGGCAGCGTGATGAGGTAAGAGTCAATTCCTATTATTGTTTGTTTTGAGTAGGTGGAGGATAGAAATTGGGTAGGAGGAAAGTGGGTTTTGGGGGGAAAATATTAAAATTTGAATGCGGGGAATTTAATGAGAAAAGGGGAACAAGGGAGGGTAGATTTAGGTAAATGAGGGGTGGGAATAGGTATTGGGTAGGCATTGGTGGGGGAAATGGGTAGAAAGGAGAAGTGTAGGTAGAAATAGGGCAGGGCATCGTGGGTTTTTCACCACGACAGTGACCGATGTCGGTCCACTCTTAGCCAACATCGGTGGGTGAGGACCGGTATCAGTCATAGATGCGGTTACCGATGTCGGTTATTGTTGGACCATGGTCAGTTCGATGATGACCGGTGCCGGTCGGCAGGCTAGAGAGGCAGGCCCAAAAGGAGGTAAAATAAATGGGTTATAGACAGATATAGGTAGGGGTAGGGAGAGTTAGGTAGGGGGAAGAGTTATGGGTATGGGTAGGTGGGTGAATAAGGAAGATCGGTGAGAGGGGAAAAATGAAAATAGGTGAGGGTCTGAGGTGTGGGTAGATAGGTAGTGTTGATTTAGGGCATAGATATAGGTGAAAGGTTGATTTAGTTAGGGTAAGTGGTATAGTGGGGGTGGCAAGGTTGCATGCAGGTATGGTCAAGTTTTAATAATATGATTGGTTGTATGCAGGCCAGGGACCAACTACGGATGAGGGATAGGGTACCTCCCTTGCTCGTGGAGGTACGAGGGGTGACAACTAAGGAGTGGAGCCATGTTGTAGAGGTGGGCCTGATTGGGGTCAGACGCTAACGACACATAGTATGGGAGGTAATTTTGATGGTTTCCCTCATCGATAGATGGGATTCGGTGACCAATACATTCCATTTGCCGACGGGTGTGATCATGATCACCCTGGAGGATGTTTACAGGATCTTGCGACTACCTATAATAGGTACACATGTTTACTCGATCTCCTTAGAGGCATCTGAGGAGTTACTATTACTAGTGTTTGGAGAGGGGATGGCATTGTTAGGATTCCACAGTGCCAGTATGAGCTACGGGGTGATGTACCGAGCCTACCCCAAGGAGATGAGGCTGGTAGTGCTTCTGATGGAGGTAGTCTATTTTTTTACACTACCAGATGTAGAGGGTGGGAGATTCCCATGGTCACTGATGGGGGTTCTACATGACATGGTGGAGAGCAGGACTCAGTTTGCATGGGCACCTACATTCTTGGTGCAGCTATACAGGGAGTTGTGGGCTTATGGGTGACTATGGTGATTCAGCCTTTGTTGTACATTCTTACTACATTGTTGGGCATATGAGCATATTGTGTGTGTGCATCCAATTGGGATGCCCTGAGCTGATGCATTTGAGGTGAGGTTGGTGTGGGTGGGCTATAGGTGATGGGTACCGGCTATTGGGGAGCATCAAGTTGTGAGAGCTACACATGATGTATCCTATTACAGGTGATTACTGGAGGGGTTTTCTGGCGTGGACATCATTTGGAGGCCCTATGTGGGCTTCTCATCATATAGGCAGATGGCAGAGGAGCTGGATGGGTTACAGATTCACAAGTGGATAGAAGGGTGGTGGGAAAGGGAGCATGAGATGATACCCATAGACTGAGTCAGATGGCAGTTCAGGTTGTTGCCACAGGATATACCCCCACCTTTCCCACAGTATAGGAGAGATGATGTGGACAGGACTATGTCTCCACCATGACCTATAGTGTCGATTGGGTAGGAGGAGGAGCCATTCAATCAACAGATAGATGATGCCAGGGTGACAGACAGATATATAAAGTGGTGGGTTGCACAGCTACGAGCAGTACCACCGAGGCTGGGGTAGCCAGATTTAGCTACCATGTATATTTAGAGAGATGCCCTACAAGGGCAAGTGGCTACCTTGGTGACCCAGTTGGGCATAGTACAGGGACATCTGACAGGGGCCGAGGCACAGGTTGTGACTCTATAGGTGCAGGTGGCCACTTTTCATGCACAGGGAGTACAAGGACCAGTACCCACACCGGGGGGAGAGGGAGAGGGTGGAGATGGAGATGGGGTGTAGGTAGCCACCCTATAGGCATAGGTGATAGGTTTACAGGGCTAGTTGGCCATGGCACAGGGATAGGTTACAGGTTTGCAGGGCCAGCTGGCTGTTGCACAGGCATAGATAGCGGCCCTTCAGGCCCAGGTACAGGTGTAGGTTCTGGGGCCGATGGCACCACCACAGGGGTAGGGACAAGGGTAAGAGGCTGATGGCACCACCACAGACAGTACCTATAGCAAGGTTGAGAGATGCCATGGGAGAGGTGAGGTACTATCAGGATCACTTGATGGCAACAAGGATATATGTCCTATCATATGCCAAGCACAGAGCACAACAGGCCTCGAGTGAGAGGAGAAGATCCCACACACATAGTGTGGAGAGTACAGGGGGCTAGTGAGCCCAGGGACCAGGTCAGGGTGAGGCCACTAGTGCATGGAGGCCAGCTCTAGGGGCAGGACCATCAGAGGCCAGACCAGGGTGAGGTGGAGAGAGGTCAGTCAGACGTCGGCTAGAGGAGCAGAGGAGGAGACAGATGAGACAGGCTTGGATATCAGATGGGGAGATGATTGAGCTCCATGTATGATTAGTTTATTTTTGACATCATATGTTTGACATATATACCAGCCTACGTGCCGAAGATAGTGAGGATGTGCATGAGATTTTTTTTGAGATTTTGTTATATACACTGGCCTGTGTGTCAAAGATATTTGAGAGTCATGTATATGGATACACATGTTTGGATGATTTATTTATAGAGATGATGGTGGTTATGGCATGATGTATATATGGTTGTGTGTAGCTTTTTATTATGATTTGTATATGTGATGGAAACCAAGTAGTATAGGCATGATAGAGCCAGGTCATAGGCATGGATTGAGTTAAGTTTAATGTAGGTATGGATTGAGTTAGGTCAGTTTAGGCATGGATTGAGTCAGGTTGGTTAGGCATGGATTGAGTCAGGTTGGTTTAGGCATGGATTGAGTTAGGTCATAGGCATGGATTGAGTCAGGTCGATTAGGCATGGATTGAGTCAGGTCATTTTAGGCATGGATTGAGTTAGGTCAGTTTAGGCATGGATTGAGTCAGGTTTTGGTTTAGGCATGGATTGAGTTAAGTTTTGGTTTAAATTACAAGTAATTGGTGATACAGATAACAAATGGTAATGTAGATATACGTGATGATGTAGATTTCCAAATTTTTGTTGTGTGTGGAAATATGAAATGATGAATTGGTGAATGTTATGATGATGTTTGAAACATGGATGGTAGATATGTGTATTAGTTATTGTATGTTGAGATCTTACTTCCAGTTGTTGATATACAAAAGGAAAAATTAGGTATAATGTGAGTAGGAAAATAGGGGAAAATTGGTGAGGGTAGAGAGTGGCCGAGCTAACCTCCAAGGGCCCCATGCCCTCGGAGTGCTGCCTACATAGTCCCAGTGAAAAGGGACCTCAGGCCGATGTAGTTCTCCCATAAGCTAGGGAAAAATGTGAGGAGGTATGAGAATGGGTTGGTAGGTTATAGGCATGATTGAGTCGAGGTATTTTAGGCATGGTTGAATTGTGGGAAAATAGGTATGGGTGATTTTAAGTTGATTGTGGTGAAAGAGGAAAATTTCCCAGAGATAAGCGTCGAGGGTCTAGTCCTGTATAGGATGATCAATACATAATGAAGAAGTTAAAAGATAAGAGGAGGCAAGAGAGCCACCTGATTGGTGAGGATCATAACGGGTGGACCATACCTTAGGTAGGCTGGTGAACATAAGACCCTAAAGACATTGCATGATTGATTATTCTAAAGGTGAAGAATAGTCACATGATCACCAAATGTCACAGTTTCAGCAGGTCCCTTGAGGTGGTAGGAAATGAAGGTGAAAAGGGTGAGGAGGTGAAAAATGGTTAGGTTATATGGTATGAGGTAGCATGCCTTTTGGCAAGAGATCCAAGATCACAATGAGCAAGTCCATGATGAAAAAGTTTTCTTTTGACTTGTATTTGAAATAGACTGATCGATGTGGGAAGTCTATATGGGATGAGGAAATTATCTCCTTGAGGTCTTCGTGAAGCTGATCAATGCGGGAAGCTTCGATTTTTTTTATTTTATTTTTTTTTTGCAGCAGGCTTTACATAGTTGTCCTTCGAGGGAGCAGTCTATTTATAGCAGTGATGTAGAGAGAAAGATGTCCTTTTTGAGGGAGTCATATTTTTTTATTGGAATTTTGACTCAAGGAGTTGAATCCCATGTGGAAATTATTTGAGGGATTTTAAGTCATGGACAAGACTAAGGTGAAGAATTGGATTCTTGTTTAGAAAGCAAGGTGAAACGACCATGGGATCTCATCTGAAAGAAGATGAAAAGTATCCATGAGAATCATGCCATGTGTAGAGCCATGGTACACATATTTAAGAGAAGGTAAAAGAGTGATGGGTACGCACATGATTCTTGTTTAGTCATTGGGGATGGCATAGTGGAAGGAGGGAAGTGAATAGCGCTCAAGGGACGAGCATGAAAAGAGGCAGAAGGTGAGGTAGGACTGAAATTCAACAGTAAAATGGTCAGAGATGCAAGGTGTTAAGGGGCTCAGGTTCAGGTTTACCATCGAGTGATGATAAACGATAAGCACCTAATCCATAGGTATGAGTCACGATGTATGGTCCAAGCCAATTAGGAGCAAATTTTCCCCCGTTTACTTTTTTCTACTTTGGTTACATGTTGATTTTCCTTCAGGATGAGATCACCAACTTGGAAGGTTCGTTCATGAACACATTTTTCATAGGCATGTTTGATACATTTTTGGTAGATTTGGAGATGGTCAAGAGCATTAAGATGACGTTCATCTAATAACTCCAGTTGTGCTAAACGATCTTGACGAAAGTCATCATCATTGAGCATGTCTTGTAGCGAAATGTGGAGAGATGGAATCTGGACTTTGAGAGGTAAGACAACCTCAATACCGTAGACCAGAGAAAAGGGAGTGGTAGCAGTTGAAGTGTGAATGCTAGTGCGATAGGCCCACAAGGTGAAAGGAATGTGGGTATGCCAATCTTTCCCAGTATCATCAACTACTTTCATGAGAATTTTGTTCAGGGTTTTATTAGTGGATTTGGCTTGGCCATTGGTTTGTGGGTAATAAGGTGATGAGAAACTTAGCTGAATGCCGAAGGCATCACAAAGTTTTTGCAAGGTTTTATTTTTGAATTGTTTTCCGTTATTATCAGTGATGAGGTGATGTGGAACGCCAAAGCGGAAGATAATGTGATGATTGATGAACTCACATATTTTCTCAGCTTTCGTGGAGATGAGAGGTATGGCTTCAACCCATTTGGTGTAGTATTCGGTAGCGGTGATGATCCATTGATGTCTCTGGGAAGAATGGGGATTGATCTCTCCGACAAGATCCAAACCCCATTGAGAGAAGGGCCAAAGGTCATGGGTGACCTGTAAGGCATGACTGGGTGTATGATGAAGATTGGCATGTTGTTGGAATTTTACACAATGCTTAACGTAGTCACAACAATCATGGTTAAGGGTCGGCCAGTAATAGCCTAGGTGAAGAATATGCTTAGCAACCGTGAGACCACTGAAGTGACCTCCACATATGCCATCATGAACTTCCTTAATGGTATAGGGAATTTCAGAACTCGTAAGGCACCGTAAGAGAATACCGTCAAAGCCACGCTTATAGAGGAGGCCACCCATGATGATGTAATGAGAGGCCCTTTTGAGAAAGGTGCGTTGTCCATTACGAGTGAGGTCAGGAGGTAAGATGGACAGGGAAAGGTAATCCACAAGCTACTTATACCAAAGGTCAGGTGGGTTATGTTCAAGAGTGCCAACAAAGTTGACATCATGGTGTGAATGGGAAGGTAATTGCAACCTTTGTACTATGACAAAGATTTTAGAATCGGAGGGTGAAGTGGGTATCTGGGAAGCAAGACAGGCCATGGTATCTGTGAATTTGTTAGTGGAACATGGAATGGTTTGTAGTTCATACCGGTCAAAGGAGGTCAAGAGGGTGTCAACATGATTTTTATACTTTTGAAGCTCTTCGTTGCGGCATTGGTAAATACCATTAACTTGGTTTACTACCAGTTGAGAGTCACCAAAGATGTTAATCGATTTGACATTTAAGGTAAGGGTAGTCTGAAGGCCTAATATGAGTGCTTCATATTTGGTAATGTTGTCAGTACACTCAAAATCAAGTTTGAAGGATAGCGGCATAGGTTCACCATCTAGGGGAATGAGGATAACTCCTGCACCTCCCCCATGCTGAACATTTAGAGCCATCAAAGAATAAGGTCATCTGGTAAATGGTATCATCTAAGGAAAGGGTGGCAATGGATTCGTCAGGGAAATCAAAGTTAGAGGGTTGGTTTCTGGAAAGAGGTGCATCAGCGAGCTGGTCAGCAATGGCCTGGCCCTTGATAGATTTTTGATGAATGAATTCAAGGTCCAAATCAGCCAGAAGCATGAGCCAGTGTGCAACACGTTGGTTTTGATAAGGTTTGGCATACATGAAGTGTAAGGGGTCAGTGTTGGTCACAACATAGGTTTTTTGGTTGAGTAGGTAATGGTGGAGTTTGGTGGCAACAAAAACTAAGGCTAAGCAAAGTTTTTCGGCATGGGTGTATCAGGTTTCGTAGTCTAGAAGAGTATGGCTTATGTAATAAACCACCTGCTCCCTATGTTGTTCATCGTGATGAGCGAGCATGGCCCCTAAGGAGTGATCAGTAGCAGAGATGTATAGGTAGAAGGGTTGATCATCTTTAGGTGGAATGAGTACGGGTGGTTGGAGAAGGTATTGTTTTAAGGCCTCAAAAGATTTATGGCAGTCATCATCCCATTTGAAGGAGACATCTTTTTTGAGAAGATGATGAAATGGCTGACATCGATCGGAAAGTTGTGAAATGAAATGGTGAATAGACTGTAACTTACCTTGTAAGCTACGGAGTTTCCACAGATTAGTGGGTGGAGGCATTTTGAGAATGGCCTTGACTTTAGCAGGGTCAACCTCTATACCACGTAAGGAAATGATAAATCCCAGGAGCTTTCCCAAGAGAACCACGAAGACACACTTCTTGGGCTGAAGGTGAACACAATACTTAATGAGGTGGTCAAAGATGGTTTTTAGGATGGTGAGGTGCTCAAAGTGGCATTTAGATTTGGCAAGGAGATCGTCTACATAATCTTCCAATATATGGTGCATGATGTCATGGAAGATGTAAGTCATAGCCCACTGATATGTGGCACCAGCATTTTTAAGGCCAAAAGGCATGACTCGATAGTAAAAGTCCCCCAAGGGGTGATGAATGCGGTTTTGTGTTAATCCTCTGGGGCAAGTAAAATTTGGTTATAACCCGAGAAGCCAACCATTTGTGATAGCATTTCATGACCAATAGTAAGGTCAACCAACTGGTCTATACCAAGTAGAGGAAATTCATCTTTTGGGCAAGCTAGGTTGAGGTCACGGAAGTCTATGCAAATGCGAAGACCCCCTGTCACCTTAGTGACAGGGACAATGTTATAAATCCATTGGGGATAATCAATGGGTAATATGAAGGAAATGAAAAGAAGGCGCTGAAGTTCTTCTTTGACCAGAAGAGAAATGCGAGGGTGCATTTTCCTTAGCTTTTGTTTTATGGGTTTGGCATCGGGAATGGTTACGATATTGTGGACCACTATGGTGGGGTCAATACTGGGCATGTCAGTGTAAGACCAAGCGAAAGCATGGTTATGATGTTTGAGAAAAGAAGTGATGGCTTCTTGTTCAGCAGTATCTAAAGATTGGCCGATCTTTAGAATATGTGGGTCATCCTAAGTATGAATGTTGACTTCGATAGTCGATTCATTCAACATGGTTTGTGTCTCAGATGGCAATGACCGGTGAATATAAGAGTCTTCTGCACCCAGGTAGGTGAGTATAGATTCATCATCCTAACATTGAACGACGTTAATTGAAGGTGTATCATCATCGATCATGTCAGGATAAAGGAATGGGAGAGAAGAGGGAGCTTTGCCATCATGTTGATAAGTCAGAGGCCCCAAGGAAATGGTGTTTATGAAAAAAAAGTTAGGAGGAATGGATTCTGGATCCATCGACTCTGTTGGTGAAGGTGGTGAAGAAGGTGGAGTAGGTGAAGAAGGTGGAGAAGGGTCGATATCCTCAATGAGTTCAATGCGAGCCTTCTTAGTAGGTAGTTCAGCAAAGCCGATACCACTACAGTCATTATGTTTGTGGGTAGTACATGGAATAATAGTGTGACGGCCTTGCTCATAAAATCCAAAACCAAAACCTTTCCATGCACATCGGTGCAGGAAGGTGTGGGAGAAGTGGTGGTTGGTGAGTGACTAGAGGTTAGCAGAAAAGGGATGGGTTTGTGATGGTGGTTCAGGTGTATAAGTGGAAGTATCAACTTCCCCATAGGTGAGATTGGTGTGAAGGTGGGGAGGACCATAAAGGAGACACTCTCCTATGTGGTGATCATAGTGAGGGTGTTGGCGAAGGCTTCCATACTCTTGTGGAGTAAGGAATGTGTTGACATTATATAGGTGATACTCCCCCAGAGTGAGGCATTGAAAAATTCCTTCCAAGGGATCGGTGGTCGATATGCGGGTAGCTGGGATAGATGATGTGTTAGAGGTTAGATCGGAGGTGGAGCCAGCTGATTGGGAGGCTGACGAGTCGGTCATGGAGGTTGTGGCAGTGGTAGGAATGGAGGATTTAGGTGCGGTTGAGGTAGCGGTGGCACTGGTGAGTGGAGGTGTGGGTGAAGAGGAAGTGGTCATGGAGGTAGATGCCTTAATGGGTACAAGCACATCATTGGGTCGGTAAAGCATGTTGTAGGTTTTGAAAGGTGATGGGTCGGCCGAATGGTATAGGTGTGTCCTTCATGCTCAAACTTTACACAATGATGCAAAGTGGAAGGAACACAACCCATGACATGAATCTAGGGTCTACCAAGTAACAGGTTATATTGAAACTCCCCCTCCAAGATGTAAAATAACTCTAGAATAGTACGGGGGCCCACACAAACATGGAGGATGATGGTGCCAAGTGTAGAAGTGATAGCATCATTAAATGAACGCAACATGATGGGATGTTTATGCATGTAATTTTTGGGTATGTGCATTTGGTCGAATGCATGGGAAGAGATGATGTTAATGCTAGCACCCCCATCTATCATAACACATCATACATGTATATTATCGATATGGATGGAGATGAAAAGGGAAGGATCAGGGTCATCGGTTTGGTGTGGTGTGATCTCTTCATCTGAGAAGCTGAGGGTGGCTACTTGGTGAGTAGGTGGAGATGTAGAAGAAGGTGGTAATTTGGTGAGAGAGGCTACATGATGAGGTGTAATAATGGAGGCTACGGGTGTAGGGTCATTGGGTAAAACCTCAATAGACTGAAGAACCTCCATGAGAGCTTAGCGATGGGACTCAGAGGTTTGGATGAGGTCATATAGGGACATTTTGAGGGAGGATTGGTGTAATTGTTTGAGTATTGTGTGATGTGTAACCCCATTGGAAATAGGGTATGTGGGGCCACAGATAGTGACTTTAGGTGTGGGTGCAGAGGGTATGTTGGGTATAGGGTTGGTTGGTAGGTCAGTTGCCTTTTCCTTTCCTTTGTCCTTCTGAGTGTGGGTAGCAACGTGGATCATGTTGATTTGAGGCAGGGAGGTAGATGAAGTAGGTGAGCCATGAAAGGTGTAACGACAAGAAGGGAAGAAGCCAAGAGGTGGGAAGGAACCTTGTGAAATGAGTTGGGCACACAGACATTTGGGTGGAGGTTTGGTGAGTTCTCTGATACGAACCATGTTGATTTCAAATTTTGGGGTGGATAGAAAGGTTGTGGGGGTGGAGATGTAGGTTGTGGTGTAGGTGCAGGGAGAATATGTGAGGAAATGGGTGGAGGTCGGATAGGGTCCTCATCAAGGAGGTCATCATCATCAAGGTTCAATTCAGAAGGACATAATTGGATGAGGGCTGCTTTTAAAGCCTTACAGTTTTCAACATCGTGTCCTGGCACATGATGGTAAGCACAAATTTTGGTGTCGTCAAACCCTTTTGGTTTGGGTTTGAGTGGGTCATAAGGTCTAAGAGGTGGAAAAGTGATGAAAAAGGTTTCTAGGAGGTTGGTCAAGATGTTGGCGTAGGACCCTGCTAGTGGATCACAATGGGAAGTGAATGTGGGTTTGGGTAAAGGTGTGGCTGATTGTGGAGGAAGAGTCTTTACAAGAGGGGGAGTAGGTTGGGCTATTGGTTTGGTGTGTGATGTTGTCTTAGGTGTTGGTCATGTCTGTTTGGCTAGGGGCAAGGTAGATGAACTGGAAATAGAAGGTGTGGTTAGTTTAGCTACCCTACTGGAGGGTAGTATATTTTTAGCTTTAGATTGCACCTTTTTGGGTAAAGGTGATGTGGGCACATGAGAGGTGGAGGGAAAATTAGATGGTGGAAGAGGGTGGGTTACCCATGGGGGTAACCGAGGTGTTGTGGAGGTAGGTGGTGTGGGTTGGGTAGGGGGCATGAGTGAAAGAGAAGGAAGTGTCATGGGTAGTGAAGAAGTTATTGATGGTATTGGAGGTATGGGTGGTAAGAAGGTTATGGGTGAGGGTGGAGGTTGTGTGGGTCACTTGGGTATATTAAGAGTTCGTAATGAGGAAGCGGGTTCCTACATTCTTGGTTTACCAGTAGATGGAGGTGGCTTGGCCAGGGTCGAAGGGTGAGGTCCTAGGATGGACGGGAGGGGTGAAGGTGATAAGGGTGTGGTTGGCGAGGTTGGGACATGAGATTTAGGAGATTGGATCTTGTTTTTAGGGGTCAGGTTAAGTTTGGTGTTAGTTTTGGAAGATGTAGCCAAATCTAATTTGATGGGTGGGTGAGTAAGGCTAGTAGTTGGTATGACCCCTAAGGTAGTGATAGGTTTAGGTAAGGGAGATGATATTGGCATGGGTTTGGGTGTAGATGCAGGTTGGGTTATGGGTAGAGGTGTAAGTTGAGCCATGAGTGGTGTCGTGGGAGATTTTGTGATAGTTGTGGTTGTGTTTGGTTTGGTCAGCTGAAACACTTTTGGATAGATAGTGGAGGTGTCAGCGAGTGACAACTACATTTGTGTTGAGACAGGAAGTAGAAGACACCCCCAAACTAAGGCTCTATCAACATAGTCTAGGTGATCGGCCAAGCATGAGAATGGTACTGTTGTAAGTAGAGCCGATGTGGACCGAGTGGAAATCCCCATAAAATGTGTTTGAGATACCAGGGAAATGGCTAGCCTCAGACTCTGTGGGTAAGAGAGCCAAAAGTCAATCAATGAGATCTTGAAGGTCTGATGGTGAATGGTCACCTAGAGGTAATGGTACTTCTATAGTATCCTCCTCTATGGGTAGAGGAGAAGACGAGTCCAGCCAAGGTTAGGGCTCTACTTGTGTTGGTGAAGTGGGCTCTCTAATTTTGGAGAAGCCAAAGGTAGTGTGCTGATTATAGGATCTTTCACAGGTGAAGGAGAAGATGGAGGGGATTCCTCTGTGGGTGAGGAGTAGATGAAATAGGTTCTGGTATGGGTAGAGGAGCATTTAGGCTAATATTTCATCTATGGAAGGAATATGAGGCAATTGAGAGACAACTGACACGTCACTGAAAATAACATGGACCTCATGGGTATTGCTATCATTAGTTGAGGTCTCCCTAGTTTGGTCAGAAGAAGGGGCGTGATTAGGAAATGGATTCTTAAAAATGTGTAGGTTTTGGTTGGAAGGTGTGTTCAGATTATCCAGGACTAACTCACCATTCTCGAGCATTTCCTAGACAATGTTCTTGAAAGTGATGCAATTGCCATCACTATGACCTTTTACCCGATGATAGTTGTAGAAGTCATGCTCTTTGTACCACGCAGGTGTGGGGTGAGCAGGATCAAAACTAGTATGTGGTTTTATAAGAGGAAGGGTGATGGCCCCCACTTTAATGAGATTTTCTAAAACATAAGAATAAGGCTCCCCAATTGGGGTGTATTTCCATTGTTCTCGTCTAAATTGAAAAGTCTGGATAAGGGAAAGATTAGATGAGGGCTTAGCCTGATTTGATGGATGAGCTGGGTGGCCTTGAGTACCACCGCGTTAGTGGTTCCCTTAACTTTGGAATAATTATTCTGTGGTTTCGAAGAAGAAGAGGTATCATTTGACTTAAATACCACATTCTTATTTTGTAGTTGGATTTTCTTTTCTTCGATGGCCCGAATCTCTAGTTTTCATGCCATGGTGAATGCCTCATCGAAGGTTCAGAAAGTTTGCACCTATAGGGTAGGTGAAATATGTCTAGCACAAGCCCGAGTGAAGAGCTCTATGAGTTCAGTTTGTGGTAATTGGAATGTGAGTTGATTGATCAGGCTACGCCAACGAGCAACAAAATATGTGATAGACTCGTCGTCATATTGATGCGTAGAGTAGAGATCGGTCATGGTAACCTTCTTAACGATGTTAATCAAGAAGTGATCCAAGAAGGCTTGGGCTACCTGATTAAATGAGTAGATAGAATGTCTAGGTAATCCACTATACCAGTCTAATGCAGGCCCAGTCAGAGACATGGGAAAGGTCCTCAGAAAGTAAAGCGTCATCATGGGAGATCAGATAACACCCATGTTTGAAAGACCACAAATGTTGTTGCGGGTCCTCTTTGTTGTTGAAGCGGTTAAATTTAGGCATTTCCCAATGTACGAGATATGGATGAATAGGAATGGATGGGTGGATGGGCTCATTACAAATTTCATCATAAGTGAGAGAATTGTGTGAGCTAGAAACCGATGCCTCCAGTGTCTGCATCTTGTCCATCATTAACTTGATGAGGTCATTGGTAGGTGGTGATGGATGGGTACCTCCTGTAGCATAAGAGGGTTGGTGTTGGACATATGATGGAGGTGGCATTCCAGTATATGGTGATGCTGAATAGGTAGGTTGAGAATGAGGGAGTGAGATAGGGGGCACGTACCCAGAATGAATGATAGATGAAATGGGAGGCTGCTGATAGTACATATATGGAGGTGGAAGGGTCGAGGTGACTCTAGTAGTGATGGGGGCTAAGGACTGTGGAATAGAAATGACAATGTTTTGAAATGGGGTAGGGGTTACCGACACTAGGGGTGGTTGTGTTGTTATGGGTATATGTGAGACAATAGGCACAGATGAGGCTATGTTCTGGATGGTTGACGAAGGTATAGTGGATGTTGCGGGTGCAATAGATGTGGCAGATGCAGTGGTCATAGTAGGTATAGGGCCTAGCTGTGAAATGACTGGGGGCAAGGTAGGTGTGGGTAGCGCGGAGCTAGAAGGGGCTGACGCAGAAGTAGGAGTGAGTGTCGAGGGGATAGATATGGGCATGTCGTATATCAACTGACCCGAGGCATCTCGAGTGGATGAGTGGGAAAGGTAGAACTGTAAGGTGGTAGGGTTCTGATCAAGGAGTCGTGTGAACTCCTCATCACCTATGGTGATGGTGATAGGTTGGGTAGGATCCATGGGTGATAGAATGGAAGGTGGTGAAGGACTAGGTGGGAGTGGTTGAAGGCTAGCATGGAATATGAGGGCATTTTCTTGACTATGAGTTAGCACCATGTGAACAAGTGCTGATTTGGTAGGACTGCTTTCTGTAAATGACACAGAAACACAACAGAAATAGGAAAAATAGGTAGTGGTAGGTGGATTGGGTCAATATGTCAGCTGGAAAAATAGCACAGGCTAACCGATGCCAGTTAGGGAAAACTGATGTCGGTCGGAGGTAACCACGGTCGGTCACTATGAGAAAAGAACAATTTTCTAAACAAGGAAAAAGACTGATAATCTACCAGGTAGATAAGTTGTAGGATGGATTTTATCATAACAGAGAAGATACTGAGAGTTACAGAGACTCTGAACAGCAAAGAAGATGAAGCAGGTGTCCTTTTGGGTAGGTTATCCAAAAGAACAGTAAACTGACACCGGTTGGATAAAACCAGTGACGGTCAGAGGGTAACCAACGATGGTCGCTAGACCAACACCGGTTACTATGAAATTGAAATAGAGATGAAGAAAATTTGGTTGTGATTTAAAATCAAGTGTGGAATCAAACCCAGAACTCTGAGAATGATAAAAATGGGGTCCAGGCACACTCAGACAAAGTCAGACTACACCAACTATGATGAGGAGCATGCAAGGAGAAATAAAAAGATGAAGAACATGTCCTCTCACCTCAAAATGCAAGCCAAGTAGAAACACTAAGAAAAATATGATCCTAAAAGTGCTCTTTCTATTATGTTTGTTCAGCTTACGCTATTTAGGACTGACTGTGTGTATTTAGAACAAAATTTTTTTTGGTTGGGAAGGCATCCTACGAAGAAGGATATCTAAAAGGAGAGGTTTCAGGTATGTTATGGTGGGGGCGGGCCATCCTCTGAGATGATGACTCGATAGAGGCAATGAGCTGGGGAGTACCTACCAACTGGATCATGTGATCACTGACAGGTGTTCCTGGGTAAGATGTTGTTTAAGAAAGATGTGTTAATTTGAATTTGTGTAGTTTGGTAAGACTCAGAGAGAGAGAGAATGTGCTTTCTATGATTCTTTTGTCAACCATCAGCTGGGCATGACTTCCAGCATATAGGTTTCCCTCATTTAATGTGCACTAATGCAGCATACAAGAATGAAATGCCATTAATTTTAAGCCCAAATCAAAATATTAAATTCGATGACACAAAAGATGAACAAGAGAGAATATGATCTTTCACTAATGCAGTACAAATGAAAGAGAAGAAGAGTTCTTTTTATAGCACCAAAACATGATTTCTTTGAGACAATAGAAAGAAGAGAAGATTCCAGGGATAAATTTAATGTGAGAACCTTTCGAAATGAAACAAACATGTAACTTTTATCGAGGAATGAAGAAATGCAAGGAACCCCGAATGGGTCCCACCGGGCATGCCAAAATGTTTCACCTGATTCTTAGAGAGTTTCTCAGAATGTGATGAAATAGATAAGGGTAAAGGTCAAGGAGGAATACCTGTTGAAAGTTGGTTGAAGGTTGTTGCGTGTGCATTGACTTCTTGATCCACAGTTGATCATGAGAGCTTCCTTTTGGCTAGGAGGAACTACCTATAATAGACAACAAGACCACAAGATAGAAGTTAAACAGCATATGCAGTGGACTACCTAGCGTATGCCAGATCTGGGAAGTGTGATACTCCCTAGAAGGCTGTCAATCCACTATTTTAAACAAATTAATGTGAGAAATACGGTAAATATTGTCCTACTATAGTCAATATGATTTAGGCATCTCATATAAACACAATAAGCAAAATCTAATCTAACAGGCTAGGTTAGGATCAGATCTGGAGGTCAGGTAAATGGTTCTGGGTTATTGCAGGTCAACTGGTAGGTGGTTGTTGGGTCTGGTCTTGGTCAAGGTGTAAAACACAGAGACCGACATCGACTGTAAACAACTGATGCTAGTTTTAGTAGAACCGACGACAGTTATGGGTAACCAACGTCAGTATGGTCAGGGGTGAAAGGAACTCAAAATAGGTAAAATGGTATGGGTGATCTGAGGTCGAATAAAGTTTGGGTGAGTGAATGGGGGGTTTGTGGAGGTCTTAGGTATGCTCAGAAGTATACAGCAGGTGAGAATAGGTGATTTGGTGATGTGAGTGAAGGGATCTTTAGGTTCACAAGCAAGTGGGTGATGGGGCGATAAGCATGCAAAGAATAGATTAATAATAGGAGTAATAGAGATTACTTAACTGAACTAAACTATACTGATTAGGGCCATACTTACTATGTTGATGGTCTGATGGCTGAGTGGTGGAGGTGATTGATCGGAGGATATGTGTATGGTCCTGTAGTGGTGCTTTCCCAGAGTGCTCCCGTGAATACAATGGCTCTCTGATTGATGCTGGTGATGGCTCTAGATGGTTGGATGTGTAAAAGGATGCTTCTTTCGCTTGCATGCAGCTCTGGTCTCCTTCCTTGCTCTCAGAATGTGCCAACCTCAAAATAAGGTTACCAAAGGGGAATAAAAGGTGACCGACGACATTTCTGGGTTGACCAGTGTCGGTTCAGGGGTAACTGGTGTCAGTTAGGGTGGGATTTCCTAGGTTTACTAAAAATGGAAGATCATGGCAATGATTTTTGCTAGATCTTTCTATTCCTCCAGGCAAGAGTGGGAGTTACCATTTTTTATGCGGGAATGTGGTTAGAGGGGATGTAGGCTTTGATTTTTAGGGTTTAGGTAGGTCTTAGTTAGTTATGGCAACATACTAAGAATAGATTTGGGGTGAGGTGGCTAGGTGAGGTGGTGAGGTAGGAATTATATTAATTAGGATAGTTAAATAATAAATATTGTGAGATCATGGATTAATTAAATTAAATTAATATTAGTGTGGGGTAAAAGGGGCCATGGCTAGGTAAGTGTGTTCAGGTTGGTTATTTGATGAGGGGTCAAGGGGAGTAGTGCCTTCAAAAGGATATGGGTAGTCATCAAGCATAGTGAAGGGTGTGATGTGATTTCAAAACAACTTGAAATACATACAGATTTAAAGGTAATAACATGAATTGGACAAGATTAGACAATCAAGAATCATTGAGTGTCTGAATCAGAATGTCATTGCATCTAGAGACATTCTGAAGCATTGGAGTAGTGTATATGGAGAGACATTCTCAAAATATCAACAGATGAAAGGCATCAAATTGTGACAACTTTCAGTTGTTTTAATAGGGGAGAAGTCTAAGAAGCATAGAATAATGTAGTAAGTGCATGGTAATATAGGAACCCGTACAAAGAGACCATGAGCAAAAAGAAGCGCAAGTAAGGTAAATACACATATACACATTGATAAATTGAATGAATAATTACTCAGATTAGGTAACTCTTTATATACATACATTATATAAATATTGATTTCCAAAGTTTAATGCATATTATACATTGAAAATTCTAGTACATGTACATCACCAATAAATGAAAAAATAATCCATAATGTCTTAGATATTGTCAAGTGCGCATCATATTAGTTTCGTGTAAGAATAATCTCAGAAATGTAAGGTCTCATACAAAAATATCAAGTTCCAAATAGTATTTTAATGTGCATAATAAATATAAAAATTCCCAAATAGGATGTATACCATTAATTTCAAATGCCATATAGGTGTACATACAATGCACATAGGAATATAAAAAAATGTCATGTAAGACATATATATTTCCTAATCATCAAAATATATCCCTCTCTTGGCCTTTCTTGAAGAATGCCCTCCCTTAGACGAAGATGGAGATCTATGACATGACTTTGGATCATCCGAGCCCATGCTATGAGTCCTCTTCCACTAAATACTCACCTGTAGATGAGCCTAAATGCAAACAATGTTTTTTTGTTAAAACTTAATTTATATATGTTTTCAACATGTATTTAAGACCATGCTAGAATGAAAGTATTTACATAAATACACAAACTTACCACAAGTTGTATATCATGCCGAATTTGCATCTCACGCTCAGATGAGTCATTGGGAGCTTCTGTAGTACAAAAGGGAGTACGAAGACGACGAGATGTAGGATTCCATGCCCTCAAAGTCAAAATGGAGGGGTTTAAATTTCCCTGCATACACATAAGATCAGAAAATCTAACATTAGAATTAGTGAAAATAGAAATAAGTACATGTATGTGTAATGAAAATATTTTAACTAATTTTATCAATATAGAACTTTTATTTTTACCCCGTCATACCTATGAATCAAATGAACAGGGCTACTACCTATCGTAGGTAAAACCTACATATACACAATGAAGGACATTATTAACATAATTTAATAATTCTACAATGAAAGACATTAATAACATGTAATTTAACATAATATGAATTACACGAGAAATTTAACAAAATTTACATGTTGCTTGAATACCTTAGTAAGTTGTTGCACAGATGAAATTGCTGCAGCAACACCTTTCTCTACTTGTTGCAGAGATGGTTGGGTGTGTAGTGAAGTCAACATCTTTATCAAACATGTATCACGTAAGTTAGATGGACATACAAGAACATACATATATTTGACTTCAAAACTAATATATATATATATTTGCATGTATGTGAAAATTTTACACAATTAACATTATAAATTATCTTTGTGAATTTATGTGTATGCATGGTGCTTGCCGCCTGTGGTCAGGATGAAGATGCACCTCTCGCGTGCTGTAATATCAAAGCATGTACATGTATAAATTACATTATTTCAAAAATTTAACATATATATATAGATATATATATATATATATATATATATATATATCAAGTACTCCAAAATTTTTGTAACACACATAATAAAACATAATAAATACCTGCGAAGGTGACACTGATGATTGTAATCCAAATGTATCACTCAAAAAGGCATATGACATAGTGACATTATCGTGTGCACCCCTAACACCAACTCCACCAAAATTAGTACGTATGAAAGTATCATCCTCCTTAGGCCCCAAATATATGCTACCACATGACGAACAAAGATGTGGCCTCATGCTAGTACTCCCTAACGGAATACCATGTGTACCTCCACAAGAATATGGCTTAGAAATCTCACTCGTATGTCGAACAAGGGCCGCAAATAGCCCTTGAAGTGCGTGGAGTGTATAAATCTCTACTATCTCCTTCACTGCTTGAGGGACAATCTCAGGGTGAGGGGGCTTCTGTATGGGGACTCTACCCTGCTGAATAGGTGCACGTTGTGCACCTAGTTGATCTTGTGTAGATCCTTTTTCTCATCCCTAGGAATTTTGGAAATCAAAAATAATTTGGGATCTCATTGAGGATAAACTTGCTATAGAGTTTCCTCAGAAAGTATAGTAGCACCTCGTTGTTATTATAAGGTGGAAAATCAAACACCATCCACCATCGGTCCCAAAAATTATTTTTAATCAAATTATTATTGCACCAATGGATGAGAAACCATTTACATGACAATGAAACAAGAAAATTAGTGCGAGGGTCTGTGAATAAGGCGCATATGAGGTCTTTTGTAATTTATTTTTTCTTTATATCCACATATGACAATTTGTTGGAATAATAAACCCTATAACCCTCTCTGTAATTTGTCCAATGATCAATTTTCCCCATTTCTACGTCAACTTGAGAAAGTAATGCCTCCAATGTGTTTGCAAGAGAGGTGCGGTGGGGATTTATAGATTGTGAATCCCTCATTCTTTTGATTAAATCCTCAATTTCATTTTTTTTTTCAACTATGTGGGCTGCTAAATCTTATTAACCACTCGGGGGATGTTGAGAAATTGTGGGAGGGTTGGGAGGGATGACAGGAATAACAGGGTTTGGTTGTGGTTGATTCCCGCGACCTCAAACTGTAACAATAAAAAAAATGTATTTAATTCAAATTTTAATCTATAATTATCATATTTCAAGGCCATTTTGAGAAAATAATTGTTCCTACCTCTTCTCCATGGCGCCATCGTCGATTCAGTTCTTCTCGGTGATCCAGAAATGATCCTTTGATCTTGAGATCCAGCTGAATGAAAAAACGTGAGGGCACAGTTAAGCTCTGAAACTCGTGTTTGAGGGAGATAAAATTATAGAGGCTCGGGCCTCTTTTTTTATTTATAGCAAACATAATGCGTACGCGTTATGCTTTGGTAAATACCAAACCTTAGAATTTAAAACACGATCGCGTTATAATAAAAACGCGTACGCGTTTTTCTTTTTTTTCAAGTTTTTGTCCACTTTTTGGCCCCCCAACTTCATACACTTACTGTATACTTGTAACCTAATATACAATGTGATCCTCTAGAAGGAAAAGGAAGAGCATTCAAACATTATTGTCTATGTATATCTCCTCATGTATGGATTTTTTAATTAAAATGTGTTATTCCTCTTTATTCGCATATATCATTGCATAAATTCCTTTAGGGTGTATCTTAAGACATTATTTGAGGGAAGTTACATCATTATCATTTAAGATAATGATTCATGTCTTCATCAAAATTATATATATATGGTATGTCTTAAAGATGTATGGTACTCACAATATCATCTCACTTTGAGTCTCCTTAGTGGTTATTTAGATGGGAGAATACCACATTACGTGTGTGTGTGTGTGTGTGTGTGTGTGTGTGTGTGTGTGTGTGTGTGTGTGTGTGTGTGTGTGTTTAAAGATTTTAGGCACTTTGTGAGGAGTCCTAGATAATAATATAAATTTCAATATCTCTTTAACATAAACAAAAATCTTATTAGCTGATTGTGATACTAGATTAACTATATTTTCCCGTGTTCTTAGCTTGAAATGTATATGAATAAAAATCCTTACCCTTGATTAGTTTCTTGGTTTGAAATTTACTTGACTAGATGTATGGGATCTAGTCCTATATTTCATCATATTTTCTACAATTATATTGGTCTCTTTAATCCTAACCATATGATAAAATTTGTCAACATATTGATATGTATGAAACATTAAAAAAATTGATGGGATGAAGGATGGTTTGAGTAAAAAATTTATGTATGAAATGTAACATATTAATAATAATAATTATGAATTTGAGAACATATTCATTGATAATCTCATTAGGTTCTTGTTTAAGCTATGGAATTTTCAAGATAATAACATTTTGACTAAGGTTTAAATAAAAATGGGTTGAAAATATATTAATAAAACGAATTAAATCATGTATAGATCATGATGGTATGGAATAAAATGAATATTATATATAATACTTGATACTTGCTAGTAAGATATTGGTAAATTATTTATCAATATTTGGGAGCATTGGAACATGTACCCAAATGGTAACTAAGGATGTCAGGGTATAATGGTTTGTGTATTAACTTAATAGATTTCACGTCATGACTCTATTTATGGGATCCTTTCTCTAATTATAGTAGCTTTGCTTGGATGCCCTAAACTTTTTATATGAATGGATGTTGAGATGGATTTTTAGCAATAGACACTATGATTTTTTTTATTAAATGTACGTAACATGATAAGTACATATAAGAGGAAAAAATAAAGTTATAAGGTTTGAACGAATGTTCATATAGATATGAGGAGTAGCATGAGGTGCCACCATAGTAATTATACTAAGTATGGCTAAATTTAAATTAAAAATTGGTGGAATATTAGTATACTTGTAACCTAATATACAATGTGATCCTCTAGAAGGAAAAGTAAGAGCATTCAAACATTATTGGCTATGTATATCTCCTCATTTATGGATTTTTTTAGCTAAAGTTTTTTATTCCTCTTTATCCGTATATATCATTGCATAAATTCCTTTAGGTTGTATCGTAAGAAATTATTTGAGGGAAGTTACATCATTATCATTTAAGATAATATATTTTGAAATGAAATCATTTTTTCACAAGTATTACCATTCATGACATTGTTATTGGAAAAATTTCCATTTTAATTTGATTGATCATTGATTACATTAATCTAAGGAGGAAATACATCAGTAAAAACCTCCAATTTAATTTTGTTAAAAGCATGAAATTAATCCAAATTGATTTGTAAAACAATCAATCTAGTACTTCACCTAGTAGGTGTAGTTGATCTAAATTTGTTTATTGAAATAAGATGAAAATGTTAAAATCATTAAAGAAACTAGGGATAATGATTTATAAATTGTATTTAAACAAAATTTAAATAAATAAATTCATAAGGGGAAAATAGTTAACTCTAAAGGGGAATTCTTGGTGATTTTTTTAAAATTTGGGATTCATCGATAAGCTCCCATGAATTTATGCCAAATGACCTAAACATATCCAATGTGAATTAAGGAATATGTAGTTTTATGTGGATTTATGTTACTTTAATATCCCTTTGTGTTTAATGAATGAAAAAATATTAATCCTTATCTTGGAAATATACACTGGGATATGCAAAAAAAACTATATGACTCATATGAGTTAGACTTCACATTATAGTAGATACTTTAGAACTAATATTATATTTTTTAGTGTTTAAGGGAGTGTGAAACTCTATTATTAATGATATCCAAGTGCTAATTTAGGATCATATTTAATTAATTACCTCTAGGATTTTGTGTGTGTGTGTGTGTGTGTGTGTGTGTGTGTGTGTGTGTGTGTGTGTGTGTGTTTATAAATGGAAAAATGACCGATATGGTAGATGGGTAGTATTGGGAATTGATACTAACCTAGGCTATTCGAAGCTAATGTTTATATTATCCATCTTCCAAAAGACATGGGAAAGGAATACGATAGGAAATTATGAGATTATAAAGGTAAATAATTTATTTTATAAATTTTTAAAATGATATTAAAAGTGTGTAAGGGAAGTTTATGAGTGAATGAAAGAATGAGGATCAAGTGGCATTATGTGCACATCAATTGGGTTGCACTTGAATGATAGTGTGACGGATTTCCATGTAGTAAGAAAGAATTCAACAATGAGAATTTGCATACAAAAGAAAAGGGTCACCTCAATCTCATAGATTAAAAAATGGGTACAAATAGGAGTGATGTATAAGTCTCAATACAAGACCATCGTACCTCCACAAGGGAGAAGAGGAGTTATGTTCCAAAAATTGAAAGTAACTCCTATATGACACACTGACGTAAAATGACACATGACAAAATCTATGATGGAATCTGTCATACCCCATAAAACACATATGACCTATGATCTCATCTGAGCTAGATGAATCACCACTTGATGTGGAAAATGGTCTGAATGACAAGGAAAGTATCACACACCAACACCCCCTTCATTGTAACTTAGGATGAGGTGGAAAGTTAAAAATTAGAAACAGGTCTTAGAAGATACGCATGATGAGGTACCCATGTATAATAAGGATCTCAATTAAATAAACTTACAAGAGATAGAAGAATCCCCTTACAACCTAATACATATACATAAAATGAGTACTTGAAACTAACGGCCTGATAAGGTATCCATTTACAAACTGTAATATTTCTATAAGAAGAAGAAGATAAGAGAATAAGGAGACAAAAGAGACAAAAGAAGATGTGAAGCTACAACTTTATCTAAAATCTAAAACTCTATGAAGTCCACAAGAAGATTTTTGATGATTTGGTCTTCCACCTGTAGATTGAAGAATATCCATCTACATCAAACAATGTTTATGCCCCTAGGTAGAATAGAAATGGAGTACTATTAGTTCACCCACTCCGTGAAGGAAACCTAAGATAGTGATATGAAAAACTTTGTATCTGGTCTAATGAAATCTGACAAAGGTCTAACAAGAATGTTTAAAGTAACTGAAGGAAATTCCATGAAAGTAGAACTGTAAAAGTGTGAGAGACGAGCATCCTCCAAAAGGATTCCCATATAAGGTGAAGGAAAAACAAAAACCTCTAAAACACTAAAAAGAGGATCCAAAAGAGAATTTGGATCAGTAATGGTATCTAAAAAAAGTGGAAGTGATAAGAATAATATAAGGGGAAATACCAAAAAAAAATATGGACTCCTTTAAAACAATCGTAAAAGGATGAAAAGGAGGCAGATGCAATGAGAGTATGAGGTTGGGAACATGAATTCCTAATGAATGATGGGAAAGGAGGGGGTTCAAATTTATCTGAAAGGTTTTTGGGAGAAGGAAGAGAGGATTCTGAATCATTACCGTTGTCATCAGAACTAGAAGAAAAAACCTCATCATCAGGGATAGGAATAAGAAAATATGTGTAAGAAGAACTATCACCACACAAAGAAGGAGAGGAAAAAATGTATCAGAGGAAGAAGTAGAAACAAAAATATATGAAGGGTATCCAAATAAGGGCTAAAGAGTAATCTAGACAGTGTGAGGACACTCTGTGTGCACCACATGATGGTGGAGAGGCTTGCAAATGTATGTCAACAAATGACCAGTGACCATACTACAAGTGTCAAATGAGTATTCAATCCAAACATGATCACTGACATGATTGGGGGTAGGTAATCGTCCATAAAAGAATAAATAGAGGCCATCATGAATGGGAAAATATTCAATGCTCAAATTCCATAGTGCATAATTATTCCTACTAAGAAGAAGAGGAGAAGGTTGTGATGCAGTAACGGTCCTATGAAGCGTAGGTCTAGGGAAAATATTCTACATGGTGCATCTACGAAAAGAGAAATTAGTGCAGAAGAGTCACAAAGACAAAAATGCTTAAATAGATGTTAAACTCAATTGAAAATGCATCCAAAATGAAAGAAAATAAGGGTGTAAGAATACACACAAGGTTCCAAGACATTAAACACAACTGAGTATGTGTCTAAATGCAATAGAACACCCAAAAACAATGATAACCCCCTATTTGCTTCACTTTATAATAAGTGTGTTGACTACAATAAAATGTATCTATGTAGGGTGAAACAATTGGACACTTAGTTTACAGTAGGAAATAAATCGTGCAAGATTTGAGGCCACAATAAGTTTCAGATGGAAGTAGAGGAACAACACATAAATAAGAAAAAAAAAGTGAAAGTAAGGAACAAGGAGACAAAACAAATTTTTGTGTGAGAAAAATCATCTCATGTCACATAAGGGGATCTCTTTCCATAAGGTCGTGGAAGATGTGCTCACTATCCCACAAGTGATTAATAACACTACAATGATGACAAGCCAAAAAATTATCATGGAAAATCCCAATAACCCTATAATGAGGCCAAGAAAATGGAAATCCCCCCTTAACGATAAAATTTTACTTTAATTTTCCTTAATTAAATTAATGTAATTATTAAAAAGCTAGATTAAAAAGGAAAAAATGATAATAAAAAAAATTATGAGGGAGGAAAATACTTTAGGTCCAAGAGGGAGCCATCCTAGCTCAGTGAAATGGATGGCAAGTTGGTAGGAGGAGGGGTGAGTTTCTTGGATGTCAAGCTAATTAGAAAGTTGAATGAAGGGCCTAACGAGTTGGGAGATGAGATGTTGCAAGGTTAAAAAAATAAGCTATACAAGTCGAGCTGTAAACTGAGTTAATGGTGAGCCGAATGGGTGAGTCGGTTAAAAGTGGTGTCAAGTTAGATCTATGTTTTGGACGAGACACATGACTAGTTGATGTGGTGGATGGGTGAGATGACACCGAGTTAGAGGGACGTGAAACGTAGAATGATATGAAGAAGTACTAAGTTTGTGCCAAGTTAGAGACTCCACAAAATGATTCAAAGTTTTAAATGGTCATGATTAGAAGCCATTTCGATTCATCAGATAATTCAATAATGGCAAGTTGGTGGTGAGACCATGGCGAAGATGCTCCAGAGTTGGGAAAAGAGAGTTGTGGTTAGCCTGAGGTAACTCCTATGATAGTTTGGTTGGATACTCAGGAGGTGTGTAGCTCATAGAGAAGGTCAACTCGGTAGGTGGGAGTGGAAATCCAAATAGAGGGATGAACCAAGGTCGTAGACAAAGCATAGGGAACCAATAAAGGTGAAGGTAGAAGGTATGCTGAGTAAGGGAGAACCACAAAGATGAGATAAAATGCACAAAGTAATATAAGATGAGGTCTGAGAAGCATCCAAGCTCATGATGGATCGAGCGATCCAATAGAAGAGTTGAGGCAGGGTTCATGAAAATGCAAAAATAGCTCAGGATCGAGGAAATAAGCTAGACAATAGAGGATAGAGTTCAAATGTGTGAGGAGAAAACATATCAGGGTTGAGAAAGTAAATTAGGTAAGACATAGCACATGGATCGAAAAGTACTTATACAAAGTGACACAACAAATCAAGTCATGAAGGAAGCCAACAAGTGAGATACAAGGAGAAATTGGTGAGTTAGGGCTGAGCTAGGCCTAGAAAAGAGTTCAACACACTTCCCAAGAAGCTTAAAAAAACCTACACTAAAACCTAGATTTTTCCTACAAGAATCTACATAAAACACCTACAAAACACACAAAACCAAGCACTGAACAAAAAAATAACCAAACTAATCATAATACCTCCAAGCATAAAATGAAATAAACCAAATCAATGTAAGTAAATCATGAATGGGAAAATTATTATGAATCTTGTACATGAAACAAGTAAAAATATGAAACCGAGAGTAGTATGCAACAAAAGGTGGAGAGTAGTGTGAGTCCCAACAATGTGATTTAATACCATGTAATAGAATGAGAGAACAAGTATCAAGTTGGATGACACACACATTAACCAAGTTAGATTCAAAAGGATAGTGTGATATAGTTCCATGTAGTAAGAAAACATTTAACCATGAAAAGGTGCACACAAAAGAAAAGGGTCTACTCATTCTCATATATCAAAAAAAGGGGTATAAATAGGAGTTTTGTATAACTCGTAATGCAAGACCATCATACCTCTATAAGGGAGAAGAGGAATTAAGTTCCAAACATGGGAAGTAACTCCTGTATGAAGGACTGACACACACTGATGTGAATGATAGAATCTATGACAGAATTTGCCATATCCCCTAAGACACGTATGACCTATGATCTCACTCAAGTGAGATGAATCACCACATGATGTGGAAAATTCCCTAGATGAAAAGGAAAGTATCACACGCCAACAAAATTTATGGTGACAAAGGTTATTTGGGATCACTAAAAGGTGGAAAATAATATAATATCTTAATGTTAACTAATGGTCCAAGAGTTCTAAAAAGGTATCCAAATTGTTTTTTCCACATTTATTTTACTAAATTTAATTTATTCATAGAGATAACACAACATTTATTACATCCATCATATATTGTTTAATTGTGAAGATAATTAAAACTTAATTTAACAATTATACTTGGCTATCATGTTTATAAAATAAAATCCAAATATATTCATGTTTTAATACTAAGACTTGTATTATTTAAAATATGTATCCATTATATTTGTAAATCCCACACATGTAGGACCAAAACACAAGCCAAAATAAAATAGGATATAAAAAAATCATTTTTTTCTTGTTTTACAACACCACTTGAAGTCACTTAGAATAACTCAACATCACATGAGACATTTACACAAACATGGACCCATGCATACAACAAGATGAGAAAGTGATTAGTACCAAAAATAGAGATGATTCACACTACCAATCATATATATGAGTCTTGGAATGGGGAAAGTTCATCATTTCAACTACCACTTATCACTTCATTAAGGAATCATGGCTAGCCTATGGCTCCTCCAAGAAAAAACACACCACATCAATTTGACAGGCCCCTTATCCCTCCATTCTAACACATGATTATCCCCCCACTAATACTATCCATAAATTCATTTGGTTCCTTAAAAAAAACATATAATACTCCTTATTCCTCCCTTTACTAACAACAAATTATTACTCCATTGACAATGATGTATTCTCACCCCAACATGATGAACATACATATAACATGATAAGATAAAATGGACACTAATTTCACACTTTCTCAAAATAATTAACACAATACAATGACCAAACCACAAAATAGAATCTTAAAGATAGGAATTTTCCACGATGCACATCATTTTCATGGTTTACATATTCATTGCAATTGAATTCCTTTGTTTAACCTTATAGATTTGAAGAGTTTTTAACATATAAAGTCGTATATTATCATTCTCAAAGATTACCTTTACGAGTATACTTTATTTGGTTTCATTATCTACTGCAAATAATTTTCATAACTCAACTATTAGTTATAATAATTTTAAACACACATGAGTCTCATAACACTTGTTCTAAAGAGAAGGATTTATGATCCCACAAATCATATGGTGTGACATTTTTTTTACTTTCATTACAAACGGGGAAAATTACCATTAAAAGGAAAAATAATTGAGTTTAAGAGGGACCAATTTCCCACTTTCCTTTTCACTTAAACCTTCACTCCCTAGAGTACTAATATTTCCCTTTTGTAGTTAGTTGTTATATTTCAATAATTGGTTACAGTTATTTTAACATTTATATGTGATAAGATTCATTTTCCACGTATAAAATTATGTTTTATTGAATGTATGTACTCACTATAGCTCTAGAGATGTATTGGTGAGCTCTAAATATGTATTATTGAGCTTTGGAGATGTGTTTTTTTTGTCATAAAACCTGATTATGGTTCTTATAGGTTATTATATCCAAACTATAGCTAACATCACCTCGAAGGGTAGATCTCTCTTCTAAAATAAGTATTTATCATTAATTAAAATTTAATAAACATAATACTTGACTCATGAATGATTAAAAACACAAATATCACTCACACACACACACACACATATTTGTCACAATTACATAGAATTAAAAAATATCTGTGTGAAATGATTATATTCATATATTTCACTTGTTACATTGACTCCTCTCTTAAATAGTTATGATTATATTAACTCTTCTCACTCATTTTCGTGATATTATGTTCCCCCTCATTTTTCATCATTATATATCCTTTAAAAGGAGAAAATTATGTCATTTTAATCATAATTACTTGTGGTAACCATTGGTTAACTCTTATTTACACTATTAACTACGAATTAGTAGATACTTTACATATATATCATGGTGTTTATGTATTTTACTTGTAAAAAATATTATATATTTTCTCATTACTATCATTTTAATATGTTTTTGACTTCTACATTATACTATAATGCTCATATAAATCCCACCAATATCATAAAATAACTTCACAATACAAAGAACCCTGTTAAAATCATCCTCAAACTTCAAACAATGTCTTTCCCTCAAGACAACCAAATGATGAGAAATATTGGTAACATTCATCTTCTTCTAAATATATGATTGATAAATAAATAAACATTTCATATTTCCCACTGTACTTATTTCTTCTCATTCCTAATAAATTACTCAAAGTATTTGGTTCCTAAAATCTCGTAAAAGTCTCTTAATAATTCTTTATTTTTACTTTCTACTCTCAATTGTTTGTATCTTCTTTCCAAGTCTTCTCAAATTTGTATCTTTCAAAATTGTGTATCTTGTGGCATGGGGGATGATGACCATTCTGAAGGGATCATTTCCTTTGGGTTTTTGAGATGGTTGGGGTATGTGCCTTCTCTACATTTCTCTTCGTAAATATGTTTCTCCACAAATAATTCCGTACCTTTAAATATCTTAAGATATATTATTCTTCTAAGCCTACTTATATGTATCCTTCTCATCTTATTTTTCTCTTGTTTTTATTTTCCATTTCATTTGTATATTGTTCTTCAAACCTAACTATTATTTTTCCTATACCTTCTCTTATGTTCTTATCTCCTTATGATTCCCTAACTATACTTCCCTTTGTCTTAGAAACTTCTTCTTAACTTTTTTTTGTTATCATTAATGTAGCTTCGGACTTCTATTTTTCCCGTTCTTACATCATAAAATCCTCCTAGTGTTTTGTTCTATTTTCCCACTATTTATTGTAGTTATTTCATTAACTGAGCTTGATTATATAATGAGTATTGTACTTTTTTGTTTTTCTGGAATTGTCCCGCAGTGATCTCTATCCGCGGTGTAACCATTAGTTATGGGAATTTAGAAGAAAAGAATAAAATTAATAAGGATGATCTTATAGTAAAATTATTATCTCGAATGACATTACATGTGATCACATAGCATAGAGAAATGGAATTTTAAGGATGAACCCAGTTGCATAAATATTTTTTGGCAGCTCCTAGCTTAGAGGAAATATGATCACAAATTTAGGTTACTGTATCGGCATGCATTCTTATCAGTAAAATGACATGAAACAAATTGATATGAATCATAATGGTTTAACATTGTTAGGATGTTAGTATAAAATAAAACAAGGCTTTCATAATCTGTTAATCCTCGAGAATATTACCCTTTGAATAAGTGTTAGCCATATGACACCCTCCTTGATGGAATCTAAGAGACATGGTGATCTAATGATGATAAGAAAGAGGTTTGTTTTATGATTGAATGACCTCACTCAAGAAACCACCAATTATCTTGAGTCACCTGTAACCTACCAAAATAATGATATCCTACAAAACCCCAAACTACATCAAATCCTAAAAAAGAAATATATAAATGGGGATTTGGATTGACCCTGGTGGTCACCCAATAGAGTGAACTTACAACTGAGTGTTGCACTATATCTCAGACTCCATGTAGTTCTTGTGTGTATGGAAATCATGCCCTAGGAATCTCTTGTGCAAGATTCCTTGATTCTCTTAGAATTCCTTTGGATGCAACCTTAGGTGGTGATAATAAATGCATAGAGATTGGTACTTTATTATGGTCATATAGCTTTGTATTTATATGATTCCCTTATTTGAATTTCGTAATTGACAACTAAAATTTCAACCCACAAGAAAACAAAATTCCTAAAAGATAAAAAAAGGCCCAAAAGAGGCAAGTAAGATACAAAGAGGTCGGGGTGCGCAGAGGGGATGAGGGCATCTGAGTGCTGGCATCCTTACTAGGAACTGGTTTCTAAAGTCAATACAGATAAAACAATGAATATCAGACTAGGTTGTGGGGTGGATAAGACCAAAAAGGAAATCATAATGACAAAAAAGAGGCCAAAGATAGATGTCAATTACTAGTTTTTTCACTTAGGAATCATATGAATAGTAGTATGTGATTAGAACCTAGAAATGTACCCAAGTTCGTGATTTTGTGCCTACACTATGTAGTGTTATGGGTTGAAAGAGATGAGGTGAGGGCAAAGGTAGCATGTGATATATATGTTATAAGAGGAGGCTTAGTGCAGCACATATTTACTTGGTATGTGTAGCTATAGATGCAACACGCCTATTTGATGGTTGAGGCTTCATTGTTACGGGTAGAGGTCCAGGAGTACTGATCACAATTGTGGAGATAGATTTCCAGTAGTGAAGCCTTGAGTGTGAGAGATCCCATAGTTATATGATCTAGTAGTGAGGAGGATTGAGGGAAATGGCCCAAATTGTATTAAAACATTTTAGTGTGTGTGTGTGTGTGTGTGTGTGTGTGTGTGTGTGTGTGTGTGTAATCATTTGGATTTGTATTGTGTTGTCATGTGTGTGAATGAACTCCATTATTGATTCTTGATGATGATGTTTGATTTGTATGATGATATGTAGTGTGAATAATGTTGAACAATAGAAATGATGATTCATAGATGTTACATTGGATGTATGTTGTTTAGAATAAATAGTAAATAGACCAAATATGTTTTTATATAGTTGGTTGGTGTATGATTAAACATGAAATGATTGAATATCTACTCCTATACTAAATAAAGTGATATATCATATTGATATTTATATGGCACAATCTATGAATAATCAGGGAGCAAGAGTTCCTAGAAACCTATGTTTAGAATGCAGGGAGGGTGATCCAGTAATGCCAATGATAAATCATGAAAAGTGACCAAAATATAGAGATTTGTGAATGTATAATCAATATAAGACATATTTAGAAGTGAGGAAGTGAAAAATTATGCTTGCTCAAATGATGCTAAAGAAAATACATGTGAAGTAGTAGCAATATTGTTAATGTTAGGATCTTTTAATAAAATGCTTTATTCTTTTGTGACCTAGTTGTGTTGATATTTGGAAGTGTTTTGTTATTTCTTATCTTACTTTGGATTCGAATCTTTTAGAAAATATCTAAAACCGACTTAGTTTAGGGCAATGATCATGCATGATTACTATTTTCTATGAGTGATGCCCTGCCAGAGGAGAGTATGATTTGTTAGGATTTTGTTCTTGAAAGGCGATGATACCTTTGGCTTCAAGTAACTTGAACTTATCATTAAGTGCATAAAAATCATTGTTCCAATGTCCATTGATTCTATAGAAGTTGTGGAAAGGGCGATTATGATTTTGTTGTAACCAGTGGGGAGGGTGGCGTCCATTAGATTGTAGCCAAATCAAATTCTCTTCAAGTTGAGTGTGCAATATGTCATGTGGCCTACCATAATGGGAAAAATATAATGGTTCTCACTTAGGATGAGGAGTAACCACAGTGGATGTTTACATGGAAGTAGATTGAGATGGGATGTATCACCACAATGCAGAAAATTGACCTCATGTGTATGGTGGGATGAAGAACAAGAAGCTACTACAATAGTGATAGTGGATGCACCTTTATTATGCAAAGTGAGGGTATGTGAAGGGATGGGAGATGTGTTAGGTGTGAGTGTGACATAATGCAGTATAAGGATTTCTTTTTATAAATCAATAATGTGAAGACAAAGGATTGTAAAATAATCACATGTGTCATATAGTAAATTTTGTATAAGAGGAAATATTAAGCCACAAATATATATATATATATATATATATATATATATATATATTGCATTTCTAAATCAATACACTAATGTATTAAATGATGCATGCAAGATTTAAAGCATAATATATAATCACTAACAGATTCAATTTTTCCTTGATGCAATGACGAAAAATGTTCATATGTAACTTTTTGGTCCATTATTAAAGATAAAAGGTCTAATAAGTTATTCTTCCATGTCGATAAAATTATGTATAGACCCATAAGGTAAATTATTTTTACCAAACTAATGCAAGGTCTATGAGACTACAAGGGAATGCTTTGAGGAGTAACCAATAATTGGGGTATGAATCCATTTTTATTCTATAGGCCTTGAGATTAACGTAAGGGTTACTTTTCCCATCAAAGAGAGTAAAAATAGGTATAGTGAAACCTTTAGGAAATGCCCAATTGAATATTTTTTAGGAATAGGATTACCATAAATGAAATTATGATCAATGCTTGCATAATAGGCCTTGATTTCAAGGGTAAGCTTATGAACCCAATTTTGTAAGTCTCCTACAACATGCATGAGAGAAATGAATTCCTTTAGAGGAAGTAAATAGACAGTAAGAGGTTCATTGAGTGGTTGCACTTTGTCATTGTGTGTAGCCATAGGGAAATTATTGGGCATGAATTGAATCTTTAGGTCAATTAGCAGAGAAATGATATTGGTATTAGGAGGACTAGGAGAAGAACTAGAAAGGATGGAATTTTGGACAACCTCATCAACCTTAATATAGGAATAAGAAGCAACATAGTAATCATTAGGTTCATCATCATGTAAAATGGCTTGTTGAGAAGTAAGAGGATAAATTCATACATCATTTGAAGAAACATTATGTTCACAAACATCTAAGACATCATGTTTTAAAGAGAGAGAAGGTACACCAACATCATTTTCAATAATAATTTGTGCATAAGAAGATACAATATCATTTGGAGGAGGACGGGAAGAAACACATGTATCATTTGTAACTACATTTTGTTTACTAGTATTAGAAAAATAATTTTGATAAGAAGAAGAAACACAAACATCATTTGTCGCAATATATTGTATACAAATACCGGTTAAAACATTTAATATTAATTGTTATTATTATTAAACTATAGTTTATAATTAAATAAATTAGAATATATAACATTTTAATCTATCTAATATAAACTAAATGTTTATAAAGTTAATTGGTTATTTAAAATCAATTATTAATGTTGTCGGGGTACTTTGTGAGAAGTCACACCCATTTAATTTATTTACCTTTGGGGTCAATTGAATACGTATTAATGTTATTGTGAATTTACATGGTAAATTCACTAGAGGAGAGAAGTGAGGGGAGGAGTTGTACTGTTGGGAATCCTGACTACGGAATAGTGCTATGATTCAATAACAAACCAAATCAAGAAAATATGGAGCTAGACAATTCCCCAAAATCTACAATAGTGGAATTATAAACTAGAATAATCCAAATCAAAACAAAGTACACACACATAACACAACATGTACTTTGGTTCACCCAATGTGGACTACGTCCACCAAAGATAGAGATCTTAATATATATAATAAATAAGAGTACAAATCAACACTTCCCAAAAGAGTACAATATATCTCTCTAAGAGTATCTCATCCTCTAGATCTCTAGACAGATCTACATGAGTGCACTAAAACCATGTCTTTGAACCACCACCAGATCTCACATAACTAGGAACTATTGTATCTCTGAACTGTAACCAACATCTCTTATGGATCTACAAAGAAGAACTCTCAAATGGGTCTACCAATGTGTAACCATAACTGTGCACTAAGAAGTAAGAGTCTCCTCCATCACTGCATTAACCAGTGCAAACAAGAAGACAACCTCCTCTACAACATCTGGATACTATCATGTACCCACAAGCTATCCAATGAGATACAATACCAGATCTCTATGGACCAACAATACAACATGGTCTCATGGATCTACAATGCAATATCTCACAACAACATGTGGATCTAAAAGAAGAAACTACATGTGCATTGCATACTATGCAAGGCATTACATTGAGAAAAAATAATACAAATTAAATACAGTAGAAGACATTACACTCTTCTCACCATTCAGATGTACATGTAATTTCCTTCTATCTAACTTCTCTCCATGGAAGCTCTATCTTTAAGTAACATTTTTATTTCTCTTCTTCATCATCATCTCAACCAAGGATTCCATATGTAATAATAATCAATTACATGCAATTATCAACTTCTAACCCTAACTTTCTAGCTTATATAAGCTTATACAAACTTGGGGAATCTGAAATATACATTTAAAACCTTTAGATCACCTTTAGATCAAAGGTTAGATCTAATCCCGTGTCTAAAATAAAAAACATAAACACACAGGTAACCGGTGCCAGTTCCTTGACCGGTGCTAGTTCCCTGACTGATGTCAGTTCCTTGACCGATGCCAGTTCCTCCCAGGTGACTGATTTTGGTTACTGTGTAAACCTGTCAGTTTTTAAAACATGCTATTTGTGAAGCAATTTAGCTCCATAACTCAACAATCTCCCACTTGGAGATAAATTGTTGAACCTGTAGTTGTACATCACCATCCTATATAAACCATGAAGACCAACTATTCTTTACTTCAACAATTCTCTCAAAAATAGGAAGATTAAACTATCTTCTAAAACCAAGAATATAGCAAACCATGAATTACCATGTACCTACACGAAGCTACTACTGATCTGTGATACATGAGCTATCCATACATGAAGCTCACACTAAATCGTAATACCAATCCTCTCATGCAACCAAACCACTATGACTAACTCATCTGAAAGATCTGCCAATCAAACTAAAATACTGAGCTTCAATCGTAACCATAGCCATACCTATAAAACCAACCATGTTCTCCAACCATCTATCCATGTCTCCATGAAACCACCAATGAAACTGACCAAAGACAAGTCAAAATGGAATATGCATAATCAAAACAATATCCTTGGTAAAGACAACCCAAATGAGTTCTACATGCAACTAGTGGGTGATCAATCCACAACACCTACATAACTCAAAGAATCCAAACACTGCATTCTAAAAATCCAACCCTGCATAAACAACTTGCATGTCCAAGACAACCATCTGTAGAAAACATATCTATCATGGAGTAACATAGTAATAAGAGGAAATACAAACATCCCCTACTCATGCTCAAGGGCATCTAAGCCATGCTCATAGGCATCCATGTGCAAAAAAAATATATGTATCATCATAGAATCACAAAACAAAACCTATCCTCATGTATAAACTCACTATGTACATCCATCCATATCACCAGGCTCTCCAAAAGCTCCAAGTCTCTCACCAACTAACTCCAAAGCCACATATGAATCTTGTGTTCATCAATGTCAACAAAAACAACCATGCTAACCATGCTACTAATAACTAGTGAAAATACCAGCAAAAATGTCATCAACATATTGTAAAACCATCTAAGATGAAAGAAGACAAGGGTAACACCAATAAACTGTAAATACACACTGATGTCACACTTATAACCTGACCAACCATGTAATATCTTGTCAACACCGATCAACTGTAACAAACATATTTTCCTTCTTTCACCCTTCAAACTCTAAAACATTTCTCTCTTCTTAACCCAACTGAACAACCATCAACTGCCATCCCATAAGGATATACAGACACTACAAAATAAAACTAGAAGTGACGTCATCATGCACTAAACACAAAATACCGGCAAAACTATGACTATCCTCTAAAACAACTTGTGTCTCATGTCATTCTGAATAGTAGCATTCTCCTCTCACTCCACACATGAATATTTTTCCAACTTGCAATGCCAACAACCATGGCTTGCTCCCACTCAACATGAAATCCCCCACACTACCTCTAATCACCAAGGTCAAAAGCTACAATATATATAAGTGAGAAATAAAATAGATGAAAGAAAATATAAAAAATTGATCCCTTTCTTATCAAATAATACTTCTACATCACAGAAGTTTGGACTTCTTATGAAGTAGGTTGAACCACCTTCTTTTCATCCATGTGTACTCAACATCTTCTGTTACCTACAATTGTGTCTAAACATCACTTTTCATTAAATATCTCATCCTTAGAATAGATACCCTTGTCCTCAATATTCTAACACATCCCGGAAATAAAATTCAAACTCACCAAATATCCATGGTGCATATTTTACATATGCACACAATCTAAACATAATACTAGTTGCTTAAAACGAAAGAAATAAAACATGAACCATATAGAGATACCTGAATTTGACCCAAATCTCATTGGACTCACTAAGCCAACTCCTTCCTCTTTTTAATTCAAACATTGAAGTGATCTACTTTGTTTTTTCCAGTACACTTTGTGCAAGAAACCTGATCCTCTAAGTAGGACACTAAACCTTTCATGCCCTCTTCTGCTGCAAAAAACCTAGTACATACTATCACAGAGACTGACCATGGTCTGTTAACCGGTACGGATTCCCCTCTGTGACTGATGTTTATTCCCTGACTGACATCGATGCTTCTGGAACTAAAACAACACCAAAATTTGGCATATTACACCAAAATAGGTGCCTACTCTGACCAAATTTGATAGCTATGCTAAGCCAGTCATTTCAAGAAGCACCTAAATCTTACATAAAAACTTTACAACAATAATACATGTAATAAAACTACACCAAAATGAAATACATCACCTTACCAACACCAAGACACCCAAAGTACTTTCCTCTCTGATGGAAGCCCCATATTTATTTTGTGTTCTTATATTTTACCTCTCTAATGAAGCTCATGTAACTAATTTCACCAAGGATGCATAACCACTCATCTATCTCTTACTCAAATTTGCAATCCCAAACATGCATGTGCAACTGAAACATAAAAGCACTACAATACTAAAATAACAAAACCATACCTCTATAATCCATATCTGCAATCAGACCAACATGCATGTGCCTCCCAGAACCAGTGAAGGGTACCTGTACGTACCAAAAAATTGTAGGGTACTGCACCGCCGGAAAGATGTTATGGAAATACCCAAATGATGATTCAGATCTCCTTCGCAAGGTGTTCGAAATCCAGAAAAAAGCTTGCCAAGTGTAAATTTGCATTCGCTAGAATGACTTTTCTAGCTTTTGTATCCACATGCTTCTAGTCTTTGTTCCCTTTTTCCCTGCATTTTGTCTTTAAGTTACAGAATTTCCATCTTGCCTGGGTGGCGGTCTTGTGATTGCCACCTAGGACAGGGTGGTGGTCCTGTAACCACCTCCTTGCGCAGGGCAGAAATCCTGTATGCATTTTCCATATTCTTTCGATGATTGCGTCAAATGTAAATATTCAATTTCTACCCGCATTCTTCATCTACTTTTCTTTGCATTTATGTTTTGGCCACCCTGTGAATATTTTTTTCCCTTTGTTTATAGTAAAAGAGTTCAATTGGGAGTTACCCTCTAGTAAATGCATTTGCTATAAATAGCCAGCTTGTTTTCAAACAAATGGCCCCTCACCTTCTCAATTCTATTATTCATTCTTTTGAATTTCTCAATTAGAATTCCCATAGTTTCATGTTTTTCTTCCATTTTTAGTTTTCCTTTGATGTTTAGAGGTCATTCGATCTTCTTGTTTCAGTCTTGCTTCATTGTTGTCCATGCAAATCAGTTTAAATTAAAGTAGTTTCATTTGTAGATTGGAATCCTTTAGAATTGTAGGTTTTGTTTTTTCACAAGGATAGATTCTAAAACTCTCAGTACATTTGTGTTTTATTCCCGCAATAAATCCCGCTAGGAATTACATAGTCAAGCTCTGTTCACTTGCACTATCCCTCTCCTACTCACATTATATTCGGTCTACGTCCAAAAGATGCCATTTTTCGAATACCTTCTTCTATTGATGCTATCATATACACACTTTTCTGGATTCATGAGAACATGAAGGAACGAGGAGATCACACTGAGGTGATGAAGTCATACACAACTGGATTTACCACTATTCTGTAAATGCTAGGTTTGAGCTATCAAAGTTCTAGTTACAATGTATCAAATAGAGTAGTGAATTATTTTATTTTAGTCAAAAGTTCGCTCTCGATATCACCAGGGAAGCTATGGGGATTGATAGTTTCTAAGAAACTGTGATTCATTCCTCACTTCTGAGGTAGGATCGAGAAGTCTTTTGATTTAAAATAATTAGTTGCATTTAAATATTTAGGATAAAATCACAACTGCACAGGCAAATAGCCACACCAAGCTACTTTGTTTGTTTTAATTCTGTTACTAGATTAGTTGTCCATTTTCTAAATATATTAGAGTAGCTGCTCTTTAATTTCATTAAAATACGTCATCAAAAATACAAAAATAGAAGAATTCACGCATAGTATAGATACGTCTTTCGTAATTAGTTTATTAATTTCAGTTAAAAGTTGAATCACTTTGTATGACAATCATAGGACCTAGAGAGCCTAGAGAATATATATTTGAACCAATAGTTCCTCAACCAAATCTACCCACAACATTAGCTGATATAGACCAAGACCTTAGGATACAGGTCTTTCAGCAACGACAAACCTAAACAAGCAATTAGTGAATAACTGAGAGGGTTAAATATCGAAGATGACAAGGCATACACATTTTGGTCAAATCATCCTAACTATAGATTGCCTTGATAAAATATCCGAATGATTGTACAAGGATTCCGAAAGAGAAAAAAAATATTTGGTTGTGATCCTTTAGTTCCACAACCTGATGACAGGAGACCTTCTCATTGACATAGATACTAGGGGTTACACATTCAATTTGTCAGAACATCTGTAAGGTATTCCGAGAAAATTATACTTCTAGTTCTAAACATAGAGGCTGAAAAGGCGTATGAATACTGGATAGTCGGAAGAAGGGATTGATTCTTCACATGACCATAATAGGTCCACGACAACCATGAACTCATGGTTGTGATCCCTGAGTCCCACAACCCAACATGCCTGCAAATCAGTTAAGTATTGATACCGGTTTACGAATACTGGTATTTAGATCCTCACCACTCCCACTAGATATCATCACGTAGTTCTCTGTATTAAATATAGAAGCCAATCAATCTAATATTTTCTAGACTAGACTAGAAAACCATCCATAGTTCACTACAAATCCACTAAACCTCCTATCACCATTTTCATGACCTTGTCTGGAGATATATATGAAGCTCCCACAGGTCACTTCCCACGTATCCAACAACCAAGAAATAGGATCTCGGTTGAGCTCGACATTGACTGGAGCCTCCGAACAGCTATTATATCTTAACGAATCCATTACACCAATTCAGGTTAGGAGGGCCTTCTTTGCCTTAGATTCGCAGATTCCATTATTGCATGTTGAGGATATAAGATTACCCAACTAGTTTGTCTATATCCATTTATATTCCACATTCACTAGCCATCTCGGCACAACCTCAGGAGGTTGGGTATGAGGAAGAGGTACTTGTAGATTCTCATGCTTGCATGTCACTTTTCCATCATACAAAATTGGTGAACCTAACGTGAAAAAACTAATATTCCCCTTTTATTTTCATTTCTTTCATCCACCTTCGCTCTTTCCAATTATTCTGGGGGTATTCATATACCCCCCGAATATGTCGAGATACGATGCATATGGTAGACGTCTCTCAGGTCTTGAAGTAAGCTATAGTCAAACAAATATACAACCATCACCCTCACTTTGTGCATGGGCTGATAACTATTCAAGTAATTACTTGTCATCTCAAAATCCACCTCACAGAACTAGTTGTAGTTCTTCGTTCCGAATTGAGGAGTTTGATCAACTTGCATAAACACAACAACCAAAGCCATCAGGCTCTAACAATATGAAGTTTACTAGAGAATCCATTTCATCTCCTTGGGTCTTGTTCAGACCATAAATCAGTAGACAGTCAGATCCACTCCCATTTTTGGATGAGGAGTACTTAGCACGCTATGCTAAAAGTGAACAACGTTTCCAAAACATGTATCCACCTATAGGGAGTTTACAAATACAATCTGATACCCTATTCCAAGAAAACACCCCCATTCCTCCACCTATGGGAAATACCCTCGTGAAGCTTGGCAGGGTAATGATCAATTCATAGCTAGGGTATCACACCCCTTTACAACCTCAAGGTATACAACAACCATGCCATTAAGGCAAAGCACTGTGTCTTCACCAATAGAGGTCATTTCAGCCTTAGTTGAAAAGGTTAGAGGGCTGGAACTTGCTCAAGCAAACCAAAATTCATATTTTGGGAAAGTAGGGATCCTCAACCCTCCACATCATCCTAGTTAGGTTGACCTCCTTACAGGAACAAGCATGTTAGGCATGCCTCCTCAACATCCGTATAATTACCCACAACAAACACCAACTAGGAACATGTTTTCAAATGCCGCTCCAATAGAAAACATGACACCTCCCAGCTTGGCACCAAACAACCCATACCAGAACAATGCTCCTCCTTACTTAAACATTTATTCAAAGTCACCACAATGAGACATGTTCTCTTCTCCCGGGATGTTCCTTCAACCACATGGACTCTCTTATGCCCCTACAAATACATATGCTATGCCATATCAACAAACCATGCCACCCCCACCCCCTCAGCAAGCACCATCGATGGTCAAGGCCTACGTAGTAGGGACTTATTAAGAATATTTAAAGGAGCCCCTATACTTCACCATACAAAGTGTTATACTTCTAAGACCTCTCCCCGATTTACCTGAATACAAAGGGGAGGGGAATCCAAACCCACACATTAAGGCCTATGCCACAGCCATACGAGAATTACTCCCTTGGGATGGGGTTGTTGCTAAGATATTCCCTAAAACCTTAGAGGGTATTGCCCTTGATTGGTATTACAGAATACATGAAGCCTTGATACACTCATTTAAACAACTCATGTCAGAGTTCATCAAAGCCTTTGACATGAACAAATTGTTAAGAATAGGAATCAAAGAATTCTTACATATTAAACAAGAACATAATGAATCCGCTGCTCATTTTATTCAAAGATGGCGTACAGTTCTCTACTCATCAGCAAGTGATCCAAACATGGATTAAATGGAACTATGTGATTTATTCCTTAATTCTCTCAATAGAGAGATAAAGGAAGAAGTCCAGAAGTTCCCACTAAGAACTTATGATGAAGTACTTGAGAGTGCTCTCCGAATCGACCAAGCAGTGATAGATAGTGGTCGTAAGACATATGGAACAAATGGGAAATTAACCACTCCCAATCAAAACACTAGTGGCCTATCCTAATACTGGGAACACTAATCAAGGACCTAAGATCCTTAACAAGAACTGTGGAGTTACAATAGATGGGGTAACTGACCAAGTTAAAAGGGAAAACATTATAAACATTTTGCCACATGTTAATAATCAGCGAAATAGAAATTTTACTCCAATAATCAATGTGGTAGATTTTAATCATCCACCACAACAACAACAACAAAAACGACAACGACAAATCCAAACACAAGGTCCAAATCAAAACCCAACTGGAGATCAGAGTCAAAACCAAAGGCAACAGCCTCAAAATTTTAACTCTAACAACCAACAACCTTATCAAAATTTTGGGCCACAATAGGTTTTAAATCAACAGCCTTGAAATTATAATCCCAATTTGTATTGTGGCTTCCACAATATTCAAGACCGCGATACTAGGACTTGTCATGACCACATTAAATTCATGCAGTGTTTGCCATAAGATCAAAATCAACTCTTTACAGATATGTTTTTAGCAAATTTTGTAATACCTACACCAAACACTTATATAGGGGCAGTTTCTCCTCAAAATGCACCCCTCAAGATCTTTAATAATCTATTCCCAAATCATTCTAACAATAATAGGATAGATCCTAACAGAACAAACAAGGGTGTTATAACAGGAAACAATTATCATGAAGCTTCAACTTCATTAAATCCACCAGTCGTACCCTAACTAGGAACTTGACCCCAAACTAAGATAGTTGGTCTAGTGGAGGTAGACACCGAGCTACGTAGAAACCATAACAAGAACATGGGATTATTCTTCTCAACCAACTCCAAGTTATCCATTAGATCCAGACAACATTCAACAAACGTTGGTAAAACCCATAGGTGCCTATGATTTAATTAATGACTTAACTAAAACCTTCTCTCACATCTCCTTTTTGGATTTGTTAAAGAACTCTCCCGCACACAGGGCTGCCCTTTTAGAAGCATTAGGCCTTGGTCATTTAATCAACATCACTCCTCCAGAAACACAAGTAAACCATGTAGACTTTGACGTTTATCCTCAGGGGTAGCTAGATAGGGATACTGAATTTATATTTGACATAAGCAAAATGCCAACAGACGTCGAGATTACACAAAGAGGTGATCCAGCCTTACATTTACAAGTATGGGTTTAAGATAATTATGTTAAATGCGCAATGATTGACGATGGGGCAGCAGTTAACATATTCCCCTTCACTTTTCTTCAAAAGTTAGGATATGGAGAGACAAACTGTTCCACAACATGAAATACGCTAAGAGGTTATGATAGCCTCAAGGCCACTTCAATTGGAACCATAGTTTTACCAGTCACTTTAGGACCCAAGACGGTCCTCACCGAGTTTTATATTATAGATCAGGAAACCAACTATAATATGATCCTTGGTCGGCCATCGATACACCGCATAAAGGAAATCCCTTCCAAGTTATTCAGAGAAATAAGATTTCTACACTTAGGGAAAATATTTGTGGCACAAGGTGACCCAAAACCCTTCGATATACACCTAGTTGATTTGAATAAAAGACCAGGCATTCACTCTGAGTTTGAACTCCCAACAAATCAACTCATAAAATCAATTAATTCAAAACCAAAAGAGAAGTTGATACCCACCAAAGAATTGGAAATTACAAATATAGTTGAAGACATTCCAGCACTCAAAAATGAGACCAATGTTATAGAAATAGTGTCATTAGGAACTATCACAAAAATTGTCGAGTTGTTAGAGAAATACTTACTTATTCTCCTACCATTTTATTCTATGGGTATGGGACACACCCTGGGAATCACTTCTCTTCCATCAGAAAAAGTTTTTATGGTAGAAGTAACCGAAGCAAAAGAAATAGATACGACAAATATCCCAACATCCATTTTTCCAAGCAAATATTGGACTCTCCACTTCGATGGAGCTAGATGTCATTTTGGAGCTGGGGCAGGAGTGATCTGGCCTTTCACCTTTAAATTAAACTTTGAATGTACAAAAAATGGGGCTGAGTACGAAGCTCTCCAACTTGGCCTCATCATAGCCAAAAGAATGGGTGTCAATAATGTTAGAGTGCTAGGAGACTCGCAACTAGTTGCAAACCAAGTCTTTGAGGTATATAAAACTAGGGCTGAACATTTACAACTATACAAAATAGCAGTGTTAGATCTAAGAAAGGGATTTAACTTCATATCAATTGAAACAATCCCACAAGAGCAGAACCTTCTCGCAGACTCAATAGTAACCTCAACTTCCCGTTTCAATCCAAAAAGCGAGTTGGAAGATACAAATTTCATGGTATCACTTCGTACCGAATCATTAGTGCATAAAATACCAACAAACTCACTCCTGACTCTTGGAGAAGCTGAGGATGATTTTTCTATCATGGATCACTTTGACGATGATAGAGTCACTCTCGAATATCTAAACGCCTATGTGGAGCTACACCTTGCTCACCGTATAATTGATCTTTCCCTAATACCACATTCCTCTTCCTATTTTTGAAATCCCATGATAGAGTCTCCTCCACAGAAGGATCTCGATATCTATGAGATAGAAAACGGAGAAATCTTTGAACTACCTCCAGCCCCACCTGAATTTGAAGAAGGTAACACTTCTTTAATAGAAGAAACCATTGACATAAACATTGGAATAGAGGAAGAACCAAAAATTTTGAAGTTGGGATCCTCGTTAACTCTAGAGGAGATAGAAATACACACCCAAATCCTCAAAGAACATCAAAAGGATTTCACATTTAACTATAAATAAATTATGAGAATTGCACCACACATCGCAGTACATAACCTTATCACTAAACCAGACGTAAAACCAATTAAATAGAAGTCAAGACCAATGAAGCTAAAAGTGGCTCTCATGGTAAAAGAGGAAGTAATAAAGCTTCTCCAAGTGGGATTCATCAAACCCATTGACTATTCACAATGGGTATCTAATATCGTCCCTGTTCTAAAAAAGAATGGGAAGATACACATTTGCATATATTTTCAGGATATTAATAAAGCTTTTCCCAAGGATGACTTCCCATTACCATCCATTGACATTATCATTGATGCAATAGTAGGATTTGAACTATTTTCCCTCATGGATGGGTTCTCAGGGTATAATTAGATTAAAATATCTGAAAAAGATCAAGCCAAATCTACATTCATAACTCCTTGGGGAACTTATTGCTACACTTTCATGCCATTTGGTCTTAAGAACGTCGACGCTACATATCAGCGGGCAATGACATACATATTCCATGATCTCATCCATAAAATTGTGGAATCCTATGTGGATGACCTGTTGGCCAAGGCCAAGAAGCATGTGATCATCCAGAAGTGCTCCGTATCATCCTCTCACGATTAATTAAATATGGCATCACATTAAACCCAGAGAAGTGCATGTTTGGTGTGATAGGAGGAAAACTTCTAGGTGACATTATATCTTCATGAGGGATTGATGTCGATCTAGCCAAAATACAGGTTATTCTCAAAATGATCCCACCGTCGGATGAGTCTAGAATCAGGTCATTTCTTGGGAAACTCAGTGCAATCCGAAGGTTCATCCTAGAATTAAGTTTTTTCATTCATCCAATCAACAATCTATTAAAGAAATATTATAGAATTGATTGGACTGAAGAATACAACAAGGCCTTCGAAGCAGTTAAATGCTTCTTGTTGTCTCCACCCACACTAATGCCTCCCAAACCAGATTTCCCTCTGATCCTATACTCACAAGCCACTCATGTCTCGCTAGCCTGCATGTTGGATCAAGAAGACAATGATAAATGAGAACGTGTGGTCTATTTCATTAGCCGAACGTTGCTCGATTATGAAACACGTTACACATAGGAAGAGAGAGAATGTCTTGCCATAGTCTTTGCAACAAAACATTTAAGACATTACATGTTAAACCAAGAAACAAGGGTCATTGTAAAGATAGATCATTTACGAACATTTCTCATGCAAGGGTCTTTATCTAAAAAGGCTGGACGTTTCATAACCTTAATGGGAAAATTTGAGTTGACATTCGTAAACCAAAAATCTATTAAGGGACAAATCATTGCAGATTGGTTAGTTGACAATCCACTAGATGGAGGCGATCTGGTCAATCTGGACTTTCTTGATGAGTGTGTATACTTCGTTGAAACTAGGCCCCCCATCTTTACATGTCCCTGGTACACTAATATCATCAATTTTATCATAGACCACACATACCTGGAAGGTGCCACATCACAGCAAAGAAGGTGGTTACGCATTATCACCGCTAAATATGTTGTTTTACAACAGCTACTCTATCATAAAGCCTTTGACGACATGCTTCTAAGATGCGTCGACATAGAAGAATCCAAGAAGATTCTTCATGAATCCCACAGTGGGATATGTGGAGGCCACTTTAGTGGTCATGCCACTGCTCGCAAAATACATCAGATGGGATATTTTTGGCCCACTCTTGAACATGACGCAGTGGAATTTGTACGTAAGTGTCACAAATGCTAATAATTCTCTCACGAGATTCACATGTAAGCACAATCCCTGCAACCAATAGCGATCCCATGGCCCTTCTCCACGTGGGGTCTAGACTTGATAGGGAAGTTCTCTCCCTCATTAACCGATGGCCATAATTTTATAATCATAGCCATGAAATATTTTACCAAATGGGTAGAGGCCATGCCCCTCACCACCATACCAGGCTCAGTAATTGCCAAATTCATTCTAAAACAAATTATTTGTAGGTATGGTGTCCCACAAGTCATTATCTCAGATAATGGCATGTTTTTTAAAAGCGATGAAGTCCATGAGTTATGTATAAAATTCAAGATAAACCATCACACAACCTCTCTTTACTACCCTCAAGCCAATGGGCAAGCCGAAGCGACAAACAAAACATTCAAAGCTATTCTCCTCAAAACAGTTAAGGAGAACAAGTGAGATTGGAATTTGAAACTATATCCAACCTTATGGGCGCATCAAACCTAAATAAGAACACTAACAGGAGAAACCCCTTTCTCACTTGTATTCAGGGCAGAAGTAGTTCTCCCACTTGAGGTTGAAATACCTAGTCTTTGCATCTCATTACAAGGGATTTTGGATGAAGAATCTTATAGGGAGGCATGCCTCTCTCAACTGGAAATCCTTGATGAGGCTAGGCTAAACACCGAATAATGGCACAGAGCCTATGCCAACCGGATGTGCCGGCAGTATAAAAAAAAATTCTATGAGCGAGAAATATATGAAGGAGATCTAGTTCTAAGACTAGACAGCCAGATTGATAAGAAAACCGGCGAAGGAAGGAAGTTCTAGCCCAAGTGGTTAGGCCCATACCGAGTCATGAAAGACTACGGAAATGTTGCATATCTTTTATGCACACTAGAAGGTGAGGAATTCAATGAAACTGTCAATTCCTTGCATCTTAAATGGTTTTACGCATGAGACATCAGAATCACCACTTGTACATTATAGTTACCTACATTTCATTAGTCATTTAGCTGCTTCATTCTGTCCACTCATTTCGTAAAAACTACAGTCCAGGAACTTACTCTTAAGCAATCTATTACAAATTTCTGAAAATACTAGAAAAAGCATTCAAAACACATCTCTTCAAACATCATCAAGTATTTTCAAATCTTCTCATCAAGTTCGATAGACAAGTATTGACGAAAACCATACCAAGGCCGGCATACTTGGTTTTGCTCTTTCTTTCAACTAGGTGAAGTTGTCCTTACCTACGGTCTGTTCTAGAAGCTTCTTGGTGTCACATCTATCCCTCTTAAATCTCTTTGAAAGAAAGGATATCCCAAAGTCATAGATCAAAAATGTCAAAATCAAATGGAATCAAAAGCACCAAGAAAATAGAAAAATTATTTTACACACTTCTTTGCCCCATCAACCTTCAGTGATAAGCCCACATCTCTTACTGGTGGTGTGAGGTTGGGAAAGGAAAGAAGTTCCCTTACTCGCCTATATCCTGCCTTTGGTGATAAACACGTGCTTCTTACTACTGGCATGAGGTAGGATGTGGGGGGTCCATTCACACAAATTAGCAAATCTTGGTATGCTAGAAGCACAAATCAAATTCTATTAAGAGAAAACAAATATCCAAATTCCAAAGAGATCAAATCCTCAAAACCATATTTTGTCAACCAGGTTTCCATTTATGAATCTAAGTATAGATAAACTAGAAAGTAAGTGGCCTTATAAGCTTGGTGGTAGTTCTGAGTAGGGTAGGTGTGTAGGTCTAAGTTTGGTTTCTATTATTGGTTTGTCTGTCTCTCATCATTCCATTCAGTCAAACTCATACAATTTGTGCCCTTCCTCACCCTTGGTGTTGAGCCCTCACATCTTACTGGTTGTGTGGAGTTGGGAATGGGGTAAATTCATCTCTTTATCACTATACATTCATCACGTTTTGCTAACATAAGAAGAAATTACAAACATTTCCCAAATATTTCAAAATTTCAGTACTACCATATGTTTGTATCATCTCATATCAGCATTATAAAAGCATAAAAAAGAGAAACATTTTGTTTACTATCATTTTTCATCCATTGCATACATACTGAAAAGCATGAAAGCAAGTACTCTAAAAACATCTAGTAGACATGTGGAAACAAGTCATGAAATTCTAGGCACCAAGAGTCTAGATCCAAAAAGATATATATATATATATATATATATATATATATATCAAGTTTCATATACAATGCCATCATGCACTAGGCATGGTCAAAACGCTCAATGAACCCGAAAAGTACAAAAACACTCATATATATGTATGAAAAAACACTACAAAAATGGCCTCTCAATCCCTATGGGATCCCTCAGAGGGCACACGACCACATCTAGGAATTTGGCTACGCCGGTGCTCAGAATGCACTGAGGGCTCACGGTCACGACCAGTAGCTACCATCTCACTATGAGAATGACTCCTCCTCATTAAGAGCTCGGTCGTCCTATATCCAACTACCTCAGCACAGAGAGAATTCATGATCTTCGCCACATGCCAAATAGAGGCAAAAACATCGATATGCCTATCGGCTACTGAAGGCTCCCCCACATCCACATAAAGCTCAACACGAGTCTTCTCCAAGGGGAGCAACAAAGTATCTGTGCATACTCGGTGAATCAACTCTTGCCACTCATCAACAGTCACTGCAAATAAAGGAGAAAACAAGTTAGAAAACAATCAACGATAAAACCAAGAATAAATGAAATGAAGAGAAATAAAAACTAAGACAATTCTAACTAAAACAAAGTCAAGAGAAGAGTGACAACTCATTCAGATATTTGGGCCTCCAAGAAGGATCTCTAGGATCCATGCCTGCCACTAATGCTACAGCTGACTGAAATCTCTCTCCCACATCTGGGGCAATGTGACGGCCTGCAATGGACTCGCCATCTCCCCCTAAATCCTGAGAGAGCAACTCCTCTGAAATCAGAGTCACCCTCTCTGCACTTTGCTCTGCCCTCTCGGCCTATAGGATTTCCTAAGTGTCATGCCACTCGGGATCACTATCATCCTCCCCACCCATACCTCCGATCTCCATCTCCTCTATCTCCTCCTCAGACTTAGATTCCACATTAATGGGCTCATTGCTACTATGGGTGGGACTAGTGGCAATCCAAAGTAAAGGTGCTTGAGGAGCACCGGCTCTCCCTTGATCATGTACCACCATCCTAGTTGTGATGGGAACACCAGGAGTAACAGTAGTCCAACCCTAGCCTCTAGGACCTCCCCGAGCCTCACAAATAGATCTATACACTAACCCCACTAGAGGAAACATGTCAATATAGGGGAGGCCGAACTATTGTGGTACTCTATCAAAGCGGTGGATCTTCAACTTTCCCGCTTTGTCTACCAGCTGACTGGTAGTCTGATAAGCAATCAATGTAATGGTCTCCTTTCCCCATAGCCCTGTCATGGCCTGATAAGGAGTGGCCTCCATATCTACGGTGGTCAAAGAGGCCATTGGCTGGTGAGGCACTCTAAGAATGTTCATCCTTGTCTACCTCACTACTCTGATGGCCCCGGGATCCTCCGCCTCTACACCTCTCCCATACAGAGTGATATGCTCATACACCCAGCTCATGACAAGAGTGGGGTGGCTCAGTGACTGTCCCTATAGTCAGACCACCCTATATAAATTATGGTAGGTGGTCCCAAGGATGTATGCTCCCCAAGCATAGACACATCCATGGCCCTCAATCTGAGCAATAATGGGGGCCCAACAATATAAGAGAGTGTCTCCTCCCTTGTCCCCAATCAATCTCGAAGCAAGGATGCCCATGATGGCCTTGCAAAGAATAGGAATGTTTGTCTCAACAATGGAGTGTATCCTCACCCCCTTCTTTGACCCCATCGAAACAACTGCATCCCCCATATATGTGGCCCACTGAACCACCTGAGATCTCGATACTGTTGTCTTAAGAGACTTCCGCCGCCTAAGGATTGGAACCCCCAGAATACGGTAAACATCCTATAGGGTGATGGTCCACTCACCCTTAACTCCTGGCAATCGAAAGGTGTTTCGATCCACATCCTAGTATGAAAATAAGTCACACAGTATGTGACTAGTAGGTACAATGTGAGGGACATGTGTAATCCTCCAGATGTCAGCCCTCTAAAGAGTATCTCACTCTACCTGAGTGAGTGCCTCTAATACTGCTAGGAACCAATCACACTTCCTCTCTCGGCTCCATCTAATGTATTCCTCCTTCTGCATACACCCAAAAACACAAAAAAGGAGTAAGTTAGTATCAAAATCCGATTGGAAAAACAATCAAAAACATGTAAAAATGCTAAAAATGCAAAAATAAGTTAAAAAAAGCTTTTTCTTTGCTTTCTGTCACAAACCGCCACCCTATGCAGAGGGAGGTTTCATAACCGCCGCCCTGTGCAGGGTGGTGTTCCTGTCCTGAACCCACAAATGGCTCAAATGCCCTAAAATGCCTAAAAACAGAGAAAATTCACCATTTTAGCTAAAATAAGGACCTACCCTATGGGTGCCCCCCCTAGAGACTCATTTAAAACTAATATTTTCAAAAATAACCCCCCTAAGACAAAGATTTCATCATTTCCACATTTTAGGTTCAAAAACAATAAATTGAGAAGAACTAACCTGAGACTTCACGGGTCGATGTTTTGCTCTCGGAGGCATGATCAATATCTCACCATGAGTGTTTTGACTATACTCTCATCAAAAACCGTCACCGTGGGTCCCAGAGCTCAAAAACTATCAATCAATCCGTGCAAATGAATAGTGAAATGAGCTCGTTTTTTATATATATAGCATTTTAAATTGATTTTGAATGCCTTTCGCAGGGTCGGAGCATCGATGAAGGTAAGTTCTAAACCATGCATAGATGGTAAGTCCTCATTTCATATCAGTTTACTCTTATTTCTCAAATTGTTTTATCTAGCTGCACTTGAGTCCCCTTTTTTATTTTGCAGATAGTGGGATTTTAGATGGCGACTTTCTGACACACAGACATGTCAGGTATAACTCCTAACTCCCCATTTTGGGACCGCCATACTCAGATCCACAATTTTACGCTTCTTCATGGCTGAGACACTTCTCTGATGGGGGCAATATGTAAGTACCCAAAATTGTAGGGTACTGCACCGCCGGAAAGATGTTACACATACCCCCATGATGATACAGGTCTCCTTGTAAGGTGTTCAGAATCAGAAAATCTCACCAAGTATACATTTGTATCCCACATGCCCCACTCAGCCTCTGCATGCTTTGTTTTACCCTCTTCCCCCCTTTTTCTTTGTATTTCGGTCTTCAGTGAGGGCGGCGGTCCCAAGACCGCTGCCTAGGATAGGGTGGTTGTCCCGTAACCACCACCCTGCATAGGACGACGATCCTATATGCGTTTTCCAGATTCTTCTGACGATCACATCAAACATAAATCTTCAATTTCTACCCACATTATTTAGCTACTTTGCTTTGCATTTATGTTTTGGCCACCCTATGAATAGTGTTTTCCCTTTGTTTATAGTAAAAGAGTTTAATTGGGAGTTACCCTCTGGTAAATGCATTTGTTATAAATAGCCAGCTTGTTTTCAAACAAATGGCCCCTCACCTTCTCAATTTTATTATTTAGTCTTTTTAATTTCTCAATTAGAATTCCCATAGTTTCATGTTTTGCTTCCATTGTTAGTTTTCCTTTGTTGTTTAGAGGTCTTTCGATCTTCTAGTTTTAGTCTTGCTTCATTGCTATCCATATAAGTTAGTTTAGAGTAAAGTAGTTTCATTTGTAGATTGGAATCCTTTAGAGTTACAGGGCTTGTTTTTTCACAAGGATAGATTCTAAAACTTTCAGTACATTTGTGTTGTATTCCCATAATAAATCCCGCTAGGAATTGCATAGTCAAGCTCTGTTCAATTGCGCTATCCCTCTCCTACTCGCATTATATTCGATCTACATCCAAAAACTACCATTGTTCGAATACCTTCTTCTGTTGATGCTATCATATACACACTTTTCTAGATTCACGAGAACACGAAGGAACGAGGAGATCACACTGAGTGGATGAAGTCATACACAACTAGAGTTACCATTGTTCTGTAAATGCCAGGTTTGAGCTATCAAAGTTCTAGTTACAATGTATCAAATAGAGTAGTGAATTATTTTATTTCAATCAAAATTTAACTCTCGATATCACTAGGGAAGCTGTGGGGATTGATAGTTTCTAAGAAACTGTGATTCATTCCTCACTTCTGAGGTAGGATCAAGAGTCTTTCAATTTAAAATAATTAGTTGCTTATATATTTAGGATAAAATCACAACTGCACAGGAAAATAGCCACACCAGGCTACTTTGTTTGTTTTAAATTTTGTTACTAGATTAGTTGTTCATTTTCTAAATATACTAGAGTAGCTCCTCTTTAATTTCATTAAAATACGTCATCAAAAATACAAAAATAGAAGAATACACGCATAGTATAGATACGTCTTTCGTAATTAGTTTATTAATTTCAGTTAAAAGTTGAATCACTTTGTATGACAATCACAGGACCTAGAGAGCCTAGAGAATATATATTTGAACCAATAGTGCCTCAACCAAATCTACCCACAACATTAGCTGATATATACCAAGACCTTAGGATACAGGTCTTTCGAGCAACGGCAAACCTATAAGCAATTAATGAACAACTAAGAGGGTTAAATATTGAAGACGACAAGGCATACACATTTTGGTCAAACCATCCTAACTATAGACTGCCTTAATAAAATACTTGAATGAATGTACAAGGATTTGAAAGAGAAAAAGTATTTGGTTGCGATCCTTTAGTTCCACAACCTGACGCAGGAGACCTCCTCATTGACACAGATACTAGCTTATGCATTCAAGTTGTCATAAAACCTGTAAGGTATTCCGAGAAAATTATACAACTTCTAGCTCTAAACATAAAGGTTGAAAAGGCGTATGAATACTGGATAGTCAGAAGAAGGGATTGATTCTTCACATGACCATAACAGGTCCACGACAACCACAAACTCACGGTTGTGATCCTTGATTCCCACAACCCAACGGGCCTGCAAATCAGTTAAGCATTGATACCGGTTTACGAACGTTGGTATTTAGATCCTCACCAGTCCCACCAGATATCATCAAGTAGTTCTCCATATTAAATATAGAAGCCAATCAATCTAATATTTTCTGGACTAGACCAAAAAACCACCCATAGTTCACTACAAATCCACTAAACCTCCTCTCACCATTTTCATGACCTTGTATGGAGATATATACGAAGCTCCCACAGGTCACTTCCCACGTATCCAACAACCAAGAAACAGGATCTCAGCAGAGCTCAACATTGACTGGAGCCTCCGAACAACTATTATATCTAAGCAATCCATTACACAAATTCAGGTTAGGAGGGTCTTCTTTGCCTTAGATTCGCAGATTCCATTATTGCATGTTGAGGATATAAGATTACCCAACTAGTTTTTTTGTATCCATTTATATTCCACATTCACCGGCCGTCTCGGCATGACCTCGGGAGGTTGGGTACGAGGAAGAGGTACTTGTAGATACTCATGCTCGCATGTCACTTTTCCATCGTACAGACACCTCAGCAATTAAGACACATTCATTGCATTTTCTCAAATTTCTTCAGATTTGTGATTTTCTATTTAACAGGTCACCGAAACGGGTTTCCAACTAACCTAACATGGTCACCTCGCAGATACCAGCTAAGGAATAGTTTTGACTGACATTGGTATAACATACTGATGCCGGTCACCGTCATTTTCTAGCAATCTTTCATTTTTATCTCCCACTTGAGATTAAATCTATCCCTGCAATTTACACATCAAGAAAAATAAAACCCTGCTCTCATACAATTGTCAGTAATACCACTAACAAAACCCTAAATCAACCCATTACTCTACAAAATTAAACCTCGCTCTAATACCAGTTGTTGGGAATCCTAACTATGGAATAGTGTTATGATTCAATAACAAACCAAATCATGTAAATACGGAACTCAAAAATTCCCCAAAATCTACATCAGTGGAAGTATAAACTAGAATAATCCAAATCAAAATAAAGCACACATACATAACACAACATTTAGATATCTCAATATATATAATAAACAAGATTACAAATCAACACTTCCCATAAGAGTATAATGCATCTCTCTTAGAGTATCTCCTCATCTAGATATCTAAATAAATCTACATGAGTGTACTACAATCGTGCCTCTGAACCACCACTAGATCTCACATAACTAGGAACTACTACATCTCTGAAATGCAACCAAGCTCTCATGTGGATCTACAAACAAGACCTCTCAAATGGGTCTACCAATATGCAACCATAATTGTGCACCAAGAAGTAAGTCTCTCCTCCATCACTGCATCAACTTGTGCAAACAAGAAGACAACCTCCTCTACAATGTATGGATACTATCATGTACCCACAAGCTATACAATGAGCTACAATACTAGATCTCTATGGACCAATAATACAACATGGTATCATGGATGTACAATACAAGATCTCACAACAACATGTGGATCTAAAAGAAGAAACTTTATGTTCTTTGCATACTATGCAAGCCATTACATTGAGATAAAACAATACAAAGGAAATACAATAGAATAAATTACACTCTTCTCACCATTTAAATGTACCTGTAATTTCTTTCTGCCCACTTCTCTCCATGGAAGCTCTATCTTTAAGTAACCTTTTTCTTTCTCTTCTTCTTCATCCTCTCAACCAAGGATTCCACATGCAATAATAATTAATTACATGCAGTTCTCAACTTATAACCCTAAATTTCTAGCTTATATAAGATTATACAAAATTAGGGCATCTTAACTATATATTTATAACCTTTAGACCACCTTTAGATCAAAGGTTGGATCTAATCCCACGTATAAAATAAAAAAACATAAACGCATAGGTAATCAGTGTTGGTTCCCTAACTGATGTTAGTTCCTTGACCAATGTTGATTCCTCCTAGGTGACCGACTCTAGTTCCCCAATTGACACCAGTTATTGTGTAAACCTGCAAGTTTGTAAAACATGCTATTTGTGAAGCAATTTAGCTCCACAACTCAACATGTACTAGACTAGTTTCTCATGTATGGAAAATATTTTCCCATGGTTTTTTACCCTTCTGGGTTTTCCATGTTAAAATTTAGTGTTGTGTTATTTTAATTCATTGCAATTATTAGAATGTTTTTTTGTAATGTTTGTAATATTATTTAATTAATATTAAATCTTGGTTAGTAAATTAACCCCTCAAACCTCACATGGTACCAGAGCAGGTTCAAATGTTTTAATTAATTTAATTAAACATTGCAATGGTTTGGTTGATTGGGTGGTTTGAAATAAATACCCCCTCCCTCCATTTTACCAACCTCTCTCAATTCACTCTCGAAATTCTCCAGCATGAAAAAATATTTGAAAGTTACCTTTGAAGTTGGAATCTCTCTCTCTGGGCCTGCAACACTCATAGGTAACATTTGATTCATCTTAATATTTGTAAATATTCTAACATTTGGTTTGATGATTATTTGTGCAATGAAAATGTATTTTATTCCCGAAGTAAAAAATAGTCTCCCAAAATGGAGACAAATCTCCATGAAAATATTCTTCTATTTTTGTGATTGGCTGGAGTAAAATTGATTGAAAGGGGCATAATTTTTTCGAGATAATTTAAAACTATATGTTTATAACATCCTAAACCTATGTATATGTGTGAATAAAATAATTCCTAATCGTATATTATAGACATGTGTATATGTCTATATAAAAAATCCCTAACCTCTTACCTATTAAGTGGACCATCCTCTATGTATGTTTAATTTAAAACCTATAAAATAATTCATAACTGTATATAAAAACTATACTTGTCATAGCATTCAAATATTGATTAGGTGGTTGGTGAAATAGTTATAATGCAATGGAATTGTGAGTAACACTTGGCTTGGTTTTTGTAATATGTCTCGATCCACCATAACCCCTCTGTATGCACTTAGGCATCCACGTGGGGCCTCCAAACAACAAGTGTCTTAGCCCATAAACCCTCCTTTTAAAAACATATCATTCAAACATGTTTTACTACCTTTTTCAAGTTGTGTTGGGATTTTTTATCCCACATGGGGGAAGCAAATATTTTTTTTAGAATTTATAACCAAAAGGAGTACGTGTTGTTTTGGCTTCAGCCATGTCCTTCGTTGTTTTTCCAAAAATGGGATGTGACTCCCCCTAGAGCTCGTCGGTTGGTTGGTAAGTTTGGTGAGTTTCTTTGACACTCCCTGTGATCTCCATAGTGGTTAAAATGGTGCATTAGTGTTGGGGACTTTGTTGGATCAGTAAGTTAGTTTATCAGCTTAGCCGCATTACTAAAGGCATGAAATGAACTTAGTCGAGTTGATATGTGAATAGCCAAACTAGGAGCTTAGTCTCAAACAATTTTTTTATTATATTGTATTTTTTTCAAAATATTTTTTAGAAATATTTAAAATTATTTTTTATATATTTAATATTATGAATAATTTATATTATTTTTGATCTTTAATTATTCCTTGTATTTTTTGAAAATAAGAAGTCATTATGATAACTAAGTAAGTTATTTTTTCAAAAATTAAAAAAAATCATTTACATTTCAATTAAATATGTGAATTTTATAGTCAAATTAATATATTATGGGCAATAATTTTTTTATAGGTCAATTTCAGTGTGGAAGAGGGAAAAAACATTTAAATTCAACACACATATTCACTTGAAAAATGATAAGCAGACTTCCTAAAACTCCTTTATAAGAACCTAGTTTTTTCTCCTTATTTGAATTGTTTGAAAAGGAAAAAATGGGGTCTAATAACTTTACCATTGAAAAAATGTAGATGTTGAATGGATAAAATTACAACATATGGAAGATCAGGTTAAAGGCAGAATTTATGGCATGTAAGATTTGGACTACCATAAATGGTATAGAGAAGGCTTCAATTGGTATACATGCGGCAGTAGACAATGTATCCACATATTAGTAGAAGGTACATGAATCAATTTCCATCATATTACGAACCATGCAGGATGAATTCCTACTTCACATTGGAAATCAGGAAAGTTTTAATGAATCTTGGACACAACTAGAATCAATGCATGAAGGTACATGTTTATTGAAAATTATAAAATTGATTCTTGAGTTAATGACAACTCCCATGAAGGGAGATGAAAAGGTAATTATTTTTTTAATTAAAATTAAAAACATTAAATTCCAATTATATGGGTGTAATTGTAATTTGATTCATGATAAACAGTTGTATTTCATTATCCAAATGAACATCCAATAGAGATATAGGAATTTCATTTCAATTCTAAGTTCTAAATATAAAATTGAACAAGACATTCCTAACCTTTCTAGTCTAAGTGTTCTCTTAATCCAAGAAGAGTATGTCGTGTCAAATTTTGATTCAAAGGATAATTCCAAATAGGCACTTCCCACACAAAAATATAAGAACAACCCTTATAGATTTAATAAGAATAAAAAATCAAACTTTAAACCACCCAGTACAGAAAAGAAACCTGGGAATTTAAGAGTCAATTTTGATGGGAAATGTCATAACTGTGGGAAATTTTGTCTCAAGAAGGAATAATATAGAGTAAACAAAAACAAACCAAATTTCAAAAATAAAAAAGGGAATAAACCAATTGAAACTCAAAACAAGAACCAAAAAAACAATCAAAAACCTAATATTGTGTTTTGTTTGTTATTCTTGTCACTACACAATAAAATGAGTGGATATTAGACAATGGTGCTTCTAGGAACATGAAATATAGGTATGATATCATATAATGTAATAATCAAATCTATCTAGGTGATCATTCCATTCTCGATGTTTAAGGTTAAGGAAAAGCAAAAGTTTTTAATGGTTTTATTAATGATGTTTTATGTGTTCCTAAATTAAAAATGATTTTTCTTTCTTTTTCACAACTAACTCATAATAATTATAGTTTCATTTTGTTAAAAGATAAATGGTTTATAAATAATGAGTTAGATATTACTATAGCTGAAGGCATACAAAATAATGGATTATAAGCTTTTAAAGGTTTTACTTCTGCTTCTTATTTGTCTACTCAAAATTGAAGTGATGTTTAATAATGGAATGAAATACTAGGTCATGATAATTTTAGGAGCATGTATGACATGTCTCAACTCAACCTAGTTTTTGTTCTACCACCTATCTCTCATGCTCATGAAACATGTGAAGGGTACTTATGTGGTAAGAAATATGTAAACCCCTTCCATAGTCATCATGATGTAAACTCTTTAGAACCTTTGGAACTGATCCACATGGATGTTAGAGGACTCTTATAATTTCCATCCCTATACGGTTCCTTGTATGCATTGAATTTTATTGATGATTATTCTCGTATGAATTGTTATTTCCTTAAAAAAAAATCTGGTGTCTTATCAAAATTTAAATAATATAAAGCTTTAGTTGATAATAGTTCTAGTCATAAAATCAAAATAATTAACACAAATAATGAAGGAGAATATATCAGTAAAGCATTTGATTCATTATGTATCAAATTTGGTATACAAAGGGAACTAACTACTCCATACTCTCCTCATAAAAATGGTATTGCAGATAGGAAAAACTGAACCATTCTTAAATGGATGGAACAATATTACATTCATCTCAAGTTCCTAATTTTCTATGGGCTGAATCAATGAATAACATTATTCATATTCTTAATAGAGTACCTATTAAAGCCCTATTTCATTCCACTACTTTAGAAAAGTGGACTAATAAAAAACCTAGTATGTCTCATCTTAGAATCTTCGGTAGCCCTGCTTTTATCTTCATTCCTAAATAAAAAGGATGAAGTTAGATCAAACTTCTTATCCATGTATATTTGTAGGAAATGGAGGTAAAACTAAAGGTCTTAGGATCTATGATCCTACAAAATGTGAAGCTATAAATAATAGGAATGTAAAAATATTAGAAAAACCCCTTTTTCTTCTTCATTTTTTTTTGTTTCTATTATCAATGATGAACCTAATGAATTAAATGTTTGATATTGATAATTATGAATGTGATGATCAAGTAAATGTTGATAATGAGTCTGTAGTTGAAAAAGAGTCTCTTCCTATTTCCTCCATAACTAAAATACCTAAATGAACTCTGTCTCTTCCTCAAAATTCTAATCCTGAAAACCTTATAAAAATGACTAGAATCCATCACACATATCATGCCTTAATGATTATGTATAAGCCAAAACCCCAATATTTCGAAGAGGTATCTCACAATGAAAGATGGATAAAAGCTATGAAATTTGAATATTCTACCCTAATCAAAAATGAGACTTGGGATCTTATCCCTCATCCTAAAAAATGAAGTGTAGTTGGCTCTAGATGGGTTTACAAAATCAAATATAATGCTGATGGTAGTGTTGATAAGTTTAAAGCTAGGTTGGTAGCTTGGTAATTTACTCAAAAACTTGATATCGATTACGTAAAAACCTTTGCACCAGTTGCAAAAATGAGCACAGTTAGGATTCTTATTGCCTTATTTGCTCAATATGCTTGGGAAATCCACTAGATGGATGTTAAGAATGAATTTTTGAATGGTGAATTAAAAGAGGAAATTTACAAGACTTAACCTGGAAAAGAATTGTATGTGTGTAAGTTGAAAAAATCTATATATGGTCTAATACAAGCTCATAGAGCTTGGTATGCAAAAATAAATAGTTTTTTTAGAGATGGTTTGATCTGGAGGAAAATTTGGGAACTTGGAAGTTCCCTAAATTTCCCTAAACCATGATAGTATGGTAGATAATTCCGAGGTATTTCCAACTGTATAAGGAAGGTTGGAAACAGAGATCGTATGCTCAACATACCGCTGGTCAAATTTGGGACAAAACAGGGTCAACTGGCCAATCAGGAAGCGATACGTGGAAAAATTAAAGTTTGAGTAAAAGGGTAAAAAAATTGGTTTTAGGATGCCGATCTTTGACACTTGTGTTCAGACAAGTGGGCCCCACTATTTTCTGGCAAGGAGCCCTCAACCAAGGTTGACACACTTTTTTGACAGAGGGATGTCTTAGCCGCCGTAACTTAACATTACTATCTCCACAATTATATATATATATATATATATATATATATATATATATATATGCCTCATAGTGTATATGCAGGGTACATGTGGGACATTGCAGAGTAATTATATTTAATGTAGGGGACCAAGCTCAAGGCGATCTCCCTAGGTAATCTCGGTGAGCTGCCACATCACCTTACCTACCTCCCACATGGTTCAGGATAACTCGCCCACATCTCATGCCTTATCCATAATGAATCGACCGACACAACATTAGTGTTCAAATAACATAGCCTGTCAGCTAATGTCTACATGGATCCCAACAAACCCACCTACCGAATTTTCTACGTGGCATATGAACATTTCCACAACACCTACGTGGTGAAACAAACTCCACTATCCAACAACTTGGTGCAACAACCTGACGACATGGTGTCTAAAACCCAATAGGTCAACTGTTAGCCACCTATGTGGCAAACAAAAGGCTCATATGTGTTTCCACAGCCGCAACTATATAGGTCGGTCAACCTATATTTACAACGCCACCCAAATTCTATCCCGATACATGTGGGATTTAAATCCCCACATAACCAAAATGCAAGTGGGTTGGTTGGGGAAGATCGAACCCCCAACCACCCAAATTTTAACATAAGAGCCCACCGTCACACCATTTGGGATGGCTAATGCTATATAAGGGCTCATTTGTAATGTGATAGTAATAAGTGGATGATTGTGTTATAGCCTTAATAAGGTCATTTTGTAAAAGACAATTTTAAAGGAATTTAGGAGCAGAATGGATCTTTAACACTTATTTCACTAAATCTGGACTTATTCTAGTCCAAGTAGATAAAAAAATATATCCAATATTGGAATCCAGTATTACTAGTTTTGGATTCCAAAATGTTAAATATTGGAATCATCTGCACTCCAAAATTGCATAAATTAGATCCCAAAATCGCATATATTGGAATCCAAAATCACATATATTGGAATTCAAAATCACATATATTAGAATCCAAAATCACATATATTAGAATTTACTACACTCCAAAGTCCCATATGTTGGAATCCAAAAATCATAATATCAGAATCCAAAAACTCATATATTGGAATCTGTTATATAAGCTAGTGGTCGCTAGTATTATCTATGCTTTGCACTAAAAAAAACATGCATATGTTTTATACGAGCAAGCAACCACTAGGCATTATTTATGCTTTGTTATATACATAACATGTTTCTATTTTATACGAGATAGTGGCCACTAGGTATTATGTGTGCTTTGTTATAAACAAAATCATGTTTATGTTTTATACATGCTAGTGGCCGCTAGGCATTATTTATGTTTTCTTATATACATAACATGTTTCTATTTTATACAAGCTAATAGATGCTAGGCATTATTTAAGATTTTTTATGAAGAGATTTTTTTTGTTTTATATGGGGTAGCAACTTCTAGGCATTATTAATGTTTTGCAATAAGGTTCTTATCAGTGTTTAAATTACTTTAAGATTAAAATATGAAGATTTCAATAATTAAAATGCCTTGTAACAACAGTAAAAATACCAGGTTATTTTTTTTTACTTACATTGCTCACTACACAACGCCATAAGGGCTCTAAGTAAAGAATAATCAAAGACACATACGAAACTTACATAAGTCATCGACTCACATAGACACATGAAAACACCATATACATGTCGATGCCACACATTTCCCAATGAATGAATGCTAACAATTACCCAACCATAAAGAAAAGGACTCAAGGATAGGAAAACCCACAACACATCTTTTCTTTAATTGCATTTTAGTTACGATCAACATTCCAAGAACATTATAGTGCAAGGAAAACTTTCTCCTTTTTTTCCATCTACATATTCTTAAGTTCATTCCACATTTAATTTATAGTTCGACCATTTTAAGTTGGCTTTTTATCCTTTACGGAAATTTCCATAACTTACATACTTATTTGGCATAATTCAAATTGCATATAAAGTACTTAATTATCTTATTATTATGTTAAGAATATTCTTCTCCAACATTTATTCAATGTCTACATTTTTACCCTTACAACTCAAGTGAATCAGACTTGATGTCCAGAAAGCAATATTAGGATTTAAGGGAGATTTGTATACAAGATAGATTTTTCCCAAAAACATTCTTCGATCACGGTATAGTTATTTCCCTACCATAGTTATTCTAATTCAATGACTTGTGGAATTCCATTTTATATATATATATATATATATTATTTTCTCTTTTGTTTTCTCGAAGTTTGATCACACCAAGGGAATTCATATTCTTTTGTAACTCATGAAAATGTTTAATTAAGTTATAAGGACTCCAAGAGTGGCATTATTCCTAACCTCAAATCTTGTTTTTACTCTTCTATGCTTTACTTTTTTTTTTCATCACATTAAGGTCTCATTATTACCATCACATTATAACAAAAGAGTTACGAAAGTACTTGTCTGTCATCTTAAAGAAGTACATGGTTAGAAGCATTATAAACTACACATGAACCACAAGTGATTTGTGTTCAAGGTAGGGTCCCATTTTCTGCATTTCACGATTCCACATGTGAGATATTATTTATTTCTTAATGTCATAAATGGACCTAACAAGGTATTACAGACAAGATTTTGGTTTCTTGGGTTCTCTAAAGTCAACATCTTTCAAAACAATTTTGTTTTGCAAAGAGTTACTTATAATTTTCTATCCACATGTTAACCACCAAATCAACTAAGGTTAAGCTTAATTCCAATTTTCACCCAGGGCTTTAATCCCTATTATAGATTAGATTAAGGTTAAAATGTATTTACTCTATAAACCCTTCGTGAGAGATCAAGGCACTATATTGTCACAAGCCTAAGATAAGACATTTAGCTGCGAGGGACTAAAGAGTTCACTAACAAGAATGCAAGACATAGAACAACTATATCATGATCTCCATTTATGTCATCTGAATCCAACAGGGGTTTCATTCGATGAAGAAATTTAATTTTAAATCTATCTTCGGAAGACAAGGTAGTCCACTAGGATACGAAGGAAGAGATAGCTCTACTTACTCCAAATAAAGTTTGACTATGTCACTCCTATCAGACAGGTTTATGACAATGTCACTAAACATACCGACTAAGACGATAAACCCATTCTTGGGCTCTTGTTTACCAAAACTAGGAGGTTCCATCGAGTGTAGAGTTTAAGTTCATTCTATGGTTTTCAATGTCTTCTACGGTAAAAAGTATCACACATGAAGACATGTTATGCTCCAATATTATACAAGGGTTGAGTGTTTCAATTAAAACTCTTTATTACATTCACAAAGTAAGAATACACAAGATGATTCATTAGTCATTTATTGAACACTGAATATGCACTACAAGATATTAATTCAAATTCATTTACCATATATATATATATATAACCTTTTTCCCATACGTACTATGAATCAAATTGAATCTATGATTAAATACACATTTCCTAGATATCCCTAAAAGCTAGCATCTCATACAGATTAGCAAATTATCAAATATAACCTTCTGTAACATGAGACTACATTATACATATATTCATTTTACAATGAACTATATAAATTACAATGATAATTAATGAATTACACATCACCTTTTCGCCATCATTCTTGCATCCTGCAAAACCATGTGAGCATGAAATCAGTGATAAATCACTGGCATGGCATCCACCCTAATCTAACATAATTAACATTTTTTTAGTTTCCCATTTACATATAATAATAATTATAATTTGCAATCGAAAGAAAAGGTTTAGAGACATGTATTCATTACATTTCATTTCACTTCATTTTGTAACCCAGGAGAGAGAAAGAGAAGGGAAGAGAGAGAAAACACCATTTTGTCAAAAGTTCTATTTCACACAACAAGTTACACTATAGAGTTTTTAAACAGTTATTTACATGTGTCAAAAGTTTCCACGGTGGTTTGGCAACCTGACGAGGGTCCCACAACTTTCTATTTTTACATTTTCTTGCTAGCTACAAAAATGTTCAAAATGGGCTCAGAGGCTAAGAAACCACTTTTAAACGTTGTCTTCTGATGAGAAAACACACCACGGTTAAATTTCTACATGTCCACTTATATACCAAGAGTTCATAGGAACTGACAAAATTTAGAACTGGCTAACATTTTACGTTTGGCGGCTAGTTTTCCAGGGCCACTGGTCGTAATTGACCCAGTTTCAAATGAACAAAAGTTAGCTCGAGGGCTCAGAAAACCAAGTCCAAAACTGACGTTCGATGGATGAACGCACAATGAGAAACTTCCTACAAGTTCCCCTATATAAGGAGAATTCATCAGAGTCGACGGGACTGAGAACTAGAAAACCATTTTCAAACGGAGACAAGTTTTCTGGAGCGACAAGTCGTAATTGGTCCAGTTTGACCTCATCAAACTGCGACCGAAGGCCTACAAAATGGCTTTGCCAAACTATACAGAAAAGTGTTTTTCCCCAAACTGAATGTTCCATGTAATTGTCTAGTAAGAACACTAGAGGTTTGCGAAAATGGATGATAATTTCTCTATCTAGGTTTCAAATGGCGGTTCAAAATGAAAGCCAACTTTATAGTTTTAGTAGCTTCTTACAACTACAAAAACAGTGTAACATTGCTCCCAATATGGCATCAAAAATATCACAAATGTTCATTCAGGGTCAAACCAAAGGTTAAGGTGACTCCTCACATAACCAGGTACACGAATGAAGCTTAACATCCCATTTTCAGAGTTACGAAGGGTACTTAATGAGTCTCTGAAAAATGCAAAATTATCTATTTAAACAGGGAGATGGTCAACATTTTTACTGGGAAGTCAATTTCATCTTGTCGATAAAACAATATTGTAGTGATCTAGTTGGGTAGGAAGTTTTCTAAATCACCTCAGAATGAGGGTTGAAGTTCATGGTTTAATACAAAAGGGTTATTTTGATTTCGTGAGTTACGACACAACATTTTATTGTTTTGCAACAAGTTAATATAAAACAATTAAATGTATTATAATCCTAATATTTTAAAATTATATTAAGTTGCAAATGAAAACTAAAGTACGAGAGTTATGAAAGATAAGAGGAGATGAACCATGCCTGGAGGGATGAATTCGGTCAAACCCGCAGGATTTGGTTCAGCATATCACTTGGCATTTCGTCAAACAGTTCACGATCATTGATCTAACCTCCACAACATCACACAAACTTCTCGATCGCTTAAAGTCTTCCAGCAGAATATGTTGCCCATTATGTGTTTGACGGTTTTCTAGGGCCTGCTCAAGGCTCCATACTGAATACGAGCTAGGAGAATGTTGGAAAATTTTTTATGGATTTTGGAAACACATTTATTTCAATAAAATGAATCCATTTTGACTGAATGTTCTCCTTAAATATAGATGTTTGACAGGAAGTTGCAACATTTTGACAATTAAAAAAGAAGAGTTGTTGAAATTTACTGGATGCAACCCCAAAACTATTATTATGCACTCTACAAGGGTACCAACCAACACGTCCTCATAACCACCGCAGGTTTAATTAGTGAGTTGATGGTAAATTTTAGAGTTTCCTTAAAATAGCCAGCATTTAACAAAGAGGGTCGATCAAATAGGCATATGAATTCCAGTTCTAGGTAGGTGGCATGCATTTAAACCAACACTCATGCCATTGAAGTATTTACAACCCTTTTTCCACTAAACCTGTGAGCTTGCATTTTAAAATAAAACCTCTGAATGAAGCTTACCATGGCCAGACCCATTTTGACCCCATCTCCTTGATACAATCATTTCCAAAAAATTCAACTTTTTTGTGCAAGTTTCTCCATTATTACTATTCTAGAACTTAAGCATAGCATTAACAACTACAACATCTGACACTATTGCCCATCTGACCCTTTTAAAAAACATTTTGAATGAACAAACTCTCATTGTGTCCTCTTTTGACGCAGGCTGGGAGGATGTGGCAGTGGCAGGAGACCCCACACCGACAAGTGCATTAGGAAGAAAGTTTTCAAGCCTTTTTAATAAACCCATTTTGTAGTATCCTGCAGCCATGGCAGACCTAAAGGCCACATTATTTTCAGGTATTCAGTCAACAGTTCACCGTGCCAAGGCATACACTTCCACATTTTGTATGCATGTCTGCCAAATCATATTCAAATACAACATCTGACAAAACTCCTTGTAAAATGTCCATACTTTGCTATAGAGCTCATATTTTGGCACTGGTTGGGAATACATGGAAAAAGTGAACGGATCAAGTTGGAGGCCTGTATGTTGCCAAAAGGAAATGGTGCACATAAATGAGGAACCCATAGACTTTTGTGTTCTGCCATAGCTGAAACTATCCAATACTGCTAAAAATACAATGTTGCCATAGGTTTCAGCATGATTAGAACTTTCCAACAAATTCCAATCTTGTGAATTGAACCAAGTAACCCACATGGCCAGACAATCCTGGTGCTTCATCCTCCCCAAGAAACGTGAGCCAAGTCATGCAAGAATTGAAACCAAAAACAAGAAATTAGTTTCCAGCATCCTTACTCACCCACTGGAAGATAATGCAAGCACCCACATTTTTGTAGACATATCTGTCAGGGCACTAACTTGAGTTGCATGCATTTTCCAAAAAATTAAATTTACAACGGCTCTTTGGTTTTTTTCGATAACAGCTAGAGGAAACTTAAAAAAATCATGTATTATTCCACCGTCAGGTCCTTCATTCCACTCCAACCACCCACACTTTCCTCTTAAACAACCCCCACTACTAGCACTAATTCCCCATTTATTGTTTATTTATTTTTTTATTTTTTAAGTTTTTATTCTTTTATTTAAAAACATTTGGTCGAGCACTACATTTCCCTCCCCTTAAAGAGCATCGTCCTCGATGCGACACAATGTTGAAGCTCATAGGATACGTAGGCAAGAAGATAATAATGACACATGTCGTGTATCAAAACAACTGGTTGGTACAACATGACCACAAGGAAGAAAACTAATTTTGGCAATATCTTAAATTATAATGTTCTGTGAAGATTGGTATTTCTTGTTTACCTTCTTACTTTGTTAATATTTTATTTTACAATATTTCTTATCTCAAGATTATAATATTCATTGTTTAGAATTTTTTTCAATTGTCTTATGTTCGTGGGTGCCCAACAGTAACTAACATCAAGATGTCACACAAAACTTAACACAACACAAACAACCCACGAGACATCTTGCTACATACTTTCATGACTGTAACACATCACAAGACCTTTAATTCCTCCATGGAATGACAACAAGTAGTCCACATAGCAAATAATTTCCAATCAATTATGTCACAAACATAGATACAATACACATATGTGATTGACAAAAAAATTTTCACACATGATAACATATACAATGGGTATCACATGACCCAAAAACCATGATTGTACCAACATAGTGCCAAGAAAATATCCAATAGTCCATACTAATGGGAGATGTCAATCCTCAAACATAAAAATGTCTAACCAAGGACTCACAAGAGTACACATAACTCACTATACCAACTCCACACATCACAATATCACGAAACAATCTCCATATATCTCCAAAAGCATCAAAATGCAACTCCATATACCTCCCCAAAACATCACCAAATAACTCCATATACCTCCCAAGAGAAAGAATCATAGTGATAAAACCAAGTTGGGTCACTCAACCATAGAGCCCCATCAAGAATATCAGGTCACTCAACCATAGAGTGCCATAAAGAATATCAGGTAACTCAACCATAGAGCCCCATCAAGAATATCAGGTCACTCAACCATAGAGTGCCATACAGAATATCGGGTAACTCAACCATAGAGGCCCATCTCCTTTCTCCTTTTAGTGAGGTCGAGTCACCCTATGGCCCTGGGCACATAGAGCCCCGTCACCCCCACCCAAGCAGTGTAGTGGCCTGTAGTTCAAAACTACACTACGTTATATTAACTCATTGGGGTGTACCCCCATACAATGAAGTGGGCCCATAGGTTCCACCACCCCATGGTGAATCCCATGACCCTGTTCCAACACATTACTACATTAGAACTAGCATAACAATCCATTCAAATGCCAAGTGGCAAAATCTAAGGCCGTGGGCTAGGCTATAAAACTTTTAAACTATGAAAAGAAGTTTAAATCTAAGAAAAACAAATGGCTAATTAGCCATGGTTAGTGCAAAATCCAAATGTTAATGCAACAATCAAATAAATGCCCAAAATATAAGAACATGTCAATCAAGAAAATGACTGGTTCTAGCAAGAAAAGAATTAATGATCAATTTACAAATAAAATACATATTGAGAAATAGCACATTACAATCACTATGTGGCCTCATACTACCACCAAAGGGGTACTCATCGAGTTTCTGGCACTCATACATCGAGCCTCAGCTCATAAAAAAAATATACATGTAACCAGAAATGAGTATATCAAACAATGTAACTATCATCATCTCTGCCTGAATCATCCCTCCGAACTCCCACAAGGATCAACATAGTCAAAATTACATAGGATTGTCCAATGAACAATCCAATAGGAAAGAGAAGGGAACTCTAGTTACATAAGTTAAGCCTAAGGTGGTGCGCACCCACAATATACTTGAGAAAGCTCGAAGTATACTAAACAGATAGAAGTGGGTTTTCAGTCTATATAAGACTCCACTTCCTCACTCATACTCGGCTCAAGATTATGAAAACCTAGTCCATGCCTCCTCTCTCCACACATACACTCTTGACAATTTCTCCCCTTAGGGTCGTCTAGTGTAAGTTTCACAACATACACATAACTACATCACTAATACAATGTTGATTCACACAAATTAACCATATCGTCTTACGCATGGTATTTATACGGGTATAACACAATCATTACTTTCACAGGTTATAATACATCACATTACCACATTCTGTGCACCAAAGTGTAATCACTGTACAATAGGGATCATACGCTCACCATATGCCCCTAAATCATGACACAAATCATCACATATTACACAAATCATATGTATGACAAACGTAATGTCTAACATTACAACATATAGTCAATTGCAATTACAACATGGTGACACACATGATTCATCACAACACGGTGACGACATCACAATAAAATCCAATTCACTTTACAACAATTTTGTCATGTAATACATCAATACACCTTCATATCACATAATGCCAAAATGCTCTAATACTCCGTAATCGACAATAACATTCTTTTTTTTACACACAATAAGGTGGTTTAACACCCATGAATTCCTCATTAAATCCATGAAATAGAGAGTGAATACTCTCATCACAAGCACATCAACATGATAACAAATATGCACTAAGTGACATACACAACATGTGCGTTCACAATTTCACAATTACAACATAGTTCACATCACGCTTATATCACATTACTCTTCCAATATCCACCACCATCATGCAATACCATCACAAATCCAATCTACCCCAGAGGTTTGAGAGTATGAACCTTCGCTCTGATACCAAATGTAACGCCCTGATTTTCACACTCAAAAACAACATTAAAAATACCAAGTTTATTTTTTTTACTTACATTGCTCACTACACAACGCCACAAGGGCTCCAAGTAAAGAATACTCAAAGACGCATACGACACTTGTCATTGACTCACATAGACACATGACAACACCATAGACATGTCGATGCCACACTTTTCCCAATGAATGAATACTAGCAATGACCCAACCACAAGGAAAGGACTCAAGGATAGGAAAACCCACAACACATATTTTCTTTAATTACATTTTAGTTATGATCTTCCAAGAACATTATAGTGCAAAGAAAACTTTCTCCCTTTTTTCCCATCTGCATATTCTTAAGTTCATTCCACATTTAATTTACAGTTCGACCATTTTAAGTTGGCTTTTTATCCTTTATGGAAATTTCCATAACTTACATACTTATTTGGCATAATTCAAATTGCATATAAAGTACTTAATTATCTTATTATTATGTTAAGAATATTCTTCTCCAACATTTATTCAATGTCTAAATTTTCACCCTTACAACTCAAGTGAATCAGACTTGATTTCCAGAAAGCAATATTAGGATTTAAGGGAGATTTGTATACAAGATAGCTTTTTCCCAAAAACATTCTTTGATCACGGTATAGTTATTTCCCTACAATAGTTATTCTAATTCAATGACTTGTGGAATTCTATATATATATATATATATATATATATATATATCTTTTGTTTTCTCAAAGTTTAATCACACCAAGGCAATTCATATTCTTTGTAACTCATGAAAATGTTTAATTAAGTTATAAGGACTCCAAGAGTGGCATTATTCCTAACCTCAAATCTCATTTTTACTCTTCTATGCTTTAATTTTTTTTCATCGCATTAAGGTCTCATTATTACCATCGCATTATAACAAAAGAGTTATGAAAGTACTTGTTTGTCATCTTAAAGAAGTACATGGTTAGAAGCATTATAAACTACACATGAACCACAAGTGATTTGTGTTCAAGGTAGGGTCCCATTTTTCTGCATTTCACAATTCCACATGTGAGATATTATTTATTTCGTAATGTCATAAACAGACCTAACAAGGTATTACAGGACAAGATTTTGGTTTCTTGGGTTCTCTAAAGTCAACATCTTTCAAAATAATTTTGTTTTGCAAAGAGTTACTTATAATTTTCTATCCACATGTTAACCACCAAATCAACTAAGGTTAAGCTTAATTCCAATTTTCACACAGGGCTTTAATCCCTACTATAGATTAGATTTAGGGTTAAAATTTATTTACTCTATAAACCCTTCATGAGAGATCAAGGCACTATATTGTCACAAGCCTAAGATAAGACATTTAGCTACAAGGGACTAAAGAGTCCACTAACAAGAATGCAAGACATAGAACAACTATATCGCGATCTCCATTTATGTCGTCTGAATCCAACCGGGGTTTCATTCGATGAAGAAATTTAATTTTAAATCTATCTTCAGAAGGCAAGGTAGTCCACTAAGATACGAAGGAAGAGACAAATCTACTTACTCCAATTAAATTTTGATTTTGTCACTCCTATTAAACAGGTTTATGATAATGTCACTAAACATACCGACTAAGACAATAAACCCATTTTTGGGCTCTTGTTTACCCAAACTAGGAGGTTCCATTGAGGGTAGAGTTTAAGTTCATTCTACAGTTTTCAATGTCTTCTATGGTAAAAAGTATCACAGATGAAGACATGTTCTACTCTGATATTATACAAGGGTTGAGTGTTTCGATTAAAACTCTTTATTACATTCACAAAGTAAGAATGCACAAGATGATTCATTAGTCATTTATTGAACACTGAATATGAACTACAAGATATTACTTCAAATTCATTTACCATATATATATATATATATATATATATATATATATATATATATATATATATATATATATAACCTTTTTACCATACGTACTATGAATCAAATTGAATCTATGATTAAATACACATTTCCTAGATATCCCTAAAAGCTAGCATCTCATACATATTAGCAAATTATCAAATATAACCTTCTATAACATGAGACTACATTATACATATATTCATTTTACAATGAACTATATAAATTACAATGATAATTAATGAATTACACATCACCTTTTCACCATCATTCTTGCATCCTGCAAAACCATGTGAGCATGAAATCAGCGATAAATCATTGTCATGGCATCCACCCTAATCTAACATAATTAACATTTTTTAGTTTCCCATTTACATATAATAACAATTACAATTTGCAATCGAAAGAAAATGTTTAGAGACATGTATTCATTACATTTCATTTCACTTCATTTTGTAACCCAGGAGAGAGAAAGAGAAGGGAAGAGAGAGAAAACACCATTTTGTCAAAAGTTATATTTCACACAAATTACACTATAGGGTTTTTAAACAGTTATTTACATGTGTCAAAATTTTCCACGGTGGTTTGGCAACCCGACAAGGGTCCCACAAATTTCTATTTTTACATTTTCTTGCTAGCTACAAAAACATTCAAAATGGGCTCAGAGGCTATGAAACTACTTTTAAACATTGTCTTCTAATGAGCCAACACACCACAATTAAATTTCTATGTGTCCACTTATATACCAAGAGTTCATAGCAATTCACGGAATTTAGAACTAGCTAACGGTTTACGTTTGGCGGCTAGTTTTCTAGGGCCACTGGTCGTAATTGACTCAGTTTCAAATGAACAAAGCTTAGCTTGAGGGCTCAGAAAACCACGCAAAACTGAGGTTTGATGGATGAACGCGGAACAAGAAACTTCCTACAAGTTCCCCTATATAAGGATAATTCATCAGGGTCGATGGGACTGAGAACTAGAAAACCATTTTCAAACGGAGGTAAGTTTTTTGGAGCGACAAGTCATAATTGGTCCAATTTGACCTCCTCAAACTGTGACCAGAGGCCTACAAAATGGCTTTGCCAAACTATACAGAAAAGTGTTTTTCCCAAAACTAAATGTTCCATGTAATTGTCTACTAAGAACAGTAGAGGTTTGCGAAAATGGATGATAATTTCTCTATCCATGTTTCAAATGGCAGTTCCAAACGAAAGCCAACTTTATAGTTTTAGTAGCTTCTTACAACTACAAAAATGGTGTGACATTACTCCCAATATGGCATCAAAAATATCACAAATGTTCATTCAGGGTCAAACAAAAGGTTAAGGTGACTCCTCACATAACCAGGTACATGAATAAAGCTTAATATCCCATTTTCGAAGTTACGAAGGGTACTTAACGAGTCTCCAAAAAATGTAAAATTATCTATTTAAACAGGAAGATGGTCAACATTTTTACTGGGAAGTCAATTTTGTCTTGTTGATAAAACAATATTGTAGCGATCTAGTTGGGTAGGAAGCTTTCTAAATCACCTCAGAATGAGGGTTGAAGTTCATGGTTTAATACAAAAGGGTTATTTTGATTTCGTGAGTTACGACATGATATTTTCTTGTTTTGCAACAAGTTAATATAAAACAATTAAATGTATTATAATCCTAATATTTTAAAATTATATTAAGTTGCAAACGAAACTAAAGTATGAGAGTTATGAAATATAAGGGGAGATGAACCATGCTGGAGGGACGAAGTCGTTCAAACCCACAGGATTCGGTTCAACATCTTACTTGGCATTTCGTCAAATAGTTCATGAGCACTAATCTAACGTCCACAACATCACACAAACTTCCCGATCACTTGAAGTCTTCCAGCAGAATATGTTGCCCATTATGTTTTTGATGGTTTTATAGGGCCTACTCAAGGCTCCATATTGAACACAAGCTAGGAGAATGTTGGTAAAGTTGTATGGAGCTTGGAAACACATTTATTTCAATAAAATGAATCCCTTTTGACTAAATGTTCTCCTTAAATATGGATCTTTGACAAAAGACATAAGTTGCAACATTTTGATGATCACCTCAAAAGAAGAGTTGTTGAAATTTATTACAACCCCATATTATTATGTGCTCTACAGGGGTACCAACCACCATGTCCCCACAACCACTGTAGGTTTAATTAGTGAGTTGATGGTAAATTTTAGAGTTTCCTCAAAATAGCCAGCACAGTAAAGAGGGTCAATCAAATAGGCATATGAATTCAATTCCAGGTAGGTGACATGTTAAAGCCAACACTCATGCCATTGAAGTATTTACAGCCCTTTTCCACTAAAATTGCAAGCTTACATTTTAAAATAAAACCAAAATGAAGCTTACATGATCATGGCCAGACCCATTAGACCCCATCTCCTTGATAAGCATTACCAAAAATTCAACTTGCCATGTGCAAGTTTCCCCATTTTACGTACTAGAATTCCATAGCATTAGCAACTACAACATCTAACACTATTCCTCTACCCTTTTAAAAATTTGTTGAATGAACACAACTACTCAAAAGGTCCCCTTTTGACGCAGGCTGGGAGGATGTGGCAGGAGACCCCACACCGATGAGTGCATTAGCAAGAAAGTTTCTAAGCCTTTTTAACAAACCCATTTCGTGTATCCTGCAGCCATGGTAGACCCAAAGGCCACATTTTTTTCAGGTATTCAGTCAAACAGTTCACGTGACAAGCATACGCTTCCACATTTTGCATGCATGTCTTCCAAATCATATTCAAATAAAACATCTGACAAAACTCCTTGCAAAACATCCATACCCTGTTATAGAGCTCAGATTTTGGCATTGGCTGGGAATATGTGACAAAGGTGAACTAATCAGGTTGGAGGCTTGTATGTTGCCAAAAGGAAATGGTGTGCCTATTTTGAGGAACCCATAACTTTTGTGTTTTGCCATAGCTGAAACTATCCAATACTGCTAAAAATACAATGCTGCAATAGGTTTCAGCATGATTAGAGACTCCCCAAAAAATTGCAATCTGTTGTGAGTTTGAACCAAGATAACCCATGCAGCCAGCACAATCCTGGTGTTTCATCCTCCCCAAAAACGTGAGCCAAGTCATGCAAAATTGAAAACTAAAAACAAGAAACCGGTTACCAGCATCCTTACGCACCCACTTATCAGATCCAATGCTGAAAGGAGCAGGACATGTGCGCCCAACAAAGAATAAGGATAAGGGTCAGTGGTTGGGTGAAAATAATTCATTATTTAATTTAAAAGTCCCCACAACCACTCAAAGACCCATTTCCTGCCTCCCAGCCTGCCCCATGTATTGTCATTTTTAAAAAAATTATTTTGGTCCTAATTTAGGTCGGCACTACATGGCCGCTATGCATTATTTATGTTTTGTTTTATACATAACATGTTTCCATTTTATATGGGCTAACGAATGCTAGGCATTATTTAAAAGTTTTTATAAAGAGAAAAAAAAAATTGTTTTATATGGGACAACGACCGCTAGGTATTATTTATGCTTTGTTATATACATAACATGTTTTTTTTTATATGGGATAGTGACCACTAGGCATTATTTATGCTTTTTTATAAACAAAAACATGTTTATGTTTTATACATGCTAGCGGCCGCTAGGCATTATTTATGTTTTGTTATATACATAACATGTTTCTGTTTTATACAGACTAATAGACGCTAAGCATTATTTAAGATTTGTTATAAAGAGAATTTTTTATTTTATATGGGGTAACAACTACTAGGCATTATTAATGTTTTGGAATAAGGTTCTTATCAGTGTTTAAATTACTTTAAGATTAAACTCTAAAGATTTGAATAATTAAAATGCCTTGTGGCCTAGCGGCCACTATGCATTATTTATGTTTTGTTATATACATAACATGTTTCCATTTTATATGGGCTAACGAATGCTAGGCATTATTTAAGATTTGTTATAAAGAGAAAAAAAAATTGTTTTATATGGGATATCGGCTGCTAGGCATTATTTATGCTTTGTTATAAAAAAAACATGTTTATGTTTTATATGGGCTAGCAGCCACTAGGCATTATTTATATTTTGTTATATACATAACATGCTTCTGTTTTATACAGGCTAACAGACATTAGACATTATTTAAGATTTGTTATAAAGAGAAAAAAAATTGTTTTATATGGGGTAGCGACTGCTAGGCATTATTAATGTTTTGGAATAAGGTTCTTATCAATGTTTAAATTTCTTTAAGATTAAACTCTGAAGATTTGAATAATTAAAATGCCTTATGGCCTAGCGACCGCTAGGGTAATGAAATTTAAGAGATTTGTGACACTTCCAGGGTCATTTGGTATGATGTGATTGAACCTCAGTGTAATCAGAGAATTTCTAAAGATATTCTAAAGAAACTAGAAGAGGGCGACTATTTAGAGGAGAATGTAATTAACTGTAAAACCATTCCATAAATATTTTCATATTTAAATATGGATATGAAATTAATTACAATTAACTATAAAACCAAACCAGATATATTTGTGATTTCATTTATTGATATGAAATAAATTTAAATTTCATTACTAAAGATAGAAAAGTAGAAAAACATTTTAAAATTGCTTGAATTTTATTATAACACTTTTCTCGAATATCTGGGATCCCAAATTAACAAAATAAATTATAGTAAAGCCCCAAAACATAAGCTCCCTCCAATTCAGTTTTTGATCATATAACATTCAAAACATCTTCCATGTCCTTCAATGGTTGCAACAAAGGCCATAACCTGGTGTTAAATTTGACACTTGTTTAGACAGTTTTTAGCATTGTAACCGTAAAATAGTTGCAAATATTTGAAATAACCGTTAAATATGAATTGGATATTTTTAGATATGACCATCAATGTTTCTAGAGATTTATTTATATATTAATTATATTAAAAAAATTAAAATATTTAAGTATATACAGTCTAAATTTATATTTATTTTATGAACAGTGTAAAAATAATACTATGTTACAATTTCTTAAAGGGTAATTTTTTCTGATAATTCACCACACGGGTTATTCAACCATATTGTCAACTTATAATAAGTGAAAATATAAATACTCCCAACTTATATTTGTACAATCTCAACATAATACAATAAATTTAAGCAATACCTTCGTAATAACATATGAATATATATATATATATATAAAACGTAAGCAGTACCATCCTAACAACATTTTGAAATGATAAATAGTTATTTAGCATTTTCTTGCTCCAAATATTTGATGCCCTCTACCACATTCAATCCTTAAGACACTATTTGTGATTTTTTTTGGTACAAATCGACCATCAACCATTTATCTTTTTTTACATCTACTTTTCATCCCCAACATAAAATTTTCAAGAGGGTTTCCCTTTGCACCTAATGTAATACAAAAAGTGTTTTTAGAATTGAAGAAAAAATTGTTTCTAATCCAAACCTTTTCTAGGTCTCTTATTGTTATTCCCTCGACTATATTCCAATGTTCATTTCCCGAAGTGAGTCTTGGATTCAATAGGGTCGAAATTTTTTATTGAATCCCATTGATATCTTTTTAACATCAGCACAAATGAGATTTTCAAACCAAAATCCCCGTTCATTGTATGGTGATAATAATTTTATAAATTCTAACATGCCACCTCGCAGGTTGACAACTTTTGTACTGAACTTGAATGACATCTTCCTATTGTATGTTTTGTTTATCCCATATAGAAATACCTCCATATCTAAAATAAGTAAATAACTCTTATCGCTACCTTTACAAAAGTTAACAAAATTATTTTCATCAACCGCATATCAATCATAACTAATTGAAATTAAAAAATTAGGTTACAGATACGGTCACTGATTGACATTACGGCTTGGATTACACTACCTTTACACACTATTGGATCTTATGATGCAATATCTATTTCAAATAAACATTCAATAATTCATAATCTATTTCTTGCTATTGAAAATGTGAGCATAATGTATTTGAAATAAGCATTAATTGAAATAAACATTAATCAATTGATAATCAATTTCATGTTGTGGCAAATGGAAGCTTAATTTAGAAAACATAGTGGTTTCTATGGTGATATGGTAAGTGCAATATCAATTTTTCTCTATCCTATGTTTTAAATTTAGCGGCAGCTAGGTTACATTTATATTTTCCCAACCACCCTTTGGCGGAATACAATCCTCAACTATTAATGAGGATTTGTGACCATTAGGCTATTACATATTTGACCGAACTACACTTCACTAGAAAACCTTTGATGACGCTAGACAAGTCATGCATTACACACCTACGAGCAGGATCAAGCCATATGTATTTCTACTTAAGATGATGTTGAAGCCAAAAATATGTTAATTCAATGTAAGTAGTCAGTATGCAATAGTGAATTATTGAAACATTGTAGATAGTATGCAGTTGTAAATCAGTAATACATTGATAAAAGTAAGGTTTTATAGTATGACCATTAATGTATTGAACATGAATTCATAGAGTCCACTAATCTCTGTACTTCATTTTAATTTTTTTAGTGTAGCTTATAAATAGATTTCCTTAAACTTTGTCTTCTACCATATACCAATCATATAAACTAATTTTTGTTTGTTATCATTTCCTATAAATTTATGGGCCTTATAAATGATTTTTTGTAAAATAAAAATGCCTAACTTACCAAGTTGTGAGAGTTTATTCATGTTGGGTACCTCCGCGCCCTCCACAGTTACATTCTCCACTTGTTGGTTGTCTGCATAATCATTTATTATCTTATAAATTTGTGGGGCTTATTAGTGGTTTTGTTTGTAAATTCACACGACTAACATACCAGGATCTGATTACGTATTCATGGAAGATGTGCCCGCATCCTCCACATATGTCATCTAAACTATAAAAAACATTTATTTGTTAAAAAATTGAAAACCATGAAAATTGAAAATAGATCTCATTAAACAAATTTATAAAATGATTGAAGATAAATCACCATATTGAACTGGTTGTGTAGCATCAAGTTGAAAGAGTTTTACATCAAATTTTATAGCTTTGTGGTTATCTGCATTAATAATAAATTTATAAGTAGCATATATTGGTTCAAAGCCATTAAACAAAATCACTTGTTGTAGTTGTCTTCAGTGACGAACCTTTATTCATATGGGATTAGTAATGTTTCAGAAACATTTCTTGACTATGTGTCTCAACAATAAAAATAGTAGATAGATCGTAATCAACTAATGCACAGATTGTGACACTACCTTCCATAAAGCACTAGTACTAGAGAATTTTTAGAACAACATTGAGTGGACCTCTCAGCCCAAAACTCATAAGATCATTTGTAAGGAAAAGGATGGATGTTTCCTTGTAGACCAATTTCTCTTGCAATTACAATTTTTTGTGGAAGTTTTTCCATCTAATCCCTAGTGACCTCTTCTCTATAGTCATTGTTATTGTCACATTTTTGCACACCAATTATTGTGTACATAAGACACAAGCTTTTTAATATCCTATTATTGTAGTAGAGTCTATAGCATCCAGACAGAATTGATTCTCCGTTGTCTTTAACCTTTTCCATGTGTGTTTTTTTACTTTGTCAATGAATATTTTTGAATAATCAATTATAATTAGAACAATAATAATACAATCCAACACACTGGTTATGATAATTTTTAGAAACTCCATTATTACATTAGAAAAAATATTGCTAGCCAAATTTCAAAAATCAGCGATCGTGCATTCAACATTGAAAGGATTAGTCGAAGGAATAGATAATAAAGTTTACGGAACCTAGAATGGATATGTACATTTATGTGAAAAATATTTTGTCTTCCATCCTTGCTGGTATATTTCTTTCCATTTACATTACATAGTTGTCTAATATTGTCTGAGCCACGATGGGAAGAACTTATTCCACCTCGTGGTTTTTTTTTCCATGTTTCCATGTTTTCCTCTAATTGGGAATCAAATTTTATTTTTCCATTTCTCTCTTCACCCAACAATATAGACAACTGGTGGTAGTGTGATTCATGCAATTTAAATTTTTTAATTACATTGGATTCATTGTAGGCTATCAATACAATATTATCTGGATGCTTTTTTTCAAATAATGTATAACTTTTGCTCTCATTTTTCCATCTCTTTTTATTCTGCAGAAGTAAGAATCAAACGTCTCTGCTATTACACCAACATCAACAAACCCAGTTAACTAGACATCCCCTAAAATTACTTTATCGGCTAGCACTGATAGTTGTTTTTTGGTTATTCCTCTAGTTACATTGAATGGATTGCATGTGAATCTTACAAGTAAACATGGCTGAAAGTTAACTTGATTATCCTTAATAGGTGAACAAGCTAGGACACATGATTTAAACAACTAAAATTTTGTTGTCCATTTAGTCCATATGTCATCAATCAACAATAGAAAATTCCATTTACCATACAAATTATTTGTTTTTTTCACTTGAAAAAGTGAGAGGAATTGATTCTCAAAGCTCTGCATTCAAAGGAAAAATATTTTTTTATCTTTTTATGTGATGAAAGTAAAAGTTAATAACCAATGTAATACAATTAAAATTCATTACCTTCCAATCTTTCGTCTTTGTTTTTGTCAATCTTGGCCATTGAGGACATCTGAGTGATATCCAAACCTATCTAAATTTGTACAACAAATAAATAAACTTGGTTTCTATCCAAGTTTTGTTTACTTCATTTTGTTGTTTATAAATATTAGCAATGGCTTCGATAGATGCATTTGTAGATAGAATGTGATCCTTTCGATACCATAGCATCGAATGTAAAATCTTGTACGTTTCTAAGCCCAAAATATTTTTTTGTGCAAAAATTGCATGTTGGTTATCAAGCATATGAAATTTCACATCATCACTTTCCAAGTCATTTGGATCATGGAGTTCTACAATGTTTTTTGTAGACTGTAAGAAGAGAAGAAAAATTGCATTTGTATGTGTAGGAATAACATTTATCAACATGGAGTGGACAAGTAGGTCAAAAATTTCATAATTTATCAGATGATATTAATATTCTGGAGGTGTTACATGACTTCTTGAAACATCAATTGAAAATACTTCACCATTGAACAAAAAAAAGAAACTTCTGAATAGTCCAAGGTTTTGTTTTCTCAAATATAGCTGTTTCCCTCTTCAACAATGTAATTGATTTAGTATTCATTTTCAACCCATGCAACTTTGATTTAGATGGGTCTATCTCTAATTTAGTTTAATATGTTCGTATCAACATAATAAACAGCTTGGCATATTTTGGAGGTGTAAGAAAATATTTTCTATGCAAGAAATGACAAACATAAGAGGTATTTTTTATTTCTATATAATTTTCTGAATATTGTAAATATACCTCTATGAATTTCATTTGCATTTGAACAACTAATTTTTTCAGAATCTATAAGCATCCCCAAATTCCAACCATATTTTGAATAGGAATATGGCCCATTGTTTATGGAGGCATGAATTTCCTTTTTCCTGAATAAATAAACATCCAAATTCATATCCAGAATAAGACACTTATTATTTTTAGAGTCAATGTGTTCCACTTGAACAAGCAGTGTCCCTGAATCAATAAGTTATGAGGATAGAACAATACCAAATTCCTCTTTATTGTCATCTATAAAAAACAACCACAAGTCGATGTGGTTGTTTTCAGCAGAATGGATTTAAACAAACCATTCCTCGTCTCTTTTCTTCCAACAATTACAATCTGCGATGAAAGGAATTTTCGTAAATGAAGCGTGAACAATGGAAGACATTTTACCTATAATTAGAGTAAAATACATTAATAATTAGGACATTTTTGAAGTTGAAATATTTTTCTCACATTGTCTAATAAAGAATTTAAATACCACACTAGCGGTCACCAACCTCTAGATTTCTTCACTATGTATCATTAAAGAGTAATTGAGTTAATTGTTAGTGACCGCTAGGCTTCTTCAAGACATCTTATCTATCATTAAACTAGTTATAGTAATTCATATTTTATGGATCAAATCAATAATAACAAATTTTTCTAAAACTCTGATAGCCAATTATGATGCATTGAAAGATAAGAAACCATTTACACTTTTTGAAATGATTATCTATGAGTTGGAAAATCTATAACATTCCATAGATGGCATGATAGGAACATTAAAAAATATACATTTTAGTAGTAGATATGCTTCTAATCGACATATAAAAGAACAACTTAAAACATTATTTTTATCCATTTACACCTATTGAATGAAAAAGCGTAGAGGACCTTAAGATCTCAATGTTTAGTATTTTGAAAAGAGTGTTCAAGAAATAAATCACATTAACGCAGTTTGCGGTAGCTTAGGATTTTTAGTTTACAATACGATGTGACTTATGTGTATATCAATCATATTATAGTTGAAAGGATTAAATTCTTGTAACAAGACTAAGGAAGATATTTAGAGCGTAGCCATCAGAAGATCTAATTTTTGGTATTTTGGGGAGAGTGTTTGAACAAAAAATCACATTAACGGAGTTAGTGGTAGCTCAAAATTTTTGGTTATATAAGATAATTTGAAATATATGTATATATGACATACTATAGTTGTGGAAATTAAATGTATGTAACTTATCTAAGTATAATAGTTATAGCTTAACAATTTCTTAATGTGACAATAGCGATAAAATAATAAATCAGGATATAACTAAGCGACGGGTAGGCTCCTACCATTAAATTCATTGTAAACACTATATATACAAATTAGGATCACTAGTGTTTTCCATTTATTATAATTATATCATATTGGCTGGAATGTACGTGGCAGAGACAATAACTACACTACATACCCTCTAGAGGGATCAAGCCTTATGTAGTTCTAGTAAGATATATTGTTTGTAACATATAATTCACATAGGGTATTAAGGGAGAAAATTCTCAGTGAATGCTAATCTTCATTACTTATAAGAACTAACAACATAACAGACATTAGGATCAATAGTTTCATAATTTGAGAATAACAATAAAAGTAAAGATCATCACTAGTGTTTTTTCATTAATTAAAACTATATCATATTGGTTGGTCCTTCCCTAGCGGATCCAAGTGTTGCACTACAAACCCTCAAAAGGGATCATGACTTATATAGTTCTCACAAGACATATTGTTTGTAACGTATAATTCACATCTTTTTCGTATGAGAGAAAATTCTTAACGACCACTAAATTTCTGTAAGTATTGAATGAAATGACTTAACGACCACTAGGATCAATTGTTTCTTATTTAAACATTATCTGTACAATTTTGGAGCACTAGGGTTTTTCATTGATTATACTTGTATCATATAACAACTTTGGATTGTTAGCCTTATTATGTAGTTCCCATAAGATATATTTTTTCAACATATGTTTCACAACGTTTCCTATTGAAGAAAATTCTTAGCAACCTCTAGGCTCCATTACTTATTGACAAAAATGTCATATCAGATATTAGGCTCAACATAAATTCCATATAGAAAAACCATGGTATAGCTTAGCAGTCACTACGCTAATACCTTTACCTCTTGATATTATAAACACTATCTATATAGTTTTGGAACACTAGTGTTTTTCATTGATTATAATTGTATCATATAACAACTTTGGATCGTTAGCCTTATTATGTAGTTCCCATAAGATATATTAATTTGAGCACATAATTCACATCGTTTCCTATAAAAAAATTCTAGCGACCGCTAGGCTCCTTTACTTATTGATAGAAATGCCATATCAGACCCTAAGATCAACAAATTTTTATTTTGAAAATAGCCATAAAATAGTAAAGCATGGTATAGCTTAATGGTCACTATGCTCCTACCTTTATCTCTTTTCATTATAAAAACTATCTTTACATTTTTGGAACATTGGTATTGTTCATTGATTATACTTGTATCATATAACAACTTTGGATCGCTAGCTTTATTATATAGTTCCCATAAGATTTTTTTTCAACCCATATTTCATAATGTTTCCTATCAAAGAAATTGGTTAGCGACCGCTAGGCTCCATAAAGTAACAAACCATGGGATAACTTAGCATCCGCTAGGATCATACCTTTACCTCTTAACATTTTAAACACTATCTGTATAGTTTTGGAACACTAGTGTTTTTTCATACACTACCGGAAAGGAATCCTAGAATAAATAGAGGCTATTGGCTACTAAGCTTTTCCTTGACAAATAAAGAGCTTAGCTATCACAAAGGCCTAAAGATTTATTATTTTAAATATGTCATTTGAATAACAAATCATAGTAATTGGAGCTTAGCATCCGCTAATAGTTTTGTTATATATAAGCTGATTTTAAGTATGTGTCAATTATAATGTAGCCTAAATAGTTTGTTTGAAATTTCCACATGGCACATTTTAATTGGATAATTAATTTAAATTATCGCACACTATATATAAAAATTTTGATACCAATTTTCATAAAAATAAAAAACTAAATGTCGTTATATTATTCTAATACACTTAAAAATATGTTCAAGACTTATTTCTTATGTTTTCTTATAATATATATTTTCATTATGTTTGTTTTAATATATTTTTTCATTATGCTTGTTTTAATATTTTTAAGGTCGAATTGTTACGATTTTTATTTTAATTATTGCGATTAATATAATGAAGATATGCTTGACCTTATTATGTTTTATTTTTACACCATGGAAAAATAGAAATTTCGAAATTCGAAATCCCTCGCCTTTTCGAATATTTGAAATTTCAATAGCCCACACTTTTTCTTTAAAAGTGGGAAAGTAAAAATTTAAATTTTTTGTATCTTGCTCTTTTTCTATTTTTAAAATTTATTTCATGGAATGTGTCAAAAAAACTATTAAATACCTCAGAGAATTTGTTAGAGTAGGTATTTACCTTAGTTCATGTTCACCTAGGTACTTTATTTACCTTGATTGTATTTATCCTCACCCACTTATGTGTGTGGATATTTCTTTTATCTTAGTTAGATATTAGGAGATATTATCTAGTTCTTAGGTATAGTTCTTTCCTTGATCTATGGTATTGGCTAGATCCTTGATGTCTAGTTCTCTCCTAAATTTATGGTCTTAACTAGTTCTTTGATGACTAGTTATTTCCTTGATTTATGGCTTGATCTACGACCTTGACTGGTTCTTAGATTGTTATTCCTTGCCTATATAAGCAAGGCCCATTCTCATTGTAATTCATTGAGTTGCATAGTAATATATGATATGGTTGCTCATTTGTTTGCAAAGTTTTATGCAAAGTTATTCTGGTGAATTTCTTTCATCTTATTGATCATGATGTTTGATTAACATTTGTGTTCTTGGCTTGCTACGATATGCTTATCGTTCCTTTTAGAATTTTTTATTAGGGTTTCTGATTTTTTTGGTCACGCAGAAAAGCATGTCTCTAGATTTAAAAAATACGCACATGTCATAGATAATAGGGTCGAGTGTTTGAATCTTGGTTATTTATTTGCATGCAATTATAATCTTGTTTGCATAGAAGGCACAAAAAGGACACACACAAAGGATGCACAGAAAGGACTCACACAAAGGAGGTAAGTAACAGAGGTTGTGAATAGAATCATGCATATATTTTATTTGAGGTAGCAGATGGAGGTTTCACAGACAACATAAAGTACAAAATAATCTGAAATATTACTAAATTAGGTATTTATAGTAAAGGTGTACCTTTTTTAATCATGGGCTCTATTAGCTACTCTATAGATGACTAGTTCATGTGTTTTACATGACATTCCATTCGTGATTTACACCAGCCTTGTTTTGTCCTACTAAATCGTGCTCCGCAGTCAAGCCTCACTTTCCATTTGCTTTTGATCTCCATGCCAAACCACCTTGTTCTTCAAGAAAACATGATATTTTTTGTGTGTTAACAGAAGAAAATTTAATCCCTTTTCTAATCTAGCATTTATATCTGGTGAACAATTTCTGATTTACACCTTTCTATGTCTCTCTTTGGGTATTTTTATTTTGAAATTTTCGTTCTCATTCCTGTGATTTTTTTAAGGATAATGATGGATTTTGATACAATCACTTTTTTTAAAATTTTTGTTTTGGTTGAGAGAACCAATATATTTTATTGTTGTTTATTAAGATGATACAAAGAAACGTCGTTAATTAATTCATATTACATTTTTTACATGGTTTTCGCTTAAACATTTTAGGAAAATATATGAGGTTAAAAAATTACTTTAAAACTATAAAACCATATTAAGAATTCAATTGTATGATAATTATTTCCAATTATATACGTGTTTCCATGTAGAATTAACCAAATGTAATGTCTTCGGTAATTTTATGTTCTGTACATTGGAAGTTAAACACATTATATATGTGTTAATATTATTAAATATAATTTTAATCACTATGTATTTAATAATTAATATATTCTTCCTTTTGCGCCCACTAATCTATGCCAAAAATTCACATAGCTTTGAGGAAGCCATGATATAATTCTTTGTTTTGACAACCTATTTAATAAACCCGAATTTTATTTTGAATTACCCTCACAATTCTACACGTATATTTCTATATCCATTATTTAAATTCTGGATTTACTTGTTATAGTTTATAGCTTGTCAATATGATTTCTCTTATATGAATGCACTCTACCATGGGAAAATTTGTCTACCCTAGCGTCCACTAGGCTATAATTCTTATTTGAAAAAAACATTCGTTTACCTTGCGGCCTTGTGGATCAGTTGTTTTTATATAGGCAACAAAATGTTTTTGGTCCTAGCGATCGCTTTTGTTCTTTATCTGCTGTTATATTCGCAAAGATTAAAAATTTAGATTTATAAAATAACTTCATTATGAACATGATATATTTACCTTTAAGAATAGATTAGCATCCGCTAGGATGCAACAAGTAGATGGTGTTGTATGTAAAAACTTTTTTTATAACTTCTTCATCGCTAGTCTGCATTTCTATAATTTTCATAAATGTAAAATAATTCTGCCAAAATCTCATAAGAAATAGAGAAATCTATACATATACCTATATAACACATTAAATATATGATTTTACACGTATATTTATGTATCCATTATATAAATGCCAGATTTATTTGTTATCATTTATAGCTTTTCAATATGATTTCTCTGTATGAATACACTCTACATGAAAAAAGTTGCACACACTAGCTCCCTCTAGGCTATAATTTTTATTTGGAGAAAACATTCATTTACATTTTTTGGCCTTGCAGAGAATGCTTTTTTATATAGGCAACACATTGTTATTTGGTGATAGCAATCACTTTTGTTGTTTGTCTCCTGTTATATATGCAAAGATTAACAATTTAGATTTATAACATAGCTTCATTATGAACATGATATATTTACCTTTAAGAATAGCTTAGAGGCCGCTAGGGTGCAACGAGTAGATCACGTCATATTTAAAAACTTGTTATATAACTTCTAGGTCGCTAGTCCAAGTTTCTTTTCTTGTCATAAATGTAAAAATATTCTTCCAAAATCTCATAAGAAATAGAGAAATCTATATGTATACCTGTATAACACATAAAATACATGATTCTAAGCGTATATTTATGTATCCATTATATAAACTCCAGATTTATTTGTTATCGCTTACAACTTTTCAATATGATTTCTCCTGTATGAATACACATGATGAAAAAACTTGCATACACTAGTGCCCACTAGGCAATAATTCTTATTTAGAGAAAACATTCATTTACCTTTGGTAGCCTCATAGAGCAATTTTTTTATATAGGCAACACACTATTATTTGGTGCTAGCGATCACTTTTGTTATTTGTCTCCTGTTATATATGCAAAGATTATCAATTTAGATTTATAGCACAACTTCATTATGAACATGATATATTTACCTTTAAGAATAGCTTAGTGGCCACTAGGGTACAACGAGTTGATCATGTTGTATTTAAAATCTTGTTGTCTAACTTCTCGGTCACTAGTCCAAGTCTATACGTATATCGGTATATCACATAAAATACACGATTCCACATGTTAATTTATGTATCCATTATATAAACTCCAGATTTATTTTTTACCATTTATATAAACACTTGTATGAATACACTCTACATGAAAAATGTTGCCTAATATAGTGACCACTAGGCTATAATTGTTATTTGGAGGCAGTCTTCGTTTACCTTACCAGACTCGCAGATAAGTTGATTTTGGTATATGCAACACACTTTTTTTGGGCCAAGTGATCACTTTGTTATTTGTCTCGTGTTAAATACAAAAAGATTAACAATTAAATTCATAACACAACTTCATTATTAAAATTATATATTTACGTTTAAGAATAGCTTAGCACCCGCTAGACTTCATCGAGTATATCACATTGTATCTAAAAACTTGTAAACATTCACGGTCACTTTTCCACTAGGTTAGCCCAGGACATAATATTAAGACCTTATGATTGGTTGGATTAAACCAATTAAATTAACATAATTTGAACTAATTGGGCACTAGGTACTTCCACAATATAATATTTCCAGCTTAGTGGTTGCTATAATTTATCAAGTCACTGAATGATAATTTGAGCTTAACGTTCGCTAGCTTATGACACAATATAATATTTGGATCTTAACAATCTCTAGGTTTCAATAAAAGAAAGTAAGATATTATAAGCTTAGCGCCTGGTAGCTTATACCAAAACATAATATTACGATCTTAGTGAATACTGGGATTTAACAAATTAAATCATCAAAGTTTGAGCTTTGTGACCGTTAGGTATTTAAATAATATATTATTTTGACAGAAAGAGTCACTAGCATTTAAAAAACTAAAGAAATACATATTAAGTTTAGTTTCCGCTAGGTTTTGTTTCAACATAACTTAACAAATGATATTGTAATTTTTGAAGATGAAAACAAGATATGTCTATATTAGATGAATTTATCGTATGATTTTAGGATTTTAAATTAAGATATTTTGAGCATAACACCCATTAGGTTATGCTACCACATAATTGTTGGAGCCTAATAGTGGTTAGGATTTAATAAACTAAATTAAGGTACTATGAGGTTAGTGAATGCTAGGTTATGACACAACATATTTTTTGGGGATTACATTCACTATGGTTTAATAACTTCAATTACAATATTTTACAATATTCTACATCTAATATTTAGCGGCCGGGTTATGCCAAAACATAATATTTGGATCTTAGTGGTCACTGTGATTTCACAAATTAAATCAACATAGTTTGAGCTTAGCAGTCGCTAGGTATTTAAATAATATATTATTTCAACCTAAAAGGTCACTAGCATTTAACAAACTAAAGAAATCCATATTGAGTTTAGTTTCCGCTAGGTTATGTTTCAACATAACCAAACAAATGATATTGTACTCTTCAAAGTTGTTAGGTTTTAACAAATTAAGGTAATATTCAGATTTTAACGGTCTCTAGGTTTTAACAAAAGAAAGTAAGATATTACAAGCTTAATGGCTAGTAGGTTATGCCAAAACATAATATTTGGATATTAGTGGTCACTGCAATCTCACAAATCAAATCAACATAGTTTGAGCTTAGTGGCTGCTAGGTATTTGAACCATATATAATTTCGACCTAAAGAGTCACTAACATTTAAAAAACTAAAGAAAGTCATAATGAGTTTAGTTTCCACTTGTATATCAAGATACTAAATGATATTTTAAACTTAAAGTCCACTGGCTTATGACACAACATAATATTTGGATTTTAGTGGTCTCTAGGTTTTAGTAAAAGAAAGTAAGATATCATAAGCTTAGTGGCCGGTAGGTTACGCCAAAACATAATATTACGATCTTAGTGAATACTGAGATTTAACAAATTAAATCAAAAAAGTTTGAGCTTAGCGGCCACTAGGTATTTAAAAAATATATTATTTTGACAAAAAGAGTCATTAACATTTAACAAACTAAAGAAATACATATTAAGTTTAGTTTCCGCTAGGTTTTGTTTCAACATAGCTTAACAAATGATATTGTAATCTTCAAAGATGCAAACAAGATATGAATATATTAGTTGAATTTATCGTATGATTTTAAGATTTTAAATTAAGATATTTCGAGCATAGCGCTTGTTAGGTTATGCTACCACATAATCATTGGAGCCTAGCATTGGTTAGGATTTAATAAACTAAATTAAGGTATTATGAGCTTAGTGGCCAATAGGTTATGTCACAACATATTATTTGGGGATTGTATATGCTATGGTTTAATAACTTCAATTACAATATTTTATAATATTAACAATATTTAACGACTGGTGGGTTACGCCATAACATAATATTTGGATCTTAGTGGTCACTGCGATTTCCAAAATTAAATCAACATAGTTTGAGCTTAGCGGCCGCTAGGTATTTAAACAATATATTATTTCAACCTAAAGAGTCACTAGCATTTAACAAACTAAAGAAAGACATATTGAGTTTAGTTTCCGCTAGGTTATGTTTCAACATAACTAAAAAAATGATATTGTACTCTTCAAAGTTGCTAGGTTTTAACAAATTAAGGTAATAGTTGGATCTTAGCGGTCTCTAGGTTTCAACAAAAGAAAGTAAGATATTATAAGCTTAGTGGCCGGTAGGTTACGCCATAACATAATATTTGGATCTTAGTGGTTTTTGTGATTTCACAAACTAAATCAACATAGTTCGAGCTTAGCGGCCGCTAGGTATTTAAACAATATATTATTTCGACCTAAAGAGTCACTAATATTTAAAAAACTAAAGAAAAACATAATGAGTTTAGTTTCCGCTAGTTTATCAAGATACTGAATGATATTTTAAACTTAATGTCTGCTGACTTGACACACCATAATATTTAGATCTTAGCAGTCTCTAGGTTTCAATAAAAGAAAGTAATATTTGGATCTTAGTGAATACTGGGATTTAAAAAATTATACCAACATAGTTTGGGCTTAACGTCCACATTAGGTATTTAAACAATATAATATTTCGAGATAAAAAGCAACTATTATTTAACTAAGTAAGGAAATACATATTGAGTTTAGTTTCAACTAGTATATCAAGTTACTGAATGATAATTTAAACTTAGTGTCTACTAGCTTGATTTTGGTTTCTGCTAGGTTATGTATCACAAACAAGATATGTATAAATTAGTTGAATTCATTCTATGATTTTAAGATTTTAAATTAAGATATTTCAATGACAAGTCTTCAAAAGATAGTACATAAGGAACCAATCCATGATAAGTCTTCTAGCAGTGGACTCCCATGATGATTACAAACAACTTATCATACTAAATATATGTCAAAATGAATGGGGAAGAGTTTGAATCAACTTTACTTCACCCACGAATACTTCTTATATCTTTACACTTTGTTATATAGACAGTCATTCTGACCCTTAATTAAAAACTAAAGACAAATGCATCTAAGAAATATTAGGCCTTTTGACCTCTCAGATCCACCTTGCCGATGATCTTGACATCTAAGTCCCCTTTAATATATTCAAATGAGGAGTAAAAATACACACAACATTCCATAATTTTCACTTTAGCACCAACAAGGAGTTCTATACCCTGATTTCCAACAACCACCTCTAGAGCATGCGCAATCACCTGCATCCCCCATATCAAGGCATAGACATGTGATATTGAATGCTGACTAGACGCTCTACCAACCTCTCATGATCCTTATGCATGATAAAATGCCTGAAGAGTTGGATAGTATGTTTTCTGTACTTAACCCTTCCACCATGTCAAAAAAATTCCTCCACCCTTTGGACTGGTTCAGGTCAAGCATCATCTTGTGCATACTCTCACAGATATCAACATCTTTTTCTTCTTCAAATTGCTCTGTGAATGACCAAACCTTCTCGAGAAAATTCCGCATAGCTATGTTCTAGATTTTCCCATCCATCCAAGAAGTAAATGACTCCCCAGCATCCTTTCCTTTCATAGCTCTCTGCCTCTTCTTGCTAGGACCACACTCCATGCTACCTAAGAAACCACCAGCACCCCTGTCACCATCACAGAGAGACATAAAGAACAATGACCAAAATGAAAAGAGGACAGGGGTAGTGAAATGTCCACCTGTCCCAGATATATAAGGCCACCAACGTGCTACACACGAATGGACACAAGTGTGAGGGTACTGAAGATCATCGATTATATATCCTAATCATAAATATCATGATTCCCATTAATTCTCTTAAATTTATAACACCATCTTATGTCTCTCGTGCATATAACCATTAATCGATCTCTTATATCATATGAATGCAATTTATCGATGTCATAAATTCCCATTAAATTCACACATGTTGTATCCTCTTGTCATTACCAAAAAGGTTACACCTCGTAATAACCTAACATTTTTTATTAAAATATTATAAGTTTCTATGTTTTGACAAATTAAAGTAAGAACACTTATTTCACTAAATTGGGACTTATTCCAGTCCCATAGCTAAAAAATATAGCCAATATTGGAATCCAATATTACTATTTTTGGATTCCAAAATGTCAAATATGGGAATTATCTATACTCCAAAATCGCACATATTGGATTCCAAAATCCCATTTAAATCTAGAATCACATATATTGGAATCCAGAATCACCTATATTTGAATTAACTGTACTCCAAAATCACATATATTGGAATCCAAAAATCAAAATACTGGAATCCATTAATTCTCCTTCCAAAGTCCAATATATCTGGTCATGATTTAAATTTATGAATTTTTGAAAAAATGTTTAATGATTTCAAAGAATCTAACATTGATATGAGAAATAATGTCTGGCAACCACTAGCCTGTATAAAACAGATACATGTTCTATTTTATAAGGGCTAGCAGCTGCTAGGCTTAATGATTTCTTTAAAATAATGCTCTTATCAGTTTTAGGATGTTTTAATATTAAATTATGCAAATTTGAATATTTCAAATGCCATTGAGCAAGCAGACGCTAGGCTAATGACATTCATGAGATGTGAGACACTTCCATATTCAATTACTATGGTTTGATTGAACCTTGGGGAAACTAGAGAATTACCAAAGATGTTATGAAGAAACTTAAATATAGCGACGATTCAATTTAGGAGAATGTAATTAACCATAAAAAAATTCTAGATATATTTTCATATTTAAAGTTAGATCTCATATTTACTTCATTTATTATGGCTTGATTGAACCTCAGTGCAACTAGAGAATTTCTGAAGATGTTATGAAGAAATTAGCAGAGGGCGACAATCCAGTGTAGGAGAATGTAATTAATTGTAAAACCATACCAGATATACTTTCATATTTAAATTTAAATATAAAATCAACTGTAAGAGACATGGCATAAAAAAATTCATATTCAAATATGGATATGAACTTATTTAAAATTAACTGTAAAACTATCCCATATATATTCTAGTATTTAAATATAGCTATGAAATAAATTGAAATTCCTTTGCTAAAGGTAGGTAGAATTATAGTAAAATATTTTATGAATAATTTGAATTTATAATGTAACATTATTCCCAAAGATGGGCTTCCAAATCAAAAATACAAAACATAGTAAAGCTCCAATTAAAAATATCTTTATAATTGTTTTTGAGATCTAATATAATCCTGAACATCTTCAACATCCTTCAATGGTTGCAAAAAAGGCCACAACACATCTAAGAAGTATGCGTCTTCTGACTTAGAATCTATGTTAAATGATTCAACAATTATTTAGTTTGCAACATCATTGAACTTGTTTTTCTCTAAAGAATCATCTACAAGCACTATAATTTTACAATTATATGATGCATTAAACCATGACCAAACAGAGTTAAGATTCCTGAGGTATAATTTGGGATTCCAAAAACCTTCATAATCAAAGTGTTTGGTCTCGACACAATCTTCCTATGTAAATATGAACTCAAAGCTTGCAACCTCCAAGATGATGTTTTGAAGGAATGAAGACATCATGTCATCAAAATTTGACTTTCTCATTGATGTCCATATTGCTATGTTGAAATTTATTTTTGCACCGTTGCAAAAAATATTTCACATTAGGTTTGAGAAAAAAAAAATTCTGAGATAGATGCCACCAAACTTTTTTAGCTTTTTAAACTCCTAAGATGCCTTGTGGAGGGTGTGTTCCAAAACAACATTTATTTCAAATATGATTAGTTTCATGTTGCATGTTTTCGTATCTGTAAATGCAAAAAATAAAATCAAATGGTTGAGGGTGGTGAATCAATTAAAAAATAAAAAACAAGTCCCTTTTGATATTGTTTTATTAAAAATCAAATGGTTGTAGGTGGTGACAAAGGTAAAATCTAAGGGTGTTCCTCATTTCTTATTGTTATACTAGGAATATTTTTTTGTGAAGAATTTATTTGAATGGAATGTAATGTTTCAGTGCGATGAATCTTTACATACCATATTTTAGTTATTTCATTACATTGGAAAGTGGTATACGTTTTCTAATATCGAAGCACAAACTAGTATTTAAGCACTCTCGTAATTAATTTAGGAACATATTTCATTAATAAAAAATTGCTCAAATATTTGTTACATTAAATATTTTCTGTTAATTTACATTTGCAACTTATATACTCATACTCTGAACTTATAATCAGGGAATATTTAAATTCTCCCAACTTATAATCGTGCAATCATAATTTAAATAGTTATGCAGAACCATCACTAAAACATATGAATGTATTTTATTTACAATGTTAAACTGTATCATCACAATAACATTTTGAAATGCTAACTTTTTATTCAATGTTTACTTGCTCTAAATAAGTGATGCCCTCTACCACATTCAATCCCTTTGACACTATTAGTGATAATTCTTTGTGAAAATCGGTCATTAACCACCTATATTTTGAGCAATATTCTCCTTTGCTTGTCATCCTAACCATAAAATTTGTTGGAGGGTTTCCCTTTGCACCTAATGTAATACACATTATGTCTTTGGAATTGTAGGGTACATTGTTTCTACTCCAAACCTTTTCTAGATCTTTTATTGCAATTCCATCGACCATTTTGTAATGTTATTTTCCCTAGGTGATTAATGGATTCAAGTCAATTGATAATTTTTTATTGAAGGCCTTTTTCAGCTTTTCAACATCAGTTGATGTGAGTTTTTCTGACCAGAATCCCATTTCAAATTTTGTTTATAATGAATTTATAACCTCTTTTAGGCCACCTCGCACATTGATAGTCTCCCTGTAGAACTTGAATGTAATGTCCCCAGAGGGTGATTGTTTTTTCTCATATAGTAAGCCCTCCAAATCTAAAATAATAAAGTAATTATTGTGGCTAATTGCAGGGAAGTAAATATTTTTTTAATCGGTCTCATATCAATTCAAACCAATGGAAAAAATCAACATTTTAGCTTGCAGCTACCACTTACCGATGGGCCTTGTGTGTAGGATTGCATCTTCTTTACCAACAGCTGGATCCTTTGATGCAAGATCTGTTTCAAACAATATTAATATTATTAATATATCTATTGTTATGGAAACACTTTTTTATATCTCAGTAGCTTGTTGTTTCTTTGCTCATAGACATGTTTTGACAGTGATTGGTTATATCTTGGACATTATATTTAGATATTTGATCTTATTAGACATGTGTGGACATTTAGGTGTATAGCGCCAATTTAGCTTAATTTATATATTGTCGCATTTTCTTATAATGTCATGGATACTAATGGATATGATGCTATGTTTGGAACATAATTATAACAATGGATAGTTGTTGCATGTGAAATTCTATGGTTATATGGTCACGTATCATCTTGTCTAACTTTTGAATATTGAGTATAATTGTGCACGTTGTCCGTTGAACATCTTCATTTCAGTAGGATGTTTGAGGTTAGTTTAGAACGCATTGATCATCATTACTATGTCATTGAATTATATTGTATTTGGATAGGTGTGGTTAATGTGTGCAATGAGTGTGTAGGTGACAGATTTACAGGAGAACATGGGATTCAGGCCAGCTACTCAATCTTGCACAAGCAGCCCACAGGCTGAGTCCTAGCCATGTTCATTGTGTGAAGCCTTAGTATATTTGATTATTATTTTGGGCACTATGAGTGACCCCAATTTATGTAATGTATTGTGCTTTGAATTATTAATTTTGTGAGGGTTACTAGTGGTATTATGTTGTAAACTTGTTTGGGAGTAAATAATCCCAACTTTCTGTTTAAATTTTTGAGTTTTGGCTAATTTGAGTCTACTTTATCACAAGGGTTTAGGGTCACATGTGAGACCCTTGGGTGGTCCCCACACCCTCTACCCTTGTGTCAAAACATGACTAAAACCAGAAATTAGGGTATTTTGGGCATTTTTGGGGACCCCTTTGTAGCTTAGGAGTTTCCCCTAACAAACAAAAATGAGCCCTTGGACCCTACCTAATGGGGTAAGGGGGCTTATTTTCAAGACTAGAGGGAGTTTTCCCTCCCTGTTTACCTCTTGTTTAGTCACATCCATGTAAGGGATGTGGATTTGAGTGTTTATCGAAATTTTCACTAGTTTTGTCTTGCTAATATTTAAGGGAATTTGGGAGAGTAAGAGGGCAAAAAGACAATTTTACCCTTTCTCTCTTTTGTTTTGGCATCTTTGACCTTGATAAAGAGAGGGGTGACACATGTCACCCCCTCATTCTGTGAGGATTATTGTTTTCTCCTCTTCAAATTCCCATTCATGGGAAAAGAGGGGGACCTTTTTTTTTCAACTTCTTGCTTGGGATGCTTGTGGATTTTGGAGCTTGGAGATTGGCTTAAGTCAAGGTGTGGAGAAATTTGAAGTTGGAGAGATTTTTGGAGAGCTTTCCTTGAGGTAGGCTCTTAGGTCTTTTGCTTGTGTTACATTTATCTTAGTTGTTAGATGGGTTGCATGGCTTTGTTATTTGGTTGCATTTGTTTGTTTTACTCCCTCCATCATATGGCATGATAGAGTTTTGGAGTGTGGGGGAAGAGAGAGGAAATTTTCTCTCTCAATCCTCAAGGCTTGATGGACAAGCCTTGTAGGGCTCTTAGTGTTTCCCCTCAATGGTTGAGGTGGGGAAGTTGATTCATTTGGCTTGAATCTCCTTCCCCATTCTTGGTAAGGAAACCCCTTTGGGGTTTGAAAATCCTTCCAAGAAGGACTTGGAGAAAGGGAGGAGGAATAAAGAGGGTTTTGGATTGAAATTAGGAGCAATAAGGAGGGTATGGAGTTATTTCTTTGTGCAAGAAATTTTTGTAATAACAATTTTTGGAGAACTTTCTCCTCTATTCCCCATTTTTGAGGAAGAACATGGGTTCTCCAAAAACTCGTACAATGCTGAAGAAGTCTTGGTGTGCACTGTGGTCTGAATCCATTGCTTGATGTAGCTTGTCAAAAATAAATGACTCTGGGCTTCACCAGAATATCTTCCATACAAGTTGTGGTTGTTGTCCTGTTTCCCATGGAGCTGATGTCGGAAAGCTAGCAAAGAAAACCAACCTTGGGAGAGGCTTGTGATCATTTTCTACAAATAGGTGGGCCAACGATCTCAAGAACAACCTTACATGGTAACAGGTAAGGACATGGAAGATGGCTCTCAAGTTGAAATAGGAGTGGCATATTGGGGCTCTCATTGTTCTTATCCTTCCTTGTGATAACTTTCTTGAAATGTAACCCTCTTTCGAATATTGTTACGTAAGCAAGATACAACTCCTTATAAATCCTCCATGTCGTGTCACGATCCAAGAATAATAACCAAGGAAACAAGTCTTAGTAAAGACATTGATATAGTTTCCACTTGGGATTTATAGGAGTGCCATGATAGCCCAAGCTAAAAGCTGGAGGTAACAGTATTGAAGTAAATAATCTATCTACTTGAAACCTCGATGTAAGTAGTATTATTTATATTTACAAAAGAAACATAGTAACAAGGAAGGTTTTGGAAATCTTACACCTTTGTTACCTTGCATTTATTGATCAGTATTATGTTAACACCACAAAAAAAAATGTTATTTTCTTGCATGTTTTTTGGGTTTGAGTGAAAACTTAAGGAAAGATGTTATTTATAAATCTAATTGTATGAGTTTTGGCCAATGGAATCAACTGACTGTTATTAATGACAAAACACTCTCACTGGGCTTCACTAGATATAGCTTCCTTTCTTGTACAATGTTGAGACTGCCAACACATAAACTAAAAGTGTCGAAAATTTTAGTTTTCATTTCCATGAGGAATTGGATATCTTGCAACTTATTAAGAGAGATCTGTATAAATGTAATACACACATAGAAAAAGAAAGATAAGTGCAATCACCATGTAACTAATGAGGTTCTGTTTAGGATAACAACTACATTTAGTTTAAAAAAAAAAAACAAATCATACCGAAAGTGTTACGTCCATTTAAGTGAACTCTACAACACCCTCCCATATTTGACACTTTATAACTGATCTGTATGTAAAAAAAAAGGACAGCAATGTCTTTAGTTTTATTATTTACCTATTTCTCTCTCATTGATTTCTTTGTGTATTTATATATATGTATATCCATATGCGTAATATACATACATACAAAATATCTATATATATATATCAATATATATATATATCACCTATATATCTGATGTCTACAATATCAAATATATATATGTGCTCTAGAATGTATTGCATTGGACTACTCAAACCAAAAACATATGGTTTATTTAAAACTGAAGTATACTACCAAAAAAAAAAACTATGAAAAAGGTGGGGAGTGTGACACCCACCCCTTATGCCCACTACACGGGCCGCTGCCCCCCCCCCCCCTCGCACATGCCCCCAAACCCTACATTTTTTTAAGTGACCATGCGGATAAAATCCACTGCCCAAAACCTAAATGTCCAGAGGGTACACTCCCCTCACCCATTGCATACCGGAGGCCTACCTGCATGCCCATCTCCGCCGCTGCCCCCATAAAAGAATGCACCTCCCCAGGCCGCCCTACACGCCATGCCACCCATTGTTAGCAGATAAAACTAATGCACCTGTGTGGAAAATACCAAATATACAGCCCCCTCTTTAAAAGAATGCATCCAGAATGTGTGACATGCTTATACCCAATGGATAAAAGAATGCACCCAAAGGGTATAGATCAGTGTCCAGTGGATATATAATATCTCGTGATCCAAAATAGAAATATCCAGAGGGTTTCAAAATAATGCATCATAAAGGTACGCACTTATATCCAATGGCTTCCTCCTCAGAACCTGCACCTAAGGGGGAGATAGATCTGCATAAAGTAGATAACAAGACTGCACCTAGAAAAAGAAGTACAAATTTGTGTCTAAGAAATTGAAATGAAAGAAAACATGTAAAAGTTTACAGTTGAAACTCTAGGTCTTTTGTAGGGCACCTTCCAAAACATCTAATGGTTAAGCACTCTGAATTGCATAAAAATGCATGCTACCCATAAAAGTGCTACACTAATTCCGAAGTACATGGAAATTTGATGGGAATGGGAAACCCTTGCTTGCAAAGTAAAAGGACTGTACAGATTTTTTTGTCTGACCCTCAGTGGACTTACCGCTATGATACAATGAAAGGAATTTTGGGTAAGAAGATTGTTCCAATCCATGATCTTAGATGATAATTAGCACACCATTTCTTTATTAGATGTACAAGTGAGGCAAAAAAGCTAAAATACCATATATGGTTCACTCCATCATAATCCAATAAAATTATCTCAATAGATTACAATACAATTTTGACTTGAATCCGCTCAATAAGAAATATGTACATATAGGAGGAGGGAAGTGCAACTAGTACCTAAATTAGTGGTGAATAAATCCCACTAACTGATACTGGTAGTTGGTAAATTCAATATTAGCACTTTAGGTAGCTACCACTTACAGACTGAGCTTCTAGTTTGGCTTGTATAGACCTTACTAGCTGCTAATTGTTTTGATGTAATATGTATTACAAACTACAGTAATCAGTTCAAAATCGATTTCATGTTATCGCAAATGAAAGCATAATTGAAAAGCATACTGGTCTCTGTGGTAATATGGTAAGTACAAACCAAAATGTTCTCTGTCTTCTAAAAGAATTATATCGCTCACTAGGGTTTGTTTATATCCGTTGAACCAACCATTGGCGGACAACACTTTTGAGATATTGATTTGGATTAGTGACCGCTAGGCTATGCCATCATTGGCTGGAATAAGAATAGATTCTAATGTCTATAGATCATTATGTCGATACTAATGGTTTATGCAGACAACCAAAAACCTGGAAACTACAAACTATGTAGCGTTGGATGCCACCCTAAACTTTTGAAATAGGTTATTTGGTAATTCCTTCTTTGAAAATGGTTCCAATTCTAGAGTTAGCTGATATCATTTTCTATAACATTGTGAGCCTTAGAAATGGTTATGTTTAAAAATGTGCATGACTAACATACTTTATTGTGTCTGCATATTCATGTTGTCTACCACCACACACTCTACTGTTACTTTATCTGGGTATTGGTGGTCTGCATAAACCATTAATTGTTTTATAAATTTTTGGGTCTTAGTAGCGGTTCTTATTTATAGAAGAACACAACTAACATACCAAGATTTTATTGCATATTCGTGGATGATGTGGCTGAGTTCTCCTCATCTATGGTCAGAGTTGGTGAGCATAGAGTATTGTCAAAAAAACAAGAACAATGGAAATTGAAAACAAAGCTCATTAAACATATTTATAAATTGATTGAAGGTCAATCACCATGATGAGTTAGTTTTGTAGCATTAAGTTGAGAGGTTTATACATTGATTCTTATTGTTTTATGGTTTTCTGCATGAATAAGAAATGTGTAAGTAGCTTTTTCAGTTGAAATAATTTTAACATAATCACATGTTCGAGTTGTATTCTAATATAAACATTTCTTTATATGATAATAGTAATGTTTCAAAAACATTTCCTAACTATGTGTCTCAACAATAAAAACAATAGGTTGATTGGATTCAATTAATGCACACACTACGATACTACCGTTGTATAACACTAATACTATAGAATCCTGGGAACAACATTAAGTGAACATCTCATACCAGAACTCATATAATCACTCACAAGGAAAAGGATGTTTGTTTCCTTTTAGGCCAATTTCCATTGCAGTTATCAATTGTTGTGGCAGTTTTCCCATCCAATCCCTAATAACTTCTTCTCTTTCATCATTATTATTGTTGCAATTTTACACTCTAGTTATTGTATACATAAGACAAAATTTTAAATTTCTCGTTGCTATCATAGAGTCTATAGCATCCATCCAGAATTGATTATTCAATGTCTTTAACCTTTTCCATGTATTTTTTATTGTTTCTCTTAACATTTTTGAATATTCAATTGGTATGAGTATAATAATAATACATTCAAGCACATTGGTTCCAATAATTGTTAGCAGCTCCATTATTTCTTCAGAAGAAATATCACTAGAAAAATTACAAAATTCAGCGATAACACATTCTACATTGAAAGGATTGGTACCAGAAATAGCTGCTAGATTTTACGCAAGCTGGAATGGGTATGCACATTGACAAGTAAATTCTTCTATGTCCACCATTCTTGTTAGTATATTGTCTTTCATTGACACCACATAGTTGTCCAATATTTTTTTAGCCTCGACGGGAAGAACTTCTTCCACCACCTAGCCCTTTTTTAGTTTAGGATTTTTTCCCCTACGCGGGAATCATATTTTCTCTTTCCTTTCCTCTCCTCACCCAATAGTAGAGAAAAATGGTGGTAGTGTGATTCATGCAATTTAAATTTTTCAATTACATTCGATTCACTACAGGATATCAATAGATCATTATCTGGATGTTTGTCTTTAAAATATTGTAAAAAAAATTCTCTCATTTTTTTGTCTCCTTTTATTCTTCGGTATTAAGAATCACATGTCTCTACTGTAATGTCTTCCTAAACAAGGCTAGTTAACCAGACATCCCTTGATTTTACTTTATCTGCTAGTACTAACAGTTCTTCTTCATTCATTCCTTTAGCAACCCTGAATGAATTAGCTGTGAATCTTGCCAATGAACTAGGTTAAAAGTTATCATGATTATCTTTAATAGGTGAACAAGCAAGTCAACAAGATCTAAAAAACTCAAATTTTGTAGTCCATTTATCATATACATTGATGGTTGTGTACATTTTGAAAATCAAAATTCATTGATTCTCAAAGTTCTGCATTCGAAAGACAATTATATGTTTTATCTTTTTATATAAGGAAGAGAAAAGCTAATAACTAATGCAATAAAATTAAAATGCATTACCTTCCATTCCTTTATTTTGTGTTTTGCCAATCCAGGATGTTGAGGACATCCAAGCGATTTCCAAACCAATCGAGCTTTGTACAATAAAGTAATAAACTATGTTTCTATCTGAGTTCTATTCACTTCATTTTATTGTTTGCAAATATTAGTAATGGCTTCGTTAGTTGCATTTTTAGAAAGAATGCAAGCCCTTCGAAACTGTAGCCTCTTAAGTAACGACTTGTAAGTATCTAAGCCCAAACTATTTTTTTGTGCACATATTGTATGTTGTCCGTCAAGTATATTAAATTTAATGTCATACCTTTCCAATTTATTCAGATCTTGGAGCACCATAACCTTATTCGTCGAATCACGAAGAAGGGAAGAAGAATTATGCATCCCTCTGTGTAGGAATAAAATTTATTGACATGGAGTACACAATAAGGTCAACATTCTCATCATCGACATGAAGATAATGATACTTTAGAGGTTCTATATGGCACCTAGAAACATCAATTGAAAATACTTCACCATTGAACAAAAAGTAATCAAACTACTGCTTAGTTGAAAGTTATGTTTTCGTGAATATAGTGGTTTCTTTCTTCAATAATGCAACTGATTTAGTATTCTTTTTCAACCCATGCAACTTTGATCTAGATGGATCGATCTCCAATTTAGCCAAATATGTTCTCCTCAACGTAGTAAACAACTTGGCATGTTTAGGCTGTGAAAGTGAACCTTTTCTATTGAAAAAATGACAAACAGAAGAGGTTATATCACCTCTATACGATTTTCTAAGTACTACAAGCATGCCAATGTGAATATCTTCTGCATTTGAATAGCTAATTTGGTATTTATCTAATAACAACCCAAAATCCCAACCATATGTTGAATAGGAACATTGTGTTTTGTCTTCTGAGGCTTTCATCTCCCGTTTCCTGAATAAATAAACATCCAACTCCATATCCATAATAAGACACTTATTATTTTCATAGTCAATGTGTTTAACTTGAACATGCAGTGTACTCAAATCAACGACTGCAAAAGATATAACGATTATGACTATGCCATGTCCGTCAACTATAACAAAAAATGACCACATGTCATTGTAGTAATTATCAAGGCCATGTATTTCAACAAACCATTCCTCATCTCTTTTCTTCCAGCACTCAACGCCTTTAATGAATGGAATTGCTAAGGATGGATTGTGACCAATGGAATACATTCTACCTACAATTGGAGTAGAATATATTAAAAACTACTTCACATATGGAGCAATTTCATTTCCCATCATATGCTAAAGAATGTAAGTATTAGCCTTTGCGATCACCAATATCTATAATACATTACTTTTTATCATTGGAGAGCAATAAATGTAAATGTTAGCTACTGTTAGGCTTCAACCGAACATGATATCTAACCTTCAACTGATTAATGTAAATCATATTTTGTGGATCACATCATTAATACTAGAAACTATGTAAAATTGTTCTTGACAATTAACATGCAACATATTTTTGAAGGATTATCTGTTCTCTAACAACCATCCACATTGTGTAGATTGCATGCAAGGAACATTTAAAAACATATATGTTAGCGAGAGAGAGGATTTAATTTGACATATGAATGGATATTTTTTATTATAACTTGTTGGTAATTTACACCAATTGAATGGACTAGCTTAAAGGCCATTAAGATTTAATCTCCATAACTGGTAGAGAATATTAATGTAGCGGCCGCTAGGCTCAAGAATGTATTTATTTGAAAATAGCTATATAATAAAAAAATGATCAAGCTTAGCGGCCATTAAGCTCCTCTCATAATTGATTGTCATTGTAAGCACTATATGTTCAATTGTGGACCGATATTGTTTTTCAATGATAGTAATTATATCATATTGACTGGAATTCACATGTCAAACCCAATTGCAACACTACATTTCAACAAAACGAATAAAAGGAGACAAAAAAATAGTGATTAATACCAGAGAATAGTGATTACTATGAAAAGATGTAAATATAGTGATTACTACAACAAGATGCAAAGATTGTGATTACTATGACAAGAGGTAATGTAAATATATCTTTGTAAATTATAAGCCATATTCGTTTGTCTCAAAGAAAAATCCTAACGACCGCTAAAATTTCTTAATTTCAAAATAACTATTGAATAACAAATCATGGTCTACCTTAGTGGTTACTACGATACTTTCATTACCTCTAGTCATAGAAATCACTAGAATTACAACTTTAGAACAATTGTTATTGTCAATGACTATAACTATATCAAATTAGTTGCACCTTACTAGGTGGAGCCAATTGCTGCACTAATTTCCATCGAGAGGGATCAAGACTTTCTCTTCGTATCAAAGGAATAACATTGTAGCTGATAGGCTAAATTTGAGAATAGAAATATAATAACAAAAATTGGTCTAGTTTAGTGGTTGTTGGGCTCCTATCATTACCATTTTCCATTGTAATCACTATTTGTTCAACTTTAGATTGTTAGTGCTTTTCATTGATTGTAAGTGTCACATATTGGGTAGAATTCACATGGCGGACCCAATTACTGCACTACATTTCGCAAAGAGGCATCTAGTCTTATTTATTTCTCCTAATATATATCTTTGAAAATTGTAATCCATATTTATTAGTATCAGAGAAAAAGGGTATCAACCACTATACTCAAGAATTTCTTAATTTCAAAATAGACGTTGAATAACAAATCATGGAATAGATTAGCAGCCGATATGATTATATCATTACCTATTGTCATAGCAATCACTATATGTACAGCTTTAGATTGATTATAATTATAAATTATTAAAATATTAACAAATTGTCTACACGTTACCTTATGGAGCCAACTCCTACAATTCTTTCCATCGAGAGGGATCAAGGCTTTCTATTCTTATCAAATAAAATGCTTAGCAATCGTGAACCTTCATTACTCTTTGAAAGGAATAATGTTGCGGAAAATATGCTTGACAGTTTTAATTTTGAGAGGATTCAAGACTTATTTATTTCTCCTAGGATATATCTTTGTAATTTATAATCCATATTCGTTCGTATCAAATAAAAATCCTAGTTGCCACTAGGCTTAACAATTTCTCAATTTTAAAGTAGTTATTGATTAAAAACCCATGATATAGCTTAGAGGTCGTCAAGATCCTTTCATTACCTCTTTTTGTAGTAATCACTATCTTTACATCTTTAGATCGATTGTAATTTTCAATGATTATAATTTTTTAAAATCGGTTGTACATTACCTTGTGGAGCCAATTTCTGCACTACGTTTCGTCAAAGGGATCAATACTTTTGATTCATATCAAAGAAAATGTTTAGTGACCACTAATCTTGATTACTAGTTGAAAGGAATAGCGTAGCTGCCGCTAGGCTCCTATCATTATAACCTATCATTGTAATTGTATTGTTTTGGGCAGAATTTCCATGGCATTCCTAATTTTTACACTACATATTTATCTCATATAAGATATATATTTTAAAATTGGAATCCATATATACCCCTGAGAGTAAGTGATATTTTTGTAGTTTCGATAAGATAAATCATTGCAACATATAATTCACATCGGTTCTTTTCAAAGAAAATGCATAGCGATGGCTAAGCTGCTTTATTGATTGATTGAAATGACATATGGTCAGTTGTGAACAATAATTACTTAATTTAGAAATATCGATAGAATAAAAAATCATAATATAGCCTAGCAGCCACTACCTATATACCAATACTCTTGTTATTGTAAACACTATCTTTACAACTTTGAGGAGCTAGTGCTTTTCATTGTTTTAATGCAAAAAACACCTTCTAGGATTTCAAAAAAATTATGCCATGTGTCGTTGTTTTAATGGTACCTATTTATATTATAATATCATGGTTTCATATAGTTTCAAAATATTTTATTTTCGTTTCTTTACATTTAAATTTCGTAATAAATGTGTCAATAATAATGTTTTCTAACTATTAGGTTCAAAACATGCCACGTGGCACAGTATAATTGGATAATTATTTTTCATTTGCGCACTACATCTAACATTGTATAGGTCAATTTTGATTTAAAAAATTCCTATACATTTGTACACTTTATTTCATTTGTTTATTATAATATTATATTTTTATTGTGTTTCAACTATTTTAAGCTATAGCCACATGTCACCATTTTACTGGTTGTTATTTATATTATAATATCGTGGTTTCATATTGTACTTGTTTCTTTACATTTTAATTTCATAATAAATGTGTCAATTATAATGTTTTCTAACTATTGGGTTCAAAATTACCATGTGGCATAGAGTAATTAGAGAATTATATTTCATTAATGCACTACATCTAACATTATCTAGGTGATTTTTAATTAAAAATAAAATAAAATGTACATATAAATTGATATAATTTATTTCTATTGTTTTATTATAATATTATAATGTTTATTATGTTTCAAATATTTTAAGCTACAGCCAATAACAAATGGTGTTGTTTTCAATATTATTTATTTTTTTGATATCCCACACCTTTTCTCAATGAGTGGAAAATTCAAAATTTGAATAGCGAATTCCCCCACATTTTTGAGAATTTGAAATTTCAATATTAACAAAATTTCCCCTGCTCTAATTTTCAAATTTCCACATCCTGAACGTTTTATGTTTTTAAAATTCCTAACGCAGATTGTGCCAGAAAAAATATTAAATACCCCGGAGAACCATTTTTTAGGGTTTTTGTTTTTTTGGTCTTGTAGAACAACAACTCATGAAACCATAGAACAATACAAGCAAGCCAAATATTGCAGGGCCATATGAAATAATCCCAGTCATTTTTTCCAGGGAACAATCAGATAGTAATTATAATCACATTCGTGGATTAAAAAAGGGAATAATCAAGCAGTAACAAAAAGGGTTCTCACACACTGGAGAAGAAAAAAGGGTTGCGGAAAATAGTGCAAATAGTTAGTTTGATACAACAATTGATGGTTTGAATGGCATCACCAAGCACAAAATAATCTCATATCTAAATAAGGTATTTATAAAAAATGTATACTATACTAAATGTGCACCTTTTTTATTGTGGGCTTATTCAATCATTCTGTCTTCGACCAAATCCTATCTTTTTAACCTCAGTCCAACCCTTCTTTCCCCTATAAAAATGTGCTTTGTGGCCTAACTCTACTTACCTGTTCCTTCTGATCATTTTTTCAAACCACCTTGTGATTAATAGTTCCTATCTTTTTCATGTCATTCCAGCCCTTCTTTTCCCTATGAAAACATGATCTGCGGCCCAATTGATCTGTAAAGTTCTACTTTGGAACTCTATGAAATCACACAATTTTGTTGTTTTGCTTTTAACTTTGGAAAATGACATATTGATTGAAGATTAGAGATTTAGTGACAAATTATCTAGTGCTATAGAAAGGAAATTATAGAGAATAGGAAAGAATTCAAACTTCAAACACCAACAATTTTATCCTCGAAACCTCCAATGGAGGAAAACTAGTCGAGAAGGGAAAAATTCTCTTTTTTATCACTTTTATTGGTCAATTATAGACAATTACAGATTACAAGAAGTATAAAATAGAGACAAAAATTTAAACCTCTCCCTTCCTATGCTTGTTTGCTCTGTTTCTACACCTTGCTCCTACAATTCGACTCCAGCACTGAAGAATCTCTACTCACTTGGTCTCATTTAATACTTTGTTTCTTGATCTCTCTAGATCTTTGAATGATCAATTTTCTTTCTCCTTTCATGCATTTATATACCTTCTCATGTCCTCACATGCACTGGAGGGTGTGGGAATGGAAGGGAAGAGACACAGTCGGGCGCTTCAAATTCACATCCATTCATACTCCATTCTTCTTTTCTGTTCAGAAGTCTCAAGACTACCTCCCTGAGTAGACCGGTGGTTTTAGGACCAATGCCCTGGTTGGGCGGAGGTTACAGAACTGCCACCCCTTCAGGACGGAGGTTTTGCAACCATTGATTTACACAGAGTGGTAGTTCTATCTAAAACCTATGTTTACCTCATTTCCTTCGTTTTCTTCAATTATCCTTCTTGGTACTAATGGAGCTCATGAAGTGGTGTGTTTTTCTGGATCCCTATAGATCATACCTCCCCTTATTAGGAGGTTTTTAGTCCCAAAAAATATTAGTGGGGGAGGGGTAGAGGAATCAACTCCCTCTCTTGCTCCTTTGAGTACCACTGGGTCTACCTTGGTATCTTCTCTTGTCCAACCTGCCAAGACTCCTGTGGATCTCTGGTTTACTGCTCCAATTCTACATCCTCCTCTGAGTTGCGTCAATTACAATCCTCTTTGGAAGGCAAATTATATATCTTTCCTTCTTTTTCATGCATAGATGACGTTAGTAGGTGTGAGCTCTTGAAACTTGTTATCACATGCATCTACATGAAGTATTTCCTAAAGGTTTCTTTTAGAACCTTCTCAAGTATGGCGAAGGTCCCATATTGTAGTGGTTTATTCCTTATTTTTTTTCTTTATCTCTTGAGATGGATTGGCCAAATCCTCTCCATGTACAATTCTGCCATAGTCATCATTATTCCTTGTATCTCCTCTTCTCCTTACTGCCCCACATTTAGGTCCAATGAATCAATAGGTAGATATAGCGACTTTATAAGGGAAGTTTGTTTTGCTTCTTGAATGATTAGTTCCTATGGTGGCTTCTTCTATAAAAAAATAACAAGTATTATCCAAAATATCTGTGCTCTCAAGTCCATTTTTCTTTTCTTCCAACAAAAGTAAACAAAACTAATGATTTTCCTGAATAAGTCTTTATGCTTGGTTAGTACTTACCATAGGCTTCTTTGATTTTCTTAGGTGTGCCTAGATGTTGAAACTGAATCCATCCTTGACCCATCTGTATCAGTTCTCCCTTCTTATGAACACATTATCCCTGGCATACAAGTAAGGACTTCCAAAGACAATGTCAAATGTATCAAGTGGAATGACATCAACCTCTATTACATCAATATATTGGGTATTTATCCCAAATTGAAACTTACACCTTCTTGTAACTTGTCTTTCTACACACCTCTTCACCCATTCCAATGGGTATGGACGTGGATGTGCGTAAGTCTCTAGGCCAAGTTTTTCTACAACCACATCAAAAATTAAATTTGAATAAGAACTGTAATATAATAAATCATTTACCTTAGTCTTCTTCATTTGGATTCTCATTTGAAAAAGATTACTCATCTCTTCTTATATTGTTTCCCCATACATGTTAGTGGTTGTGCATCTCAGCCTTTTGTCTACATCAGAATCATCCTCAATCTCCATCTTTCCTTTTATCTTCACAGCGGCCATGGATTTCTTGGAATCCTTGGTTCGGTGCTTTGGGTCTAATTTTAAATGCAAATTCCAACATGTGGAGTCAGTATGTTCATTTATATCAAAACTCTTACAGGAATTATTAGGACCTTTACAAGTATGTAAAGTAGTAGCAGCATGTTTACCTTTCCATTTACCTCTACTACTTTTCTTCTCTTATTCTTTTTCTTGTTGATCTACTGACTAGTCTCCCTTTGGCTTTGTATCTCATTGCTTCTTCCCCTCATAAATGCAGTATGCTTGTATACAAGCTTCATTGAGATCCTTGGGCTTCATAAAGATTACCTTCCTCTGAAGGTGAGTGTGAAGTCCTCCCAAATACTTGGTCAAAATGTCCTCATCCTCCAAGTCCATATTAAGAAACATGGCTTGTCTCCAAAATTCCGTAGTGTATTCCTACACACTTTGACCACTGCCCTCCCTAAAGTACTACCACTTAATCATCATGTCATTATTATGGCCAATAGGATAGATGTTAGCTCTAATCAGTTCTTTAAAACCTTTCCAAGTACTGACAATAGGACGTTTCTTCTTCTCACAAGTGGCTAGATGGTTTTCCCACCAAACCAGAGCATGACCTTCCATTTTTAGATGTTCAAAGGTGATCCTTTATGCCTCAGTGACATTATGCACACTAAAATAGAATTCTGACTATTTTAGCCATTTATCTAATAATTCTACATCTACTTTTCCTTCAAAATTCTTTATTTCAACTTTCATTTTGACTTTAAAAGGTGTATGAGCAGATTTTACCTTTCACTTAGAATTGGCGTCTCTTCTTCAAGCTCTTCCCATTCTTCCTCTTCGTGACTCTTTCCAATACTAAATTTTTCAGCAATTTCTCGAACCAATGATTCCATGGAATCTCGCTTAACTTAAGACATCTTTTTTAGATCTGAAAGCTCTTCTTGTTTTCTATGAAACCTATCCATTATGGTCTCTAGCATCTCGAATCTACAGACCAAGTTCTCTTCCTCTATTTGAGCTTGAATTCTTTATTTCCACTTCTTAGAAATGTATGGTTTGCAAGGTAAAACTTATTCACCTTTGGACCTTGTCACTATCATACAAATCACAATAAAGAATCGAATACCACATTCCTGGATATATAATCAAGTCTGATACCAAAATGATCCGCAAACTTCTACTTTGGAACTCTAAGAAATCACACAATTTTGTTGGTCTACTTTCAACTTTGGAAAATGACATATTGATTGAAGATTATAGCTTTAGTGACTGATTATCTAGTGCTATAGAAAGGAAATTGTAGATAATAGGAAAGAATTCAAACTCCAAACACCAACAATTTTATCCTAGAAACCTCAAATAGTGGAAAACCAGTCGAGAAGGGAAAAAAACTCTTTCTTCCCACTTTTATTGGTTAATTATAGACAATTACATATTACAAGAAGTAGAAAATGGAGACAAAAATGTAAACCTCTTCCTTCATATACGTTCTTTCTCTTTTTATACACCTTGTTCCTACAATTCCACTCCAGCAGTGAAGAATCTCTGCTCACTTGCTCTCATTTAATACTCTATTTATCAATTTCTCTAGATCTTTGAATGATCAATTCTCTTGCTCCTTTCATGTATTTATATGCCTTCTCATGTCCTCCTGTGAACTAGAGGATGTGAAAGGACATGGAAGGGAATAGACACAGTTGGGCACTTTAAATTCTCTTCCATTCGTGCTCCATTCTTCTTTTCTGTTCAGAAGTCTCAGGACCACCACCATGAGTAGACTGGTGGTTTCATGACTACCACCCTGACTAGGCAGAATTTATAGGACTACCACCCCTTCAAGGCAATATTTTTTCAACCACCACTCTACACAAAGCTGTAGTTCTATCCAGAACCTCTATTTACCTCATTTCCTTCATTTTATTCAATTCTCCTTCTTGTTATTGATAGAAATGATGAAGTGGTGTGTTTTTCAGGATCCCTATAGATCACCAACTCTTCTTACTGGTTCCTTCAAATCATTTTGTCACACCATCTTGTTCTTAAAGAAAACAAGGAATCTATTGGGCCCCAACCAAAGAAAATTTAATCCCTTTTCAACTATTGTTTTTATTTCATTTGAACGCTTTCAAGTTTCTGTTGATCTATGTCCCCCTCTGGATTTTTTTCTCGATAATGATGGCCAATCACCTAATCACTAGTTTTTAAAATTATAATGTTTAACAAGACTCAAAATATTGTTTTGGTATTCATTACGTCTACCTTTTTTTCCTTTTAAAATGATGATAGAAATAACCCAAGGTAAATAGTTCATTGTACATTTTTTATATGGTTTCTGTAGACACCTAAAATCCACTTACGTAAGATTTTATGCTAAGATTGTACTAATTATCATCTTTCTCGTCATTTCTGTAATAATTAGTACTTTTCCGTTAATTAGCTAACATTCCTCTTCATATTCGTTAATTAACAACCTTTCGTTAATTAATTATTCTTCCTATCATTAAGGATGTCGATTAACGACCTTTCGTTAATTAATATCCACTTGTACTTGGGTTAATTAATTACGCTTGCAACTCTAAATCAATAAATTACCATTTATTGGATCAAATTCCTCTCTTACATCCTACAAATCATACAAATTTTCCTCTAATTAGCTTCTATAAGCTTACCTCTACCTATTAATTAGTCACCTTTGATTAATTAAAACATCCACCAACTCCCATGACTTACTAATGACAAATTAAACTCTTCTAAATCAAGATTACCTTTTATAAAGCAACCTTATCCATTCCTAATATTTTTTTACCTTTATCCCACATTCATCAATTTGTTGTCATTTCCTCTTCAGGCATGCTACATAAATAACCCTCCTTCTTACCTTTTTTCTTGCACCATGCTTTGAATAGTGAAAACTATAAACATTTTGATCTTGAGCCATTCTTCATTGTTGGAAATAGCTTCTCCATCTTGCATACTTTCACTCAAAATTGATTAATATGGGAATATCCAAAGTGGCCTTGTAGCAATTCTTGGTGAGATTCCATTCTCAATCTTTGAGATCAAGTAGCAAACCACTTTGATTGCTTATGTTCTTCATAGGTTCATAGTTTTAGTTAGCAATCATAGAGAGTATGAAATAGCTTAACATGTAATTTCATTTATGCATTGAAGAAGCATTTCCTTTAATATTTTATCTTGATGGTTCATTATTTAACTAGCATTTTATTTTGAAGCTATGAATATATTAGTTTTAATTTATAGCTTAGTTAATTATACATGAGCAGAGTTGTCGCGTTGACTTTGTGAGAAGATATTCAAGGTTAACAAAATGGTCTAAAACTGTAAAATCATATTAGGTTTTCAATGGTGAGATATTTTTTTGTGCAATGGAAGGTTAAACATATTATATATACGCCTAAATTATATATATATAATATTATAATCACTATGTATTTAAATTTATATATTAAATATTTCAATCACTATGTATCTATGTATGTTAGTCACAATGATATAATTATTTCAAAACAATATTATCAATAGGCCACATATTATTGGCAGAACATACAGTGTTGGCATATACATTAATTCATTAGGTTTGTTGTGGAAGGCCACAATAATATAAGTCTTTCTGGAAGGCCACAAACTAATGTTATTTGGATATTATTTTTCGCTAGGGTATAACACAATACCATATTTGTAGCTTAGAGATCGGTACTCAATAATGCATATCGTGAATTCATATGCCTCTAATACACTACCACATTGTAATATTTGTAACATAGCGGTCGCTATTATTTAACAAAATAAATAAATATATTGTGATTCTAGCATCCGCTAGGTATTTCCACAACATATTATTTGGAGCTTAGTGGTTGCTAGGGTTTCACAAAATAAAGAAAATATATTGTAAGTCTAGTGTCCGCTAGGTATTGCCGCAAAATAAAGAAAGATATTGTAAGTCTAGCGTCTGCTAGGTTTTTCCTCGAAATTTTTTTTCTGAGCTTAGGGATCAGTACTAAAAAACAAATATCATGAATTTATATGCTGCTAATACATTTCTGCAACATATTATTTGAAATAAAGAGGTCGCTAGGATTTAACAAAATAAAGAAATATATTGTGATTCTAGCATCTGCTAGGTATTTCGGAAACATATTATTTGTACATAAGCGGTAACTAGGACTTCACAAATTAAATTAAGGTAGTATGAAATCAGCAACCTCTAGGTATTATAGCTACATAATATTTAAAAAAATCTTTCTACAAGATTTACCATCTTAAATGAAAATGATTTGAGCTTAGTGGTCGCTAGCCTTTACAACGATGTAATAATTTAGGTTTAGTGTTCGTTAGGATTTAACACATAATATTTGGGGCATAGAGGTTGTAAGAATGTAACACATTAAATTAAGATTCCATAAGGCTAGCGTCTGATGATATTTTTGCAGGACTTGTCACCGTATTCGAAATGCTATATAAGTATACATTCAATTCATCTGTTTCCCACCACCTGAATATGGATAATGAAGTAGGCCAGTGAAATTTTCATTCAAAAATGTTTACCATGCTCAAAAGACAAAAATTATCTAAGATGGAAAAAGACATTTTAGAATCACACTTTCAAGAGGTGAAGCAATCTACAAAAGAGAAAACATTATTAAAACAAGCTCAAACTGAATTTAAAAAAAGTTAATTTACATTATCTGAAGAGATTCATTTTTTTTATTTAAATAAAAATTCATTCAAAATTGATATTGGTTGTTTCCATGTTTCTCCTGAAAAATACCAATACAAATCACTTGATTTAGCAAGTGTCATTCTCCTTGTGAACTCTATGTTGTGCAACCCTGTACCTCTTCAGCGGGATGTAATTTTTCTTCCTTTCAAAAAAAATATTGGTGATATATTTGACTTGGATTTTGTGCATGAAATTCATGACATAGAAACTCATTTATATATTATTGATGGGAAACATACAATTGAAGCCCAAAAAAAATCCTTGCATATCCTAATTTTTCATATGTTCATGATAGAATCAAACAAAGGTCTTCTCATATTTTGTCTTCCAAAGCAACAACAGAACAAATAATCAGTATTTGTAAGCAACATAATATGGTAAACAAAACATGGGTGAAAACAATATTTATTGACTTGTTGTACAAAGCCAGGTCAAGCTATATCTTAGAGAAGAGACCACAACATCCTGGTTCTTGTCACTAAAATTTAGAGGGCTGGAAGGTATTTATAAATTGTATTAAGTTTTTTTCACATAGAAATTAACTTACATTATTTCTCATAGAATTCTAAACTAATAAAATTTATTTTAATTTTCATGTGCAGTCATTTGAAAGGAAAATTGTGTTTCTTTTTTAGAAGGGAAAATTGGAAAGTTTGAATAATAAACATTTTTTGTACTCCTAGATGAAATTTGGGATAAGTGGGTTTTATTTTTTTATTTGTATACCAATGGTGGGTTTTCTTGTAGCCCCAAAAAAGATACAGACCTAGATTTCAAGCCAAATTCATTAGATCTACTTATAGCATGAATATTCAAATGCACGAAAGGTATGACAAATGAAGAATTAGATGTCCTTGCAGATAAATAGATTAGTGGTGAATTTTGGTTCAGAGAAGAGTATGGTGTTAATGTAATGTTTCTAAAAGATTACTGCAAAAGAGTAAAGCAGAGTAGAGAAACAAGAGCTAAAGCTATGTCTTATATGCTAGAAATATTTCTAGAATACATTGCTCTTATAGGATGTAATGCATTAAACACGATTTAAAAAAATTCCATCCATGAGTTGATTTTCTCAACTGTCTTAATATCTTAGAGAAGAAAAGAAAAAATTGAAAAGGAAAAAAACACCTTTAGGGAAAATAAATTTACCAAATTATTCAAAAAATGCTATTGAATTACTTGAATTGTATGTTACTGTGGCTAGTAAAAATACTCAACCAAGGATGTCAAATACATATGAATCCACTTATCAATGTTCTTATCCTTTTTTTCTTAGTAGAACATTGAGAGGTTTGGAATTCCATTTACTACCACTCACTATGGAAGTCATAATTGATAATTTTGTAATCTTGTGAGTTCTCACAAAACAATATTGTTGAGATTTTAAGTGTCATTGGGTGCAGTACAATGAGTTGTGTATGTGTCTTTATACTTCCAACAATACAAGCTATCTTATTTGATATTGCTATAAAAAAATACATGAAAAAAATTAAAAAAAGCAATAATTTCATAAGGATGCTACAGAATTTTGAATATAGAACATGCATTTCAAGGGATGTCAGTAATTTTTAGCATATATGGTTTTCATAATTCAACCACTATGGAGGTGGAAGATGTAACAATCTATTGATGAACATAGTGTCTCACTTATGCATTAATAAAGAGAATAGAAAGAAAAATGTTAAAAATATAAACTCAAAAAAAAATTATTTATAGTGATATATAACTGACAAATCCAACTACCTATTTCTTTGGCACACGAATTTAAGAGGACACGTGTATGATTTTATGTTTCTTTCGATTAAATGGCTAATTAATGGCTAACAAAATTTACATGCTCCAAATGGCACACATATTTCTAATGGCGCATGTACTTTTAAATGACGCATTTTACATAGTTTTTTAATGGCTAATTAATTTTGACGCAACCATAACTTTAATTATCAATTTACCTTTAAAATGGTTCTCATTAATGTTGCATTTTGTATTGCAAATAATTAATGGAAGTATTGAATAATATAATTTTTAGAATGAAAATAAAAGGCATTATGTAAATCCCTTATATAATTTGGGTAAAATAAAGCCCTTAATTCTTATGTTTACACTTCAATGTGTGAGTGATCACACTTAGAAGTGCGAGTAGAAAATCACACTTAGATGTTTGATTCGAGACTCGCACTTAGAAGTGTGACCCCAACCTTGCACTTAGAAGTTTGAGTCGAGACATGCCCTTAGAAGTGTGATTCGAGAGAAGTGAGACTCGAGGCTCACACTTAGAAGTGTGACCACTCACACTTGTAAGTTCAATCACTCGCATTTTGAATTCCCAATCAAGTAAATAGCTACATGACTACATTTACAAAACAATGTTACTTATAGACTACTTTAAAAAAATATAAATGACTATTCCATATTTTTTTACTATACATAATATATATATGAAAACATTTTTTATATACAAATTGACGGTAACATTTTAAACATGCAAGTCACACATGACAATTCTACAAAATACTTGAAAGTGTGTTACTTCTAAACTCACAAAAAACATCTAAACGACCATCAAATTTAACACCATTTATAGAAGTTAAGTTCTAAAATATATGACATCTATCTTAGCATATAATTTGGATAGGATTTACAACCTCAACGTTTATTGATTTGAATAAGGTATGCATAAATAGTCATATAAGTAGGATGATATTAAGATTGATATGTGGCATAAATGGATACAATCACTTACATAAAACACTTACGCACTGTCTTGAATGCTACCCAGATTCTATATTTGTTCAATATTTAGATTGAAGGAGGTTTAAGGGATGTTCATATAGGTAAGATGTTTATTTTTATTTTCTCATTTTGATTTCAAGCATTTGATTTAATCTTGGAATTGTTATTGATATTTCTCATTTTCAAATTCTCTATACTAGGTTTAAGATTTAAGTGGCCACGCTACTAATTTTCACTTTTTATGTGTGGATATAGTTGAAAATGAACTTTGTATTTGAAGGAGGAGCATATGTGCATTTACCCTCAAAAGGTGTGATAGTTGTAGAGGGACTAGTATATCCATCAAGAACTACACTTCATTTCATAGAGAAATGGGATCTAGCTTATTCATGGTCACTATAACTATTTTATTCAATGGCAGAGTGAGATTGCCATACACAATTAATGGTTGTGAAACCCTAGAAGAAAGTGAAAACAAGGGATAATTGTACTGATTTCATGGAATCCTGAAAATCACCCATTATGGATACAAACAATCTTATATGAATGGTGAGAAAAGGGAAGTAAATGGAAATATAGGAAAACAAAAAGGGTAGTAAATGGAAATACGGGAAAATACAAAGGGCAGTAAATGGAAATACAAGAAAATAGAAACAACTGCCAAGCAGTGTTGCAACTATTGCATTGATATCCATAATGGTGGAGGGAAATTCTAATATATTGTCACACATGTCTCGTTAAGTGGGACATTTGTCCCATTTTTCAATCACAATATATCGAAGTGGGAAATTGTTATTAACAATATTAATAAAATTATAATGTAATAAAGTTATGAAAAATGATTTATAAAAATATTGAGTGTAACATGTTTAATAAGAAAAGATAATAAATATAATGATATCATGCATTCTTAAATAGGTGGCATGTACTTATTAATATTTTATTTTGAAAATGATGAAAATTTCATTTGTACACTTATAAAATGTTGATGTTAAAGTTGTCATAATTGTTTTGACACTTAAGGGTAGAGTACTATTCTACTGATATGGTGTTTTCTACAACAAACCCTGAGCTTTTATCCTCGATCTCAAATCTCTCTCCCCCTTATTTCGGAGGTCATGGAGCTACTCATGATAGTGTTGGTATGGGGATTCCTTGTTTGGGAGTGGTGGAAAAATTTCACATTAGGGAGGGCCCTATGGAATATGGGGTGCAGGTAGATCTTTTTTAAATGCATTTGTTCCTAGTGGTCACCCCTGGCATTGCTTTTATAGGGGAAGAGGGGGATACATCCCTAACATTACAAAATGAAAGGACCATCAACAGGTTCACTACTGGAATTGATCACAACAAAAAGAAGGAATTTACAGATGCCCCATTTGTTGAGTATGATGCCCTGACACACATTTCCCCCCAGATGTTTTTTACCAATGCACACCATCTCTAGATTTTTTTCCCTACTCTTGTCAGTACTACTTTGTCTCTTTAGCTCCATCAACTTGTTAATGATCTAGATTTGAACCATATACTTGCCCAAAATTTAGGCTATAAGCTAGGTTTTTTTGGCCTCATTTTCTCAAGAAAATGTCTTGTGAATGATTTACCTCTTTTCTCCTATGCGATAGCCTGAGATTCCTAGATTTGTATGACTGACTTCTTTGTCGGAGGAACCAAGAATCGTAATTCTTCCTCTTTTAAGGAGGTACTATTTAAAAATGCCTCTTCCTCAAAATCCCCAACAACTCCCCCTACCCCACCCCCTAATTACATAGTTGAAAAAGCCTCTAAAACCTCGGTCTTAGAGATTCCTAGATTTGTATGACTGACTTCTTTGTCGGAGGAACCAAGAATTGTAATTCTTTCTCTTTTAAGGAGGTACTATTTAAAAATGCCTCTTCCTCAAAATCCCCAACAACTCCCCCTACCCCACCCCCTAATTACATAGTTGAAAAAGCCTCTAAAACCTCAGTCTTAGAGATCAAAGATGAAGAATACCTGGGCCTACTACATGTAAATTAGCGGATAGTTTTTGAGTAGAAAAACTCTGTAATGGTGTTTGGCTATCTGTGAATGTAGTTATCCAATGTGCTACACACCCCTTGTATCAGACTACTTGTACATGGTGTTCCTCGGTGCCCAGGGGTTCTTCATTGTAATAGTTCAATGGACTATGCATGATTATCATAGAGCCAGAAATAGAGGGCCCTTTGTTTCAAGTTTCATGCAGGACTGTATCTTACCCTATGCTGAGTCCATATGTTGCATTACTCCTTACACCTTCTCTATCATGTTATTACAAGTGCTTGTGAGGTTGCTAAATCTATACTCTTTCAAGAACCTATTAATTATTATGTAAAGCATATTGGAAACCTCCTTTGGAGGTTCATCAAGGTATATTTTGATAAATTACATATGCGAGATTTTTTATCACCCTCTTGATCTAGCATTTGTGCTTCTATTTGATCACAACATTGGAAATTGTTCTCAAAGGACGTCCCTTAAAATTGGTGCATCACCTAGTGTAGTCCCATAGTTTTAGACTATGAAAATGTTGAATGTTGATCTCTCATAATCTCTAGAACTCTGGTCTCATCTCTCAAGTCTACTCTCTCTCTCTCAACATACATCCCTAGATCCTCTTGGAAATTGAGTAGATTCCTAGAGCATTGGAGAATAGCTTTATTTCATTAGAAGTTGAGTCTTACACTAGGATTAGGAAGAAGGACCAACTTGTAAGTTAAAAGAGTTCTAGCTACATCTCCTTCAGTTACAGCTACAACTCCCTCAGTTGCAACTACATACCCTACTGTTTCAGCTCCTTCTACAGAGGTTAGGAAGTCATTGGTTACTGCTCCCCCTTTAGAAGGACCATCTCTGGCACCGAAACGGCCTCATGAATTTGATCACTCTGACTTAAATAAGGATTGTAGCCTCCCCCTTGAGGGAATTAAATGTAACCTATAGGACTTAACAGATTATAAGGGGAGGAAATGAAAGATGATAGGAAAACACAAAGGGTAGTAAATTGAAACTACAAGAAAAATAAAAACAACTGCAATAGCAATGATTCAAAACTAGTTGCATCTGATATCCATAACGGTGGAGATAAATTCCTAATATATCACCTTTCTTACGTCTCCTAAAGTCCCCCAGGGATGCACCTTCCCTTCTTTCATTGTCTTTCTTTTTGCTGCTACTGATTGCAGTAGTTTTGGAATTGTTACTTTTCACATCTAGTTAATAATAACTTGCTAATTCTAATATATAGTTATGATCTCCTCTCTTTAGAATCTGGTTCTTGAGTGTCCTCTATGTGTTTGATAAGAAAAAATAATAAATATAATGACATCATTTTATTCTTGGAATAGGCCATTCTTTGCACTTATTATTTTATCTAGCCTCTAGTTCTCCTTGTAAAATGAAGAAAAAATAATTTGTACACTTATAAAATGGTTTTGTTAAAGCTGTCATAATTGTTGTAACACTTATTAATTGAAGATTTTTCCTTCAAATATTATTGAAAATGACATACTTGAATACGATCCATAATTTTTCTTATCATGAAAAAGTAACCAATAGAAAATCAAGAAAATCGATTTTATTGATTTTTAATTTTTTTGAAATTGTTATATTTATATTCTAACATTTGAAATATAGAGACTAGAAATAATAAATGTCTTTGATTGGAGGATATAATAAGAACTAATAAGTTGTGGTGAAAGGTATAGTAACTTGCAATAAGTAGGAACTAATAAACTATGAAATCCATGTTTCAAAACAACCTGTTTAATGTAATTATTAACTCTTTCTTGGTATGTATGATTTGTAGACTAGAAAAGCATAAAAGTAGTTCTCATTATCTAGATTATCTTCTATTTTGAAATGCCTAGCGACCACTAATTTCCATCACAATGATTTCCATTTTACAAACTTATCACATAAGGGTTGAGAAGATGTATCTTAGCGGCTGTTATGCTTATGTGTCTTATCAACCATAAGGATTGTGTAGGTTATCAGTGGCTTATGTAACTTAACAGCCACAAATCTTATGTACCTTAGTGACCACTAGGGTTATGTAGCTTAGTGGCCACAAGGTAGATGTAACTTAGTGGCTAGAAGACAAATGTAACTTTGACGTCGCTAGGATTATTTCACAGAGTATGTACTTTCATCATGTAAGTTAGCGAACGTTATGATTATGTAATATAGAAATCAATAGGCTTATATAATTTGGTGGTCGTCAGGCTTATGTGAGGGTATCAAATTATAACAAAATATACATCCTAAAATAGCGAAACTAAAATCCAAAAATCAGGATTTAGAAATTGGATTCTAATAGTGGTGAAATTGGAATCCAATAATATCATTATTGGAATCCATTAGTAGTGACATTAGAGTCCAATAATAGGTAAATTGGAATCCAATAAATACAAAATCAGAATCCAATAATAGTGAAATTGAATAAGATCAATAATGACAATATTGGAATCCAATATTGCTACTAATGGAATCCAATATTGCTACTAATGGAATCCAGTATAACCAAAAATGGAATCCAATATACGAAAAAACGGAGATGGATTTCTTCCAATACTAGAGTCCAGATTCACTGGAATATGTCCAAACTTAGTGAAATAATCGTTCTTTAGAGTAAACTAGAAATTTTTCCATAATTTTGATGCGTTCCTTGTGGGTTTATAATTTTCTTTTTCTAGATACTTCAAGACTCTTTTTTGTGCATCAGAACTCACTAGAAGATAGGAACAACAGGGATATGCTGCTACAAGTACTTCAGGAAGGTGAAAGAAAAACACTGGGCTCTGTCAAGGTCTTTTGAAGGTTTGAAAGTGCAACATTGCATGATATTGGCCTATTTTATGAATTGTGATTTGATTGTAATTATGATTCTAGAACAATTTAATAGATCGGTTCATATGAACTTGGAGACATATGAAGTTTCCAAACTCCGTAAATAATTATGGTCTCTTCTCGTTAATCCGGTATATTTGCATTTGATTTCTGATTTTTATCTCCACATTAAATCAATATAATTAAAATTGTACAAGCATTTTTTTATCATTCTACAACAGTTTTGCATGAATCAATAAAATATAGTAATTTTAAAGGTTTGATTGAACAGTTGATTTTGGTGAATCAGTTAAATAGTTTTGGATCAGTAATAATTCAAATTTATATCAGATTCTAATCAATTTTGGATTAATTAAAGTCCTGAAAAATTAATTAATTTTTAAGGTCGTGGTAAATAGTTGAAAAAGTAGGATATTTATTGGTGTTAATGGATCAAGTTTTGGTATCAGAGCAAGCTAATTTGACATGTTTCATCACTTCAGATTGTGTAGTTGGTGTAGTTTGTGATGGGATATGTACATGTGCACTATGGGAAAGTTATCAAACATGGGAAAAACTTGATGAGCTTGAGGCTTATAATCGCTAGATCTAATAAGAGAACTCTTATCCTGAGATATCAATGTATGACTCCTTGGAAGAGGGGAATGCTCACTTGAAATTAAAATTACAAACCAAGGATGAACTCTTGGTAAGGTTGCAGTGTGGTGATCATAAAAAGGAAATGCCTTCAACTTTCATATGCAGATACCATGACCGATGAGTGCACTATAAGTTGTTCACCATGTGAATCTTCTTCCCTTTCAGATCCAAATTCAGGTAATGATGCTTTTGGTTCATTTGAAAAACACATTAAAGGAATTAGATCTCTATTATTGTTGAAAATGAGATTTGATAGAAGAGACCTTGAGAAAAATGGCCAAGGAATATACTAACCCAATACAAGTTGAGGATCATCCTCATTTTACATGTTTGGGTTTTCCTAGTGTCGGAATGGATATTGGAGATTTCTCCAAGCACGCTGATGGGAGACAAGATTCCAAACGTAAAGTGTATACCCCACTAGTCCTACAAGAAGATTATGACTAGGAAAATGGTGTTTCTTCATTACATGATGGATTTGGTAAGAGAACACGGAAAAGAGGTAATAAAATTCCACCTCTGCTGTTCTTATCATAATCATAAGAACAATCGAAATTACAAAACTTCTGATCCACTCTTTCAGTTTAAGAAGTATGAATTTGATTTTTTTAAAATGTGGAATGCTTTTCCGTGTACTTTTTGTGGATTACATAACCATTTTGTTGCCAGTTACTAGAAGAGAAGGACATTGTTAAATAAATTGGTGTCATTCATCAAGAACAAGGCAAATCAGAAAGACACAATCTTTTCATTCAGAGGCGAGAAATGGCAATCAAATTTCCTCATCCCAACAAAAGGTAATGAGGAATTTTTGTGCTCATTATCATGTGAATGGGCATCAGGTGGACACTTGTTGGAAACTTCATCCATCACACCATCAGAGTAATGGTAAAATGAAGATGGAATACAAGCCTGTTGCAAAGGTAAGGGAAGTTCCTAATCCACCATCAGTTGACAAGTCAACCCTGGATCAGGTAATACCTGAAAATGAAAGTCCTTTAAAATGGGTTGGTCAACAATTTTTCAATTATATATTGCATAGCTATGATTGTTGAATAGTATGAAATATTTTTGAAGTGCAGATTTGTGAGAAAAATGAGGGACATGTTTACCATACTTAGTGAGCTTTCTTACATTGAAAATTTTGGAAATACTCCATTTATATCTCCTTATTTAGATTTTGAGTTTCTAGTACATAATTAAACTCATATTTACAAGCTTTGGAGATTTGACAGCAGTTTGTATGGGTTGATGGGATTTGACAGTGTTCAGTTTCATACTTGTTTGCAGAATAATTGTTGTTTGGGAATGCATCTATTTTTAGCATATATATGTTAGGTGCATTTTAAGACCCATAATTTGGGCATTTTTGCAGTAGTATATGGTATTAACACCCTTGATATGTAGTTTTGGCAGGCAATTTGTTTTTATCCTAGTTGTAGTGTGCAGAATGTTGGGATAGATATGTTCTCAGTAGATTCACATGATTCAGTTTTGACACTTGTCTATTTTTAGCATATGGTAGTCTAAACATTCTGGATCGTAATATTTGCAGTGGTTAACAATTTCGTAGGGACAGTGGACACTGCCTATTTTTAGCATGTAGTTGTCAATATACACTGATCTATTTTGGAGGAATTACAATTGCAGTGATTGGCCTTATCACAGAGTATTAGTTATACACTTGCCTCTTTTGGAAAACAAGTGTCTATTTTTAAACTTGATCGATTGTTTGTGATGTCAGTTATAGTTACTGAGGATTTGACATTTCACAACTGTTGCAAATATTGGCAGAATCACATAGTATCAGGGGGAAGTTTCCTATTCTGGAAAACAATTATCTAATTTTTACTGATCAATTTTTTGTGATTAGCTGATCAACAATTTGCAGTGATTTAACCCATAATGATATTTCTGGATCATGTATGTGTTTGTTCAATGCAAGAAGATGATTAGCAACATTTGTGGGTGAAAATCATTTTTTGTGGACAAAAATCCTTCCCATTTGGAAGGAATGATCCAGAGGGTAATTTGGGACTTCATAATTTCCCTAAATCTCCCTAAACCATGATGGTACGGTAGAGAATTCTAAGAGATTTCCGACGATATAAGGAACACTGGAAACAGAGATCTATGCTCAAGATACCATTGGTCAAATTTTGGTCAAATATTGGACAAGGTAGGGTCAACTGGCCAATCAGGAATTGACTCGTGGAAAAAGTGAATTTTTAGCAAAAGGGTACAAATTTTTGGTTTTACGACACTGATCTTTAACACTCATGTTTGGAACAGGTGGGCCCGATATTTACTGGCTGGGGGCCCTCAGCCAGGGTCAACACACTTTTATGACTGAGGGGTGTCTTTGCAACTGTAACTTCACATTATTATTGCCAAAATTTTATATATATGCCTCATATTGTATATGCAAACTACATGTGAGACATTTCAGGGTAATTATAATGTAGGGCACTGAGCTCAAGGCGAGTTTGGTGAGATACCACATCACCTTACCTACCTCCCACATGGTTCGGGCCAACTCTTCCACATCTCATGCCTTATCCACAATGAACCATCCAACACAACATTGGTGTTCAAATAATATAGCCCATTAGCCAATGTCTATGTGGCTCCTATTAAACCCACCTACCAGATGGTCTACGTGGCATACAAACATTGCCACAGCACCTATGTGGTGAAACAAACTCCACGACCCAATAACTTGGTGCAATAACTTGGAGACGTGGCGTCCAAAACCCAACATCTCAATTGCCAGCCACCTACATAGAAATAAAAAGGCTCATATGCGTGGCCGCATCCACAACTATATAGGTTGGCCAACCTATATTTAAAATTCTAAATTTTATCTCAATACTTGTGGGATTTGAATCCCCACATAGTCAAGATGTAAGTGGGTTTGTAAGGGAGGATAAAATCCCCAACCACCCACATTCTAAAACAAGCACCCACCACCATGCCATTCATGCTGGCTAATGTTATATAAGGGCTCATTTATAATTAAATAGCAATAAATGGATGACTGTGTTAGAGCCTTAATAAGGTAATTTTGTAAAAGGCAATTTTAGAGGAATTTAGAAGCATATTGGGTCTTCAGAGTAAACTATAAAGTTCTTCAAAATTCTGAGACGCTCCTCATGGGGTTATTATTTCCCCATTCTAGAGACTTCATGATGTTTTTTTTTTCATTAGATCTCACTGGAAGGCTAGGAACAACAGGGATACACTATTACAAGTACTTCATGAAGGTGGAAGACAAACACTGGGCTCTGTCAAGGTATTTCGAAGGTTTGAAAGTGCAACATTTCATGATATTGGTCTATTTTTTTGAATTGTGAGTTGATTATACTAACGATTATGGAAAAATTTAATAGAGAAATTCATATGAACCTGAAGACGTAGGTAGTTGTCAAACTCCATAAACAATTCTAGTGTCGTCTCATTAATCTAGTATATTTAATTTGAAATCTGATTTTTATTTTCACATTTAATTAGTATAATTAAAATTCAAGAACATTAAATATCAGTTTACGACACTTTTGGATGAATTAATAAAAAATAGTAATCTGAATGGTTTGATCAAATAGGTGATTTTTCTGAATCGGTTAAATAGTTTTGGATCAATAATAATTCAGATTTATATCAAATTGTGATCAATTTTGGATTAATTAAAGTCCTGAAAATTGATGAATTTTTAAGGTCCTGGTAAATAGTTGAAAAATTAGGATATTTATTTGTGTTTACGAATCATGGTTTTACTAACTATTCTTTCGATAATGATATTTTGTGAAAATTGAAGATAATCAAATTATTCTTATTGTATCGTATGTTGATGATTTTCTCATTACTAGAAATTCTAATCATTTAATTTTCAAAATTAAATCTAAATTGAAACAATACTTGGAAATGAATTATTTAGGACTATTACATCATTTCTTAAGCGTGGAGTTTTTTTAAGATAAAAATATACTATTATATCTTAGTCACAATATGCTACTAACTTTCTTAGAAGGTTTAATATGGTATATTTTAAATCAATTATTATTCCTATAGAATTTAGTTATAAACTTGATCCTAAACCAAGATGTGAAAAATATAATCCTACTCTTTATAGGAAACTTATAGGTATTTTGATTTATCTTAATATTACTAGACCTAACATTACATATGCAGTAGGTATTGCATCCATAGTTATACATGAGCCATATCAAGATCACTAGAAGTTAGCCAAAATAATATTTAGATATATTAAAGGAACAATTGATTTTGGTTTACATTATAATTCTTATAAAAATGCATGTTTAGATGGATATTATTATTCTCACCATGTTGGTGATGTGATATATAGAAAATCTACAAGTGGATATGTGTTCAAGTATGGTATGAATGTCATTACTTAGAGTAGTAAAAAGAATCCGATAGTACTGAGGAAGAATATAGAAGTGTGATGGAAGCAACAAAAGAAGCCATGTGGCTAAAGTGGTTGTTGAAAGATATTTTCATAGAAGTTAAATTAAGTACTAATCTTTTGTGTGATGGCCATATTTGTGTTTCTCTTATTAATAATCTAGTTCAGCATTAAAGAACAAAACATATATGGATTCTTATGCATTTCATCTGAGATAACATGATCTGTGGTGATATAGATATCAAGTGCTTCTCGAATAAATATCAAGTTATAGATATGTTTATGAATCCATTATTTGATGTAAAGTTTTGAAAGTTTTATGCAATTTTTGGCCCTTCATAGTTTCCATTTATGGGGATTGTGCATGGAAATTCCACCTCCTAACAGTCGGCTGTGTGTTTTCTTTGTCTCCTTTATACTTCTTCTCTAATTAAAGTATTATAAAATATTTTTATGATATTAGTAAACTTATAAATCTAAGTTTATGGTACATTCGAGTGGTATTTCATCTTTTATAAAGGAGTTCTTTATTTTATGAAAGTCTCCAAGAGAAGTTGATATAGGTTTTTCCATGAGAAAATGTGAGATGTAGTCTCACAAATCATGTTAACCTAAATCATAACTTCTTATTTATGGATTACATATCCTTTTGTACCAAAGGGTAAGTTTAACATGATGAAGGTGTATAAATCCTTTAAAAGTGATATGCTAGCCTAAACCTTAACTATGGTTTATGGATTTGTAAATCTTGTTGTATAAACAGGTAACTTTGGCATGTGTTCTCCACTTAATATTAAGGGGGGGGGGGGGGGGGGGGGGGGGGGGGGCATGTGTTCTCCACTTAATATTAAGGGGGGGGGGGGTAGAACATTTAATATTAAGTGTTCTTGTTATTAAACTATAGTTTATAATTAAATAAATTAGAATATATAATATTTTATTTTTTAATGTAAACTACATGTTTATAAAGTTAATTGGTTATTTAAAATCAATTATTAATGTTTTTAGGGTACTTCATGAGAATTCACACCCATTTGGTTTATGTATATTTGTTGGTGAAATAATTTGTCGTGTTACAGATTATGTGTTTCCACCAACACTCATGGGGCCACGCCCCTCCTTCTTATGTATGGGGAGGCTCCCATTATTGAATGAAAACTATCCTAATCCTATTTAACTATTGTGGGGTGTCCAAATAGGTCAGAGATCACATAGGCACACTTCACTGAACCTGTGGAAAAGTGTTTGTACGGAGTACAAGGGAGGAAATTGCAGTGATAAGGGATAAATGAAAGGAATTAGGAGAGAGGGTTATTATTATGAGTAGGCAATAGAAAATTTCACACATGATAACCAGAATAATTCAACATTCAATTGGAGAAAAAAAAATGCAATTAGCAAGACTGATAAACTAGATACACACAGCTCTTTAGGTTCATCTATCAAGGACACCAAGTTCCTTCTCAATCATCATACTTGAAAAGTTACAGAAAAGAGATAATAGAGGAAACATGAGAAAAGGAAAAGGAAGAAATGTATCTTCTATTTCTTGTGTTGGTGATACAAAATTCAACACCCAAACCACAGTCCACAATTACTACAGAGTAGAAACTTTCAAAATCTAGGATCCTTTGGAATGGAGAATCCATTCCAATTTATAGCCTTGTGAATTTCCTTCTCATCTAACCCCACATGACTCTTCATGTTCCTATTCCACTTATGACCTTTAATTTTCCCTTAGAAAATACAAATTGATTATCTCTCTTATAATTTTGAGATAATACTTTTACAATTTACAAATATTGTCACTTAAGAAAATAGGACAAATACCATGATTGTGTATAATGAAGAATTAGAAGAAAGGGAAAGAAGAGGAGAAGAGAAAGGGGATTGACTAATATATTGAAGAAGATCCTTCTGATATAGAACTTATTGATTTGAGGCATGATAATATCACTTTCCTCCTCCCATAAGATGTAAATACACCTCAAATTACCAAATGAGTGTTTAGAAACATTGTTCTGAGATCTTATGATGTGAGTTTGGGAATTAATCATGATGATTCATTCTTTTCATTAATGATTTATAAACCTCTTGATGATTACATTCTTGCCTCACACATTGCACTGCAGCATTGCAAAATTTTATTTACCGCCCTGTGAGTTGTGAGTGCCCAAAAGAAGAAAGATGAGCTCTTTCCTAGCTCATTTGGCTTGACTAGATCAATCATCTCACCAAGATCATTCAGCTCATCTCAACCAGCTCAACCAGATCACCCTAACCAAATCAATCACCCAGGTCACCTGGTAAGATGATGGTTTCCTCTGATGACCTTGAATTTTAATAGAGCCTCAAGTGAAGATCACTTTTTTGACATTCTTAGCTTAAGAGTACATATGATTTTTACATACCTCGATCTTCATGTGCCCCTTATAGGAAAGGATGAGCTCTTGAATATCTCACTTAACTCACCTAACTCACTGAGCTCTCCCATCTCACCGAGCTCATTTCAACTAGCTCATCAAGCTCGCCTCAACCGGCTCACTAAGCTCACCCATCTCACCAAGATCACCTCTATGAGGTGATGATGACTTCATATGACAAACATGATGGCTTATTTTAATGAATCAATGGATTCCTTGACACCTTTTGAATCCTTTCTAGTTGTATAGTGTTTTTTTTCTTTCACCTGTTGCGCCTTGAAATGTTTTTGCCTTGTTTGTGGACACAATTGAGCTCAAGATGATGCTTCAAGATTCCTGTGAAGAGTGAATTTAATTTATTTAGATATGTAATCATATTAAAACCACATGAAGATTCCAAAAATTGATGAGATGATAAAATATGGATCCAACTGCAACTTTCTACATCCAAAATGGAGACTTTCTATTTTAAGCAGGTAGAACCAGGAACTGCTATTTTGGGATCTATCACCTATTTTGCTCAAATTTGGCCTTATAAACCTTTTTGAACAATCCATTATACTATATTTATTATTCCTTGCTAATTTTAGCAAGTTTTTATTTTTAAATAGTTACTTTCTTGTTTTTTACTTTTTTTTGGCAAAATTACCAGTTTTGCCATGTCTTTCATTTTACACTGCTTCTGATTGTTCTGATTGATCAAAACTTGAAATCTGAGGTACTTAGTATTTTTATCTTATGAAGGGTCATGAAATATTATATTTTTATAAACTAGAAAAAATTACCTTGGTTTATATTGGAGACATATATTTTAGATTCAACTCCTCGTCGTGATCTTGTGCTCCAGTTTTCATTGTGTTTCACCCATCAGAATTCTTGAAAATTTAAAAAGAAGTTTCCAAAGGTATGATTTTCAGTTTTGAATATGTAATGGTAGACATTAATGGATTCACTAAGCTTCAATTATCAAAAATATTCTTCAAAAAATAAAAATCAACTCAAACCCTTGGTATGATCAGTTTCCTGGTTCACTGGCAGAGAGAATGGCTATGTTCTTACAACCACGTATGTACTGGAATGATTTTGGGAAATGTGGTAGCTATGTTTTCAATTCTCTGAAGGATTCATGTATTCAACAATGGATTCTTGGTTGAGCCAGGTGAGAAAACCCTTATCAATTAGTCATTTTCAGGCTTTAATGGTCATACGACAGTGATTTAAAAAACTCTAAATATTAAATCTAATTTCATATTCACTACGATGATATACAACAGAATACATATGTTAAACACTCTAAATATGCAACCATGTAATAAAATGAGAAGGATAGGGAATTTATCTGATTTTCACTTATCCTAGAGTATGTCTGAACTAGAGCAACTAATGAACAGGTTAGGCAGAGTGTCATAAATGAATGATATAAATTATGGATCTCATAGACTAAGTCGTACATGGGCACCTTGGATGGGGCAAGGGTAGCTAGGTGCCAGAGACCTTTTGTAGATGATTGTGACTACGTAGAGAGTCATAATTTTATTTCTTCTGTCTCACTAGGGTTTCTCTATCTTTCATTATTAGTTGCATGTATGTCATTGGATGATCATTGAATTCACTTGTAACCTGTAAAATAGATGATATCCTACAAAACCCCAAAACTACGTCAAATCCTAAAAAATAAAGATGTAAATGGGGAGTTAGACTAACCCCAGTGCTCACCTAACAGAGTGATCTTACAACTGAGCATTTCACTACATCTTAGACTCCATGTAGTTCTATGTGCTTGTGTGTGAAATCATGTCCTTAGGTTTCCCTCACACTAATTACGCTAAGGTAGTGGGCTATAGCAAGATAGAATGTAAATGTGTGGGATGAAATTCAGAAACTTCCCCTTCTTATGTAGTGTATGTGGAGTAATAAGCCCAAAAATTCAATCCCTTTGATAATATGTAGATATGTTTTCCCTTTATAATTTCCCACCATTATAATGATATGTATGTTGTGTATATATAATAATTTCGACACTAGTGACATAACATGCCGACTAGGACCTTAGGGTTAGACACGAGCACCTGGGCACTAGTGTACAGGATTGGGTGTTAGTGTCTCTAGACAACTGACGATAAATGTGAGAATACAGACAGATAGGGATCCCTGTGACTTAACCAAAACTGGGTGTAGAAGTGATTGATGTGAGAGATAAAAAATAGAAATAATCAAAACAAGTAAAGGGAATAGGAAATTTGTCACCAGTGAATACTTTTCTTCTAATAGATCCATACATATAACAACATCGTTATTGATATAGTAAAATAGTAGTATGTGCATGATTTTTTGTCTACATTTACCCCTCGTTTATGTTATTTGAAAAAAATTCAAGTAGTGTAAAGGAAATATGGAACATACCGATGAGAAGTACGGAGAAGCCTTGTTTGCAGAAGTGTGTGTAGAATAAGAACATATAGCATGGCAAACCATGGATCAATATGTCAATCCATGTGGTGTAAATAGAGACAATGAACCTTTGTAAAGAGCACTTGGAGAAATTGATGATTTTATTGGAGAATTTGGATATTTTTGAATTGTCACCGATGGAGATTTGAAGGGGTAGGAAGTGATAAATTCCCAACCTAATTTTGTAAAGTTTCAATCAAGGGAGGATTTGGGCATCTTGCCATCAGAAGAAGTGTGTTAAGGAGATAGGCCTAGTTTTACCCTCCAACTATGACTACATCCTCAAAAGTTCCAATCGCTACAGATGGATAAAGACCAAAATTTTTTCCATTTCTATCCATGATTGAATAACCCATATAAGAGCAATATAGGAAAGGAAATGAAGTCTCATTTCCCCCACTCCACAGTTTTCACAATTTTTATAATGTTAGATGGCTTCCATATTAGGTCATCTGGAAGTGATGTAAAAATGATTCCCATGTTAGGTCATCTCAGAAAGTGGTGATGCAACTCCCAAGTTAGGTCATCTGGGAGAGATAATGAAGTGATGTTATGTCGTACCGATCGATTGACTTGATTCAAATATTTAATGATTTTTTTAAAATTAGATGCATGTGATAGATTACTCATGGAGATATTTTCACATTTTTCACCCAAGTTAGGTCATTAGGGGGAATAGATTGAAAATATTTGAATAGATCAATTTGTTCCTTTGTTTGACTAGTGGGAATGAAAAAATTTCAATAATGATGTACTAAGAGTATCAAATGATTATATAATAGCCTGAGGGGTATAATAAGGTGGTCCCCTTTGTATTCCCCCTTTCGGTGAAAAGAAGAGGAGTGAACATAATGAGCACTCAATCAAAAGTAGATGTGAAACGGTGTAATAGTAAGCAAAATGGAGTATAATAAATGTTGCAATACTATGTGTATGGTGAGTTGAAACTATGCCAGATTGGAAAATAGTATTTTGGAATATGTTTAGTGTGGAGATAAGAAAAATTATGCACCAAATGATGTAAATGGGGAAGAAAATGGATCTAGCGAAGCTCAAGATATGAATGAAATCATGTGTCATGTATTTGTTGGAAGGATGGGTGCAAATGGTAGCTATTGAAACGTAAAAATTTCTAAAAGTGCTATATATAGTAATGGTGAAAAGTGAATAGTAACTTCATTTAAACCTTAATGTATTTAGGATTTGAGCTCTGAGCTTGTGAGGATGCCGCAAAGATAGATGAGGGCAGCTAGATAGTACATTATAGGCACATGGGTACAGACAAAGATCCATATTATCCTAGATGCCATCTCGAGATCAGGTGTTCCGCAATCACAAGTTTTCATTATAGTTATGATTGCTTCATTTATGGTAGTAGAGGATGGTGGAATTAGAATCTTGTATAAGATGCATGACATTTGGTATCGTATAGAGGAGCGCATGATGAGGTTTGTATGGGCATGATGTGTGTTGACGCATTTATACAAGGACCTATATAGGTTTACACAAGAGGACAATGGTGGTGGGCTTGGAGCCACCACATTACATTATTTATAAGCATATGAGCATATTTTTATATTGAGGCCACTTGGTAGACTATGTGTGGAGTGGACGAGGCCTAATAAACTCACTGCGAGATGGGTAGGTGCATGGAGTAGGAGGTTGGACACCAATACTTATAGATCTATGTTTGATCACATGGGCCAAGGGGTCATCATATGGAGGCCATATCAAGATTATGGTGGATGGGTAGAGGATGGAGTAGAGATATAGTATAATTGATGTACTATGTGGTTGGAGGATCAGTTCCCAAGGGTAACTGAGTTGTTTCAGGCAGAGCAAGTGTTATGGTAGTTTGGTATGGCTTAGGATGTGCTCCCAGAGCTGTATATATGGTTGTGAGCTACTAGATCACTGAGGTGTCCAAGATTGAGGCCAGGCCTAACAGGGGCATAATTAGTGCACCCAATCCTAGATGAGGTGAATGCATCCATAAGGCTTATATATGTGGATGATGTAGGATGTACCTAGGCTTATAATGTGTGGTGGGAATCTCATTGATGGGTGTTATTGTTTCTAGTTTTTGTAGATGCAACGGGTTCACCATCAATTAGAGGAGTAGAGGGGAAGGCACCCACTACATCTACTCCTCCATATCCATCTATATCTATGTACTTATCTATGAAATTGTGTCCTCATATTTCCCGCATGCCAATGACACCAAGATATCGGCCTATAGCTAGATAAAATGCAAATGTGTGAGATGGAATTCAGAAATTTCCCCTTCCTACGCAGTGTATGTAGAGTAATAAGCCCAAAAATTTAGTCCCTTTGATAATATGTATATATTCTTTCCCTTTATAATTTCCCACCATTATAATGATATGTATGTTGTGTATATATAGGGATTTCTTGCTTGAATTTTGACACTAGTGACATGACATGCCTACTAGGACCTCAAGATAGGAGAAAAAACCCGAAAAGGCTGATCACAAATGTAAAAAATGTGAACATGAACAAAGAGGACATGAGTTCCTAAGTTAGATAGGAGCACCTAGTTTTTAATGTCTAGGATTGGGTGCTAGTTTCTTGAGACAACTGATGACAAGTGAGAAAATACTGGCAGACTTGGATCCATGTAACCTAACTAGAACTGGGTGCAGAAGTGACAGGTGTGAGAGATAAAAAACAATAGAAATAATCAATGCAAGTAGAGGGACTAGGAATTGTGTCACCAGTGATAATTTTCTAACAAAATATCCATACATAGAACAACATACTTTGTGTTATAGTAAAATAGTAGTATGTGCGTGAGTTTGTGTCTACAGACAATTAAATTTACATGCGGCAGGGTAGAAGAAACCAGGGAAAAGTTAAGGTTTTAAATATTATTGGAGAGGGGTGTATTTTATTTTCCATTTGGGATAGATATAAGGGGGGGAGTTCTCCCTCACCTTGGCTTTCCATGTTTCATAGTATGATTGCATGATGAGGGGAAGGGTGAAAACTAGATTTTAGCACCATGGGGGCTGAGTCTAGGCGTATAAGGAACAATGAAAGGGGATAAAGAGAGTGTAAATTTTATTTTCCTTTCTATTCCAATGGAATAGCTATATCAGGGATAGAAAAAATTTCACTCATGTGGTGATGACAAGTGGCGAGGTCAGATTTGGTGTGGGGGAAGTGAAGGAAGGCATACTTTAGCACTTTAGGAGCTTAAAATTGATTGTATGAAAAACCATGAAAGAGGAAAGAGAGGGGAAAATTTTATTTTCCTCTTTGTCCCCTTGGGACAGATATATAAGGGAAAAAAATCACCCTACCCTAGTGATGACAAGTGGCGTACTTTCATTGCATGATGGGAGGGGTTACAAATAGGTGAAAAAGGCCTGCAGAGTGCTTAATAGGATCATATGAGGAACCTGGAAGAAAAAATGGGGTAGAGAACATTTCCTTGTCCATTTTATCCCCTTTGTATAGGGACAAGGTGGACACAAAAATTCTCCTCAATCTAGATTTGACAAGTGTCCTCTTGCAAAATTGACTAAGTACGAGAGCATACCTGTGAGAGAGAGAAACTTGAAGATGAGGTTACCAGAGCTCCAAGATGTATTTTTTGATGAAACCTTATCTAATTTTGACTCCCAATATCCTTCCAAGATCAATGATATAGGTATAATCTTCCAATTCTTCCTTAAACACCCTAAAAAATCACATTTTGTCTCAATAAAACAGGGTGTGTCTGCATAATTTGAGTTTCCTTGAGAAATACTTGATTCTACTGAAACTTTTGAAATTTCCATGATGTATATAGCTCTTCTATATTTCCAATGAATGATTATTTTACTCATAAATTATTACAGAGCTCTCATAATCATCCATGGAAGATCACGTACCTATTTTGACTATACACTCCTTGCACCTTAGAAACCTGATGTTGCACAACTTGTCCCTAAACTTCAAAAAAATTCCTAAGATTTCCTAAATCAGTTCCAAAAATTTCCTAGCTCTTTAATACCACCTCTATATTAATTTGATCCTTTCTTCCCCTCCTATAGGATGCCTTCCAGTCTTGAGAAGGTCAAAATTATCCTTTCTGGGCCTTCTAGGAAATTAGTCGTTGGAAGAATCTCACTGAATGAAATTGTTGACCTTGTCACATCATTTAAAACACCCATTATTTTTTGTTCATTATCTTTGAAGTACCTATAAGATCAATATGGACAAGACATAGTAAACAAACTGAATAGGAGAGGGTTGTGGAAAGACTAGGGAGAAAATAATACAAATTTGGGTAAGTTGTCATGCTTGAAAGTCTCAAATTTCATGTTACACATTTGCATGATAACAGTTGGCTCTAGGTTGGGGACTTTTCTAGATCGATTGTAATGAGTAAAAGATAAGCAAGAAATCCATAATCTTAAAACACTACATGGACCAATGCCTTATCCATTGGGCTATACAGAGTCACCAAAGAGATACATGACACAAGTTCCTTTTCTGAACACACACACATGACAAGAAGCAAATCCTTGACAAGAAAAGGAAACACATGACGAGAATACACAACATAAGGGAAACACAAAATGATATAAGAAACACACAATGAAACAACCTAAATCACCTATACACATGTGGGGGACATCATGCTTTCATTGAAGCACTAATTTATAATGAGTGTTTACCCATAAATGAGTATCACCGGATTCTTTTCTTCCGCAAACCTGCTGACAGGATCACTAAAATAAAAACCTCTTCTCAACTTCTTGAGAAACCTAGCATGATTTCTAGTGTAATTGATGATCCTCTCATTCATTTCATTTCTTTTGTTGCTTTGACATATTTTTTCCATTTTCTCATTGATTCTCAAGTTTGTTCCACTTGTTGATTTTACAGTGTTTTTTTGAAGATGAGCCTCGATCATATTTGCCTCATCATTCACATACCATGGTCTTCATAACTTGATAGAAATTTTCTCTTTGCCTATCATCTATTTCATGGTCATTGTCTTCATGAGTTGATTATCGGAATATACTTCAGAAACTTTGACATTATCACCAATATTTTGATGTTCCATGTTTCTCAATTGTATAAATATATAATCTTCCTCATACCTCAACTCTTTTGCAACATACCTCCTTATATAGTGTGTCATGTGTATTGCATCATCCTCTTGGAAAGAGAATGATCTCATGGTCAATTATGCAACATGAAAACTATCATCTTCCTCATTTTTTCTATCTTAAAGGCTAATGACACACCAATGCAAAGTCAATAACACAAAGTAGAGTAGTCAATAGAGACTAGTAGGCAAATAGGTAGTGATGAGATAAAGATACATGATGTGATTGTAAAGGGTGAGGGTGAGGATAGATGGAGGGTTGATGATCTAAGACAAGAGATAGATGTACTGACATGGTCTATACATGGGAAGAGGTGGGGTAAGGATCCAATATCCTATGTCGATACATAAGAGCAGCAGGCATTGAGCACCATCAGAGTGACCACGTCGAGATAGAGGTTGAGATGTGGAGATTGTGGTGGAGTCATTATTATGATGTCTTTATCTCCTCCTCATCCTCCACCATACCACTACCATCTTGTGGATCTCTCATCTCTAAAGTCACCCCTACCGCATGCCCTCTCGAACCAGACACTAAATCTCGTGTGGTATCTACATCATTCCTTAGGGAAAGATTTTTTGGTGCATCATCCTCATCACTTGTCACCTCATACATTAGCACTAGTCACCCATCTCCACTAAATCATAAATATCTAACCAGCTCTAGTGGTACCCCCTACCATATCCCAAATTGCCTCATCATGTGGCCATACTGAACTAGTTGTCTTTCATGCCCACCTCTTAATCATCCATCTAACTCTCCACACTCACCGTAGCTTCAGTTCATCCTTTTCCCATCCTAAAAACCCCACCACATCCCTATATGACCTCGATATAATATCACTTTACTCCAAACTCACCAACATCTGTCGATAGTGATCCATCGCGCCCTCTTGTCTATGTATGAAAAACTCTCTATCCTTTTTCCACCATAAATAGAATGGTGAATCCATCGATAACTACTCATGGATAGATGATGTAAACCCACACTTCTTGTCCACTGTTATATTCTCCCATGCCCACAGCTGTAATAGACCCCCCATACTCAAACCCACCCATAGCCAGCTAGTGTATTGCTACAACTCTAAATATGTTTATGCTAGCAAATCCTACCCCCATGCATATATTGTGCCACAATTTATAAACTCCAACAATACCTCATCTAACCCCCATGGGAATGGATACCCTAGTGAATATGGAAAAATAATATTGCAAATAATGTTGGACATATACTTCATCACTCATATATTTGTACCCCACTCATACATCTCATGATATATAAATTCCTCACTCTCAATATCAATCCCATTTTCCATGGGCCCATACAACCTCTATAACATCCCATCTTGTATAGTCATATTTGTCACTGAGACCACCTACTTACACTTAATTGGAATTTGAAATATCCTCCATACGTCATCTAGTGTGATCATCATCACACCATTCACCAAATGAAATATGTTCATATCACTATTAGATCTCTCCAACACTGTCAGCAAGCATCTCTAGACACAAAATTGCACACTTACTACTATTTATTATATCACCAAGTATGGTGTTTTATATATGGATCTTGTGTCCGAAAATTATTCACTAACCACACATTTCCCGTTCCATTCACTTGTGTCATTGGTTTTTGTTTCTTTAATATTTCACACTCATCACTCATACACCCAAGTCTAGTCAAGTCACAGGGATCCATGTCTCTTAGTCTTCACATTTTTCATCAATTGTATTTGGACACTCATGCCCAGGACTGAAGACTAGAGCCTATGCGCTCCTGTCCATCCTGGGCACCCATGTCATCTTTATTTTTTATTTTATTTTTGACATTTTAGGTCATTCTTTTCAGTTTTGCCACTCATATACCAAGGTACTAGTCGGCATGTTGAGTCATAAGTGTCAAAATTCAAGTAAGAGATCCCTATATAAACACAACATACATACCATTATAATGGCGGTCAATTTCTATCAAGGGATATCTATCTACATGTCAAAGGGACTGTATTTGGGCTTATTACTCTACATACACACTGCATAGGAAGGGGAAGTTCATTTTTCCATCCACACATTTCCATTCTATCTAGCTAATGTTTGTTATCTTGGCATCATCAGCGTGAGGGAAACTTAGAAGCACTATTACACAAATAATCACATAGAACTACATTGGGTCTAAGATGTAGTACATCACTCAGTCATAAGTTCATTGGTTTGATAGATGAGGACAATCTGACCCCTCATTTTGCATCTTTCTTTTTTAGGATTTGATGTCTTTTTTAGGGTTTTATAGAAGGTTTTTGTATTGCAGATTTACATGTACTTTTGCAGTCAAAGTGCAACACAAATGTGATCAAAGGAAAATAAGTGAACCCTATGGACGGTGTTAAAACTAGATTCTGACATTTTTCACAGTCTACAATGCCCACCAAAGGTCTAGGGAACCCATAGGCACCCCTGCTCCTATTCAGGTGCCTGTGGCTAGGCATTTCCAACACCTCTGCTTTTTTCTGAGAAGGATTATGAAAATTTGAGTTTCTATTTCACTAGTTTTTCCAGTCCACACACACTCTGGGATAAGAGAAATCAAGGTAAGTTCCCTATCTCTCTAATTTTCTTTTACAATTAGATAAAATAATTTTCCTATCTTTTGTATTTCATTATATATCATTATAATAATCATTGCTTTCATATTTTAATAAAATATCCAGATTTTATTGAATCATTTTTTGTGAACCCGTAGCTTAGAACTCCTTACCCTGAGATCCACTAAAACCCTAATGGTTAAGAATATATCTTCTCCTCCTAGGAAATTTATGCCTCATGAGAGTGTTGATGATGAAGAAACTATAGCTGAACTTAGCAATCTCTATCACAATACTACTCTTTTAGATGATACTCAAAGATAATTGTTGGCTCATGAATGCAATGTTCCTAATAGCTATGATCATTCTACCATTAGGGTTGTTTCTTATCCAGTAATTTTTTCTCGTTATACTCCTTACTATTATGTAAGCAATAGGCCTCCTCCACCTTATTCTATTTCTCATGAAACTCTAGATGAAGTTGATATTGATTATTTGCTTGGTCTTGATTACAATAATACATATAAAACACATGATGAAAATATACTTGTGCATGATTTTGTTTCTAATATTAGTTAGGATGATTGTATAGCTTCATCTCATACTCCTTGCATTTCTGAAAATTTTTCTAGTGATTTTATAGATGCATCTCATATTAGTGTTTCTCCTACTTCATTGTATATTGATGATATGCTTAATGAAATCCTTGCATCTGATTATTTCTCTGATATTGATGATACACATACTAGTAATGACTCTACTTATTTACATATTGTTGAATGTGAATTCTCTACCCCACTTTCATCTTCTTCTGAGATTTTGTTTAGTAGCATGTATGTTGATTCATCCCCATGTATTGTTTCATCTCCTAACAACTCTTCTGATGATATTCCTTCTACTTCTTTTGATATTCCATGTTCTTCATCACATAGTATTTGTTTCACACCTAAATCTAGTGTGCCTATAGCATCGGCATCCTCAACATCTTCTTCAAACATCCCTATGATCACTCATAATGGCAAGCTTCAACCACTCAATACACCATTCACATCTTCTACCATTCCTTCACATGATATCTTATCACTCATGCATGATGTTAGTCAATTAAAATGTTAGGTCCAATCTCTCACTCTTGAAATCAAGGCCTATTATGCTTCTATTGATAACAATTATTTACATGTAAATCCTATTCTAAAAAATATTCACAATTCAACATTCCTTAAGGATTTCATTATGTCTACATTTTCATGCTTTGATGTCATTGGAAATCCATATTTGCATTTCAAGAATTATCATCTAGTTATGGCTTCCTACTTGAATAATCAGTTGTTGCTAAAATCTTTTTGTCATAGTCTTACTAATGATGCTCTCAAATGGTACACACATCTACCTTTTGGATCTATTAGTACCTATTATGAGATGGAATAGGTCTTCCTTCACCCCTTTATACTTAACAATGGCCCTAGAGTCACATATGATCACTTACCTGGCTTACATTAATGCAAGAAAAAACATATTATTGATTACATTCTACATTTCAATTCTTTTATGCATCAGTTACTCTTTCAGCCAATTGATCTAGAAAACATATTCATGTTTTGTCATGGTTTGATTCATGCTTTAAAGTTGAAGACACCTAAATTTTGTATCTATACCTTTTCTGCCTGTGTGCGCATATTTTTAACATGGTCTTATCCATACCCATTAATTTAATTTAAGTTCCCAAACCCCAACACCTCTAGCCATAATTAATTCATATTAATTAATTAAATTCTTATTAATTAATTAATACACATTACCTTTCCCTAATAGACTTTATATTTTGCATCCCTATGTTTTCTCTAACTTATCTCTACCTCCAATTCATCTGTGACACACCTTATTCCCACCTACATGCTTTAAATCATTTTCCCAATCCTTAAAATCCCAAAATCACGTCAAAAACATAAAATCTAGCCCCTTTGGGGAAACTTTCCCTGCATTTTTTGGTGACCTCACCTAGTCATCATCGACCCTATAAAATTAATTTGCTTCTTTCCATAATCATCAAATACATAGGAACATCTAAGCTTCCGTGTGATCTATCAACTCTCTCCCATGCCAGAGCATTCTTGAAGAAGTTAAAGACCTTTCAGACCTCCTTGGAACATGTTTGCATTACGCATAATCATCCTTTGTAAGCTTATCATTATATTTGTGTTTCTTTATTCAATATTTTATTGTATTATCATTATTTTTCTTATATATAACCTCTTGTAAGAGCAAATCATCCTCAACAACACTCAAATTTATGTCATCATCTTCCTCTTCTAGTTTTATACTAGAAAGTTACTTTTTCAACTTGCCTTTCCTCAGCCTTGTTCACTTTGCTATAATCATCGTCACCTAGCTTGATTCGTCATCAACTCAGTCCTCTATAATTGTTTTTTCTACTTTCTGAGCCTTCTCTAGTCCCTACATGTGCTTTGTACCTTCCCCGGCCTATTAAAGCACCATCTTGTCCCTCTGTTACATCAAAACCAGCCTATCTACACTCCATTCATTGTCACTTCACCGTCATTTTTATCAACCAGGGTCTTGGTTCCCAATCTACCATTCCAATCTTTGTTTTGTGTTACCTTCTGGTCTTTGGTCTCTTCTCCCTCATATTTCATCTATAGGTTAATTGCAACATCTTCAAACCTCTGTTGATTCTAGTTTACATACAGATCTGGCATGGTTTACATATTTCTCTTGTCACTTAGATCCTCACACCCATGTCATCATCAACCTACCTTTGCACAATCAGGGTCACCCCTGACTCAGTCAGGTATTATTTACTTTATGTTTTAATTAATCTAATCAGTACTTGGATCAATCATTATCATTTTTAGATTCTGTATTTCTTCATTTTCTACATACTATCGATTATTATCCATCATTTATATAGATTTCATTTAACAAATGGGGGTTGACATCCACCGATAAATTTAAAACTTCCTAGAATTACATTGTCATGTAACCCCCGCATAAACCATTTAATCTATTTCCATGTTTAGTGATTATTATTTGTAGGTTATCACCTTGTAGTAGCAAGGATCCATCATCTACTTTATGCCTATCTCCATCCTATCACATCAGAGGTAACATAAACCCTTCGTCATTTCTAAGTTGTGTACTTTCTTTAATAGCTAACTCATTTGAAATGAATGAGAAAATACTACAACATTCCTGGCACTCCCGATGGGACCACCCTTTAGGTGATCCCTTTCATTTCTTCCATTTTTTTTTGTCTTCTACTAACATTGTAACATAAGGCTTCTCTTTTTGCTTGCTCATGTTGGCTTGACTGTTGGATTTCTATTCCCACCTAGATTTCAGATAAAAAGGAAAATATTTATTTAGGTATTCTTCTTTTTTCCATATTTTTCTCATTTCTACATTGCACTTCCCTTTCATGTGTGTGTCCTCATCAAAAGATCACACTTTGATTTAGTATTAAAAATAACCTTTTTCTGCATTATGTTTACTGACATAGCTTAAGTAAGGGTTAACCTTCTACATCTCACATCTTCACACACAACCAAAACCTCACACATCAAAACAATGCCCTTCTTGGTTGACTGATTGGGATTTGATCACCCAACAGGAAGCTGCATGAGACTTCCCAAGCCATAACAAACCTAAAACCAGAAATAGATTACCTTCTCCTAGGTACCTTGTTATCCATCCTTTGTACTTTTTCACACTTTCTTAGTAATCTAAAAAACATAAAAATAATCCTCTGCTTGACCTTATTAGGTAAAACTTATTTCATGCTTGTAATTACTCATTCCGCAGCCAAGAAAATGGAACAAAACTTTGCTTCAAATAGTTCCTCATCTCAAACATCTACCACAGTTACCTCATTTGTACCCTTGATTATTTATCTTATGGAAACTCATCCTCTCATAAAATGTCTCTCAACAAGGACCCCTTGGTCACACTACAACCTTAGAAGAGACCAATCCATTCTTACACCATCAATATATCTCGTCTAGGCCAGCTACCCCACCATTTGTTAGATCGGAACCTTTTGGACCTCCTAGAGTCTCTCTTAGTGAGACCATGTTTAAAGACATTATGGATGTCAATCCAGTGGCACTCCAAGATTATCTCCTTAGGAGATCCACTCATCTCGCCCCATATTTTCCACCGCTTCAAAAACTTTATCCTTATCATACCAATCCCCAAACCACCCAATTTGTAGTAAATAAACTTTCTACAACCCATCTTGCTTCCTCTTCAACAATCCCCCATCTCACCAAACTACCCAGATAGTCATGCCTATTCCTCATAACCTCCCTCTAATCACCAAAAAAATCAACATTACCCTCCCTCTCACCTCTTCGATCATTATCTTCACTAGTTTCCATAGCCAACATACCCAAACATCACATCCTTCATTCAAACAGCATGACCTCCTCACATCTAGCATGTCTGTCAATATTTCTCAACCCTCTTTCATGAGTGCTCTACATTATTTAAATTCTAATCCATTTCATCAAAAATTTCATCCCATTCATACCCACATCTCCACTAAACACTTGCCTCATCAACCTACTCAGTCCTAACAATCATACCATGTTCCCATTTCTCAAAAACAATTCTTTCAACAACCACCCCTTCAATCACATCCCATGATTTACACACACCCCCATAAAATTCCTCAAACACCCTCACATCCGTAAATTTACCAAAAAACTCATCCGGCCACTTTGTATATGCAACCACCACCTTTAATCCCCAAACAAACTCTCTTGAATGACCTTATGCATGCTCTCATGAATAGGTTAGCCAACCTCAAAGCCGCTACTCTAGGATCCAAGGTTTCATTATCATACAAAAAAAATTAACGATCATATTCACCCATCCATACCAATTAAATTGTGTCCTCTACATTGGGAATTACAAAAAATCTCCAAGTTTAACAGAAAATAGGATCCACAATATCATCTTCATGTATTCAGACATATGTGCTACCTTATTGCACATGATCAACACTTAATGCTTCACACTTTCCCCATCTCCTTAGATGGTCCCGTGCTATACTAGTACAATATTATTCCTAAATATTCTATATTTTCCTTCTCCCAACTTGTTCAACTATTTTTAAAATACTTTTCAATTAACATTGCGTGAAAAATAATGATCAATGATCTATACACCATCTAGCAGTTTGAAGAATATTCCATCACAAAATTTGTTGTACAATGGCGTGGCATTATAATCTAGTTATCCTTCCCTCTTCTGTAAACTGATATCATCGAGCTCTTCTCATGTTTGTGTGCGAAGCATATATCTTCTACTTTACAAATCCAATCATTCCAAACCTTCGACAAATTCTTCACCATGGCACATAAACTTGAAATACGCGCCCTTGAGCAGGTTCATTTAAAATTAAAATCAAACAAACCTAAACATGAATTTACCAAGTCCTCCACGTAAAATTACAAATCAATGGTAGCGGCCAATGTTCTTGTCATTAAATCATCTTCTGCACCTAGACTCAACAAAAATCCCTTCAACCAATTCCCAACTACACTCCCCTAGGGGAGTCATATAGTACAATATTTGACAAGTTAATGGTAGTAAACCTTATCACACATCCTCATCTCCCACCCTTTGATGAGTCATGACCAAAACCCATATGGTATCATGAAGACGATTATTGCAAGTACCACTAAGTCCTAGGGCATGACATAAGGAGATGTCTAACTTTCAAGGATTTAGTCAAAAAACTCATTGATCGGGGTGATCTCCAAGTAAACAATCTAAATGTCTCACCCAATTAACCACTTGACATCTTCAAACAACCTTTCCCAAATCATGCACCAACAATCCAAGCTAATACTTCTGCTACAACCCAACCACCCAACACTCACACTATAAATACTTCATATCATTAATCAGGAGCCAATCCCATCCACAACTTATTCTCCTTCATCATCGGTCACATCAACCCCAGTGATATTGTTCCTACATCTATCATACCTACATTTATCTTTACATCCACTCCCACATCTATAACTACTAGAACCCCATTTTCAAATATATCATTCATGCCCTTAGAGACATTCATGAAGCAACCATTCCAACCTATTTCCACATCCAACATTGGTCCTCCATCCACTCCCATATCTTTTACATCCACTTCGTAATAATTGACTACCTCGCTTATGTCCATTCCACATTTTCCCGTCATACCATCCGTAGAACCTAGGATGGTTCCTCTTATTATTATTTTACCCACATCAATTTTTGTAACCACATCCACACTACCTTCTTCCTTCACACCAATTTCATCATTTGAGGAATTCTTAAAATCACTTCACCTTGCAATGACCTCAAATGTTCCTTCCATTTCATCAACATAATCTAGCCCATCTATGCTTTCCTTAGGTCACATCAAACAAATGTTGCTTCTTACACCCGTACCAACCATGACATCACCACATGACCTTCCAGTTGAAATTTTTGTCACTCCTCCCAAGAGTGCATCTCCACATATGAAATATGTAATCATTTATAGAGTTATAAAATCCAATGTAATGTCGTCTATTTCGGGATCCCGAACATTTCATCCCACCAACCCAAAACCATTCAATACTAAAGCACCAACCAATATCAAAACTAGATTCAAATCACATCAACATACTCAAACTTTACCCCAAACATCCAAGATAGCTAACAAGGCATCTTCTAGAACTTTGGTTGGATCATATATGGAAATCTTCCAACACTTACTATAAACCTCTGCAATACACTTCGACCTATCAAGGCCTTTAAACCAAATAGAAATAAGCCTTCATGGTTTAATTCTAACCTTATGTGCACCTATCATTGTACCCCTGGACATGATACTGAGAATTGTAGAGCACTTTAAACCATTATTCATAACCTTATTGAAGAGGAAATATCTCTTCTTGGACCAAGTTATTCCCTTCCACATCTAGTCCAACATTTGTCATCTTTCCTTTGGGAGATGATTATTCCAAGGATGGTCCCCCTTTATTCATTAATTTTGTTTGGGTAACCACTCTATCTAGCCCATGTGATCCAAAATCAACCACCGAACCAAAATCCAAGACTTTTGTATCCATTCCCTCTCCTAAGGAGTTAACCACAGGTGTCAGTCTTAGTAGCCCCAAGGCCCATTGAACAGAGTATAGTCAAACAACCCCACTAGGCCCTGGTAAATATGTCACTCTACGAGCTCATCCAAATCTTGCCAGACTATAGACATGCTCTCACTGAATCCTTAAATCATATCATGACATCCACTAACAAGGCTCAGCCCTTCGCATCTCTAGTAGGAGCACTTACTGCCTATGTGGATATCTCATTCGATGATGCTGAAATTTTGGACATCTCACCGAAAGAACGTGACCTTCCCCTCTTTATGATGGTCAGGATTAATGATACATTCATTCAACGATCCATGATCAATAGTGGGGCAAGCATTAATATCCTTCCATCACATACTTTTTATCAACTTGATACAAAAGGCATTTTTCACTCAAACACCTACGGTTCTTCGCACTTTCAACGATGTCATCGCTCCCATCTTAGGAACGGATGTTCTTCCCATCCATGTCAGTGAGAAGCTCCTCCATGAGGTCTTCTACATCATTGAGGGAGAATTTCAGTACAATCTTCTCTTGGGATGACCATGGATCTGTACCATGCGTTGCATAAAGTAGAAGAACAATTTTTATGCAAGAATATGACACAATAATGTAAATCTTCTTTGTATATCTCTATATGAAATACATTAGCTATTATATAGGCAATATAATAGCTTAAAATACTTCGTATTAAATAGGAATCACAATTAACAGATAAATCATTTAATCAATTTACGGGTGTAACAACTGACTTAATAATACAAGTTATTTTAACAACTCGTATAACAATATTAATCTATATTATATTATTGTTAATGAGTTATCAAACTCATATAATAATATAATGATTTAATAATGTTTACAACAATTAATTCCTAACATTCACCCCATTGGTGTGAACATTATTAATTCCCAATATTCACCCCCTTAATGTGAACATGACGAAAAACTATATTCGAAGAAGATGAACCACCTCCTGAAAGCACTTCTTAGACCAGGTATAGACTCTATAGATTATCTCTTTACCCTTGTAAAGGCATAGTTTTGAGCCAAATTATGTTGGAATGCTCCCTTCCTCTTTGCGTTCCTGTGGGACTTTCCCTTCCTCCTTGAGCACTCAAATTCTAGATCTCCAAGATCCACAAGCTTCACACTAGCTGGATAACCATCCCTTGAGTCTACCTCGAAGTCTTCTCCTGTTCCCCAAAAGTGAGTATTCTAAAAACATGATTCTTCACCAAAATATTGGAAAGGAGTTTATTCAAAAAATAATCACACTACAAACATGAACACTGAAATTCATTGAAAATAGAAACCACACTACACACATGTCACCAGATCAGTGTGTGGCTCCGTCATTGGTGACTGACGAGATGTTGTTGATCAACCTCCAACCTCCATTTTCCTCCATCCTCTAATTTCATACTGCTACCTCAGCCAGATGTGATCATGAAGCTCAATAACATGCCTTGAATGTTGGATTCCACCCAAAATGCGTTTATAAGGCAAAAAAAAATTACAATTTTTACAATTTTCCTAATAATCACCTAAATGACGATAACAAAACAATACTTGACTATTAACAATTTGAATTTTTGAATATTGACTCACAGAATATAATGTCACAACAAAGACTCTTTTATAGTGACGACACTTACACAATGGACTTTTGATGACTAGATAATATTTGACAAGAAATGTCATAAAAAACTTTTGACTTATAAAAGAAACGCAAGATAACTCTAGAATTTTTATTGAATAAAAATGATCTACAGATTTGTACTAAGACTACCTATTTAACAAAGGGATATAATAACTTTATAAACAAATTAGACCTAAGAAATAATGAAATATTTTTTAAATATGACTTTGACCATATTCAAAACTTGATTTCCATCCTAAAATAAATAATGACACCACATATAATTTATGTGAACAAAATGAGGTCTTTAATGGAAGACAAAATATTTAATCCCCCAAATTAAATTTTGACCGTAAACTCTGGGCACAAATTGACAACTAACAGATCCAAAGCAAGTGGAAGGGAAGGAAATGGACCACGTGAAGGTATCTATGACTAAGCCAAGCATGAGTTGATCCAACGTAGGATGTAGAAATACAATAAGTAACCACACATTTAATTCATGTTGAGGTACTTAGAATGTGTGATTTTTGAGATGAAATAGATATATCATGTGCAAAGCTTGCAGGTTGGAGATGGGTACGTATTTAAGGAGACTCCAAGTGGATAAAACAAATATCTCTCAAATCAAGAGCTGCAAAGATTTTACCTCAATAGCAAGTTTTTCTTTCTTTATTTTGCACAATTTGGGTCATGCAAGGCATACACGTGGGCTCTCAAATGGAATATAAATTTCTAACATCCAACATGTTGATAAAAAAATCATGTGATCCAACTACAAAAGCCAATGAAATCAATGCAAGTAACTCAAAGTTAATGAAGGTCTCGGGTGATCCTTCCCACGAACCAATATTGCACCAATCTCTGTTTTGGAATAAATCTTCCTCTTCTAGCTTCAAAACAGCTGAGCATGAGCTTTATATTCCAAAAATCACATATTAAAGTGATGGTTCAGAGGATTGGATCATGTATTGGTGATGTACACAAATACTTGTCTGATCGCTTAAATAGCTAGACTGAGATTAGAGATATCACCACTAGTTTCAAAAATAATTCTCTGGCATAAAAATATAAATGAAGAAACTCACAAATTTGGGGCAAGATTACAAACTGTGGCACTTCCCCTACTACCGATCTATTTATCCATAACAAGTATAGAACTAGTTTTTCTTTGATACCAAATAAAGTTGAAGAACAATTTTTATTTAACAATATGACACAATAATGTAATGCTTCTCTGTATATCTCTATATGAAATATATTAGCTATTATATAGGCAATATAATAGCTTAAATTACTTCCTATTAAATAGGAAGAAAAATTAACAAATAACACGTTTAATCAATTTACGAGTGTAACAACTGACTTAATAATACGAGTTGTTTTAACAACTCGTATAAAAATATTAATCTATATTATATTATTGTTAATGAGTTATCAAAATCATATAATAATATAATGAATTAATAATGTTTACAATAATTAATTCCTAACATTGTGTCCCCTCTACACTTCATCGTTCCCTTAAGTATGAGTGTGAGGGAAAAAATTTGACACTTCCTGGGGATGTTCCTCCTTTTAAAATGTGTAACATGACCTATAGACCAAATGATGTACTCATTCCCAAGAAAGATTCATCTACACAATCCACTAGCTCAGTCATCCCCTCATCCAAACTCCATAACAATGACTCCCTAGATAACGTAATGGATACACTTACGATGGGGGAGTATCATCTCCTCACACTCAACACGCTTCCCATTCATCACCAAATTGATAGACCTATTATCACTAATCTGGCACTATAATAATTCTCCACCAGGAACTCCTCGTGCTATGATTATTTACTAATGCACAACTTTATTTTGGTGGTAGTAATCTAGAAACACAATAACAGATATAACACAAGAATACCATAGACTATGATATAAAGGAATGATGACAAATTTGAAATATAAGTGTAAATTATATTATCAACATGAAATTGTTACAATCTCACCCATGAAGTACTTCAAGTGTTACCAACTCCGCTTGCCTTCCAACAATAACTATGGGAGAAAATTAACAATTACACCTCTTAATGGCTTCTTTAACACACCTTCTAAATGATGGCTTCCTTCACACTTTCTCATACAATATTTCTCACTACTTCCTTCTATGCTAAATGAGGGGGTGGCCTCTTGATTTATAGAACTTTCAGGCTTATCCACCTTATATCTAAGATAGGATAAGAAATATACTCTAACAAATCATATCTCATACCTTAACTCTTATCTTTACATGTAGAGTTATCTTTTAAGGTAAGATAAACCTGATCATTTCACATGGGTTCCACCTTTTTAGATTTTTTACAAATAAAATACACAAAATATTTATGACATCACTCCTTGTCCTTATTACAAATATAATATTTATAATTCCTAATCATGTAGACCCTACTTCTCTACTTACCCTAACTTTGACATTTTAACATTACCAGACCACTTATGACAAATATTTAATTTTTACCACAACATTCCTATTGTACTTTTCTTGTTACCATACTATACATTATTGGCAGCATCATACTAGAAACATTGTTATCTTCTATCGGATGCCACAACAAATTATACTTAACAACATCCTATTCCTAATACATACATTAATGAAATAGAAATTAAGGAGAAAAATTTTAGTGTCAACGTCTTCCCCCTTCCTAGATTCTACTCCATCCTTGGAGTAGATTATTTTGGTGCCTATAAAATATTTAACTTGTTGTGGTTGACCCATTTCGTAATGGGAGTACCATCTGATTCTTCTATTCGATATGTACCATTTTCATGCATAGCTACTATTTTTTAGGGGCCTATCCATTTGGGAAGAAGTTTTCTATGCCTCCTCTTTTTGTATCGAGAATCATATACTAGGACCAAGTCATTCACCTGAAATGGAGACCAGAGGATATTTTGATCAAAGTACTCATTTTGCTTCATTTTCTTCTTATAGCTTATATCCTTTGTTATTTCTCTCATTTCCTCTAGAAAATGAAGATGTACCAACCTTTCCTTTACCAAATCACTTTCATCCATCCTTTCATTTTTCATTATTCTCACATTGGGAATATCAAACTCAATAGGAAGAACTAGATCAATGTTATAAGCCAACTGAAATGGGGAGTATCATGTTGCTGACTTTGATGTTTCCCTATCTGCCCACAATGTTGCATGAATCATTTTATCCCATTTATGTACTTGTAAAATTGTATCTTTTGCTAGAATTTGACACAATACATAATTTTTTTCACTCCACCTGTCCATTTGTGTTTGGTTTCTAAGTTGTTTCCTTCATGTGCTTAATAGAAAACTTGTTGAATAGGGATTCTACCACCTCATTAATGAAGTGGATTCCTTTATCTATTATAATTTCTAATGGACAACCAAATCTAGTGATAATGAGCTCATACATGAACCTTTTCACTTCATCCATGGAATTTGTTTTCAAGGGCCTAGCTTCAACCCACTTGGTTAAATAATATTTGGCGATTATAATATACTTATTTTGGCATGGGGTAGTTGGAAGTGGACCTACAATATCTATTCCCCACTTTTCAAAGGGACCAAGTGGAAGAATAGGGCATAATGGAGATGATGAAGTCTTACGGTTCCCATTTGTTTGATGAATATCACATGTCTTACAATAATTATAACAATCTCTAAAAAGAGTGAGCCAATGATAACCTGCATCTAAGATCCTTCTTGTTGTAAGTTGTCTAGAGAATTTTCCTCCACATGTACCATTGTGGAATTCTTTCATTAGCTCTTCACCTTGATCACGTCCAATTTCTCTCTTATACTATCCATCAAGGCCTATTCGAAATAATACTCCATGCATAATAGAATATGTACGAAAGGATTGAGTAATATTCCTCTTAGTCTTTGCACTGGCACCATCAAGAAACTTGAAATCATTCAGATAATTCCAAATATCTATGTATTCACTAGGGATTGTGTCAAGGGATAATAATGTTGCATCTAGGAAATCATCAGCATCACAAGATGAACCTAAACCATCATAGGCTCGAGAGAGAGTACATCTTACTATCCTTCCTGATGGGTTCGGATTATTTACAATATGTTTTAGATCCTGATGATCTGTTACAACTGTAAATTTCTACCCTAGCAAGTAATTTCTAAACTTTTTTATAGTAAAAATGATAGCTAGAGCCTCTTTTTCAGTTACAGTACAATTTACCTCAGCACTGCTCATTTGTCTACTCCCAAAGTAAATTGGATGATCATTCCCATTTTCATCCTTTTGGCTCAGAGTAATTCCTAGTGTTGTATTTAAAGCATTATTATACACAATGAATGGCTTGCTCTAGTCTAGATTCTTTAAAACAGACGAAGACAACAAAGCTTCCTTTAGTTGTCCAAAAGCTTTGTGTGTCTTTTTTCTAGGTTCATAAGTAACATCCTTCTTCAAGAATTAGGTTAGTGGTTGTGTAATCTTTGAGAAATTTTTTATGAACCTTCTATAGTAACCCACATGGCCTAAGAATGATCTCAACTTACTTCTATTCATAAGAAATGGTAACTCCTTGATTTTTGAAACTTTTTCAGGATCGGTACCAATACCATCTCTAGATACAACATGCCCTAACAAAATGCCTTTAGAACATACAAAGACACACTTTGTAGGGTTTAGTGAGGATTTTTCTTCATCTAACCTTTAAAATAATGTCTCCATCTGGTACAAGTGGTCTATTTTTCTCCCATAGATGCAAAACTCATCCAGAAATACTCTGATGAAGCTTCCAATTTAGGGTTCAAACACCCTATTCATCAAGCACTAGAATATTGTTGGAGCATTACACAACCCAAATGACATAACTCTATAAGAAAATGTTCCCCAAGGAGTGGTGAACATAGTCTTCAGCTAATCTTTCTCCGCTATACGAACTTGGTTGTATCCACTATAGCCATCTGCAAAACTATAGCACTCTTGGCTAGCTACTTCGTCCAAGATCTGATCTAAGAATGGAAGAGGGTAATGATCCTTATTTTTTGCCTTGTTAAGATTCCTATAATCAACACAAATGTGTAGCTTCCCATTCTTTTTTATTGAGATCACAATGGGAGAAACTCATTCTGAATTCTCCACAACAAATATGAATCTTGCATCAAACAACTTATCTATTTCTTCTTTTACAGTCTTGGAAAAATTAGGATTCCTTCTATATGGCATTTACTTTATGGGCTTAACACCATCTACTGGCTCAATAGAATGTTCTACCCAACTTACTTGACAGATTTCCTTGTAATAAAAAGTGAATAAGTGCATGTACCTTCGAAAGAGCTGGAGGTATGATTCCTTCTCACTCTCCATCACAGCATCACCAATCTTTATTTATTGGAGACGATCATCAATTTCTTCTTCAGATAATTTTATGGGTTCATGAGTCAGTGTGACTAGAAGGATATCCATGACCGAAACATCAACCTCACTTTTTTCATCTATTGTGTCCACTTCACTAGTACTAAAATAATTAGAGGATGTCCAATAATCAGTTTCATCACTTGAATCCACAAGTTTTTCCTTATGATACCAAGGGATCACATTTATCTTCACCCTCTCTCTGCCACGTCCAATTGTCATGAATCCTTCATTCCTGTAGTTTCTTGCATGAACTCTCCTTAGCCATGGCCTTCCCAACAACATTGGGTGTGTAACAGTACCATTTTTCATCACCTAAAAGTCTACCACACATACAACACCCATAACAAATATTGTCACATCTAAAACAACACCTTTTGGTTTAGTTTTTCCCTTATTTAATTACCTTAACATAAGTGTTGAGGGGAAATTAATTTTTAAACCCAACATATTCATTAAAAACTTGGTCATTACATTAACTGCAGCACCTCCATCTACTAAGACATCATGAATTGAAATACCATTACATAATACCTCAGATTTTGGAGCGTAGGGATCTGCCTCTTCTTCCAAAATAGGAACCTCAACCTCCTTTCTTCATCGAGCATTGAGTCCACTTCGTAGCTCCCACCTCTTCTCAGAAGACATAGCAAGAAGTTGACCATATGAAATATTTACAGGCCTTTTGGATAGATCTTCTAGGATGGAGTATGGTCCTTGCCCCTATGAAATTAAAAAAACCTTGCACACCCAACATTATTCTCTTATGTTTCTTACTAGTTTCCCCTTTCATCTTCTTAGGATCATTTCCATCTTGGTTATATTTTTCTTTCTTTCTTTTTGTCATAGGCACATCTACTTCATTATTTATACTCCTATCTACTACATCGAAAGAATTCACAGGTGCTTTTCCTTTATCATTCTCTTGTACTAGATGTGGAAGCTCTATCAGGGAAATTATTCTTATAATGACCCTTCTTATGAAAACCATAACATACAACCTTAGATATATTTATTTTTGGACCCCTATCTCCCTAGAAATTTTGGGAACTAAATTCCTTTCCTTGAAGAAGATTAATAGTTAACTAGCCCATCTTCCTAATGAGATCTTCATACTCAGTGTAGGTACTAGAGATAATATTTTTGCTCACCAAAAGTGGTTGTGGTGTTTTAACCAAAGGTGTTGGTGTAGGATCCACCTTGATAACAGCGTCTATGGGCTCCTCTTCCATGCTATCTTCTTACCTTCTAGCAATCTCCTTTGCTTGTTCGAGGGTTGTTGGGTGGTCATACTTCACTCATTATCTAATCTTTGGCTTCATTCCAAGAATGAAGTGCTTACATAGGAGATTATCTATGCCATTTATAAACCCATTTGATTATCCTTCCTTTCAGATCTGGGCATCGAGATTTCTCCTTAACTCCAGAGCATGAGCATGATAATATTTTATCTTCTCCTTCTCTCCTTGGGCTAGCTTTGTGATCTTGATCATGAGATCTGCATATTTCTGTTGTTCACCAAATTCTTCAAGAAAAATTTCAATTAATAAATCCCATGATTTTTTCACATTATCACCTAGTGTTTCAAATCACCTAAGGGTTGAACCATCCAAAAAAGTAGGAAAAAATTCAATCCATTATTTTCTTCTTATAAAGCCATTACAAATGCAAGATCGTTTTAATTCTTGAATGAAAGAGGGAGCATCTTTGTTAGATTGGGCTAAAAAAATAGGAATCTTTCCCATTTTCAAAAGCAACCACAGTGAAATACCAACCCATAAGTACAATCAACAAGACTTATGTGCACAAATAATTAGAATCACTATAATAGAGAATGACTTTTCACCTTTCTATAGTAAAATAGGAATGACCACGGTAAACTTATATTTACTATAGTAAAATTTGACTTACTGTGGTAAATATTATTCATGGTAAAAAATGACTTTACTATGGTAAATACTATTCATGGTAAAAAGTGACTTTACTATGGTAAATACTATTTACGGTAAAAAATGACTTTACTGCAGTAAATACTATTCACTGTAAAAAGTGACTTCACTGTGGTAAATACTATTCATGGTAAAACGTGACTTTACTGTGGTAAATAATATACATGGTAAAAAATGACTTTACCATGGTAACTACTATGCACAGTTAAAACAAGGTTACCCTTCAAATGATTTCTGACTAAGTGGAAATATCTCTCCAGAAACCCCACCAACAAGGAATGGTCCCAGCAACGGAACCAAAATGTCATCACCAATCCGGCACTATGATACTTCTCCACCGGGAACTCCTCATGCTATGATTATTTATTAATGCACAACTTTTAGTTTGGTGGTAGTAATATGTAAACACAATAATAGACATAACACAAGAATATCATAGACTATGATATAAAGGAATGATGACAAATCTGAAATATTAAGTGTAAATTATATTATCAACATGAAATTGTTACAATATCACGCATGAAGTAATTCAAGTGTTACCAACTCCACTTGCCTTTCAACAACAACTATGGGAGAAACTTCACAATTACACCTCTTAATGGCTTCTTTAACACACCTTCTAAATGATGGCTTCTTTCACACTTTCTCATACAATATTTCTCACTACTTCCTTCTATGCTAAATGAGGGGGGGTGGCCTCTCTATTTTTAGAATTTTAAGACTTATCCACCTTATCTCTAAGATAGGATAAGAAATATACTCTGACGAATCATATCCCATACCTTAACTCTTATCTTTACATGTAGGATTATCTTTTAAGATAATATAAACCTTATCATTTCACATGGGTTCGACCTTTTTTAAACTTTTTACAAATAAAATACAATAAATATTTATGAAATCACTCTTTGTCCTTATTACAAATATAATATTTATAATTCCTAATCATGTAGACCCTACTTTTCTACTTACCCTAACTTTGACATTTTAACATTACCGAACCACTTACAAAAAATATTTACTTTTTACCAAAACATTCCTATTGTACTTTGATTGTTACCGTACTATACATTATTGGTGGCATTGTACTGGCAGCGCCATTATCTTCTATCAGATGTCACTACTAATTATACTTAACAACATCCTATTCCTAATACATACATTAATGAAATAGAAATTATGGTAGAAAATTTTAGTGTCGACAGACCTTATAAAGCACCCATGTACCTAAAAAAATCAGAGATTTTATTCCTTTTGGTTCACCACATCTTTGCACCAATCTCATTTATGGTGGTTTCAATACCACCTCTTATAACATCGATGATATTTTATATGTTGAACCTTATACCGATGGTTTTGATTTCCTCAAAAAACCATATTTTTCCCAAACCTATCTCCATCATTACGCATGGAAAGAATTTGGCATGGGACATATGGCCTTATTATCAATCAGTGTCACAAACCTCATGAAAAATTTGGGTTAGGCTACTAGGAGCATTCCCCTGACCCCATTCCACCATCTAATATATTCATGGACATGCCTTCTCCACCTTCCCCATCTTTTATTATTCTCAAAGACATGGAAATTCCTTCTCCACCTTCTCCATCCTTTCTAACTCTCAAAGAGATGGAAATGGATGACATCATTTCTATTGCTTCCAAATTTTTTTAGTCTCTACCAAATCTTTGTGTCTGGTCACTTATCAGTGTGAAAATAAGACTAGGTCCCTTCCCCTTCAACATTTTGAAATGATAGAAGAAGATTATTCTACCATTAACATACTTTAGTGTGTTGATGATGACGCCATCCTTTCCCATATGGGGGTAGAAGGTTCTTATCTTCATAAGACCTTAACATTCGACACACCTACTCATCTCAACAAAGCCACCATCAATGTCAATATTGGGAATCCTCAGGAGCCTCGCATTCTCAAAGTGGGTCAATCTCTCAATCCACATGAGCTTGAATCTTTCACTACATTCATCTCTTGTAATATCCAGGCATTTACATGGTCTTATTCAGATATGCCAAGTCTTGACCCTTCTATCATCATCCATAATATCGTCACCTTTCCGAATGCTAAACCGATAAAGTAGAAGCTTCATCGTATGCATACTCATGTTTCCCTACTTGTCAAAGAGGTGTTGCAGCACCTTCTTTCTACTAATTTAATTATCCCCATTGATTATCCCTAATGGGTTTCCAACATTTTCCTAGTCACTAAGGCATCTGGAAAACTTCATCTTTACATTGATTTTCGAGATCTCAATCTCGCTTGCCCCAAAGATGAGTTCCCTCTTTCAAATATCGATCAGCATTTGGATCGTACTGTGGGTCATGAGGTGCTCTCTCTCATAGATGGTTTCTTTATTTATGATAAAATTCTTATCGCCCTATAAGACCAACACTAGACTTCCTTTATCACCCCTTGGGGGACCTTTTGTTATCATGTCATGCCTTTCAGTCTGAAAAATGTCGACGCTACCTATCAGCAGGCCATGAATTATATCTTTCATAATCTCATCCATAGAACCATAGAAGATTATGTTGATGATATTTTAGTAAAATCTAAACATTTACGTGACTATCTCTCCATTCTTGAGGTTATCTTCGAGCGCCTTATTCATTTTTATCTTCACCTTAATCCAGCCAAGTATGTATTTGGAGTCTTAACTAGAAAATTCCTTGGCTTTATCATTTTTATTACAAGCATTGAATGTTACCCCACAAATATTAAGGAAATCATTGAAATGTCTCCTCCTCTGAATCTTAAGTAGTTTCGTAGCCTTCAACACTACCTCCAATCCATCTGTTGTTTCATCTCCCAACTTTCATATCATCATCAACCCTTTCATCACCTCCTTTGGAAGGACATAGAATTCAATTGGTACCATGATTATCAAAATGATTTTTATGATCTTAAACAATATCTCTTATCCCTACCAGTGCTTACACCTCCACGTGATGGGGAGCCCTTTTATTTAGACATCTCTTCTACCAATCAGGCCTTAGGAGCTATGTTAGCACATCGTTATGACCAAGGTTGTGAGCAGGACGTTTATTACATCATTCACACCCTTCATGAATTTTAAACCCGCTACACTGAAGTTAAAAATTTGTGTTAAGCTCTCTTCTTTGCTACTTTGAAGCTTCGGCACTATCTTTTTAATCATAAGACATATGTTGTTACTAGTTTCCATCTCCTTAAGATGATGAATTCTAAACCATATCATAATGACCATATCACTCAGTGGCTCATCCTCATGTCTGAGTTAAACCTTGAGTTCATCTATAAAAAATATATTGAGGGCCAAGATATTGCAGATCAATTATCAAAAACCCCCCTTCCTAGTTCACATTTTCCTCATGAGCAATTTCCAGATGAATCCATTAATCAATTTCATCATGAATATGGCACTCTTAAATTTAGTCTCTTCTTTGATGGTTCTAAGTGTCAGCAAGTGGGAGGTACTGGTTTCATTCTCCTTCCTCCTTGGGAAACTCTTATTCCCCTCACAAACAAACTTAACATTGAGTGTACAAACAATATGGAAGAATATGAGGCCCTTATCTTAGATCTTGAAACCATTACATTTTTAGGTGTTCAAATTCTTGACATCTACAGAGATTCTGAGCTTATAATCAAACAAGTCATAGGTGAGTATCAATGCAAAAATGATGCCCTTCAAAAATATCGTGACATTGTTCATCTTCTCCTTGAAGCCTTTGATTCTTACACCATCCAAGTTGTTCCCAAATCGACCAATCGTTTTGCTGACATGATGGCATCCCTCGTAGCTCTTATTCCATGGAAAACAAAGGAATCCAAGTGTAGACACCCAAATTTGGTCACAACCCTCTAAGCCCATTCCAATTAATTAATTTGACACATCCCCCAATCATGACCCATCCACACATTATTATTAATTTAAATACCCATATTAAGTTAATAATTCCCTCATTTCTCCACCTCATCATGGAACCTTTCCAAGCCTATTTATTAACCTACAATAATTCATTTACTTCCCTAACTAACTATGACCTCTTCTAAACCTAACTATGACTTCTTCTACACTTCTCCCACATATTTCCCACTTCATTTAGCGATAACCCACACTCCTAGTCCATAAAAAACTTTGACCAACGCCAAAAATAGAGAGAAAAGGCTATTTTTGGAAAATATGACCTTTTCTCCCTAACCAACAATGGTTATTATTTGGCTAGTGTCACTCACCTAACCATCATTGGCTTCCTTAAATACAGAATTCCATCCCTTTTCCTAGGTTCCTCCATCTTGGATTTTTGAGTTCTAGCATTCTTAGCTCTTGCATCCAGGCATTCAAAACAAGATTCTGACGACCAACACAGTACCTGAGCACTCACATTCTTCATCAATAATCATCTTGTTTCTCTAGAGCTTCAGATCATTCACACAAGGTGACACCAAGCCTTCATTCTTGCTATAGTGGATCTTGACCTGTTTCTTCTCCAAGCACCTACCAACAACCATCATCTATCAACCTCCAATATCTGGGTAAGTACTTTAATCTGGTTGTTAAGTTTCATTATCTTCAGGTATTAAATCATTTATTTTCTAGATTGCTTCCCTCCCGAGTACCTCCTACACCCACCTACCTGACAACCTTCCCATTTGAACCTCTATGTCCCCCTAACCACCTATTTTACCATCTCTGAGTCTTCACATAAATCCTAACACCTAGCCTAAGCCTTCCCAACTCTTTGTGTAATCATAGAGAGCTCCTTACCATCCCATTTTATCCTTTTTATCTAATTTCCCCTACCGTTGTCGGTCGCCCAATCGGCATCGACTATTGCTAGGTATCGGCATCGATCACCTAACTTATATCAATCACTGTGTCTGGTAATTTCCCCCAAACCAGCAAGCCCGTAACTCACTCAAAATCACCCAAAACCTTACCCAATCTCACCTAGACCTCTTTAACAACCTCTGCCACACCTATCTACCTTGACCACCCCCAACCTTTTTCTAGATTTAAATACATATTCAATATTTAGCTTAAATCTAGTTTATTGTTAGTATATGAGATACCTAAATCATGTTACTACAATAGGACCTTTCACTTCTTGTTATTTCTTTGCATTAAATTGTATATTGAAAGTGGATTGACAACATTTCAAGGAAGCACTCAGCTTCCCCGGATCTAGCTTGTGCTAGGCAGTCCACTAACCTATATTATTGACTCTATTTGGTGGTATTGTTTTATATTGCAGGTAGTCCTTCCTAGCCAAAAAGGATCTCTTCATGATCATCCTAGTCTTCTACAACATGCACAACCTTCTTTGACTTCATAGGTATTCCTCCTCACCTCACCTTACCTTATCTATTTTATACACAACATTGTGGTGAAACATTTTTGGCACGCCCAGTGGGACCCTCGTTTGTGGATTCCTTTCTATTCATGTAGGTTACATCTTGTGTGTTTCCTTTCTAAATCGTTATTCACTAATTCTTTTTCTTTGGTAATCTGCTCCATCTTTCTAATTGATCTAAATGAAACACTTATTTTGGTGCATTTAAAAAGAATCCTTCTTCTTTCTTATGTTCTTACATTAGTGAAATTCATCCTTCTTCCTATTCACTCTTGTTTACATCGAATATCATATTTCGATTTGGGTTTAAAACACTTGCATTTCATCCTTGTATGTCTGCATATTTAGCTCACATAGTTAAGTAGCAATCATATGACGGAGGTCATGACCATTTTTTGATTGATTAATAAAGCATAGTTCACATTTGTGCACACACTCCCTTTTCCAAATCACTTAACACAATTTACAAACTTCTTAAACATTCCCTTCCAGGAAGAAGACATCAAGGATTTAAAAACCCGTTGATGGTGGGCCCCACCTAGTGTTCTGGCTAGTTTATCATATTAGAGCTTGGACCTCATGTACCAAAGGTATATCGAGGACTCCTTCACCAAAAAAAACCTGAAACCATCCATAGATTGCTTTCTAGGTACCTTCATTATCCAAACATTCTATTTCATTCACAATATGTTCTAAGGCATAAGCCAAACAACACTAAAATATTTCCTAGGGTAATGTGTTGCTAGTTTTTTGCTTGTGGATTGTCACTTTATTTCTTGTTTTATGTAGTTTGAGTTGTGAGGACATATTCATCACTTTTTCTTCCTTTTTCACACTCAACAATCACAACTGGTTAATTCTAGTTTTTCCTGAGTGTGATAAATCATCTTTATCATACATAACCTCTTTCGGGGATTTCTCTTCATCAAAATTAACTCAAATAATCTTAATTTCTTCACTTCCCATTTTTTATTAGTAACCGCCAACATTGGTCCAGCGACCGACATCAGTTCTTTAATCATACTGTACACTAGTTAACTGACCAGTATTGGTCTCTCTGTTTTTTATTTTCTATGTCAAAAATGATCAATTCCTAAATTATTTTCAAACAACATGATTCTTTCAATTAATTAGTTCCTGAGTCTCTATCACCCTTAACAGACCCTAGAATACCCATTTTTACACTTTTCATACCCAAAAATCTCAATTTCTTCACTTCCCCAATTTTTATCAATCACCGGCATTGATCTTTCTGCCTAATCAGCACCAGTTTACTGACCAGTATCGATTCTCTGTGTTTTTTATTTTTATCAGAAAATAACAACCTATTTCTATCCTCTAGACTTCACCAAACATCTGTTTATGAGTTTATGTCAGTTCTGCAGAGCCTAGAATACCTATCTTCCAGCTTTCTTATGGTTTGGACTCACCAACAGGTATTATCTTTTTCCTTTCACGCTAGTTACATACCATTACCTACTTCACCTTTGTCGTCATCTATTTCTTCACCAATGGACCCCAACATTCTTGTAATTATACCTACAGGTGACGAGGAATTCGCTAAATTCCTCGATCATAATGTCATAGCCTTACAACATTACCTTGCTCACTCTTCTACCCACGACTCATCGGGCCAGCCGTTGTTTGGTATGCCTACCTCCATGCCCCCTGCCATATCCATGAATGCTACTTTAGCATTACCTACTCCCATGTCAACACCACCTACTACACCCTTCCATCACACCTTCAACATTTGTCACACCTTCAATGTCCATCACTCCCCTGACCTCTACCAGTACCTTGACATCTTACATATCCTCATCCACCATTCCTAGTAGAGGGATCCCCACATCATCAGTACCTATTAATTCATAGTTGTCAGTTGTATTGGCATCTTATACCCCCTTTCAGAATTTGGTCCTTTCTATACCCCAAACTCTTCCACCCATTTCTACGAGGGTCTTTACACAAGATCCTCCCACCTACACCCCACCTCAGTCAGATCCTATAGCATCCACTTCATAGTCAAGATACATGCCCTCATCATCTATTCCTGCCTACATACCCACTTCTCATTTCACATATTCAGCACCACCATACACTGGTATGTCGTCTATGACCTATTCATCTCATCCACCCCTTATACCACAGGGGGTGCTCCTCAATCTAATCCTACCATGGATCTTATCAAGATGATGATGGATAAGATGCAAACACTCAAGGCCTCTATTTCTGGATCTCGTAATGTCCTCACTTATGATGAAAATTGTAATGAGCCCATTTACCCATCCATACCTATCCACCCTTATCCCACACAATGGGAGTTACCCAAGTTCAATCATTTCAATAGCAAGGAAGACCCTCAACAACATTTACAATCATTCAAACACATGTGTTATATGATCACCCATAACGATGCCTTTCTCCTTAGAACTTTCCCCATGTCACTGTCGGGAGCCATACTAGATTGGTATAGTGATTTTCCTAGGCACTCAATCTTCTCCTTCAACTAATTGGCCCAAACCTTCCTCGATAATTTATCAATCAATATCTCTAAGAAGGTCTCTATGACTGACTTTTATTCTATTCGCCAATATGACTACAAATCTATCACAGATTTCATCACACGTTGGCGGGCCTCATCAATCAAATCACCTTCCAACTACCACAATCAGAGCTCATAGAGTTGTTCACAAGGGCATGTGCTAGACACATTTCCCCAAATCTCCAGGTTCAAATGTTTCACACGTTTGACAATGCCTTCACCATGGCCCAAAAACTAGAGATCCATGCCCTTGAAGAAGAGAAACTTAAGTTGTGTAACAAGAACACTAACTTCAAATAAAATGACTCTTCTTCTAAACCACCAAACAACCATTCTAATAATCATTCTAAGGCCAAAGGATCTTCCAATGTGATGATTCTAAAATTTGACCCCTCTCATCCATATAATCAACCAAAACCACTTGCCAACCTTTCTCCTGTTTCAAAACTTTCAATACAAATATGAACAAAGGGCTTACACTCCTATCAGAGAACCATATTCTTCTATGTTGGAAAATATTTTAAAATCCAGAGCCATCACCCTTCCACCTATCAAACCAAACATTGGTTTTGATCCTTCTCATCCTACACCATCATGGTATAAAGAAAATGACTTCTGTAACTATCACTGAGTTAGGGGACATAGTGATGGAAATTACAAAACCTTCAAGAATATTGTCCAAGGAATGCTAGATAATGGTGATCTCATCCTGGAAAACCCTAATGCACCTACCAACCAATATGGGTGTGTTTAAGAAACATTTTCCTAATCATACTCCTTCATCAAACCAAGGCTTCAGAGACCTCTACTAGTGACACCCATGTACATGAGGTTCATGTCATTTTCAACACAACACCTGTTCCATCTAGCTAGTTTCCTCCCATAGCATCTATCGAGGAAATTCTTGCACAAAATCCTCTACCCACAGAGGATCCTATCACACCTACTCCTCTATCCACAGAGGATCCTATCACACCTACTCCTCTATCCATAGAGGATCCTACCCCACCTATTTCTACCTACCCTATCTTTACCTGTTCCTCTACCCAAGGAGGAACCTATCTCACCCATTCCTCTACATAAGGAGGAGATAACCCTATCCACCTCTTTACCTAAAGAGGATTCCACATCACTTTTTTCCTTCTCCTCAACCCATAGAGGAGCCACTCTTATCTCCTCTTCCTATAGGTGATGCTTCTCCCAGGGTCTTCCAAGATCCTGTCAACCTTCTTACATCACTCTTGCCTACTGAATCAGAGGTGAAAACCTTCCCTGTATCACAAGAATTTGATTTCTAGATGGGTCTCACCACTGGTTCATCATCTTCTAAACCAACACCATTCTCATGTTTGGTGGACTGATTAGAGTATGTTGATTACTCCACACTCTGGGGTGCACCTTCACTCCTAGTATCCACCCAAATGTAATGTTTTCCCCAGATACCTCAACTATTTATCCTAAGGTATTCAAGGAAACTAAAACCATGTCACCTGAACCAATCATATCAGCCCCTTATTCTTCAGCCTTTCCTTCACCCAAACCCCTATCCACACCTAAACCTACCACTTCCTTAGGGGTCTTACCAACACCTAGCCTACTACATCCTGTAGTGAAACTAGACTTGTCTACTCAAATCACCACCATCACAAAACTGATTCCCACACCTAAGAGGAAGACCCAACCTCCTAGGCCTCACACCCTGGTCTCTCCCATGCCTTCTCTTTCACCTTCACCTCTACCTTCGATTTTAGGCCCACACCCTTCCACCTTGGTCAAGTTACCTCTTCACCAAGGAAAATCCAAGGCATGACAACCCACACCCACACCTTTACCTTCTCTTTTTCCCACACCTTCACCTTCATCACCTCTTCTCCCTACATCTTCTCCATTACCTACAACCACACTATTACAAACACCACTACTCTCACATTGGATTTCTTGGGTACCCCCATCTTCTACATCTTCTTCTACCTCACTGCACCCCTCCTGCACCTTTACCTAAGAAGGTGTAACCTAAACCAAAACCAAAACCTTCACTACCTACTAGAAAGGTAGTCACACCTACACCACCTCCAGTAGCACCTCTCCCATGAAAAATCACCCACACCTTCATCCAAGCCAACTCTGACTTCTCATTGTGATCCATTGGTAGGATCCTATTCTAACATCCTCGTTAGGTTATTAGAAACCTCCTGCTATCTCACTTCCTCCTATTAAGCCTTATGACCCGCTCAAACCCAAACCAGTAGGGTTTGACGACACCAAAATCTGTGCATATCATCACTCACCAGGGCATGATGTTAAAGGTTGTAAGGCCCTCAAAAATTCTCCTTCAACTCTATACTTCAGATGGTCTCTTTGATGAAGATGACCTGTTGGAGGAGAATTCATTCCCCCTTCGCTTCCACTACACACATCCTATCCCTATATCTATTCAACATCCTTTACCTACATCTCCACAACCCTCTTTTCCTCCTCTAATATTTGAAATAAATATGGTTCGAGTAGCCACTCAATCACAAAAAGATAAAGGAAAAGAGAAAATTGGTAGTCCATCTAGTGCACCTTCACCCACCATTCCACCTGCACCTTCCCCCAAGGTAACCATTGTGGGCCAACTTATCCTATTTCTGATGAGAGTCACACATCGTTCTATGATTAAACAACTTCATCAATCTCCTCTGAAAATGTCCTTGTATGACCAAATTCAAACCTCCAAGTATCATATTCAAGCCCTCATTGAGGTCTTGTAATATATCAAGGTTCCACCAAATGATCCTACACTTGTGGCCTCCATCTTTACCCCTCATCATGTGGCCACCCTCACCACTTCACCTCAAACTTCTACCCCCATTACCTCTCCTCAGGTTTCCACCATCATTTTCTATGATTCAGAGATTTCCCCTCTACAATCAGATGATCCTGATCCTTCCCTCTTCATCACCACCTACATCAATGATACTCATGTTTGACGTGTTATGATTGATGGAGGTGCTAGCATTAATATCATTTCTTCCCATGCGTATAAACAATTGCGCATACCCGCCAACTACATGCATAATAACCCTGTTATGTTGCATTTTTTCAATGATGTCCATGACTTCTACCCTTGGCACCATCATCCTCCACATCCACATGGGTCCCTACACTAGTCCCAAACTATTCTATGTTCTTTAGGGGGAATTTCAATATAACCTACTGCTTGGCCGACCTTGAATTTGTGCCATGGGGTGTGTACCTTCAACCCTTCACCGTTGCCTAAAATTTGAATATGAAGGGCACCCCTACACCATTTGGGTGGATCCTTCACCTTTTAAAACTTGAAACATGATTTACCAACCAAATGATGTCATTGTCCCAGTCAAGGTATCTATCACCCCTACTACTTTAGCTTCTATCACTGCCTCATCTACCACTTATACTTGTTATACCTTCCATAACTAGCCCATCTATCCCCTCTAGCCAACAATAGCTTCCACAGCAGCTTCCAGCTATCCCATCTACCAACCTACTTATTTCATCGACAACTGATGCCCCACCTTCTCATGCTTTGAATAGCTCATCCATCCCCACTACCCAAGTACCGACCTCAACCCCTTGGTAGGTGTTTTTCAATGCCTTTCCCTTGGGGAGTACACCTATACAACATACACACTTTCCTTACTCCTGAGGAGTATGGAATCTTTCACCAACACCCACGTTACGACTTCTGTGTAGGAGAAGTTTTTTTATATAGTACCCCCCACCTTCGCACTAACCTGACATATAGGGGACCCAACACTTCTTCTTATTCTCCTAAACCACCTACCCAAACATGGTGTTTCTCATCTAACTTCCAATACCTCACCAACCACACTTCGCCCACACTTTTCTTCATCGATGTGCCTGGAAGGGCTTTGGATTTGGTCTTTATGAGCAAGGTCGTCACACAGTCATACCTTGCACCACCTGAAAACAAAAAGACCATTGTGGTATCAGATTTTCCATGCACACCTCCTCCTAAGAAGGCTCACATCAACCTTTTAGAGAAGATAAGCCTTCCCCACCTAACCTCACCTACCACACCACCCACACCCACAGAGTCTATGGATTGAAAATCCATCCCTCCTAATTTTTTTTTCATGAACACTTGTTTCTTTGGGACTTCTGACCTATCATCGTGATGGTGAGGCACTCTCTTCCCTTCCTCTTCTTTATCCTGACATGTTAGATGATGACACACCTTCTATTAATGTCATTCAATGTCAGGATGATGATTCTATTCTCACCTATTTAGGTGCAGATGATTCTTACATTCACTGGTCGTTACCTTCTGAGACACAAACCATGTTGAATGAATCGACCATAGAGATCAACATTCACACTCAGGATGACCCTCGAATTCTAAAGATAGGCCAATCTTTAGATTCTACCAAACAGGAAGCCTTCACCTCTTTCCTTCAATATCATAACAAATATTTTGCTTGGTCTTATGCCGATATGCCTGGTATTGACCCTAATATCATGGTCCACAATATCATGACTATCCTGATGCCAAACCTATGAAACAGAAGCTGCGAAAAATGCATCCACACATTTCCCTTCTTGTGAAAGAAGAACTCCAATTCCTTCTTTTTGTTTCCTTCATTCTACCCATTGACTATCCACAATGGATTTCTAACATTGTTCCTATCACCAAAGCAACAGGGGGACTCCACATCTACATGGAATTTGATGACCTTAACCTTTCTTACCCTAAGGATGACTTTCCTCTTCCTAGCATCAACCAACTCGTTGATCTTATAGCCGGCCATGAGATGTTATCTCTTATGGATGGATTCTCGAGTTATAATCAAATATTACTCTCTCCAGAAGATCAACACAAAACCACCTTCATCACCCCTTGGGGGACCTTCTATTATCATGTCATGCCCTTTCACTTGAAAAATGTTGGTGCCACCTATCTACGCTCTATGACCTATATCTTCCACAATATCATGCATGACATATTGGAAGATTATGTCAACGACCTTCTTGGTAAGTCCAAAAGTCATGTCAAACATCTCACAGTTCTTAAATTCATCTTTGATCATCTCATCCAATACTGCATTCTCCTTCAACCAAAGAAGTGTGTCTTTATCATTCTCTCTGGAAAACTCCTTGGTTTCATCATCTCTTTGCAAGGCATCGAAGTCGATCCCACCAAAATCAAGGCTATTCTTGAGATGCCTCCACCTACTAACCTTTGACAACTTCATAGTTTACAAGGAAAATTGTAATCCATTCGACACTTTATTTCCCAAATTTCTGACCGATGTCACCCTTTTCATCATCTTCTTAAAAAGGATGTCTCCTTCAATTGGAATGATGAGTGCCACAAATCCTTTGAAGTGTATAATAAATACCTTCTTCAACCACCTGTGCTCATCCCACTTAAAGATGACAAACCTTTTTACCTCTACATTTCTACCACTGACCATTCCTTGGGTGCCATGCTCACTCATCATGACAAGCATTATAGGGAGCAAGTGGTTTATTACATAAGTCATACTCTTTTAGACTATGAGACTAGGTATACTCACGCTGAAAATATTTTCCTAGCCTTGGTCTTCATGGCCACTAAACTTTTCCACTACCTACTTAACCACAAAACCTTCATCATCACCAACACTGACCCTCTGCATTACATGTATGCTAAACCTTACCAACACCAACACACCATGTGTTGTCTCATGCTCCTTACAAGCCTAGACCTAGAATTCATTCATCAAAAGTATTTCAAGGGACAAACCATTGTAGATCAGCTTATAGATGCTCCTCTTCCTAGAAATCAATCTTCTAACTTTGATTTTCCTGATGAATCCATTGTTACACTTTCCCTGGATGACATTGTATATCAGATGACCTTATTATTTGATAGATCCAAATGTCAACAGGGGGTGGTGCAGGGGTCATCCTCATTCCTCTTGATGGTGAGCCTATGCCATTATCCTTTAAACTCGACTTTGACTACACTAATAACATGGCCGAGTATGAAGCACTTGTGTTAGGTCTTCAAACTTCCATTTCCCTAGATGTTAAATCCATTAATATATTTGGTGACTCTCAACTGGTTGTGAACCAAGTCAATGGTTTGTACCAGTGTCATAACGAGGAACTTCAAAAGTATAAACATCATGTCGACATACTTTTGAAAACGTTTGATCACTTCCTCATTAAAACCACTGTGTGATCCACTAAAAAATTCATGGATACCATGGCTTGTCTTGCCTCTCAAATACCTGCCTCACCTTCAGACTCCAAAATATTTGTCATAGTACAATGATTGCAGTCACCCTCTTATATTATCTGCAACATAAATTTTGTGGGAAGAATCGAAACCAACCACATGACATTTGGTATAAGCAGTTTGTTGACTACCTCTCCCTTTCAATTCTACCTCCAGATCTCACTCGTAATGGACAATGAGCCTTCCTAAAAAGTGTCTCTTGTTATGTCATCATGGGGGGTCTTCTCTAAAAATGTAGCTTTGACAGTATCCTCCTTACGGTGCCTCACCAGTTCTGAAATCCCATACACCATCAAATAAATTCATGATGGGATTTGTGGGGGACATTTTAGTGGCCTCATGTATCGCAAAATGTATCCTTCACCTCAGCTATTACTGGCCAACCCTTAACCAAGACTTTTGTGACTACGTTAAACATTGTGTGAAGTTTCAACAACATGCTAACCTTCACCACACCCCTAGTCACACCTTACAAGTCACCAGAGACTTTTGGCCCTTCTCTCAATGGGGTTTGGATCTCATTGGAGAAATTAACCCTCATTCCTCTCAACATCATCAGTTGGATCATAACAACAACTAAATATTACACTAAATGGCTGGAAGCTATCCCTCTCATTTCTACCAAAGCCGAAAAAGATAACTGAATTCATCAAGCACCATATCATTTTCACTTTGGTGTTCCTCATCACCTCATCACTAACAATGGAAAACAATTCAAAAACAAAACCCTACAAAAACTATGTGACAACTTTGGCATTCAACTCAGTTTCTCTTCACCCTATTACCCATAATCAAATGGTCAAGCCAAATCTTCTAATAAGACTCTCAACAAAATTCTTATGAAAGTCATCGATGACACTGGTAAGGATTGGCACACACACATTCCTTTTGCCTTATGGGCTTATCGTACCAATATTCGTCACCTCTACCAATGTCACACCCTTCTCTTTGGTCTAATGTACAGAGGTTGTCCTACCTCTCAAAGTCCAAATTCCATCTCTTTGTATATCACTCAAAGATATGCTCTCTAATGATGATTTTTTCCAAGAATGTTTGGCACAACTTGAGCTATTGGACGAACGTCATTTAAATGCTCTAGACCATCTCCAAATCTACCAAAAATGCATCAAGCGTGCCTATGAAAAATGTGTTCATGAATGAAACTTTCAGAGATTGGAGCAATCTTTTCCTCAAAGAAAACCAACATGTAACCAAAGTGGAGAAAAGTAAATGGGCAAGTTTTCTCCTAATTGGCTTGGACCTTATTCATCACCCATACCTATGGATTAGGAGCTTATCATTTATCTTCTCTTGAGGGTAAACCCAAACCTGAGCCTCTTAATGCCTTACATCTTCGACCATTCTACTATTGAATAAAGTACTACATCACTTTATGTCACTTATATGCTCATCCCTTGAGCAAACCTCTCCTTCCACCTACCTCTTTTAAGGACTAACGACTAAACTAGAATTGTGTGATTATCCATCACCATTCAACCTTGTCTTCAATATGAGTACCATGACTCTACTCATGGCATGATTCTCATGGATACTTTTCATCCTTTTCAGGATGGAATCCCATGGTCGTTCATCACTTGAAACCCCTCTTTCATAGCTAACCTTTTTGTGCTATGGTTTTTCCTTCATAAAAGAGGCCTATACTCCTTTATAGTCTTGTCCATGACTTCAAGTACAAAAATAAAAGAAAAATATATGGGATAACCAAAAAATTCACTCCTTGAGTCAAACTTCTTGCAAATAGATGATTCCCTCAAAAGGACATATATGTCTCTCTCTTGTTGCTATAAGTAGACTGCTCCCTCGAAGGACAACTATAAAAATTAGCCACTTATTGCACTTAGTCTATCCCCAAAAGAAGACTAATATGTATCTCTCAAATAAAATAATTCTGGAGCTTCCCACATCAATCAGCTTCATGAAGACCTCAAGGAGAACCTATTTATCCCAATATAGACTTCCCACATTGATCAGTCTATACATGTACAAAAAGAAAAAAAAAATAAAAATCAAGAAAAATACAAACTTTTTGTCATGGACTTGCCTATTCTAGTTTTGGGTATCTTGCAGAAGGGGCATGTTGTCCCACAACAAGGTTACGCTTAACAAACCACTCCACCCTACCTTCATTTATTTACTCCTATCTACTCAAGGGACATGGCGTGTATTCTACACATTGTGATCACATAACTTCTTTCAACTCTAGACCCATCACTCATGCAATGTATCTAGTGACTTATGTTCAATAAGTCTAGGGGTATGACAATTATGGTCCTTGCCAAATATGGGTATGCTGCTTTTCAATTCACCTCTTTTGGTTTCTTATCTGTTTACTTGTTGTTTCTTCAACAGGACAAGACCATCAAAATTTCAATCAACCATAACACCTTCATCTATGCCTACACCTAATTCACCTTGCCTATTACCTATTAAACATTCGACCTTGCATATTTTCAAACATGCCTTACCCAACCAACTTACCTACCCAACCTAAACTACTCAACTTACCTAACCCAATTATTCTTCCCTGGTTTAAGGGAGAACTACATCAGCCTGAGGCCCCTTTTGCAAGGGCTATATAGGAAGCACTCTGAGGGCATGGGGCCCTCAGAGGTTAGCTCACTATTTCCACTCTTTTCCCCCACCATTTTCCCCCCATAAACAAAACCTAGTTAGTTAGTTTCCATAAAAAACAATAACTTGGAAATTAACACAAAACTAACCACACATCACCTATACACATCATCATTTACTTTCCATAATACCAATAACGTGGAACTTAAATGAAACAAACATCACCCAAACCATGCCTACATCTAGTTTCCATAACATCAATACATTGGAAATCCAAATAAAACTACAACCATGCCTACATAGCTCTAGTTTCCATAAAAACAATATACTTGGAAATCAAAACAACATCATCTCAATACATTGGAAATTACACAACATCAACCAAACCATGCCTAATCATCTAGTTTCCATAACATCAATAACATTAAATTAAACCATTCAATCCAAACAACATACATTAAACCAAACCATGCCTAAATCATCAAGTTTCCATGAATCATCAATAACTTGGAAATTAAACCAAATTAAAACATCAATAACTTGTAAATTCAACCGAACCATGCCTACACATCTAGTTTCCATAATATCAATACATTAGAAATTAAACCATGAGCCATAACATTAACCATGCCTACAACTACTTTCCATAATAACAATATAATGGAAATTAAAACAAAACACACAATATATATACAATGCCATCATCATCTATATAATGGAAAGTTTGTATGTCAATACAATGTATATACAAATATAAATAAAGTCTCTCAAAAACTCTCATGTACATCTCACCTCTTCGGCACGGAGGCCGATATATATAAGTCAAAAATAAAAAAAAATACCAGTATCTCCATAATCTTCTCATCTCTAGGAGGGCCCAACACCTCTGCTACTCTCTCTTGTCCCCTCACCAGGCCTTTTTCTCCATGAGACTAGTCACCTCTCAATGGCCCTGCCCATGGGAATCGATGGCTCCCTAAACTATTGGTACTCTGGGTCCATGAACTAGACCTCTCACTAGCTTCCTACTAGGCTCTATGGGTGGCATAACTAAAAAAGGGATACCACTCTCTGTAAGCTGATCCTCATAATACCTTACCTCCACCAAGACCTCCTTGTATATGTCCATAGATATCACCTAGGCCTATGGTGTCATCACTCTAACACCTGTTTGTGGGACTGTCCCTGTAGGCTAGTGGACCCATATCCCTATGTGGTTACTTGTACATGTACTTGTCCTGATGGACCTGGTCCATGTACATGTGCTCCATCATGTGTCCTAAGGAGGTAAAGGAGGGGTAGAAACATGTCCCCCACCACCATGGCTTGTACGTATGTTGTGACTACTAACTGCATCTCTATAGTGGCCATCTATGCACTTGTAATGACAATAATGTAGGTCCTGTAATACTGTTTCCTGCCCCCCATGTCTCCAGCCATGTGCCTATGTGCCACCTCTAACTGTCCTCTGTAAGGTAGTTACACTTTTCTTGAGATGCTGCTAGATCCCACTATAATGTTTTGACCTATTCCTGTAAGGTTAACTCACCTTTCCCTACAATCTATCCCTCTCAACAGTAATAATAGGCAAAATAAGGTTGTCCTTAGCCTCGAGCGGTGCCTACTTATAGATAGGCTATCCACCACTGCTTATACACATCACGTATATCATGCCCACATCATCTATCCTCTTATCTGGCCACCTACTCCTCTACCCCTACTGGATCTATCAGATCTGGTGGAGATAATGGTCTCTCTATGTCGTCCCTGCGGTACTATGGGAAGATGCCGAAAGCACATCCTGTTATAGCCCAAACTATTGTCTGACCCAATCAACTAGTATCATCTCATGCTCTTCGGGCCTACGTCCATGTATCCATCGCACCAATTGTAAACTTACCAACTCCTTCGCCATACCTCTAAATGAAGGGTACCCAAGATATGGCCTCTACGAAATATCAATGGTTGATATGTCATCTAACATACGTCTGTAATATGTCACATCCTTGTTAGGAAATAAGGGATAAAATATGCAGATGAGTCCCTCACAGAATCACAATAGTAGAAAATAATATGCAGAAAATATTACAAATCTGAAATAAAAGTACAGAATAAAAATAACACAACACAAAGAGACAGTATTTAACGTGGTTCACCCAATTTGGGCTACGTCCACCAAGAATCACTTTCTCATATTTTATTACAAGCCACAACTCTCTCAATACAATACCTTGATCTTTTTAGAGCTATGCTCAACAAACTCTATAGAATTCACACCCGAATTCATACACATCTGCAATGTTACATCATATCCCTACCATATGCATAAAACCACATAAGTAGACAATTGCTTAAGCATTTTTACAAAACCATGGGTATTAAAACCATGCACCAAATCTATCCCATAAACCTATGGGTCAAAAATCAAACCCATATGAGAAAAGCACATTTTAAGGCTAAAAAAAAAATTGGGGGTTGTGCCCCTAAACCCCTGCTCTGAGCCCAGCCCGGCCCCGAACCCCAGTGAGACAACTACGGAAAGTGTACAATACTCTTAGTGTACAGTCTTCAACACTTTCACACATGAAAATAGGCTTCACAACCTAACAATCCCGTGACATCGCATCCACCCTCACATGTGCCCCATTCTGAATCCACCATTTGAAGCCTGCTCTGTAGACCCCTCTATACCAATATTTTCATGTAAGGCCCGGTTGACATAGACATATTATATGCTCATAGGCCCAATAATGAAGAAGATAGGTGCAGCACAAACCAAACCACCAAATCCTCTTATATGCACATAGCTCCCTGTATAATTGTATTAAGAAAGATGACGCCCATGTAAAGAAGACCCTATCCTCAATCATATCCTCCAAAAATCCCATCAATTCCTATGGAGACCTCCCACCCTTTGACTCTAGGAGTGCATAACAACCAATCCCAACCATCATTAACACATCCAGTTGGGTCTCCTGAGGGTGTGCCTCGTACATCTCATTGTAGCTAATGCTTGCACTATGATAAGAAAAATCTCCCATGGCCTCTCCAAAAACTGTAACCATAGGATCAAACGACTCATCCAAAGAGATATGATACGATGGTTCCCCAACAATAGGTAGTCTTAGAATCTGATAGACGTCCTCTAAGGTGATAGTAATCTCCCTAGTAGGTAAGTGGAATGTGTTAGTCGTCGGGTCCCATCTATTGATAAGGGAAACCATCATGTTATGATCTCGAAAAATCCATCTATACCACTAACAACACCCATCCCAACATCCCTCATGTGAGCCCACTTGTCCTCTATAACGTTGGGTCTCATCTCAACTAATAGGGGTGGAATTCTATCTCTCATCGTTAACTGTTGTCATGCCTGCATCATCAACATTCACACCATTTCATCATTTACCCTTGCCTATCTGGATTTGCATCCTACCTTGCCTTATCATTTTTACCCTATGACCTATCTTCCTTACACTATTTTCCTTTCCTTCTATCTTCTTGCCAACTTCTATGTTTCATTTATTTTCCCCTTCACCCATTCACCCAACCTTCCTCATCCATCTTGCTCCCATCCTACCCTTTAGACCTATACCTTTGATATGTCCCTACATCTTCTCATTTATTCCTACCCACCCTTACCTAGCCTAAACCCAATCACTCCTACCTTGGACACCCCTCCCATCCATCCCTTCCCTTTCAGACTCCCCAATTTCCCTTCTCCAAACACTTGGTCACTTTTCAAAATGATTGGTATCAGTCACCCCAACTATCATCGGTTCCCCTTTTACCATGCCGATGTCGATAGGTCTACCGACGTCGGTCGATAGCCAACCGGCGTCGGTTACTGGTTCAGCCCTAGAGCCAAACCCCCACGTCCCCATTTCAAAAAAAATACAAAAAACACCTAACCTACCCACCCCACTACCCCCAAATTAACTATACCTACATTTTCACCCTAATTAAACTAGTTACACCCTCCCCATACCAAAATTCACCCAATTTTACTCAAAATTTAAATCAAATTTCACAAACCAAATTCTTACTTTATTCTACCTTATTTTTCACCAAAAACAACAACAGATCTCGAATCCTACCTCTACTCGATGTCACCTCCATGGTGGGATCTCTGGAAAAGGAATCTAACCTCCACCTACACCCTTTCTTGCCTCTTTAATGTTTAAATCCACCATCCATCTCTCAACCAATCCACTCAATTGGGTAGATCTTGTGGGACCGCAAAATCCACTCCAATAACCACTAACTTCTCACTAAATCACATATCTCACTCCCCCTATCATTTTCAATGTGAATATGCTCTCTCCAAGTTGTTTTCACTAAGTCAAAAGGCTCAAATGAACCTTTTCCACATGGGTTTTCACTTTTAACCCATCCATTGGGCAACTAACATCATTTTGGTCATGCCCTAGGGGATCGACATCGGTCACTCTTATCCACATCGGTTACCTCTCAACCGCTATCGATCACCCTGCCAACACCATTTTTCCTAATTGGCCCAACGTTTTGCTACAAGATTCCATTTTTAAGCTGTCATAGCCTTACCACCATCTTGCAAGCTCACCTAATAACCCTATCAGCCTAGTCACCTCCCTAATTATACTTAGGGGCATAATTTTTCCTACACCTCAGTTTTACCGACGGCCTTACCTATACACCCACACTGACCTCACCCATTTGACACTCGAATTTGCTTACTCGTTGTACCTTGTGATGACACTACTCATGTTTTTTAGCCTACCTACCTTTCCTTGCCTTATGTCATGATGTTTATCTCGAATAAACTAAAGCTTTTGGTGTTGCAGAACACACCTATGCCTGTTCTTGCACCTAGCCTTGTTATGTTTCCAGAAGCAGTTCCTATACCTTGGATACCTAGATCATATCAACCTTGTTGGATAAACTATTGACCTTGAACGATGTAAATTTTTTAATCTCTTCATCCTAGTTCCTTGTCACATTCTCGATGTGTGTGTGTTTGTTTGAATGCCCCTACCTATTACCCACACTGATATCACCATTTCCTATAACCACACATTGCCTCATTTTTCATCACCTACTACTTTATCAAACCCATCACTAATTTTTGTTGCTCTTCCATTATTTCATGGTTTAAGGGGGGTCACCTCTACCCATACCTGAGGAAACCACCTTTTTTTTTCGATTATCAATACAAGCTACGCGAAAAAAATGGGCAAATGTAGACACCCAAAATTGGGTCACAACCCTCTAAGCCCCTTCTAATTAATTAATTTGATGCATCCCCAAATCATGACCCCTCCACACATTATTATTAATTTAATTACAACACTTATTTCACTAAATTGGGACTTATTCCAGTCCCAACAGCAAAAAAATATAGCCAATATCGGAATCCAAAACTACTTGTTTTGGATTCCAAAATTTTAAATATTGGAATTATCTGGACTACAAAATTGCACATATTAGATTCCAATATCACATATATTGGAATCCAAAATCACATAAATTGGAATCCAAATTCACATATATTGGAATTTACTGCACTCTAAAGTCCCATATATTGGAATTCAAAATGTCAAATATTAGAATCCATTATATGGGTTAACATCCACTAGGCATTATCTATGCTTTGGACTAAACAAAACATGTATATGTTTTATACAGGCCAGCAACCACTAGGCATTATTTATGATTTGTTATGTATAGAACATGTTTCTATTTTGTAAGGGCTAACGGCTGCCAGCCATTATTTATGCTATGTTATATACAGAAAATGGTTATGTTTTAAACGAGCTAGCGGTCGCTAAGCATTATTTATGCTTTTTCATAGTGAAGCTCCAAAACATAAGTTCCCTTGAATCCAATTTTTGATCAAATATCATCCTGAACATATTCTCTTGTCCTTCACTAGTTGTAATAAAGGCCACAATGGGGTGTTAAATTTAACGCCCGTTTAGACTTTTTTTATCATTTTTATCCATAAAATAGTTGTAAATCTTTGAAATAACCATCACATATGACTTGCATATTTTAGATATGACCGTCATTTTTATATATTATGTATATATTAATTATATTAAAAACAATTAAGTATATATAATATAATTTTATATTTATTTTATGAACAATGTAAAAAAATACTATTTTACAAATTTTCAAGGGCAAGTTTTTCTGATAATTCACAATAGATAGTCAACCATATTGTCATCTTATAATCAGTGAAAATATAAATCCTCCCAACTTATATTTCGAAAATCTCAACATAAAATAATAGAGATAGGCAATACATTCATAATAATGTATGAATGTACATATTATTGGCAATGTTAAGCAGTGCCATCATAACAACATTCTGAAAAGATAAATAGTTATTTACCATTTTCTTGCTCTAAGTATTTGATGCCCTTTATCACATTCAATTCCTAAGACACTATTTGTGATATTTTATTGTACAAATCGGCCATCAACCATTTATCTTTTGTACAATCTTTGTGTCTTCTTTTCATACCCACCATAAAAATTTTAGGAGGGTTTCCCTTTGCACCTAATGTAATACACATAGTAATCATTTCTACTCCAAAAATTTTCTAGGTATCTCATTGTTATTCCCTCAACTATATTGCAATGTTCCTTTCCCCAAGTGAGTCTTGGATTCAATACAATCAATATTTTTTATTGAAGCCCATTGATATCTTTTTAACATCAACAGAAATGAGATTGTCAGACTAGAATCCTAGTTCACATTATGGTGATAATAATTTTATAAATTATGTCAGGCCACCTCGCAGGTTGACAGCTTTCATACCAAACTTGAATGACATCATCCTATTGTATGTTTTGTTTATCCCATATAAAAGGTCCTCCATATCCAAAATAAGTAAATAACTCTTAACGCTTCCTGTAGGGAAGTAAAATAATTTTATTTTCATCAACCGCATATCAATAACAACCAATTGAAATAAACAACATTTTATCTTATATCTAATAATTACCGATTGAGATTGTGGCTTGGATTACACTGCTTTTACATGATGCTAGATCCGTTGATGCAAGAACTATTTCAAATAAACAATCATCAATTCATAATTTATTTCTTCCTATTGAAAATGCAAGCATAATGTATTTGAAATAAACATTAACCAATTCATAATCTATTTCATGCAATGGAAAATTTAAATGGATAAACATAGTGATTTTTGTGGTGATATGGTAAGTACAATATCAATTATTCTGTCTTATAATTCAAATTTAGTGGTCATTAAAAGGAGAAACTTGAAATGGAGCCCACCCACCTCTGGGTTCTGCAAATTGAATTTTGATGGGGCCTCTAGAGGAAACCTAGGAAAATTGGGGGTAGGGTGTATAGTAATAAATGAGCATGGTATTGTGGTAGTTGCGGGATCCTTTCCGTTGTGTGATGGAACTTGTAACCTTACAAAAGCTCAAGCTCTATTGGAGTGTGTTAACTTAGCGGTGTCAAGCGGTTGTAAGAGACTTTAAGTGGAAGGAGATTCGCAAGTAATCGTTCATTCGATTACTAAGGGAATTTCCCTTTCTTGGCACCTTAATTTCTATATCTCCAATATCCTTTTCTGGCTTGGCAAACTGCATAGCTAGAGTATTAATCATGTTTATAGAGAGGCCAATTGTGTTTTCGATCACCTTGTCAATGCGGCTATTAATGGTTAGGGAGTTGAATTAATTTCAAATAAGATAGAAGATTGGCATGGCTTGGAAGATCTTATCATTCATGATGGGTAGCATAGGAAAATTTTGAATTAATGGTGGCACATGCTACACTCTTTATTTTTTGGTCGTTCGCATTCCACTCTATTCAGTTCATTTTGTTTGAGTTTATGGACATGTGTGAGTATGGCCTTTCTGGGGTTTCTTTGTATTACTCTGTGTGGGGAGAGAAGGGAAATGGCCTTTGCTTCGGCCATCTCCTGCATGTGACTTCAATAAGTGTTCCACTATGATTATGCTCGAGGTTGAGGCTATAAAGTGTGTGATTGGTGATTCTTACATTCAGGATACTCGTAAGGCCATAGTCAACTCAGAAATTACAGCAGCTTTTGTTTCCAATTTCCTTTTACTCCATCTGGTCAAGATGGATGTTGTGGAAGTCACAAAATTCTTCATTTACCATGTTCATCATATCATTTTCTGAGTAGAATTAGACCAGCTTTGTGTCCCAAATCCTCTAATTTGGGTGGAGGAGGTGGAAAACTAGGCAATTGGCTCAACACATGGGGTTTATTGACTCAGTCAGCAGTATAGGGAGTTTCTCCTACATGCTAAGGATGTTCATGCTCTTTTCTGGCATGGTGGTTCGGAACCTAGCCAACTACCTCCCTTGAATCTCTCTGATGCTCGCATTCCTTTAGACTTGACCATTGACCACCTCAATGAGTTTCGGACTAATGTCAGGGAGGATTTTCTTCTTCTGCTAACTAAGGCCAAATAGTGGATTGGTGGTGTTTCCATAGGTGGATTTGTGGAGAAAGGCAGGGGTGTTGTGGTGGATGTGGCATTTGTTGTCGCGGGCGGGGTAGCGTGTGGGTCTCCATTTCCAGGGGTGTGGTTCTTTCAGATGAGAAATAATTCTCCTTCCTTGCTGGTTTTTTTTGGTTCTATGGTCTTATGCTTTCGATGTCTTGTTGCCTCTTTTTCATTGGTGGTTCCTTCTTCTCCATGCGGGCCATTTTTTTAGGCCTTATGTTGTTGGTTTTTTTGGTTTCGGTTTGGTATTTTATTGTTAGGGTGGGGTCCTTTAACCCTCTAGTTCATAGCTCCGGTTAAAAAGCATTTACAAATTAAAAAAAATAGTGGTCATTAAACTACGCTTATATTCATCGAACCACCCTTTGGCGGAGAATAGTCCTCAGCTATTGATGAGGATTTGTGACTGCTAGGCTATGCCATCATTGGCTGAACTACACTTAGCTAGAAAACCTTTAATGAGGTTAGCCAAGTGTTACTTTACATATGTACGAGTTGGATCAAGTCGTATGTAGTTATGTTTATGATGATGTTGAAGCTAAAACAATGTTAATTCAATGTAAGTATTCAGTATGCATTAGTGAATCAGTGAAACATTGTAGATAGTATGCAGTTGTAAATCAACGAGATATTGATGAATGTAAGGCTTTTTAGTTAAACCATTTATGTATTGAACATGGATGCATAGAGTCCACTAAGCTCTATATACTTCATTTTAAATTGTTATCGTAGCTTACAAATGGATTTCCTTAAACTTTTTCTTTGACCCTAAGCCAATCATATAAACTAATGTCTGTTATTTATCGTTTCCTATCAATTTTTGGGCCTTATAAATAGTTTTGTTGTAAAATACACATGGATATCATATTGTTTCCTATAAATTTGTGGGCCTTATTGGTTGTTTACATAATCATTTATTGTCTTATAAATTTGTGGGGCTTATTAGCAGTTTTGTTTGTAAATTCACACGATTAACATACCTAGATTTGATGGCATATTCATGGCCGATGTGCCCATGTCCTCCACATCTATCATCTGAACTGTAAAAAACATAACTTTGTTAAAAAAATTGAAAACCATGGCAATTGAAGATAGACATTATTAATCATATTTATAAAATGATTTAAATTAAATCACCATGTTGAATTGGTTGTGTAGTGTCACGGTGAAACGATTATACAATCAACTTTTATAGCTTTGTGGTTGCATAAACAATAATTGTATAAGTAGCATATTTAGGTTAAAAGTCATTAAACAAAATCACTTGTTGAAGTTGTTTTTGGAGACAAATGTTTCTTCATATGAGAATAGTAATGTTTCAGAAACATCGCTTGACTATGTGTCTCAACAATAAAAATGGCAGATAGTTTGGAATCCACCAATGCACAAAGTGTGACACTTCCACCGTAAAGCACTAGTACTAGATAATTTATAGAACAACATTGAGTGAACATCTTAGCCTATAACTCATACGATGCTTCATAAAGAAAAGGATGGATGTTTCCTTATAGGCCAATTTTGATTGCAGTTACCAATTTTGTGGCAGTTTCTCCACCCAATCCATAGTGACCTCTTCTCTATAATCATCGTTATTGTCACGGTTGTGCACACAAGATATTGTGTACATAAGACACAAACTTTTGAATATCTCATTGCTATCGTAGAGTTTGTAGCATCCATCCAGAATTGTTACGCCAATTTCTTTAACCTTTTCCATGTATCTTTATACGGTATCACTTAACATTTTTGAATAACCAGTTGGTATTAGAACAATAATAATACAATCCATCACACTAGTTCTGATAACTGTTAGAAGCTCCATTATTACATCGAAAGAAATATCATTGGCTAAATTGTAAAAAATAGTGATCACACATTCAGCATTGAAAGGATTAGTCGAAGGAATAGTTGATAAAGTTGATGGAAGCTGGAATGGATATGCACATTTACAAGAAAAATTGTCTGTGACTTTCACCCTTGCTGGTATATTTCCTTCCAGTGACATCACATAGTTGTCTAATATTGTCTGAGCCGTGATGGGAAGAACTTCTTCCACCTCATGATATTTTTTCCATTTTGCCATTTTTTCCCCAATATGGGAATCAAATTTTATTTTTCCATTTCTCTCTTCACCCAACAGTATAGACAACTGGCGGTAGTGTGATTCATGCAATTTAAATTTTTTGATTACATTGGATTCACTGCAGGATGTCAATACAATATTATATGGATGCTTATTTCTCAAATAATGTATAAATTTTACTCTCATTTTTTTGTCTCCTTTTATTCTCTGACAGTAAGAATCAAATGTCTCTACTATTACACTAGCCTCAAAAGACCCAGTTGATTTAGTATTTTTCTTCAACCCATGCAATTTTGATTTAGATGGGTCTATCTCCAATTTAGTTAAATATGTTTGCCTCGTCATAATAAACAACTTGGCATGTTTTGGAGGTGAAAGAAAACCTTTTCTATGCAAGAAATGAAAAACAAAAGATGTTTTCTCATTTCTATACAATTTTCTTGAATACTGTAAATATACCATTTTGAATGTCTTCTGCATTTGAACAACCAGTTTTGTCAAAATCTATTAGAATCCCCAAATTCCAACCATATTTTGAATAGGAATATGGTCCACTAGTTATGGACGCATGCATTTCCCATTTTTGAACAAAGAAACATCTAACTCCATATCCATAATAAGACACTTATTGTTTTAAAAGTCAAAGCGTTCCACTTGGACACAGAGTGTCCCCAAATCAATAACTTCTGATGATAGAACAATACCAACTTCCTCGTGATTTTCATCTATAACAAAAAACAACCACATGTCAACATGGTAGTTTTCTAGGGGAATTAATTTCCACAAACCATTCCTCATCTCTTTTCTTCTAAAAAATATACCGCCTGTGATGTATGGAATTGTTCTGAATGGAGCACGAACAATGGAAGACATTTTACCTATATTTAGAGTAAAATACATTAATAATTAGGTCATTTCCAAACTTTAAAGTGTTTTTCTCACATTGTTTGTTAAGGAATTTAAATACTACCCTAGCGGACACCAACCTCTAGAGTTATTTACTATGTATCATAACAGAGTAATTAACTTAATGGTTAGTGACCACTAGGCTTCGATAGGACATCTTATGTATCATTCAATTGGTTACAGTAATTCATATTTTGTGGATCAAATCAATAATAACAAATTTTTTCTAAAAGTCTGAAATTGAATTATGATGCATTGAAAGATACAAAACCATTTTTACCTTTTGAAATTATTACATATGAGTCGGACAAGCCATAACATTATATAGATGGCATGATAGGAACATTAAAAAATACACACTTTAGTGGCAGATAGAATTCTAGACAGCATATAAAAGAACAACCTAAAACAAATTTTAAGCCATTTACACCTTTTTAATGATAAACCATAGAGGACATTAAGATGTAAGATTTGGTATTTCGAAGAGAATTTGTGGTAGCTTGGGATTTTTTGTTTTACAAGACTATGTGATTTATGTGTATATCATTCATACTGTAGTAGTGAGGATTAGATGCATGTAACAAGACTAATGAACATGTTTAAAGGATAGCGGTTGGAAGATCTAATGTTTGGTATTTTGAGGAGAGTATTTGAGCAAAAAATCACATTAACGGAGTTAGTGATAGCTCATCATTTTTTGTTATATAAGACAATGTGAAATATATGTATATCGGACATACTTTATTCATTATGTCTAAATATCTATAACTACTCTAAGTATGATATTTTAAGCGTAGATTTTGGTGGGAAATTCCACAAAAAGCTATCAAAAATGGGAAGGATTGAACTTTTCCTAAACGTAAGTATGGCCCTCTTCACAATAGTCATTTTCGTGGAAACAGTGCCCTCTATAAGATCATGGTGGGTTAAACCTATTTGAGAAAAGACTTGATTATTAACAATGTTTTTTTAGTACCACTAAAACAAGGGTCTATTCTCTCTTACTCTGACTATAAGTTATATTTACAATACTAATTGAAGAAATTTATTCCAAAGTGTTCAAACTTATGTTAACTTATTTATAGTGTCAGTATTCTTCGGCTACAAACATTTACTTGTCTGTACACTTTTGGCTCGTATCCATGGTGGAAACAACTGATACACTACAAATCCTCAATAGAGATCAAGCCATATATATTGTCCATAAAATATATTTTTTGTAACATATAATTCACAACGTTTTGTATTGGAAAATTTATTTACCTAACGCTTAGTTTCATTACTTATTGAAAGTAACGGCACATCGGACACTAGTTTCAACAATTTCTTTTATTGGAAATTGTGGTAAATGAATAAATCACAACCTAGCTGAGCAACCGTGAGGATCTTACCATTACGGTCATTATAAACACTATTTGTACAAATTTGGATCACTAGTGTTTTTTATTGATTATAATTATATCATGTTGGCCGGAATGTACCCGACAGAGACAATAGTTGCACTGCATACCATATAGATGGATCAAGCCTTACGTAGTTCCCATAAGGTATATTATTTGAAACACATAATTCACATCGGATCTTGTGGGAGAAAATGCTTAGCGAACGCTAAGCATTTTTTCCTTATCAAAAGTAAGGGCATAGTGGACACTAGGCTCAACAGTTTAATAATTTGAAAACAATGATAAAATAAAAGATCATGCTCAAGTTTAGTGGTCGTTATGCTCCCACCATTACTATTAATCATTATAAATACCATACATATATAGCTTTGGGTTGCTACTTTGTTTTCATATATTATGTAGCACTCACAAGACTTATTATTTGTAACATATAATTCACATCTATTTTTACAAGAGAAAATACTTAGCGACCCCTAAGATTTTGTACGTATTGAGTGGAAGGACATAACCTGTTGAATTGAATGGTATAGCGTAGTGGTCGTTAGGCTCCTACCTTTACCTTTTATCAATATAAACACTATCTATACAATTTTAGATCACTAGCCTTAATATGTAGTTATCATAAGAAACATAATTTTCAACTCATATTTATATCTTTTACAACCAAAGAAAATGCTTAGGCGCTGCTAAGATCCTTTACTTATTGACAGAAATGGCATATGAGACTCTAGTCTTAAAAGTTTCTTATTTTGAAAATAGCCATAAAATAACAACAAATCATGGTATAGCTTACTGGCCACTAGGCTCCTACCTTTACCTCTTCTCATTTTAAACATTATCTTTACAGTTTTGGATCCCTAGCCTTGGTATGTAGTTCCAATGAGATACATGGTTTTCAACTCATACTTCACATCATTTCCTATCAAATAAAATGCTTAGCGCCTGCTAAGATCATTTACTTATTGATAGAAATGGCATATTAGACCCTAGGCTCAAAAGTTTCTTATTTCGAAAGTAGCCATAAAATAATAAATCATGGTTTATCTTAACTTTCACTAGGCTCCTACCTTTACCTCTTCTCATTTTAAACACTATATGTAAAGTTGTGGATCACTAGGCTTAGTATGTAGTTGCCATAAGATACATGGTTTTCAAGACATATTTCACATAATTTCTTAACAAAGAAAATTCTTAGCATCCACTATGCTCCTTAACTTATTAATAGAAATAGCATATCAGAGCCCATGCTCAAACATTTCTTATTTTGAAAATATCCATACAGTAACACTATCCGTATAGTCTTGTATCACTATCCTTATTATGTATCCCAAATATCTTGTTTGAACTTACCACGTGGCACATTTTAATTGGATAATTAATTTAAATTAGTGTACACTATATCTAACAATGTAGAAATCAATTTTGATAAATGTAAATATCTATATATTATTCTAATAATCTTTAGAACTATGTTTAGGATTTATTTCTTCTATTTTTTTATTTATATTTTTTGTTATGCTTGGTTCAATTATATGTTGTATAATATATTTGTTATTATGTTTATATTATTATAGGCTATAGACAATGAAAAATGTTTAGTTTTTAATTTTTAAACCATGGAAAAATAAAAAAAATAGGAAAATTTGAATTCCCCCGCATTTTCAGATATTTGAAATTTCAATAGCCCGCCCTTTTGCTTTTAGAGGGGGAAAGTGAAATTTTCAAATTTTTGTATCCCACTCTTTTTCTATTTTTGAAATTTCTTTCGTGGAATGTGCTAAACAAATTATTAAATACCTCAGAGAAATATTGAGTAGGGTTTCAGATTTTTTTGATCAATCAGAAAAGCATGTCTTCAAAATAAAAAAATATGCACAAACTGTAGATTGCAGGGTTGAGTGTTCGAATCCAGGTTTTTTTTGCATGCGATTATAATCTTGTTTACAGAGAAAGGAACACAAAAGAAGAACACAAAGGATGCACACAAAGGACACATGAAGGAGGATAGAAACAGAGGTTGTGAAAATAATTGCGATGATTATTTGAATGAGATAGCAAATGGAGGTTTCATAGACAACATAAAGCACAAAATAATCCCAGATATTACTAAACCAGGTATTTATAGTAAAGGGGTACCTTTTTTATCTTGGGATCACTAGTTTCTATGTAGTCGACTAGTTCCTATGTTTTTCATGGCAGTCCAATCGTGATCCACACAAACCCTTCTTTGTCCTACTGAATCGTGCTCCGCAGTCAAGCCTTGATTTATAGTTTCTTTTGATCTTTGTGCCAAATTTCCTTGTTCTTCATGAAAACTCAATTTTTTGTGTGTTAACCAAAGAAATTTTAATCTCTTTTCTACTCTAGTATTTATCTTTGTTTTTAACACTTTCCCATTTCTGCCATTCTTTGTCTCTCTTTAGCTATTTTTGTTTTGAATTTTTCATTCTCGTTCTTGCAATTGTTTTTAGGATAATGATAGCTTCTAGCACATTCACCTTATTTTTAATTTTATTTTGGTCAAAAGAACCAAAAATAGTTTAATGTTGTTCATCAAGATGATGTAAAGATATTTTTTACATGGTTGCCACTTAGATAATTTAGGAAAATATATGAGGTTAAAAAATTAATTCAAAACTATAAAACTATATTAAGAATTCAATTGTATGATAATTATTTCCAATTATATACGTGTTTCTATGTAGAATTAACCAAATGTAATGTCTTCATAATTTTTATGGTATGTACATTGGAAGTTAAACACATTATATGTGCAATAATATTATTAAATCTAATTTTAAATAAATATGTATTTTATAATTAATATATTCTTCCTTTTGAGCCCGTTAATCTATGCCAAAAATTAACATAGCTTTGATGCTTCCACGATATAATTGGTTTTTTCGACAACCTATTGATGAAACCCCAATTATATTTCAAATTATATACAGGATTTTACATGTATATTTATATATTCATTATATAAATTCTGGATTTATTTGTTATCATTTGTATCTTTTCAATATGATTTCTTTTCTATGAATAAACTCTACCATAGGAAAATTTGTCTACCCTAGCGTCCGTTAGGCTATAATTCTAATTTGGAAAAATCATTCATTTTCCTTGGCACCTCGCAGATCAGTTGTTGTTATACAGGCAACACAACATTTTTTGGTCCTAGCGATCACTTTTGTTCTTTGTCAACTGTTATATTTGCAAAGATTAACAATTTAGATTTATAAAAAAACTTCATTTTTTAACATGATATATTTACCTTTAAGAATATATTAGCGGTTGCTAGGATGCAATGAGTAGATGGTGTAGTATGTAAAAACTTGTTTTATAGATTCTCAGATGCAATTCCGAGTTTCCATATTTTTTCATAAATGTAAAATAATTCTACTAGAATCTTGTAAGAAGTAGATAAAACTATACGTTTACCTGTATAACATATTAAAGATACAATTTTACACGTATATTTATGTATCCATTATATAAACGCCAGATTTATTTGTTATCTTTTATATCTTTTCAATATGATTTCTAGTAAACATTAAGAATTTAGATTTATAACATAACTTCATTATGAACATAGTTTAGCGGCCGTTAGGGTGCAACGAGTAGATCACATTGTATTTAAAAACTTGTATTATAACTTCTAGGTCGCTAGTCCAGGTTTCTTTTCTTTTCCTAAATGTAAAAATATTTTGCCAAAATCTTATAAGAAATATAGAATTCTAGACGTATAGTTGTGTAACACATGAAAAACACGATTCTAAATGTACACAGCTTCATTATGAACATGATATATTTCCCTTTAAGTATAGCTTAGCGGCTGCTAGGGTACAACGAGTCCAAGTCTATACGTATATTATTATATAAATTCCAGATTTATTTTTTACCATTAATATAAACTCTTTTTTTAATACGATCTAAATGAAAAATGTTGCCTACTCTAGCGACTACTAGGATATAATTATTATTTGGATGAAGTATTTGTTTACCTTTACGGACTCAAGGATAGGTGGATTTTGTTATAGGCAACACACTTTTTTATATCAAGCGATCGCTTTGTTTTTTCTCTTGTGTTAAATACTCTTTATTATTTTTATGCAACACACTTTTTTGGGTCAAACGGTCTCTTTATTTATGACTAAGAATAGCTTAGCGGCCACTAGGCTTTATCGAGGATATCGCATTGTATAACATTAAGACCTTACAGTGGGTTGGATTAAACAAATTAAATTAAAATATTTTGAGATAAGAGGATGCTAGGTACTTCCACGCTATAATATTTCGAGCTTAGTGGGCATTATAATCTATCCAGTTACCCAATCATATTTTGAGCTTAGCGTCCACTAGCTTATGACACAACATAATATTTGGATCTTAGAAATCTCTAGGTTTCATTAAAATAAAGTAATATATTATAAGCATAGTGGTGGGTAGGTTATGCCAAAACATAATAATATGATCTTAGTGAATACTAGTATTAAGAGCTTAGCGGCCGCTAGGTTATGCCACAACATATTATTTGGGTATTCAATTTGATAGGTTATGTATCGCAAGTATGATATGTTATTTTAAATTAATATATTTCAATTTTATCGCCCGCTAGGTTATGCTACCACATAATCATTGGAACCTAAGGGTATTTAGGATTTAGAAACTAAATTGAGGTATTAAGATCTTAGAGGCCGCTAGGTTATGTCATAATATAGTATTTGGGTATTCAATTTGCTAGTTTATGTATCACAAAGAAGATATATAATAAATTAGTTGAATTCATTCTATGATTTTAAGATATTAAACTAGGATATTTCGATGATAAGTCTTCAAAAAAAGTACATGAGGAACCAGTCCATGATAAGCCTTCCAGTAGTGGAATCCCATGATGATTACAAATAACTTATCATAAAAAATATATACGAAAATATGGGGAAGAGTTGTAATCATCTTAACTTCACCCACAAACACTTCCTATATCTATACAATTTGTTATACAGACAATCATTTCGGCCCTTAATCAAAAACTAAAGACAAATGCATCCAAGAAAGATTAGGTCATTCGGCCTCTTAGCTCCACCTCGTTGATGATCTTGAAATTTGTGTCCCTTTTACTCTGATCAGAGGAGGATGAATCAACATAGCTTTCCAAAATTTTCACTTTAGCGCAAGCAGGGAGTTTTATACCCTGATTTTCCATAACTGCCTCCAGACCATGCGCAATCACCTGCATCCCCCGCATCAAAGCATGGACATGATACTGAAGGATGACTAGAGGGTAAGTGCACCAAGTTGGGGGGCAAAAGGGGGGTCTTAAATGGATGCATTTTTATGAAAAATAAAAAACTTCAACTTGTAAAAAAAATTAAATAGTTACACTCAAAATTGGAAGATGTTATATAAACATGAATTTTGAGTCTAGTTTCTAAGCTACTAAATTTTATTGAAAATGGATAAGTTTAAGTGGGTTAAATAACTAAAATACCAATAGGTGCTTCTATTTTTTGTTAAAAAACATAATAGAGTGACTTTCATGTCCCCCACCATTTTTTGAGCACCATTTAGTATTTTTGAAAACTCTTTTGTAGAAAGATAGTAGGAGCATCTAGTTTGTGCTAGAGTTTTTTTAGATTTTTTTAGCGAGTATTTATTTTTATGATTTTTCTAGTACAGAAATTTAAAGTTTTGAAAAGTAATGGAGCTCCAACCATGCCCCCCCCCCTAACTACCTCAAAAAATATCGAAAAATTAGATTTTTTTTAATATGTATAGAATTAGGCCTAGTTTGTGCTAGTATTTTTTTTTTCCAATTTTGATGAGCCAAAAAGAATATACACGATGAAAGATAGGCATATTTAAACTTCAAAAAATAGCTATAAAAAGGCATAGTTAGAAAATAAATAATATGGAAACCTTATATTAGTCAAAAAATTTGAAAAATTATATTTTTAGAAAGAAGAAACTTTCCTCTACGTTGTGGTATAATTTTTTTAAAAATGAATTGATTGTTTTATGTTGATTTATTATGGTGGAAATGGAATTTTTGAATTTTCCTACAAAAACATGATGTTTGCTGTGTTTGTACAGGTCCGTGCCTTAGGTTTGGGGATCCAAACTGGATCCAAGCCTTGCGACATGGCTTGGAAAAAGTGAAAACACAAAACTCGTATGCGCTATAACACGTACGTGTTATAACGCTCTATATACTATGAACATTATATGTGCTTCTAGCATGCTTTTATTTACAAAAATAAATGTTTAAGTTTAAATTTATTTTAGTAAATATAAGAAAAGGGCCACTCTGCACCTTATGGAACTAGTCTCACACAACTCCATTAGTCACAATTTAGGAGATAGTTTTTTATAGTATAATTTGGTTAGTACATAGGTAATTTTTAGGATTTTAGCATTCAGCCTAAAGATTTTAGCGTTTAAATTCTACAATCAAAACCCTAAACCCTAAACCCTAAACATTAAACATTCAACCCTTACCTGTGAGCCCTAAACCCCAAACCTTGAGCCTTAAGCCCTAAACCCTAAACCCTAAACCATGAACCATGAGCCCTAAATGCTAAACCATAAACCCTAAAAATTAAACCCTAAACCCTAAACCCCAACCCTAAACCCTAAACCCTAAAACCTAAACAATTAATTCTAAACCCTAAAGCCTAAGTCCTAAACTGTAAACCCTAAACTCTATGACCTAAACCCTTAACCCTCAACCATTAACCCTAATACCTAAACCCTAAACCCTAAAACCAAAATAATAAACCCTTAACCCTGAACACTAAATCCTAAACCCTAAACCATAAACCATAAAGCCTAAACCCTAAATCCTAAAGCCTAAACCTTAAGCCTTAAGCCCTAAACCCTAAACACTAAATCTAGAGCCCTGATCTCTAATCCCTAAACCTTAAACTTGTAACTTTGAACCCCAAACCTTGAGCCATAAACCCTAAACCATGAACCCTAAACCATAATCCCTAAACCCTAAAACCTAAACCCTAAACCCTAAGCCTTAAACCCTACACCTTGATCCTTGAGCCCTAAACCCTAAACTTTAAACCATGAGCCCTAAACCCTAAATCTAGAGTCCCGAGCTCTAATCTGTAAACCTTACACCCGTAACTCTAAACCCTGAACCATGAGCCATAAACCCTGAACCATGCACCCTAAACCCTAAGCTCTAAACCATAAACCCTAAACCTGAAGCCTTGAAACCTACACCTTGATCCCTAATCCCTAAACCCAAAACCATGTACCATAAGCCCTAAACCCTAAACCCTAAACCATGAGCCCTAAACCATAAACCCTAAACATTAAGCCCTAAATGCTAAATCCTAAACCCTGAACTATGAGCCCTAAATGCTAAACCCTAAACCGTAAACCGTAAACCCTAGACCCTAGACCCTGAGCTTTAAACCCTAAAACCTAAGCCCTAAGCCCTAATCCCTTAACCTTAAACCATAAATCCTGAGCCCAAAACACTGAACCTTAAACTCTGAAATTTGTGACCTAAACCCTCAATCCTCAACCCTTAACCGTTAGACCTAAACCCTGAACCCTAAAACCAAAATAATAAACCCTGAACCCTAAACCTTGAACCATGAGCCTTGAGCCCTAAACCATAAACACTAAATCTAGAGCCCTAATCTCTAACTTGTAAACCTCATATATTTCCAATAGGTCTTATGAGTGAGTTCAACTTTTTGAATATCAATATTAGGACCTTATTTTCTAGTCTTGTGCCTAGAACCATCATTGAGTCTTATTGTATAACTACCTTGTTTATGAGAGGTGGGACAAGAAACTAAATGGATATGAAATATACCTTGTGCCTTACAATGCATATTACACATCTCTGCCAAACATGTTTCTCCCCACATATAATTACGTTCTTAAATGTCAATTTCTTTACACTCTGAAACAAATTTCACATTTCTTATATTTCCATGTATGGTATTATGCAAGCTAGGATGACCCATTTAAAGCTGGAAAAAATAACCATCGCAACACAAAAATTAATCTAAAAGGAAATGGAAGAAACATAGATAGTATACCAACGCGAAGGTGTAGGATCAGAACCAAATTACCTATAGTATCCTATCCTCTGGAGAAAGAGAAATCTCTTCTATTACTGGAATGGATAGTAAATTTGACAGAACTTCCTGAAGTGTTCAAAATAAACATAGAAATTGGGGAATGGATAAGAACACAAAGGAGTTATCGATCAACTAGTAAATCTTTCTTGTTTAGCTCTGAATGGGAGTCAATTGGCCTACGACTTAGTGACCTTCTATTCATTGATAATTCCTTCTATGATAAACCCATGGATGCTTTCAAAAGCACCTTAAAAAGGATAGGGGTAGTCATCAATCCTAGTGAAGGGTGTGATGTGATTTCCAAATAGCTTGAAATTCATACAGATTTAGAGCTCATAACATGAATTTACAAATATCTCTATTGTTATAAATGGAATCCATGTAATGGTGTCTCTTTATACCCAAGGATCTAGGACTACTAAATCATTCAGGAATCATTGAGTGTCTGAATCAGAATGTCATTGCATCTGAAGAAACATTTTCAAACATTGGAGTAATGCATCTTGGAAAATAAGCTTGAACCTCATAAATCCTTTCAAATTACTAGCTTACACAAGCACTGGACATATCAAGCTTTATTCTTCAAATGAAACCTTCGTTCACGTTAGCTTGCAACTGAAATGATTATTCAAAAGAGCATAAAAAACATTTCTTTGTACCAAATTATTCCTGGATATCTGATATTTCCCTCCTTCAAAATATCAACAAATGAAAGACACCAAATTGTGATTACTCTCTTTAAATGTTCTGCCTAGGAAGCAGATGAACCCTTTTCAGTTGAATATTCTATGTTAATACTAATAAGAATGGGTAAGACACAAAACATTACAGTGAGTGAAATAGTTCCCATGCGATGTGAAAAACAAGATAGATGTATTGGGTAACATTTATTTGTACCAAAGTTTTCTTGGATATCTGACATTTCCCTCCTTCAAAATATCAGTAGATGAAAAGCATCAAATTGTGATGAATCCCTTTGAATATTCTACCTACAAAGTAGATGGACCATTTTTTTGAATACTCTTTGTCAATACTTATAAGAATGGGTAAGACATATAACATTACAATGAGTGAATGGGTGAGCCTAAACCTTAAGCCTTAAACCTTGGGCCTTAAAACCTAACCCCTAAACCATAAAACCTGAGCCTTAAACCCTAAACCATGTCCCCTAAACCCTAAACCCTGACCTTTAAACCTTAAACCCTGATCCCTAAACCCTAAAACCTGAGCGCTAAACCCTAAACCATAATTCCTAAGCCCTAAACCTTGATCCCTAAACCCTACACCCTAAGCCCTAAATCCTAAATCCTCAACCCTTAACCCTAAAACCTAAAACTTAAACCCTGAGCCTAAAACACTAAACCCTAAACCTTGATCCCTAAACCCTAAAACCTAAGCCTTGAACCTTGATCCCTAAGCCATAAGCCTAAGCTCAAACCCTAAACATTAAACCCTGAAACATGTACCCTCAACCCTAAACTCTAAACAATAAACCCTAAACCCTAAGCCTTAAACCCTAAACCCTAAACCCTAAACCCTCAACCCTCAACCCTAAACCTTGAGCCCTAAACCCTGAACCTTGAGCCCTAAACCTTAAACCCTAAATCCTAAACCCTCAACCCTTAACCTTGAGCCATAAACCCTAAACTCTAAACCATAAACCATAAACCCTAAACTATGAACCATAAACCCTGAGCTCTAAACCCTAAACCATAAAATATAAACCATGAGACCTAAAAACTAAACCCTAAACCTTGAGTCCTAAACCCTGAACCCTGAGCCCTAAATCCTAAACCCTAAATCACAAACCACGACCCAAAGGAAAGTCCTAATAATATCATTTAGTGTGTTTCACTGTGTAGGGAATAGTGTCTAAGATGATTGATCAACTCATTTAGATTTGATGAGAGATTACTTCCTATGAAGGCCTAAAAAGGCCATTTTTGGTCATTTTGTAGATAATTGAACACCCTTCAAAACAAGCTAAAATGAGTTAGTAATGTCATTGAGGTATCAAGGACCATCATGTGTGAAGTATTAAGGCATCGTTTGTTTCCATGAGAGACATATGAGCAAAAGCATGTATGATAATTGTGAATTTGATTCCATGAAAGGATAATTTTAGAGCTAGGAAAGGTGAGGGGATGATCATCTTTATATTGAGAACCATGTTTATAAGAATGAGAAATCATCCGAGTTTACTTGATGCAATTCACTTAGTACTATTCATAAAAACTCATTCAACTCCTATTAGTGTGATCAAACATTAAGGAGGAGGCACATTACAATCACCTCATTTTGGTCGTAGGACAAGAATCTCATTCAAGGAGCAATCCTCTATCTACAAAGTGAGGATATCATTTTAGTAAGAAGTAGACAAGCATCATAGAGTTGATTCATGGTCACTAAAGTGAATTATGGACCAAATTTAAAAATTGGTACCAATTCAAGCAGCAGTCTGGCCAAAATCCAATTTAGAAGGTCAAAAAACCTACAAAACAAGTATATGATTTCCTAAAACAAAGACCAACTACAATATATATGCCCTGAAAGTTTTGGGTCCTTTGTTGAAATCCTGAAAATGAGTTAAGTACTGACCAAATTAGATTTTGAAAAACTATCTTCTAGATTATAATTGTTGGAGCTACATGACCACTTCCATCAGGTGCAGAGTGACCCTAATTTCTTATATTTACTAAAATAAATTTAAAGTATAAGAAATAATAAAAGTATTAAGAAATAATAAAATAAATCTTATACTTTAACATTTATTTTTATAAGTATAAGCCCCCAGATACACATATATAGTCCATACTATGCAAAACATGTACGCGTTATAATGGGTGCATGTTTTTCCTTAACTAAAATGCGTACACATTATAACACGTACGCGTTATAACGCGTACGCATTTTTCCTTAGCTAAAATGTGTACGCATTATAACGCGTACGTGTTATAACGGGTACGTGTTTTGCCTTAACTAAAACGTGTATGCATTATAATGCGTATACATTATAACAAGTATGTGTTTTGCCTTAACTAAAACACATACACATTATAACACGTACACATTTTAGGATCGGTAATTACCAACCCAAGAAAAATAAAACGCGATCGTGTTATGGCAAAACACGTACGTGTTTCATTTGTTTTTAGGTTTTTGTCCACTTTTTGGCCCCCCATTCTCCTTATGCAACATAAACTAGCCCAAAGAGTTAGATAATATGTTTGTCGCGCTCAACCCTTACGCCATGTCAAAAATGTTCTTTCACCCTTTGGACTGGTTCGGGTCAAGCATTAGCTTGCACATTCTCTCACAAATATCACAGTCATGTTTTTCTTCGAATCACTCTATGACCGACCTGACCTTCTCAAGAAAATGCCACATAGTTGCGTTCCAAATTTTCCCATCCATCCAAGAAGTAAACAATTCCCCAACGTCATTTCCTGTCATAGCTCTCTGCGTCTTCCTACTAGGACCACACTCAATGTTACCCAAGAAACCACCAATACCCCTGTCACTGTTGTATTGAAATTTTCAGTCGGTCCAGAGATATAAAGCCACCAGCACACAACACATAAAAGGAAGCAAGTGTGACAGTACCGAATATCATCAATTAGATATCCTTATCATAAATATCATGCTTCCCATTAAAAATCTTAAATTCCCAATGTCATCTTACATGTCGCGTGTGTATAACCCTTAATCAATTCCATCTATTGCACAAATATAAATATATCAATATCATAAATGACCATTAAATCCACGGATTCCATATCCTCCTTTCACTGCCAAAAAAGGTTACCCCTTAGAATAATCTAACAATTTTTATTAAAATCTTATAAGTCTCTACGTTTTGACAAATTAAAGTAAGTTGTTTTGATCCTATCGACCTCTAGGTTAATCAACCACGTTAACTTTGGAGAAATGTATAGCAATCAAGATCTGTATAAATTAGTTGAATTTATTGTATGATTTTAAGATTTCTAATTAAGATATTTCACGCATAGCACCCGCTAGTTTATGCCACCATATAATGTTTGCAGCCTATCGGTGTTTAGGATTTGAAAAATTAAATTAAGATATTTTCAACATAGCAGCCACTAGGTTATGCCACAACATAATATTAGGATCTTTGTAGTCTCTATGTTTCAACAAAAGAAAGTAAGAACTTAAGAATATAAATAGTTTGAGCTAAAAAAGCAATAGTACCTAACAAACAAAAGAAAGACATTAACTTTTGGAGATCTTTATAGAAATCAAGACTAGTATAAATTAGTTGAATTTTTTGTATCCATTTAATATTTGGAATTAAGATATTTTGAGCTTAGCGCTCGCTAGGTTATGCTACCACATAATATTTGGATATTACCGGTGGTTTCAGATACTTTGAGCTTAGCAGTCGGTAGCCTTTTCCACAACATAGTATTTGGATATTGAATTCACTAGGGTTTAATAATTCATAGTTACGATATCTTACAGCAGTTAACAAATTACATGAAGATATTTTCAACAACGACATAATATATGGATGTTATGGTTGATATGATTAAAAAAATTAAATTAACATATTTTGAAGTATGTGGGGACTAGGTACTTACATGATATATTATTTCAATCATAGTGGTTGCTATCATTTAACATGTTAATAAATGATATTTTGAGCTTAGTGTCCATTAGATTATGACACAACATAATATTTGGTGCTTAGTGCTCACTAGGTTTAAACAAAAGAAATAATATATTATTAGTTTGGTTGCCAGTGGTTTACACCAAAACATAATATTTGGATCTTAATGGTGATTGGGATTTATCAAATTTGAATCAACATAGTTCGAGCTTAGTGGATGTTAGGTACTTAAACAATATATTATTTTGATCTTCGCGACCACTAGGATTTACCACAACACGTTGTTTTCTAATTTCATCACTAGGGTTTAATAATTCATAATTAAGATATTTTACAGCATCTAGCAAATTAGAGGCAAATATTCATAATTTTTCTGGTGCTAAACCCACAATATAATATTTCAGGTTTAGTTTTCACTGGTGCCTAATTAGTAAGAGAATTATATTTTGATATCACACAATGATACGTTATGCCACATCATAAATTTTTGGAGCTTGGTGGTAGTCAGGTTTTATCAAAATAAAGTAGGATATTGTGATCTAAGAAGCCTCTAGGCTATACCAAGACATAAAACTTAGAGCATAGTGATCTTAAAGATGTAAGAAAACTCATTAAGATATTAGGAGCTTAGCCACAAATACAATATGCCAAAACATAAAACTATTTAGAATTATAGTAAAAGGGGGTTTTCCCAAATGACCCACATACTTGAACAAAAAATCCCTCACGGCTAGGTATTATAGTGAAACAAGAAGAGAACAATCCTGTATGCAACATAAAACATAAAACCAAAAATTCCCAAACCAAACAAATCCAAATTACATTTTATGGATATTCATGAGAGTGGTTGATTCATCCTTCGCATTAGTAGTAGGGCTTCCTTGAACCAGCACATCCACTAACTTAATGCATTCAAGGAAGTCTTCATTGATTTTCATCCAGGTCATGTCCATGTGACTTTTCCATCCCTTGATAGCAGATACTGAGTGTAACATAATCTTCAATGGCCTCATGTGAATCAGGAGAGATCTCCTCTAAATGTTCCTTGTATTCTAAAGATGCATTGGGGGAGCCCATTTTCTCTTACAGAGGAGAATCAGAATAAACTAAGGATAGATCCCGCAACACATCTGGAATTTCTGATTCCATGCTCACTTCCATGCAAAAAGGTTAGAGGGAAGCCACACATGCTTCCATGATCAGGTGAGTTGATTCGTTTGTAGCCATTACAATGTCAGTCGAGACAAGAGGAGAAGCCAGAGAAGCGTCGACAAGAAGTGAAGAGGATTTAGATGTTGGGTCTGAAATCAGTTCAGAGACCTCAGGAGAGTGCTCTGAGGGGTCCAAATGGTTAAGTGTCATCAGAGAAGATGAGGGGGTGACAAGAGCGAAAACTTTATGGCTAATGATCTTGATGACTGAATCAAAGTTAGAAGGGAGATGAAGGTGGTGGCGACGGAAATGGAAAGAGGTAGTTGGTTGCGAAAGAGGGGGGGCACACGGCGCTATTTTCCATACTTAAAGGGGAAGTTCCTGATTTATTTTTGGTAAGCTTCAATTTTAAAGAGCAAATATAAAAGGCCTTGGTGTAGGAATGGACCTTCATCTTATCTAGCCAGTTTAAGGGACCTCTCAAGCAATTGAAACAGAAAACCCACAAATTTTACCTTCTGATCATGTCGAAGATGAACAAGAAGAAAAAACTGAGGTCTATAAATCACTTTGTAAAATTGTTGTAGCATGAAGTACCTCCTAAATTGCTCAACAACCCTATCCCAAGGTTGTGGAAGTGAGTCTCATTCATAGCTCAAGTGATACATTGTCATATTTTCACAAAGATACAGGAAATGATCCATCTCCTCTTGAAGTGAGTGTTTAAAATAAATGTCTCCCTCTGCAGGGAGCCCTGTCATAGCCGCTATGGACTCTGTCAAAATAAAAAAAAATCGTCTTTCCCACTTTGCCTCTTCCTTTCTTCCAGGTTGTCAGCACACTGCTGGTCACTCGGACAAAGTGACCAAACATTCTTTCCATAAACAACGTAACACCACCCTCATGCAAAATATTCCACACTACTAGGTCGGCCTTAACCTCTTCACAGGAAGAAGGCTTAATGTGTTTGACGGTGTCACCCATAGTGAAGAGGGCTACTTTGACAGTGATTTCCAAAGGCCTGATATAGATGATGCTTAAATAGAGATGTTGAGCACCTTCATTCCAATCTTCAACACGTGTCTCCAATATTTCTAATTGAAATATGACGTAATTAGTAATAGTCATTAATTGGTCCTGCCCATCACATGAACGCAATCTATGAATGCCCTAAATGCCCAAAACAACCACAAATGTCATATCCTCTTGTCGCTGTCAAAAGAGGTTATGCCTCAACATAACCTAACAACTTTTATTGTAATGTTATTTAATGTTCATCCAACTGAAATATTAATTAGTTAATGTTCATTCAATTACTACATTTAGTGGAAGTTGAAGGTTTGAATGTTAGCGATATTAGATGTATTTAGTTAATATATGTTATAAAGGAAGAATCTGTAAACAAAATGAAACAAGATGAAATAACTAACATTGCTAAACATGATTTCATATTGTGTATATTATCAGATAACAAATCATAAAGAAAGATCTTATTATAATTTCATTATTGACACATCTATTTGTTACATTTAGGTTCTCCAAGGTTGTTCATTCTACACATGGAAATGAAGTGGGTAAGCATAGAGATGTTACAGGGAGCACAAACAACACTGGTGATGGGAATTTGTTTGTGATATTTGGTGAGGTGATTTCACAAAACACTATTTAACTGGAATGAGATGGGGACAGTGTTTTCTCAACAAAAAAAAATGCATCCCGCGAGTCCTCTCCATCCCAAGGTCTGATTTTTTCAACGAAGAGTAGTGTGTTTAGTTCAGACTAAGATAAATTTAAATGTAGATACAATTACATGTACGTGGAAAGAATGATATTCTTATTGGGTTTGTTTTCTCTTACAAGTATAATTACATTCACAATTACAGGTACAATTACAAGTACATGACAAGAATAATATGCTTTTTCATCTTTTAACTAGCCTCGTGGATGTTAAAAGTTCTTCTTATATTAAACCCTTACGTGACTTTAGACTGGTGTGGGTATATATTTCAACTTGAATCAATATTTTTTTGTTGTAGGTATAGTCGGAAGTTGGTTGTTTATATTACTTCGAGCATAGTGGTCACTTTCATTTAACAAGTTACTAAATGATATTTTGAACTTAACGTTCGTTAGTTTATGAAAAAACATAATATTTGGATCTTCGCGGTCTCAAGGTTTCAAAAAAAGAAACTAAGATATTATTTTGATTTTAGTGGTCACTAAGATTAAACAAATTAAATCATCCTAGTTTGAGCTTAGCAGCCGAATGTATTTGAATAATATAATATTTCGAGCTATAGAATCACTATCATTTAACAAGCTAAAGAAAAACATATTGAGTTTAGTTTCCGCTAGTATATCCAGTGTTAATATTGTAATGAACTTCCACCTGGTTGAAGGATTGAATTGACATAACAAAAAAAGGTATAGTAGTTTGGGATTGAAGTGAAATTTGTAACATGTTTATAAAATTTGTTACTACTTGAATAGAAGTACAACTAGCATTGTGGATGTTAAAATTTCTTCTTATTGGAAGGATTGAAAGATTTTGTAATTACTACAAAATGCCTTTTATGTTGTACTTATAATATGTAATTTTGTTTGAATGAAAAAATATTGAACATGTTTCTAAACTAGTATGATGTCTTTTAAACGTCCTAGATCAATTGTTTTCACAAAAACACTTTGCTTACATGCATTGATGGAGATCAATGACTACAATGGTTAAGTATAACACCTGAAATATCCTTTATTGGACCAAACATATTCATTTTCAAAACATATGTTGTCTTGCAAAGGATTTCTAGAGGAAAAATTGGACTAAGGTTTTACTCCCCAAGGTCAGCAACATGAAGATTTCCTGCCTTAACTGGAAATGAATTGTAAATATTGGAGGATGAAAATTGTATTTATTTGAAATATTTGTTACTTACTACAAAATACCTTTTATGTTGTACTTATAATGTGTTGTTTTTGAATGAAAAATATTGAACATGTTTCTAAAATAATTTGATGTCTTTTAAACGTCCTAGATCAATCGTTTTCACATAAATGATTTTCCTACATACGTTTATGGAGATCAATGAATTTAATGCTCAAGTATAACACTTGACATATCAGTTCTTGGACCAAAAATATTCATTATTTGAGCATATGTTGTCTTGAAAAGGATTTGTAGAGGAAATTTTTGATTAAATATTTACTCACCAATGTTAACATGTTTTTTTGGTTAGCTGTACAAAACAATATGTTAACCCTTAGCAATGTGAGAAAGGATACAATTAATAATTAGACCATAAGTAATATCCATAAAGATACTAAAGAAAATTTTCTGAAAGAGTTTGATAAATGTAATTATTCATACCCCTAGAAAGGGTAATAAATGTGTGGATTATCTTGCCAAATTAGGGGCTAAAGGTAGTAATTTTAAAGTGTGTGAGAGGGGATATGATATCACCAATGTTATTAATCTCATTAAGAACATTAAGTACTGATGTGTCAGTGGTTTTTTTCCCTCGTTGGGATGTCATCCTTCTACTTATGGTTAGTAGGACCCTTCGCATGTGTAGGATATATGAAGGGATTTGTATAAATTTTTCTCTTACAATTCATTTCGGCCATTGTTTCTTCCATTTCCAATCTCAGTCGACTAAAACCATGGGAGGTGGTCATTTGAGAACTAAGCCCATGAGTTATGGTGCCCTGAAGGACAACCCCTCCTTGTGGCACATTTTGAAAATTAGGGAGTTTAGGAATTTCATCTCAAAAATCTTGAGGTTTGGTCCTTATCTTGCGTTGGAGTTTGGTCAGGCTTGGAACAATGGCAGCACGGTGATCCGCAACATGGAAATTTAGGTTTCGGAGGATTCAATAGCACATGTGACTGGAATGGAGATGGAGGGCTTAAAGATATTCAAAGACCGCACCAGACGCAAGCACAAAGTTGAGACTTATTTCGTGGTAAAGAAATGGTTTACTTGTTGGTAGACAGTATAGCTAGATTTTACATCCTTGATATTTGGAATATAGTCTACCTCCACCTTATAAGGTACATTACTGTTGAAGTGAATTATAGAAAGATGTTTATTCACCATCTTACTATGATTAATATGTTTAGGCATAAGATTTTTATGAGCCTTCCCTTTTTCTTGTTTATGTCACTATCAACGTCAATGCATGATTTTTAACATGGAAATATTGATACCCCGATACACCATGAACTAGTTCTTTTGATTTTTAATAATGGTAAACTGGTGGTGGGAAAAAAATTAGAGCCCAAATCTAGGGATTCAAATGAAAATTGTACTCTTACAGACCATATGAACAAACTGAGGAGTAAGAAGAGTAAGGCACATCAGGGGAATGGAAATCTTGGTACTAGGGCTATAGGTTCTCTAATTGATATGAAAGGGGAGTCACATAAAGGGAAAGAGAGATCAGAGATGGGATAGAATGTGGTTTTTGATAAAATTTCTCTCAGGGTGAGTCAGGTGGAAATGGATATGGAGGCCTTAGGTGAAGTTGCAACAGATATGGGAAACAATGTCATGAATTACATCGACACCTTTAAGAAAATTTGCATCACCCAAAACTCTATCAAGGTCGATATAGTAGAGATCAAAAGTTTGGTTTTGGAGTTACATGGGGCGTGTGGTCAATCTAGAGTAGGGACACAAAATTCACAAGTATAATCTCCACCTCATTAGTTTTGATGAGGAAGAGCAAGTTGAAGACGACATCCCTATCACGAGCGAGCGGGATAATAATACGAAACATTTGAAGACTAACTAGTCCATTGGCTCTTGGAGATTTTGTTTGACTGTTTGTGGACTGTATCGTTTGGGATTTTTTCCCCTCCATGTTTTGTGATTTTTCCTTGTATTGATATGTTAGACTAGAGTTTGGGATAACTTGATTTAGCCCTTTTTGTCTTGTTTCTTTTTTTTTCACTCTTGGTGATGCTCACGATGCATTCTATCGGAAGATTTTTGGGTGCCTTAATCCCTATATAAAATAGCCAATCATTATGTTCACGTATATTTAATAAACCTCTATTAATATTAATTTTGTTAATGACATTTTAAATTAAACAATATAGAGCAGCAAGTTCATGCTTCATGAATGGGAGATGTGCTAGTTGTGCAATTGTGCTAGATGTGTTAGTTGTCTGATTGTTGTCATAGAATTATGATTTTTATTAGAATAAATTAATGTTGCAACAATGCCTCATATTTGTCAAATCAATACTAACTAGCAATTAAAGAAAAATATAAATAAGTTTCTTATTTTAAAAAATTACAAACATAAGAAAGTTGAAAAGTTATAGAATTTTTTTATTTTGATTGGTGAATTGAGGAGAAATTTTAAGTAATATGTTTTGAGTATAGCGGCCACTAAGGTAACCTAATACTTCCACAATATAAAATTTTGAGCTTATGGATCACTAAAATTTAACAAATCAAATAATATTATTTTTATCTTAGCATCTGCTAGCTTATGCAACACCATAGTAATTGGATATTATTGATCGATATCAATCAAAAAAATAAAGTAAGATATTGTCATCATAGAGTCTGCTAGGTTATGCCGTAACAACATATTTCGATGTACAAAAACTATGTCCATTTTTTGTATAAGGGTTAATATGGGATTTTTGAAAGGACCTGCATCCTTTTATAAAAAGGTCCTTAACGAAGAATATGGCATTGAATCATAGAAGAGAGAAATCTTGTAGGCAACAAAAGATAAAAAGCCACATAGCCACGATGCAAACAAAGTAAAGTTAAATTTTGTGAAAAGTTTTGAGGATAGTTGTTTCTTCCATAATAGCAACATCTTATAGTCTCCTTGTTCCTCGAATTCTCCTTTCACAAATATGTATTCATTTTTTTGCTCTCCAAAATCTATTTGGTTCTCCTACTCTTACATTACCATATTTTTTCAAAAATAGGCCATTGTAATCCATCACCAACACATTCAATGGCAACTCATTCTTAACATGAATATCTTCTAAAATATTTTCATCGATAATGTCAATGATGTCGTAGCCATTGAATTTTTTTGAATAGGTGTAGCGTGTTGTCCCTCAATTTCCCTCCCCCCCTTTTTGAAATCCAATTTCATGAAAATTGAAGTCTTGCCATGGAGGAATTTGTGTTTCGAGGCCCCCCAAGTGCTCATTTTGATTCCCCATGATGTTTTATGCATTTCCTTAGTCTGCGGCCATTATAACATTCTATATTTTTCTCATGGATGGGAGGGGGTTTATGATCTTATTTTATGCATTTTAAGGACATGGAAACTTGCATTCTTCGCATAATAACCTTGTGCAAAGAGAAAATATTCATCGGGTGCAAAAATGGCATTTTCCCATTCTCTGTAATTCTCTACGTTCTTTTCCCCGTCAAATTCTTTCTCAGAAGATTTTCCCCGCATCCTCATGAGTCCCTGATTGGCTGGAGTAGTTTTGGCAGAAGTTCAGGGTGATGGATCCATTTTATTCTCTAAGACATTACAGCAAAAGGTTGAAAAGTTCTAAAATAACCCGCGGCCCCGTTCATGTGAAGGGATAAATCCTGAGTTGAAGCCCGCAGTGAATCAAAAAGGGACACGTGGCCTACGTTGAAAATTCAATGGTGGGGGCATGGAATTTTGGGGGAAAGGTTGGAATTTTTCCCCTTTTCAAAATAGATAAAGTATAAAAGCTAAGTACATCCCTACAACCAATCAGGTAATGCCATGTGTTGAAGAATGAAATCGAGACAACGGGCCGGAGGAGGAAAATGAGAATTTGAGCCATGACCCCATTTCCAATTAGGGTGTGCTACGCGTTCATGTTAAAAAATCACAACGGGCCAGTAGAGGAAAATGAGAAGTTGAGCCATGACCCCATTTCCAATGAAGGTGTGCCATATGTCTGACCTTTGGCGGAGATGCGAAGGGGCGAAGAAAAATGAGAAATTCTACTTTTTCTTCCAAATGTCTTAAAATGAGGATTTTTCCCCAGGCCCATCATTTCTTTGAGCTTGCCACATGTAGGGTCTAATTTCAAAGTTGACAAAGGGAAAGAGTGGCCAAAACGCACTCATCTAGTTTTTGACACCATTAACAAACCAGAGCTCCAAAGAATACAAATGTGAACCATTCTTCATTCTTCTCTCTCTGTTTCCTTGTCATTCATTCATGAGATGCATTTTTGGTTTGTTGTGGAGCCAAATCGATAAGTTTAAAGAGATGTAAATTTTGATTATCAGAAAATGGATTTTATCGGGCATATGTAATAAAAGGGGGAAAATTTACCAGCAAGCACTTGAGTACTATGAAATTGGTTAAAAGGTGGAAATGGCAGGACCACATGAAGAAGAAAATAATGAGATGCCCCCTGCTAAAGTAATCATGATCGAACTGATGAAATATTCACCTTTTTGAACCTCTAGTTTTCATGAGTGTGTTTATTTCATGTTGCTTTCCAAAAGTGGATCTGCAACAAACATTATTCCTTTTGGATATTCTTTTCTTTGGGACAAAGTATGGATGTACACGAATTGTTAGAAGAACATGTTTTGGCCATGGAAAAGGGGATTATGGTTTTCTGGGAACGTTGTAAATTTCAAAGTAATTCAATACAGAAGCTTTCTTTCTCATTTCCTCTTTTATATCTCTCTCTATCCTTGCTCGATTCAATGGATCATTTTTCTTTGCATTCAAAAAAATCTTTGTGTTCTTGTCTGTGTAATCTTTAGAACTTTGTGTCTGCAGATTTGCATTGGTGATGAAGTGATTGATATTTTTCCTATATTTTCTTGGTTTAATGTAAGTAAGGATATATTCTTCTACCTATATCTCCTGAAAACATTGTTGTTTTCTTCTTTATTCATCTCTCTACTCTTCCAATCCTTCGTATTGATAATCTTTTAAGTATGAAAACATTCCAGAATATCAAGGTCCAAACATTGAGAGTTTTATATTTATACATTTGTTTTTCCTAGTTTCAATAAGGGAGCCCCTCCCATTAAAGAGGAGGGACATGTTTTTCCCCTGACTATGGTTTCTAGCCTTGTTCCATTCTGAAACCCAACAGTTTTTGGCGACTCAACTGGGAAATTCATTACAAATGGATTCCAGTTTTTGAATAACAACTTCTTGATCATCTTTGATATGGTGACTTCAAGATACAATTGGGGTAGAAGAACCCTTGGGGAAGAAGAACCTCATTTCGAACTTCTGGATCATCAAGGTTTCTCTCTCCCCTCATCAAGAAAAAGAAGAGGAACAATATCTGCAAGCACTCCTCCTCCTAGGGACAAAAATTTTGGGAGTGACATCCCTCAAGATCAAATCATTCCTAATTTTCATGCTTTGATTCTCACTGGTATTTTAGTTCCTCTCCAAACAATCTTTCCAAGGATGGCAACTCCTCTACCTTGGGTCTAAAGGGTTTGACCTCTTGCTCATCCCCAGCCATTGTATGAATTTCCTAGAGGTAATAGAAAGAATTTCCCTAAATTCAGAGGTGATGGGAAGGTTCATCTAGATGAGCATATTGCAGCCTTCATTTTTGCTTGTGGTGTTCTTGAAGTTGAACATGAGGATATCTCTATTAGACTTTTTGTAGAGATATTGAAAGATAATGTTGCTGATTGGTTTTATCATCTCCTTGTTGGATCCATCACCAATAAGAACACCATGATGACCAAGTTTGAGCAGCGTTTCAAAATTGCCAAGGATGGACATGCTCTCTTGGCCCAGATTTCTCAAATCAAGAAAGAGTCACATGAGCCCATGAGGGAATTTGTGGCCAAATTCAATAGGCTGGTTAACAAGATCCCACAAAACATGCGCCCTATGGATCAGATTCAGAAATGTTTCTTCCTTAATGCCCAACTACCTAAAGTGAGCTATGCACTTAGAAGAGCTAATCTTGCCACTTTAGATGTTGATCAAAGATTTTTTGTAAGTGTTAAAGATGATTTGATCATGTCTGGAAAGCTAAGGAGAGAATCATCCAAATCCAAAGCATCTCATTCTTCCACATCTTCTCCTAGAGCTAATGCAGATCAGTTGGTACATAAACTTGTTAATGATCTCATTTCTCTCAAGAAGTAGTTAGCCCAGCATGCTCCTTATCAGGATGTTCCTAGGAAGAAATTTTAGCCCAAGAATTGGTTGCCCTCTCCTCATACCAGATTGGCAATTGAAGGCCCACCTGTAAAATTTCCAGTCAATGCAACATGTGAAGTGTGGGAGCCTAATGAAGAGGAGGAAAATGAAATTTGTGAAGAAAATGAAGAGGAAGCTGATGAATAATTAGAAGAGTTGAGTGGATCTCATGTCCATTTTCTCACCACTGAAGGTATATATGAAGAGGATGCTTATGAAGAAAGATTTGAAGAGATGAACAATGAATCATATGTTGTCATGACTCATGAGCAAGCCAACAATAAGGATAGAGTCGTGCATCTTGTTAAAATATCAAAGGAACCTCCTACAGCCATTCCAGTGATTGTAAGGAGAGGAGCTCCTATTCCAACTTCTTCCACACCCAAGGTAGGTTTTTTTGTTCCTTCCTCCTTTGTTTTTGCTCCTAAAACTTCTAGCCCTCCAAATGATATAGTTGATAAGTCAAAATTTTCATTTACTCCTATCAATGATGCTCCATCTACCTTTGGTTCTTTTGACATTATTTACCATCTCAAGAAAACTAAGATCCAGATCTCAAAATCTGAATTCTACCAAACCCATCCCAAGGCCTTTGCTAAGATGGTAGACTTTGTAAATTCCAAATCCAAACCTTTTTCCCCTATTTCTAAAGGTCTCTTGCCCACTCCTTCTCCTTCATCTCAACCAAGCCTTGTGGCAGTAGACACTTCATCTGATGAGAAGATCAAACCATTTTATGTCACTCTCCTCATAGCTGGCCACAAACTCAGTAATTGTGTTATTGATTCTGGTGCTTTAGATAATGTGATGCCTGCTAAGGTAGCTCATGCCTTAGGCTTAACCCTAACCCACACTTTTGGTTCATGTTACTCAATGGAAAGTAGAGAAGTGTCATTGATCAAAAGGATCAAGGATGCACAAGTAGCCTTTGCTGCTTTTCCAGAGAAGAAAGTTTTAGCCACCATTTTGGTAGTTGATATTCCCCCTTCCTATGGCATGCTGTTGAGTAGAAATTTTTGCAAAGATATTGGAGGATAAATCATGATGTATTTGTCACATGCTCTTATTCCAGTGAATGGGAAAATGAAGAAGCTACTACCTGAGAAACAAACTAAATATATCGTGCAAAAAACAGATAACCCAAAGGCACATATACTTTATGAGGACATTGGTCATAGTAACTACATGATCATGTCACAAGATGAGGCTAACCATCCTAAGGAAGTGCTTCTTGATCCTAATGGCATTTGGATTTTGGAATTTGATGGGAGCTACTACTCAACTGGAGCTGATGTGGTGCTTATTTCTCCTTAAGGGAAAATTCATCCTTTCTCCTTCAAGCTCTAATTCAAAAACACAAATAATACAATTGAGTATGAGGCTATCATCCTTGGTTTAAGCATGGAAAAAGAGATGGGGATTAATAATTTCCTTACTCGTCGAGATGTAGAGATGATTTTAAAATAGGTTAGAGATCTCTTTCAAGTGAAGAATAGAAGGTTGAAACATTACAGGAATCTGGTTTGGGATTCCATTGAGTTCCTTGATGCCTTTTCCATTGAATCCATGCCAAGGGAAAGAAACACCAGGGATAATTCCTTAGCTATCTTGGGATCTCTACTGATCCCTCATCTAGATTTATCCCAAGATAAATTCACCATTGAGATGATTCATAGGCCTAGTGTGCCTGACAATGTAAATAATTGGCAGGTCTTTAATGATGATCAGCACTTGCTTTCCTTCCTTGAACTCAGAGATAATTTTGACCAGTTGTACTTTAAAGGAAGTGGAAATCTACCTAGAGAGTGTGTGCCCCCAAATGAAGAAGATAATGAAGAAGAAATGGATCATAATGGCTACATAAAATTGAAAGGTAATAAGATACCTAAATGGTTGGTAAGTTTGGAAGAGTTATTTAATAAACATGATAGGTACATCAAGTCCAAAACTTCCAAAGGAGCTCAACAATCTGCTGACTGTGAAAAGATAAATGTTGGGAGTCTTAATGAACCCATGTTGGTAAACATTGGAAAGTGTTGCACACAAGAGGAAAGGGAGAAAGCACTGAATCTATTGAAAATATATGTTGATGTAATTGGATATTCTTATGATGACCTTAAATCTTTCCAGCTAAAAGAGATGCAACATTTCATTCCTCTAAAACCTGGGATCAAGCCCTTCTAGCAAAAGTAGAGGTAGTATAACCCTAAAATTGTTGATATAATCTTTCAAGAGATCCAAAAGTTATTAAAATCTAAGATCATTTTCCCCATTCACCATTCAATGTGGATTGCTAATATTGTGCCTATCAGGAAGAAGAATTGTGAGATCTGGATTTGTGTTGATTTTACGAATTTGAATCAAGCCTCTTTGAAGGATAATTATCCTCCCCCCATAATGGATCAAGTGTTGCAGGCTGTTATAGGTTCATAAATGTTGTCCATGCTTGATGGATTCTTAGGATATAATCAAGTAGAAGTGAGTGTTGCAGATCAGCATAAGACTGCCTTTACCACTCCTTGGGGTACCTTTGCTTATAGGAGAATGCCTTTTGGCCTCATCAATGCTAGTGCCACCTTTCAGAGGGAAATGGACCTGGCCTTTGGCAGTCTCAAGGGAAAATACATAGTTGTATACCTTGATGATCTGAGTGTGTTTTCAAAAACCAGAGCTGATCATTTCCAACACCTTGAAACTGTCCTCCAAAAGTGTAGAGAGCATGACATATCCTTGAATCCCAAGAAATCTATCTTTTTTGTCACCGAGGGAAAATTATTAGGACACATTGTCTCTAAGGAGGGAATCAAGATTGATCCAGAAAGATTCCAGGTAATTCATCAGATCCCTCTCCCCACAAGCAAGAAGGGTGTTCACTCTGTCTTTAGCAAGATCAACTTCTTAAGAATATTCATATCTGATTTTGCTAAAATTACTTTGAACATAGCCCACATGATGAAATGGAAGTAGACTTTTGGTTGGTCCTCTAAAGAAAAGGTTGCATTTGAAGACATCAAGAGAGCTATAGTAAAGACTCCAATCTTGGCATGCCCTGATTCTAATAAAGACTTCATTATCTATTGCTATGCTAGTAAAAGTACTCTAGCTATTGTGTTAATCAAAGAGAATGTTGAAGGTCATGAACTCCCCATAACATTCATGAGTTCTATTTTGAAATCCCATGAGCTGAAGTACACCATGATGGAGAAACATGCTTTTGCAATGGTCAAAGTTGTGAAGCAGTTTCATTTTTACATCCTCAACTCTCATTCTATTATGCTTGTTCCTGATAAAACTATTAAATCCATTCTTACACAACAAGAATTTGGAACCAAGAGAGGCAACTGGGTAGCCAAAGTTCAAGAGTATGATCTTGACATCAAACCCACCAAGCTAGTTTGAGGAAAGGGCTTATGTGAACTCATTGCTGAAGGAGCTGATGCCAAATTTTCTAAGGAGGAAGTTGATATCCCTATTGTTCTTTTCCTCAGCTCAACTAACGAATGGTATGTTGGCATTACACACTTTCTTACTTATGGAGAATTTCTATCCCATTTGAGTACCAAGGATAAGAGAGCCATCAAATCAAGGTCTACGCAATATGTGTTGTGGGAAAATTCATTGTTCAAATGAGGCATATATAGAAGGTTTTTGAAATGTGTTGACAAAGAGTAGCAAAAGAAATTGTTCTCATCCTTTCATGACTAGGAATGTGGAGGTAATTTCTCTTCTGCTGTCACAACCCACAAAATCCTCCATGCTAGATATTATTGGCCTACCTTGTTCAAAGATGCATCAAAGTGGGTAGGCAAGTGTGAAGCATGTCAAACCTTTGTTGGAAGACCCAAATTGGTTGTTTTACCTCTCAAACTAGTGGTGATTGAGGAACCTTTTCAACAATTTGATTTGGACTTCATTGGGACATTCAATCCACCTTCAAGTGCAAGGAATACTCATGTTTTGACTGCCACTGATTATTTCACCAAGTGGGTGGAAGCCATTCCAGTTAAAAGTACTAATTCTGAAGTAGTATGAAACTTCATCAAGGAGCACATCTTAATAAGGTTTGGGATACCAAACAATATTTTCATTGACAATGCTTCCAATTTTTCTTCTGCTGAGATGATGGATTTCTAATATGGCTATGGCATTTCCCTTGCCCACTCTTTAGATTATTATCCCCAAGGGAATGGGCAAGAAGAATCAACTAACAAGAACTTGGTCACCATTTTTCAAAAGCTTGTTAATGAATCTCAGAGGAATTGGCATAAGAAACTATATGATGCTTTATGGGTAGATAAGATTACACCTAAGAGAGCCATTGGAATGTCTCCTTTTTAAGTGGTATGTGGAGTTGAAGCTCAGCTGCCAGTGACATTGGAACTGCCAGTCTTACATTTGATGAAGGTCATTGAGGATGCCAGCTTTACCAATTCATTGGATAAAATAATTATGTATCCAGAAGTTGAATGAATACAGATTGGAAGTAGTTGACAGAATATCATCTCATCAACTCAAGGTAAAAGCTCTATTTGATAAAAAGTCTAAACCCATAACTTTTCAAGTGGGAGACAATGTTATTCTTTGGGATAAAAGGCATGAACCTCGAGGTAGCCATGGTAAATTTGATTCCCTTTGGCTTGGTCCTTTTGAAATTAGACATTTTTTTGGTGAGAACTCTTTTTACCTAGATTACATGGATGGTTCTCCTCTCCCACTTCCTTATAATGGGAAATTTTTGAAGTTGTTCAAAACCTAGGAGTTTTGGTGGTCCCTCTGTACATTTTGTATAGCGTTTTGGTTCTGGTTTTTCTTTTTTTGCTTGTTTCCTTGTATGCATTGTATTTTGTGTTTATATTAATTTTTGACTCTGTTTCCCAATGGATAAGGCATTGATCTGTTCATCCCCAAAATTCTCTATGGTTCTTGATTTTACATCTTTCCTCTCCCAAATCATCCTTAGAAGGAGCCAGCTGTTGTCCCCTCAATTCCCCCCCACTTTTTTGAAATCCAATTTCGTGAAAATTGAAGGCTTGTCATGGAGGAATTCATGTTTCGATCCCCCCAACTAATCGTTTTGATTCCCCATGATGTTTTATGCATTTCCTCAATCTACGGTCATTATAACATTCTATATTTTTCTCATGGATGGGAGGGGGTTTATGATCTTATTTTATGCATTTGAAGGACGAATAAACTTGCATTATTCACATATTAACCTTGTGCAGAAAGAAAATCTTTATCGGGTGCAAAAATTGTGTTTTCCCGTTCTCTGCAATTTTCTATGTTATTTTCCCCATCAAATTCTTTCTCAGAAGATTTGCCCCGCATCCCCGTGGGTCCGTGATTGGCTGGAGCATTTTTACAAAATTTCGGGGCGATGGATCCATTTTATTCTTTAAGACATTACGGTGAAAGGGAAAAAATTTCTAAAATGACCCACGGCCCCACTCATGCGATGGGATAAATTCCGAGTTGAAGCCCACAGCGAATCAGAAAGGGACACATGGCCTACGTTGAAAATTCAATGGTGGGGGCATGGACTTTTGGGGGAAAGGTTGGAATTTTTCCACTTTTTAAAATAGATAAAGTATAAAAGCAAAGCACATCCCCGCAACTAATCAAGTAATGCCATGTGTTGAAGAATGAAATCGGGATAGCGGGTTGGCAGAGGAAAATGAGAATTTGAGCCATGACCCCATTTACAATTAGGGTGTGCCATGCGTTCATGTTAAAAAATCACAGTAGGCTAGTGGAGGAAAATGAGAAGCTGAGCTGAGACCCCATTTCCAATCAAGGTGTGCCACATGTCTAACCTTTGGCGGGGATGTGGAGGGGCGGAGAAAATGAGAAATTGTACTTTTTCTTCCAAATGTCTTAAAATGAGGATTTTTCCCTAGGCCCGTCATTGCTTGGAGCTTGCCACACGTAGGGTCTAATTTCAAAGTTGATAAAGGGAAAGAGTGGCCAAAATGCACTCATCTGGATTTTGACACCATTAACGAACCAGAGCTCCAAAGAATACAAATGTGAACCATTCTTCATTCTTCTCTCTTTGTTTCCTTTTCGTTCATTCATGAGATGCATTTTTGGTTTGTTATGGAGCCAAATCGATAAGTTTAAAGAGATGTAAAGTTTGATTATCATAAAATAGAGTTTATCGGGAATACACAATAAAAAGGGGGAAAACTTACCAACAAGCACTTGAGTGCTATGAAAGTGGTTAAAAGGTTGAAATGGCAGGACCACATGAAGAAGAAAATCATGAGATGCCCCTACTAAAGTAATCATGCTCGAACTGATGAAATATTCACCTTTTTGAACCTTCAGTTTTCATGAGTGTGTTGGTTTCATGTCACTTTCCAAAAGCAGATCTGCAACAAACATTATTCCTTTTGGATATTCTTTTTTTGGGGACAAAGTATGGATGTACATGAATTATTATAAGAACATGTTTTGGCCATGGAAAAGGGGATTCTAGTTTTCTGGGAATGTTGTAAATTTTTAATTAATTTAATACAAAATCTTTCTTTCTCATTTCCTCTGTTATATATCTCTCTCTCCTTGCTCAATTCAATGGATCATTTGTCTTTGCATTCAAAAGAAACTTTGTGTTCTTGTTCGTGTAATCTTTAGAACTTTGTGTCTGTAGATTCACATTGGTGATGAAGTGATTGATCTTTTTCCTATATTTTCTTGGTTTAATGTGAGTAAGGATATATTTTGCTACCTATATTTTCTGAAAACATTGTTGTTTTCTTCCTTCTTCATCTCTCTACTCTTCCAATCCTTCGTATTGATAATCTTTTAAGTATGAAAACATTCCAGAATATCAGGGTCCAAACATTGAGAGTTGTATATTTTTACATTTTTTTTCCCACTTTCAACAAGGGAACCTCTTCCATTAAAGAGGAGGGACATGTTTGTCCCCTGACTGTGGTTTTTAGCCTTATTCCATTCTAAAACCCAACATAGTGGAGGACTATTTGCGGAAAACAATAAGGCCAACAAAATAATATCAATTTTATGAAATACATCTCTTCTGTTCCTGCACACCACCATGACCATAAATCAATTCCGATATTCACTTTTTTATCATGTAAATTGAGCCACCATCCATACCACCAGGATTCTTTTTCAAGACTCAACAAAACAAGTTCTTGGCAGGTGTTTTAGGGTTTTTAAAATTCTAAAAATCTTCCTCACATATTATTACATATTAATTTGTGTCATTTCTCTGTTAATATGTGCTCCATTCCATCCTCTTTCACTTCTCTAACAAATTTTTATTATCTTATGAAATTATTTGTTTGATAAACAAAACTACCTTCTATAAAATATTGAATAACAAACTTTTTGTGTTAAATTATCTACAAAATCCCTACATGGATATAAGCCCTAATCAGCTATGGAAAATTTTACATAGATATAAGCCCTAATCAAGTATAGAAAATTTTATATTAACATAATTTCATAATTTTGGAGGGACTGAAGGTGAGAATGCATACCAATTTTTAGCATGGAGAGGAAATCAAAATGTTTACAGAATTTGAGCACATAATTTTTTACGCTTGCGCTAGTGAGATTTTTCTATTGATGAATAAGCTTACGCATTAACAAAGAGAATAGAAAGCCAAATGTTAAAAATATAAACTTAAAGACTGTATACTTCTAGTGATATGTAACTGACAAATCCAACTACCAATTTTGTTGGCGAATTTAAGAGGGCATGCATATGATTTTACATTGTTTTTCATTAAATGGCTAATTAATGGCTAACAACAGTTACATGATCCAAAAGGTGCACATATTTCCAATGGCACATGTACTTTTAAATGGTTAATTTTACATAGCTCGAATTAATGGCTAATTAATATTGAGGCAAACACAACATTAATTAGTGTTTTTCCTTACAAAATGGTTATCATTAATACTGCATTTGGTATTGTAAAAAATTACTATAAGAATTCAATATTATAATTTTTGTACTGTAAATAAAATCCCATATATAATTCGGGTAAAAATAAAGCCCTTAATTCTTGTGCTTGCACTTTGACGTGCGACTCTTGATGCCCACTTAGACATTTTTTTATTGTAGTCGTAAAATACTTTCAAATCTTTGTAATAAATGTCACACGTGAATTGCAGATTTAATATTTAACCGTCAATTTTTAACATAGATTAATATATAAATCATAAAAATTTACATCAATATATATATAATAATGAAATTTATACATAATAACTGGTATAAATAAACATTGTTTTGTATTTTTCAAGGGTAGTGTTGAAAAATTACCGTTACCCAAAATTTGTTTGAATGGTGGGCTATCACACTTAGTTATGCAAATTAAGACTGACACTTAGTGATGTGAATCAAGACTCGCACCTAGAAGTGCAAGTCGAAACCTTCACTTAGAAGTGTGAGTTGATACTCGTACTTAGCAGTGTCAGTCAAGACTTGCATCTAGAAGTGCACATCGAGACTTTCACTTAGAAGTGTGGGTTGATACTCATACTTCGTAGTGCTATTTAAGACTCTCACGTAAAGTGCAAGTCAAGAGATGTATGACTCAAGGCTTGCACTTAGACATGTGACCAATCACACTTGTAAGTGCAATCACTCGCACTTATACACTACTTACAAACTTTCTAAATGACAATTCCATATTTTTTAACTATACTTAATATACACAAATAAATTTTGTATATAAATATTGATGCTCACACTTTAAACTAAAAGAGTTGGTGAGAATCATATCAAAAACTATGCACCACGATGAAGTTTCACTCTAAAGGAAACGTAATAGCTCTAGCGTAATCACAAGGAGGAATCGATCAATCCATGGAAGAACTTGCATAATAGAACAAAGCTTGCACATAGAGAAAGAGCAGAATGTCTTGGCATACTCATAAATGTCAAATGAAGGGATACATATAGGGTGCTAAGTAACCCTAGTACATGAACACAAGCAAACCCTAAACCTAACCCATGTGAGATGACCCTCTATATGTGAGTGAAGGACATATAGGATCCCACACACCAACACCCCCCTTCATCGAAGCTGGGGTAGCAACTATCATGAGTTAGACAGAATAAGAAGACACTTCTAAACAACTAAGAAAGATGTGTCAATGGGGCCCGACAACTAAAGGCCTGATAAGGTTCCCATGTATAAACAACATTTTCCTAGAAGAAGAAGAAGAAGAGAAGGACTATATAGCCTGAAGAATATGAGCAACTGCATAAGACCCCACCCTAAGAAGAGATTGTAAGTGAAGAAACTTCACCTCACTAGAGGGCTTGGTGAATATATTTGTAATCTGATCAGTTTTCTGAATGTACTTGATGATACCATCATGAATAAGCTCTCTTATGAAGTGCATATGGATCTCAATGTGCTTCATCCATTGATGTTGAACTGGATTTCTACAAATTGAGATAGTGCTTGTGTTATCACAAAAGATAATGGTAGGCCACCGAAAGTGGATGCCAAACTCTTTCAAAATACCCTATAGCCAAACAGCCTCTGTGGCAGTGTTAACTGCTCCTCTATATTCTACCTCTGTAGAAGATATCGCAATTACATTTTGATTCTTACTAGACCAACTTATAAGACCTGAACCAAGAGAGAAACTGTAGCCATAGGTATATTTCCAAAGATCTAAGTCACCGGCCCAATCAAAATCTGTGAACCCAATCAAGTCAATATCCACCCCTCCATAATAGTGAATGCCATCAGTATAGGTACCACAAACATAATGAAGGATCTGCTTCGCCACTTTCCAATGTAGCTCATGTGGCTCCTGAATGAATCTAGCCATGATCCCAACAGCATAAGATAAATCTATTCGAGTGTGATTCAAGTAAAGTAAGCTCCCCCCAAATGTCAATAAAGGGTAATATCAACCAAGGGGGTAGAGCAATAAAAAACCAACTTAACCCCGGAAAGAAAAGGAGGGGAGAAGACTTGCAATCGGACATCTAAAAATGAGCAAGCAAGTCAAGAGCATACTTAGGTTACGAAATCAAAATTCTTGAGTTAGATTGTGAAATATGGATGCCAAGAAAGTAATGAAGCAGACCTAAGTCAGTCATGGAAAACCTGTTGGCCAAGACTTTCTTCATAGAATCAATGATAGAGGAAGAGATGACTGTGATCAAAAAGTCATCAACATAGAGAACAAGAATGAGTATGGAGTCATCTTGCCATAGAATATAAACATTTGGATCAGAATGACACCTAGTAAACCCTGATGTAAGTAAAAAGGAGTCCATCTTGGCATACCAAGCCCGAGGGGCTTATTTAATGCCATAAATAAACTTATTTAACTTACAAATGAGGGAGGGATCATGGACATAACCCGGAGGTTGTTCCATGTAGGTCTCTTCCTCTAGGTCACCATGAAGGAAGGCACTCTTAACATCTATTTGATGGACTTTCCATATGTTTGGTGTGGCAATGGCTAGGGTCAGTCGAATAGAAGTCATTATCGCAACCGAAGTAAAGGTTTCAATATAATAAATCCCAGCTATCTGGGAGAAACCCTTAGCTACTAATCGTGCTTTAAACTTTTTGACATCTCCATCTACTCCATACTTTGTTTGAAACACCCACTTACACCGAACGATTTTTCTTCCTTTCGGAAGAGGGGTGAGATCCCAAGTATCATTCTTCATGAGAGAGGAATACTCCTCATCCATGGCAGAATCCTACTCAGGAATACTAGAAGCCTCCTGAAAAGACTATGGATCAGAGGAAGAGGCAAAGAAAAATCAGGGTCCAATGAAATTTGAGCGAGTACATCTCATATCCGAAGTATCTCCAACTAAATCTCCAACACTTAGCAAATTTTTCCTAGCCCAAAGAGGATTAGAAGGATCAGGCTCCGAGTCAGAAGATTTGTCACTTGAGTGAGAAGGACGTATTCCTTGTCATCACTACTATCAGAATCAGAAGACTTAGGGGTCTAATGGTTGGTAGGATCAGGAAGAGGAGCACGCTCAACAACATCATCATCTGATGAGTCACAATCTGAATCAGCAAGCTGAAGAACCTCAATAGGTAGAGAAGTGGAAGTCAAAGAAGACTCATCGAACTTAACATTTCTCTCAATATAAAGCTCATGAGAAGTAGGATTCAACAATCAATATTCCTTCATGCCATTATGATACCCTACAAAGATACAAGGTTTGGATTGTGGTTCCAATTCCTTGTGTTTCTTCTTGGGAATCTGAGCCATAGCCTTAGATCTAAAGACTTGAAAGTGCTCAACATTAGGCTTGCATCCAAACTAGGCTTGAAAGGGTGTCATCCCTCTTACTTCCTTGTGTGGAACATGGTTCTAAATGTAATTAGCACAATTCACTACTTCATCCCAATACTGCAGAGGAAGAGACTTTGAGTGAATCATACAAGTGGCCATCTCATTAAGAGTATAGTTCTTTCTTTCTGCTACTCCATTCTGCAAAGGGCTATAAGCAATGGTATGCTGCAAGGAGATCCCTTCAGAAGTACAGAAATCCATGAACCTATTATTTACGTATTCACCTCCATTTTCAGTTTGAAGAACCTTAATAGACCGTTCCACCTGTTTCTCAGCAAGAGCCTTAAAGTCTTGAAAATGTTCAAAGACTTCAGACTTAAGCTTAAGAAAATATACCCAAGTATATCATGAATATTCATCAATGAAGGTCAGCACATAAAGATCTCTAGTAAATGAAGGAGACAAAAATGGACCAGAAATATCATTGTGAACAAGATCCAAAGGACAAGTAGCTCTCTAGGATTTTCCTTTGTCAAATTTCTTTTTCAGATGCATTCCAAGGGTACAACCCTCACAAAGACCCTTAGAAAACTTGACACGGGGTAACCCGTTGACCATTTTATTTTGGCTCAATTGTTCAAGGTAGAGATAATTTAGATGTCCAAAATTCTCATGCCATAGCTTACTAACCTCATTTACATGATTGAGCAAGGCAGTGAGCGTAGAATAAGAAGTAAAGTGGGAAAAGGTATACAAACATGAATGGTGATCTGCCTTTCCCTCAGCCACTGTAGTGTCATTGTTAAGCTCATGAATAATCACCAAGTTAGGACCAAATTTCCCTCACATTCCTTCACCAAGGTGATTAATTTGGTAAACCGATAGGAGATTGATAGAGATATCAGGAACACTCAACACTTGGTTGAATGTTCCCCCATCCATCTCTACCAATCCACTACCAAAAATTGACATTGTTATGTAATTACCCATCGTGATTTGGGACATACCACAAGGCTTGATGTTGGAGAACTCAACATGTGAAGAATCCATGTGGTGCGAGGAACTGGAATCTATAATCCACGTCGATGAAGGAGTAACTTTGGCTACAAGGGCCTTTCCTTTCTTCTTATCAAAATAAGAACCTTTTTCAGTAGAAGACTTGGCCTTTGAATCATTTTGTTTGATAGACTCAGGAACACCTATTTGATTTTTCTCAAGTAAGTGAGTAAGGTGATCAATTTGTTTTCTCATACACATATGCTCTTTATGACCAGGCTTCTTGCAATAGGAACACAAATACTTGTATTTCTATGCTCTAGGCTCATAAATCAAAGTGTTCATGTTAAATTTAGTTTTGGTCTTGGTTTCCTTCATAGGTTAATCTTTTTTTTCTTTCTTCTTTTTAGTATTATTTTCCTTACTATTACTTGCTACAAGGGCATGTGACTTAGACTTGAGAGATCCCATTTGAATGAGTTCGTCATGTTCTCGAATGAGTTAGGACAAAAAATAGTCAAAGGAGGGCATATTTCAATCCTTTCCCAAGGCAGCTTTTATAGCATAAAAATTTGACACAAAGACAGAATATTCAGGACCTAACTTAAAGAGAATCGACAAGATCAGTTGAGAATATTTCCTCTCTACTTGACATTCCTTTAACAACAATCTAGTGTGGACAAACTTAGAGAAGAATGCTTGTAGGTTTTCAAAATCACTAGGATTTAACCCTAGTATTTTTTTCTAACTCATGCACTCTCATGTCATCTTGTTGTCCAAACATTCCATCTAATGTTTTCCACGCAAAATTAGGTGTTTCGGATGACTCAATGTGGAAGATAAATTCAAGAGAAACAGACATGCAAAGAAGACCCAAAGCTTCATCACTACGGTTTAACCACTTAGATTTTTCAGGTTCGCCATCTAGTTCAATCTCATTTCCCATGGTGATGTGGAATAACCCTTTATCCCTTAGTTTCATAATTATTTTTAATCTCCATTTGAAGAAGTTGAATGGCGTAAGCAAAGGAATTGAAAGTGCATCCATAGTGAAGAGAGAGAAAGAATGCAGAAAAGAAATAGAAGAATCACAACCACCCAGGATAATATAATAACCCCCTACTTTCGGCACTTTATAGTTTAGTGTGTTGAATAAAATTGGGTCCGAGTGTGCATTTTGAAACACTTGGTAACTCACCTTGCAATTAGCGTAATAATGTGTAAGAGAGGAGAACACAATCATGTTTTGTGGAGCGCAGCAAAGTGACACCGTACACAAGCACAATTGTAAAAAGCTAGGAAGGAGGCAAAATCAAATCCTGGTTGTGAGAAAAAGTGTCTCGCATCACAAAGGATACCCCCTTGCTATAAAATGTGGTGGATGCACTCACTAGTAACAAGAAATACTAAGGGTAAAATACAATGTTTTAAACGAACTCAAGATGAGTCCGAGAGATCTTCAGAATGTCAGAAAAGCACGCAGAAGACAAATAGGAGCTCGGAGTGTTACTGCACACTTGAGTGCATGATTAGTAAAAAAATCGACAATAACGTTTGAAAAAATTATTGTTTGGTAACGCCTAATTTAGCTAATTTTAAAGCTATGGGAGTTAAAAAACGATAATTAACGTTAAAGCAAAGGACGATTTAAATATTTTATCTAAGCGTAAATGATGTCAATTTGAAATTAATAAAACTAGATTTAATATAATTAAGTCTAATTAATTTCAACTAATTAAGATCTAATTAAAAATTAAATCCTAATTAAATATTTTAATACTTTCCTTTCTAAAAGAGTCAAATTTTCCCACTTACAATTTAAATTTTTTGGATAAAATCTAATAAGATCTATTAAAAGAAACTTTCTAAGATCTATTAATATCTATTATATTTAGATGAGACTAATTTCTATTAATATCTATTGATATAAATAAAAAAGGCTTACCGTTGTTTGTTAAAAATTACCCACCAAAAATAAATGGTCATGGAGGGAAACTTACCAAAAAAATGATTTTGAGTTGTCGTTTGAGTGCAATCATAACATGCTTTGTGGAGGGAGGATCTCATGGTGGGAGAGATGTGGTAATTGATATGTCATGGGGCTCGGCGAGTGGCAGAGGGGACACTGTCATTGGGAGGGGAGAATTCATCGGCAAATGAAAGAGACTCATGGCCAACAAACTACAAATGCAAACTACAAACTCCGACCCACGAGAAAGCGCGGCCAATAGCAAACAGACCACGGCCACGCAGACCACTCAGTGGCCACTCATGGAAAGGAAAACTCATGGGAGACCACAACCATGCAGGTGGAAAACTCATGGCCTCGCAACCTCGACCACGCAGGGAAGGACTCATGGCCACGCAAGATCTGAGCAAGGAAAAAGTGCAAACCGAGGCAGAGAGGGTCTCAACTAGAGCAAGAAAACACAATGTGAGTTTGATGAGCATGATTGAAAGGAGATGCAGAGAAGAGGAGCTTGGTTATAGAGGAGCAAAATTCCAACTTCAACCAAAGTTTTGACTTGAGTCTCTACAAAAAACACAATGCAACCACAGAAAAAACTAGAAAAATAGAGATCTAAAAATAATTTCCAGTTTTAATAAATGATTTAAAAACTAGAATAAAGAACCTCTATTTTATTTTATCTGCTAGATTTAGCTATAGATAGCTAAATGTAGTTGCAAAACCCCTAAAAAACTCAAGGAGATATGCACATGCATGAAGAACACAACAAAAAGCTCAAACTTTCCAAGAACAATTTAAGAATGTTAGCAATAAAATTCTAGAATATAATGATCGAAAAAACTTGCACGAGGAGTAAAAAATAATGAAACCAAGAGTAATCACAACTTAGATGATGAATTCACGTTTACTCGATCTCATCTCTGATACTATGAAAGAGTTGGCGAGAATCATATCGAAAATTGTGCACCATGATGAAGTTACACTCTAAAGGAAACGTAATAGCTCCAGTGTAATCACAAGGAGGAATCGATCAATCAATGGAAGAACTTGCATAACAAAACAAAGCTTGCACATAGAGAAAGATAGTGGAGTGTCTTGGCATACTCATAAATTTCAAATGAAGGGATACATATAGGGTGCTGAGGAACCCTAGTGCATGAACACAAGAAAACCCTAAACCTAACCCATGTGAGATGACCCTCCATATGTGAGTGGAGGACATATAGGATCCCACACACCAACATAAACATGTGATTCACACATGCTAGTTCTATAAAATATTTGAAAGTATGTTACGTCTAAAATCACAAAAAAACATTTAAACAACCCTCAAATTTAACACCATTCAAGGAAGTTCAGGGAAAGGATTTTTAATGTCAGCATTTATGGATTTGAATAAGGTATGCATGAATAGTAATATATTTATGATGATATTAAGATTGATATGTGGCACAAATGAAAAACTATCACTTATGCATTATCTTGAAGTTAGTGGTCATTTGGCTTATGCAAGTTTGCAGTTGCTTGGCTTATTTAAGAGCGGTCACTTAGCTTATGTAATTTTGTAACTTCTTAGGTTATGTAAGTTATCAACCATTTGGGTTATGTAAGATAGCAACCGCTAGGCTTATGTAAGTGGGTGGGTGTCAGGCATAGGTTACAAAAGTGGAATCCAATAATAGTGTTATTGGAATCTAGAAATAGCGAAATTGGAGTTCAATAATATGGAAATTTGAATCGAATAATAGTGAAATTGGAATCCAATAATAGAGAAATTGCAACTCGAATAAGTCCAATAATGATAATATTAGAATCCAATATTGCTACTAATGGAATCCAATATAGACAAAAATGGAATCCAATATACGAAAAAATGGAGATGGATTTCTTCCAATCTTGGAGTCTCAATTCACTGGAATATGTCCTGATTTAGTGAAATAAGTGTTTTACCCATATTAAGTTAATAATTCCCTCATTTATCCACCTCACCATGGACCCTTTCGAAGCCTATTTATTAACCTAGACTAAGTCATTTACTTTCATAACTAAATATGACTTCTTCTACACTTCTCCCACTTAATTTCTGCTTCATTTAGTGACAACCCACACTCCTTGTCCATAACAAACCTTGACCAATGCCAAAAATGGAGAGAAAAGGCTTTTTTGGAAAATATGACCTTTTCTCCCTAACTGACGCCAATAATTCCTCAGTCAAGGTAGTCACCTAACCGCCATCGTTTTCCTTAAATAAGGAATTCTAACCCTTTACCCGAGTTCCTCCAGATTGTCTTTTTGAGTTCTGGCATTCTTAGCTCTTCCATCCAGGTGTTCAAGACAATATTATGATGACTAACACAATACCTAAGAACTCACATTCTTCATTAGTAATCAACTTGTTTCTCTAGAGCTTCAGATCATTCACACAGGGTAGCACTAAGCCTTCATTGCTGCTACAGTGGATCTAGACCTGTTTCTCCTCCAAGCACCTACCAACAACCATCATCTATCGACCTCCAATCTCTAGGAAAGTACTTTAATCTGGTGGTTAATTTTCATTAGCTTCTGGTATTAAATCATTTATTTTCTAGATTACTTCCCTCTTGGGTACCTCCTACACCCACCTACCAAACAACCTACCCATTTAAACCTCTCTATCCCCCTAACCACCTATTTTACCATCTTTAGGCCTTCACATAAATCTTAACACCTAGCCTAAGCCTTCCCAACTCTCTGTGCAATCACATAGAGCTCCCAACCAGCCCAAATTAACCTTTTTATCTAATTTCCCCTACCAGCATTGGCTATTACCAAGTACCAGCATCGGTCACCTAACCAATATCAATCACTGTGTCTGGTAATTTCCCCTAGACCAACAAGCTCGTAACCCACTCAAAATTGCCCAAAACCTTACCCAATCTAACCCATACCTCTTTAACAGCCTCTGCCACACCTATCCGCCTTGATCATCCCTGACCTTTTTCTAGATTTAAATACATACTCAATATTTAGCTTAAATCTAGTTTATTGTTAGTATATGAGATACCTAAATCATGTTACTACAATAGGATCTTTCATGTCTTGTTATTTCTTTACATTAAATTGTATATTAAAATTGGATTGATAACCTTTTGAGGAAGCACTCATCTTCCCTAGATCTAGCTTGCACTAAGCAGCCCACTAACCTATATTATTTACTCTATTTGGTGGTGTTATTTTGTATTGCAAGTAATCCTTCCTAGCAAAAAAGAAGCTCTTCACAATCATATTGGTCTTCTATAACGCATGCAACCTTCTTCGACTTCACAGGTATTCCTCCTCACCTTACTTTACCTTATCTATTTTATACGCAACATTGTGGAGAAACACCAAGCTTTCTGTCGTCGTTCATCGCACATCAACCATTTCATGAATTACCCTAAGTTAATCTTGTTGAATCTAATTCACTAGACCTTAGGTATTCCTAAATATTTGATTATCTATCCCAATCCATTGTTCCCCCTGATCTATCTAAGAATGCTAAGAGGTCTTTATTTTAGCGCGCTAACCACTATGTGATTCTTCGTGGCATTCTTTATAAACGTGGATTTGACAATGTTCTTCTTCGATGCCTTAGGTCCCATGAAGCCTCTTTGACCAAACAAGAATTCCACGATGGTATTTATGGTGGACACTTTAGTGGCTTAGTCGTTGTTAAGTGATTCCTTCATCTTGGCTATTATTGGCATTCCCTTAATCATGATTGTTGTGAGTACGATAAGAAATGTGAAAATTTTCAGCATCATTCCAATCTTATTCGCATTCCTAGTCAGGTTTTGCAGTCGGCCCAGGACCTTTGGCCCTTTTCACAATGGGTTCTTGATCTCATTGGTCTTATTAATCCTCATTCCTTGCAACAACATCATTATATCATTATTGTAGCTGAGTATTTCACCAAATGGGTGGAAGCAATCCCACTCACCTCAACTAAATTTGGTCCAATCATTAATTTTATTTACCAACACATCATTTTCCACTTTGGCATTCCCCACAAACTTGTCATGGACAATATAAAGTCCTTTAAAAATAAATATCTTAAGAAAATATGTAATGAATTCAACATCCAACTCAGCTTCTCTTCTCCATATTATCCTCAAACTAATGGTTAAGATCAAGCCACCAATAAAACCCTTCACAACATTCTTGTCAAAACTATTGATCAAGTAGGTCATGATTGGCATCTCCAGCTTCCTTTTTCCCTTTAGGCCTATCTCACTAGTATTCGTACCTCTACGGGGACTACGCTTTTTCCCTTGTTTATGGTTCAGAAGGCGTCCTTCCTCTTGAAGTTAAAATTCCATATTTATGTATGTCCCTTCGCGACTTCATCTCTGATGAATACTATCATCAAGCTCATCTAGCACAACTCGAGTTACTATATGAATGTCGCCTTCTAGCTATTTAACACCATCATGTTTATCAAGAGTACATTAAATGTGCTTACAATAAGCACCTTAGGGAGTGCAACTTTAATTTCACTGACTTCGTCCTTAAAGAAAATCAAAATGTCACTACTCTAGAAAGGAGCCAACATGCAAATTTTTCCCCTAATTGGATTGTACCATACATTAGTACGCATAAGTATGGGTCAGGAGCCTATCGATTGGCCACCCTTGATGGTAAATTGGAAGTGGAACCTCTTAATGCATTGCACTTGGGACTATTATACTGTTAGCACTTATACTAGTGCTCTTATTCATATCTTTAGATCATTCCTCCATCTTATCCTCTTCCATCTCTCATTGTGATGATTTGGAATTATGTGATCTATAGTCACTTCCTAGACATGACCTTAAATAAGGGCACCACAGATCTGCCCATAGCATATTCCTTATGGATGGGTTCTCCCTTCTTGGTGATAACTTCGCAATCATTGTCTCCATCACCCTCTTATTCACTTATTAGAACCATGCAAAGGGTCCAGGGGTGTCTCTTGTACATTTATTATCCCCTCCTAAGTGGTCTACTTAGTTAGTCCCAGATCTCCCCCATGTAAAATAAAAATTCATGGATGCTCTTGTCAAAAATCAAAGTTATAAAAAACATATTGATCCCTTGAAGGATAGTTGTTCATACAAAAAAAATCAGAGCCATGAAAAATCAAAATCAAATTAATAGACCAAATCCTCGAAGGATGGCTATCATGTATATTATTCCTGCCATCTATATTATGTATAAAGTAGACCATACCCTCGAAGGATGGCTAATATTTTATTATGGCATTTGAAGGCTTCTCGCATTGATTAGCCTTCCATTTTACTAGCATCCTAAGAAAGCTTCCCACATTGATCAACTTTCTTCTAGCAAACTTCGTGCATTGATCTATTTTCTCTTTCCCCTTCCCAGAGATAGGGAATAATTTTAGGGAACACCACTTTTGGATAACCCTCTTCCCATGTACAAGTCACATATCAAACCCCTTTGTCATGTCGATATTAGGTTGATGAGTTCATTTCATCCATCCTACTTATGATCTTTGGTATGACCAATTGTCATTGGTTATATGCTAACATTTGTTTTGGTCGCATGTGCCTTGCATTACCTGGATCCCCTTCTTGTTTACCTCCAATGTAGTTGGAGGAATATTTTCCTTGCACATTCCTTGATATGACATAGTGTCATTTATACCCATAGGTCATCATTGTTAAGTCACATTTTATCCTACACCTCATCCGATCTTTATTCAATCTCTCTCTAGCATTCAATTCCTCCTTTAAGGCCATATTTATTTCCCCTTTGAGCATTTTTATTTAATCATTCCTTTCCTTCTTTTCCTTTTTTGCTATATTTATTTCCCCCCCCCCATGCATTTTAATCCAATCTAACCTCAAAGCCCACTTTGTGGCCATATTTACTCCTCCTTTGAGAATGTTATTTCATAATACTATCTAATCTGCACACGAAGTCTTGCTTTGAGGCCATATTTATTCCCCCCTTGGGGAATTCTATTTCAACATTCATTGTATCCATTTCTACTATCAAATTCCACCTTTGTGGCCATACTTACTTCCCCTTTTGGGGCATATTATTTCATCACCAACTTTATCACTTTGCCTTCTCATCCATTTTTCATGTCTTATGCTAGGACATCATATTTTTATCCCTATCCCTTACATACGCATACCTATTCACTCGATTCCTCGTGTACAAAGGTTTTTGCATACCTTTCACATTTAGTTGCACATATTTTGATCTTTTTCCTATGACCCACTAGTCATCGTAGCTTACATCCATACTACAGTGATCCTTACCCACTCACTGTCTCATAGAATGTTGTAGCCCATCTCCGTTGAGACAATAATTATCCTCTACCGATGTGATATTGGATTGACCACCATAGTTTTTATTATTATTGTGATTAATTTTTGCTTGGGGCATTTTCCCTTGGTAATCATTTTACCCACTTTTCTTCACCCACCCACCCTTTATCGTCTACCTTTTTAAAACGCGTCATCGATTTCCCTTGACATCATCAATCCCCCATTTTAGGGGGAGATCATCATCTACCTTTTGTCAATCCTCATCCTTCATCATTTTTGTCTCATTTCCTACTATCATAAACCACTCAACAAAAAGGGGCAAAATGTAGACACCTAAATTTGGTATCTATACCTCACCTGCCCGCATGCGCATATTTTTAACATGGTCTTAACTACATCCCTTAATTTATTTTAAGTGCCCAAAACCCATCACCTCTAGCCATAATTAATTCATATTAATTAATTAAATTCCTATTAACTAATTAATACCCATTAGCTTTCCCTAATAGACTTTCTATTTTGCATCCCTATGCTTTCTCTAACCTATCTTTACCTCAAACTCACCCATGACACACCTTCTTCCCACCTACATGCTTTAAATCATTTGCCCAATCCTTAAAATCCCAAAATCACATCAAAATCATGAAATATAGCCCCATTGGGGAAACTTTCCCCATAGTCAGTGGCAACCTCGCCCAATCGTCGTTGACCCTATAAAATTAAGTTGTTTCTTTCCATAATCATCATATGCATACGAACATCCAAGCTTCCTTGCGACCTGTGGACTCTCTCCTGTGTTAGAGAAATCCTAAAGTAGATACTAACCTTTCAGACCTCCTTAGAACATGCTTGCATTACTAATGATCATCCTTCATGAGCTTATCATTATCTTTGTGTTACTTTATTCAATATTTTATCGTATTATCGGCGTTTTTCTTGTATCTAACCTCTTGCAAGAGCATATCATCCTCAACAACACTTGGATCTCTGTCATCAGTTTCCTCTCTAATTTTTATACTGGCAGGTTGCTTTTTTAGCTTGACTTTCCTCAGCTTCATTCACTCTACTACAATCGTCATCACCTATCCCAAGTCATCATCAACTCGGCCCTCTATAACTATGTATTCTACTTTCCAAGCCTTCTCCAGTCCTTGCATGTGCTTTGTACCTTCCCCAACCTACTAAACCACCATAATGTCCCTTTGTTACATCAAAGTTAGCCTATCTACACTCTAGTCATCATTGTTTCATCCTAGTCGTCATCGACCAGGGTCTTGATTCCTAATCTACCCTTCCAATCTTTGTTTTCTGTTACTTTCTGGTCTTTTCTCCCTTATATTTCGACTATAGGTTGATTCCGGCATCTTCGGACCTCTGTTGCTTCTAATTTACATCTAGATCTTGTAGGGTTGCATATTTCTCTTATCGCTCAGATCCTCACACCCATGTCATCGTTGACCTACCTCTGCACATTTGGGATCACCGCCGACCCAGTCAGGTATTATTTAATTTTTATTTTAATTAATCTAATCAGTACTTAGATCAATCATTATCATTTTCAGATTCTGTATTTCTTCAGTTTCTACATACTATCAAGTATTATCCATCATTTATATCATTGTTTTTTAACAAACGAGGGTTCACATCTACTGAGGAAGTTAACACTTCCTAGAACCGCATTGTCGAGAAACACCCACATAAACCATATAATCCATTTACTTGTTTAGTGATTCTTATTTGTAGGTTATCAGGTTGTAGTAGCAAGGATCCATCATCTACTTTGTGCATGTCTCCATCATATTTCATCAGAGATAACATAAAATCTCCATCGTTTCTAAGTTTTGTACTTTCTTTAGTAGCTAACTCATTTGAAACGAATGAGAAAATACTACAACAAAAGCAACGCTTGCAATATGATACATACGAATCATTCACCCTATTATGCTATAAAGTCATTGATTTAGAAAAAAATATCATTAATACACATGTATTAGATCCTCCTACTATTTATACTACTGTTGTACCATCTATTTCTTCTCCTCTTCCATTTGTTGAGCATCCTCCAAGGTATCCATCTCCTCCAGCCTGCAAGCAATTTCAGTCTTCTCCATCGCATAAGCATCCTTCCTCTACTCCACCACATTGGTCTTCACCTAAAAATTATGTATCTCCTCCTTGGGATCCATTACACTTTTCTCATGATGTTAGGCCTCATGATGTGTTGCATGTTTTTCTTGAAAGGCACATGATTCACTTACCTTCTAATCATCATCATCCACCTCATCAATTGCAACGCCAACGTGATCAACCTTATTATAACTATGATCACATCAATGGTCATCATGACAATGACTATTGTGCCCTTCATGATAGATTACAATAATTAGAAGATAAGGGTGTTAATACCTTTGGCTCTCGCTCTTGCGAGTGGTCTATGTCTCCAATTCCATATAAGCACACGCAAACATGTTATTTCTCTAGTGTTCCTATTTCCTACACATGCTCCTCAGGTCACTAGACATCCACTGTCGCAGGTCATTATTCATGCATGCCTTCCATCTCATTCCTCCATTGTTGCACCATCTCATCCATCACACAATGCTCCTACTACACATTAGTTTCCGAAGTTTTCGACATCAGTTCTTCCCACTATTGCATCTCCCATCATTGACACCATTTTTTCAGGAATTCAATTTGGTTCATACACTCATGATGCTTCCATCCCACATGTTTCCATCATTCCACTCTCATTTGGTCTTTGATAGGTGATTTTTATTGCCTCACCCCCTAATGAGGCACTTGTATTCCCACAATTATTACATGACTATCGAGGGATATGTTACAATAAGAACCTCACTCTAATTTTACACTACGCACTTCATCGATATATATCTAGCGTACATTATCAAACCACTTCTTGATGACGTACTCTTTCATTATGGTTCATTCTTGACTATTAAACAGTCTTATATAAGTGAACCTCATCATTCACACACCATGGGGCATCGTTATTATCCTCCCCCCTCTCTTCATCATACAAACACACACTCCAGTACACTTTCACGACCACCCCATTCACATACTCTCTTCTATCATTCATTTTATACATGTTTTACCATTCATCACATCTCTATTCCTACATACAATGTACTTTTACATCATTTATCTATCACATGATGCAATCACATTATATATATTTCATGCACTACCTATTATCACATACACTATCTCACCACTTACGTATCTAATGACCAAATTAAACATCATTATCCATTAGTCAACATTAACAACTACGAAATACAAATCCAATCAACACATGAACAATGCTTAACACATCATATATCAATACATCACATCAACACAATATAATGACAACAATCATCCATTTCTATATATAATCAAAATATCATATTACAATCGTTGGGGGGATCCCCTACATACATATACATCATATAACATCATCACTATCACTATATATAATTATAGGAGCTCTAGAACTAGAGGCTTCATGGCTCAAATCTACATTATTGGTTAGAGCCCATATACCTCTTTACCTACCTACGTAATAAATTCAACTCGATTGACTGCTCCACAAAATGACCTTGTAGCTCCATAAACCTCACAAATACATCATGTGTTAGGGATCCTCCACACATAGCCTCTTTACCTTATTGCATCTTCTCTCGTGCCTCGTCTCACTTTCTCAATAACAAGGTATAAGTAGTTGGTACTGTTATCCAAAATTCACCCCCCAGGGTAATTTTGATAACATGCATTAAATTCTCAAGTCCCAAGCAAATAGATTGATTCAGGGAAAAAAATAGTGTTTCTAGGGTTCCATCAGATTTTTTCTAACTCCCCTGTCCAAGAAGAAGAGAGCAAGTTCTGAGAAAAGGTGAAAAAGTTGCAGAAAACAAGCTTGGGCCAGGAAAAATCATGAAAAATGGCTAAGTCCTAGTCCTCGCAACAGTCGGGACCAAAGGGACATCTGGGCACGAATCAGCCGAAAGGCCGCCAGGCAGTCTGTAGAGCAAAGGAACATCCGCGCCTTTGGGACGCGTGGGACGCCGAAAGTCGGTTCGGCCGAAGGAGAAAAGAAAATCAACTAACTGCTGAGCAGAACAGTCTGGGACATCTGGGCCGTGAGGACGTGAAGGATGTGAACCGCCCGGATTGGCCGAAAAGGAGAACTTTCACACTGGGACAGTTGGGACAAAGGGACGCGTGGGACGCGGAAAGCCGAAGGAGCTGAAAGCCAATCAAATCACGCCACGTGTCATCAGAACAAAGGGACAGGGAAGCCCATTTCAGGCGGATCAGAAGTTTTTGTCCCAGACAGCACTGGGACATCCGGGACAAAAGAACATGGTGGATGTGAAAATCTGGCAGGCCCGAGAACCAATCAAATCATGACACGTGTCACCAGGGAAAAGGTCCAAAAGTCAAAGGGCGAGTTTTGAAGGATCAACCCGAGCCAATTAGGAGAGGACACGTGTCTAATGGAACAGGAAAGCACAGAGCTCAGGGAGGATTTACAGAATTTAGCAAGAGTTTCAGCCAAAAAGCTAAAACAAAGGATGACCCCGCGCCCCTGACCTCCAATCAGATCATGCCACGTGTCCCCAGTGGCGGGGGCGCGGGGAAAAAGTGAAAAATGTCCCAAAATCACAAAAAAGGGTAAAACTTTCAAGGAAAACCCATGGGACAGGGAAGGAGAGAGAATTATGCATCTAATCAAATCACAACATGTGTCATCCAGGTGGCAGAGCGCGGGAAAGATTTCAAAATCCGTTTTTGCCTGTTTTGTGCCCTAAATCTTCATATCACCATATCTTTCGATCCAGAGCTCGGATTTGCACGTTCTTTATATCAACGGAAAGCTTATGAGATTCTCTACATGATTCTGGGGTTAATATTAAATTTTGGTGTAGTCTAGAGAGACAAAATTGAGAAATGGCTCTGACACGTGTTCATGGCCAGAAGTGACATTTCAGCGACCAAATTTAACGCAGAATGGGTCACATTCTCCTACAATTCGGTCAAACATGATAGGGTATGGGTTTATAAGGTCTTCCATGCCGTTTTAATGCATCTGCAGTCAAGGAAGAATGGGCTCTCATGTTTTTGTACGTTTCTATCTCCTGGGCTCGACCCATGCAATGTAAAAGCCAGTTTTGGCTCATTTTCACAGGGGGGAACATCTTTTGGCATAACAACTTCTTCTTTCACCTCCAGCAAGTGATTGATGCAAGAATCAGACCTCTCTAAAGATTGTAACAGTTTTTACCTCTCTGAGGTTGTAATGCAGTGATTTTGACACTGGAAATGATAATGCAAGCTTTGTGAATGGTTTTCAGTCCTTTGTTTGTATTATTTGCTTCATTTTAGATCCTAAGTTATATCTTATCAGCCTGTGTATGTTTCATGTTGCAAATCTCTGGTTTGTGTCTATTTGCATGATAGAAATGTTTCACCACTCCTTTTGGTGCATCACCATCATTAGTTAGTTTCAATTTTTGCACTTCTATCCCTGTCTCCTTGCAATTTAGAGTAGGATTAGGATCTGAACCTCTGTAGTTGTTCAAGTATTAGATCTAATCAGAGGAGTTTGAGGAACCAGCCTCTAATCTAGAGATTCCTCTCTCAGTTTCACAAGTCCCACACTTGGAGAGAGGTTTCCATGTTGTGCAATCACACTGGATGCCTGAAACATCAACCTAGAAGCCTGATGTGCGTCCAGGGGTGCTGTGAGTCTACAACAACAGTTTTGGCACGCCCGGTGGGACACTAGATGTCTCATTTTTATTACAGCAAGGTTGATGTGCATCTGCTGCAATTTTCTTGCTTAAAAAGAGCTATTATTTGCATATCTGGTGACTCCAAGGGGAAGAATCGATTGGTTTCAAGTGCAGGCCTGAAAACTCATGAGAAGAATCACGACAAGGTCAAGAGTTGGAGAAGAAGAAGTGTTGTTTGAATACCTGCAATTATCTCCAAGAAGAAGGCAAAGAGGAAGAAGGATTCAAAGGTCTCTATCTCCACCTGGTATGCCTTTCATTCAGTCAACAAGGGTTTTAAGACCAATCAGAATGGCTCAAAACAATCCCTATGTCAACTTCATAGGCAGCAGCCCACTTGCCCTCAATGCACAACATCTAGTCCCTATTGCAGCCTTGAAGAAAATTCCCTATTTCACTGGAGAAAATCAGACTACTCTAGGTGATCATGTTAAAGATATTGCTAACCTTTGTGCGATCCATGAAATCAATGAAATACAAGTGGCTGTCAAGTTGCTGGCATCTTCATTCAAGGGTAAAGCATTGCAATGGTTTAGGAGCCTTGGAGCTGGTTCTATCACAAACTGGAATCAGCTGTGTATTGCACTTCATGAGCAATTTGGAGAAAAGGGAGACAACTTGTCTCTTTTGGAGCAGCTAACAACTATCAAGAGAGCTCCCAATGAGCAGCTGATCGATTTCAACTTCAGATTTCAAAAGACTTGGGAGAGAATTCCAGTGGTAGTTAGGCCAACAGCAGAAGGTGCTTTTCTCTACTATCTCAAAGCTTTAAATTCTAATATTTTTATGTTGATTCAGTCTATGGGAGGCATAACTATCCCTATGGCTTATAGCATTTCCATTAGGGCTGAAAATTGTTTGATCCAAGCTGGAAAGCTTTCACCTAGACCTCCCATGCCACTGTTTCCAAGTTTTGAGAGCCCAAACACCAATCAAGCACCTAATTTGGCTCCTTCTCCCATTCCTAGAAATCAGAGTTCAAATGAAGCTTCCACTTCATCTCCAAGTGTCCCAAATGAGCTTCAAGAAGTCATGAAGCAATTACAAAACCTAGGCAATGAGCTGGTTACTCTCAAGAGGCAGCAAGCCCAAGGTTTTAGACCTTCTTATCAACCCCAAGCTCAGCCTAATAGGCAGCCTTACCAACCACAAAGGCCACCCAACCCAGCTGCAAATATGAATCAAACAAGGCCTCCTGCCAACAGACCATTCCAACCCTATAATCCAAATGCCATATCTGCCTCTAAGGCATTGGTGCCAACACAAAACAACATTGCTCAGGAGTATGACTGGTGCTTTCCATACAATGAGCCCCATAACCAATCCATGTGCTTTAATGGTGCTTTGAATCAAGCACTAATGGTGACAACTACTAGTGTGAAGGGTGAGAGCAGTCAAGGAAACAGTCAACAACAAGAAACATTCCAACAGCAATCAGCCCCAAATGACACCACATTGGTGAACTGGCAGGCAGAAGATTTTTGTGGCATGAATCAAGCAGTTTCTCAAGGTGTTGCAGCCAACACAAGGTCAAAAAGGAGGAATTTGGGTGAAGAACAGCCATTAGCCACAACCAATCCACAACCTTCTATGGCTCCAAAAATCATTGGCAAGCAGAATCCAATTTCAAATGCATAAGGGCAGCCAAGAACAGTCCCTAGGTCAACTCATATACCAGTTGTTGCTGCCCACATGCAAGGAGTGAATGTGCAAACCAAGGGACAGCAAAGAGATCCTTCATCACCATTCAACATCATTGATCAGATGAAGAAGACAAACGTCAATATATCAATGTGGGAATCCCTATCAATCCCAGGCCAAAGAGATTTGCTACAAGCTGCCATGAAGGACTGGCCAACTTCAAATCAGCTAGTTCAGATGCAAGACAAAGTGCTTACAAATACTGCCCAGCCTGAGGGAAATCATGGAGGACAGCAAGGTAAGATGTTGAAGCCCCCTCCTTTCTATGTTTCATTAATTATTGGAAATCAGCTAGTGCACAATTGCATGATTGATTCTGGAGCAAGTAGTTCTGTCATACCCAAACAAATAGTTGATCAGCTAGGGCTCTAATATGAAACAACATCCAAAGGGGTAGTGCAGCTAGATTGGACAACAGTAGCAACAGTCGGAGTGATTAGAAACTTGAGTCTTACCTTGCATGCATGTCCAAATGTTGTTGTTTTACAAGATGTATCAGTCATAGACCTTCCACCACTTTTTGCCCTTTGCTTGTCGAGGGACTTCACAGCCAAGATTGGGGGATATTTGTCTACTGACTGGTCACACATGCTATTCAGAATGAGGTATGGGACTAAGGCTACAATTAGGTCTGAACCTATTGCAAACTTCCACATTGAGCCTTACACTCCAAGTCAGATTAATGCCAATTGCTCGGCATTTGATCAAGAAGATCACCCAAGCACCGATGAGGCTAACACCAAGGTTGGAAGCATCCCAAATCTAACTCTTGACAAATGGGCAAACAAGATACATGCATTTGATCCTTATCAAGAAGTGGAAGAATCTGAGCTAGGGGTATATTGCATACACGAATAAAATCAGCCTATTCCTAGCATCACCAAGCCAGATCATAAGGACAAGAATGAAGTATGGCAATTGTTCTTTGATGGGTCAAGGAGTAGACAAGGTGCAGGAGGTGGAGCCATGCTTGTTTTTCCTCAAGGAGTAAAGTACTATTCATCTTTTAGATTTCAGTTTGCATGCTCCAACAACACTGCTGAATATGAAGCCTTGGTGCAAGGGATGCATTGGGCAATAAAGAAGAAAATAAAGAACTTGCAAGTCTTTGGTGACAGTGAGTTGATCATAAACCAGGTCAAGGGATGGCATGCTACCAAGAATGATCTTCTCAGATGCTACAAAAATCGGGTATGGGATCTTATTGAAGATTTTGAAGCTTTTAGCATCAAGTCCATCCCAAGAAAAAAGAATGAAGCCGCTGACAGGCTAGCAGCAATTGGGGCTGCATTTGATGTTATAGAAAGTATCAAAAGTGAGAAATCTCAGCCTCATATCAAATTGGTTATGAGACCATCTGTTCTGGATAACAATACAAGTTGGCAAGTCTTTGAGAATGATCAGCAAATTGTTAATTATCTCCAAGAAGAAGTTGAGTTCTCCGCCAAGAATCAAGACAAGCTGCAGTAGCAGTATGGTGACCAAGTGGTGCAGCTAAGAACTAACAAGTTGCCAAAGGGACTTATCACCTTGGAGTCAATCTTCAACCCGAATGATCAGTTCCTAAAGGAGAAAGCAAACATTCAAGTGAAGGGTGAAGATTCGGAGCCTATTTTAGTGAAAGAAGGCAAAACATTGTAGATTGGCAAAGTAAGTACCTCACAAGAAAATATGATTTTGTTCAGCTTTGTCAAGAGTTCCTAGATGTCTTTTCTTGGACTTACAAAGATCTAAGATTTTTTAACCCAAGGTTGGCACAACATACTATTGAGTTGGATCCGGAATCCAAGCCTGTCAGGAACAATCAAAGGCCAGTGAATCCCCATATCGAACCTCTCATGAGAAAAGAGTTAAGCAAGCTTATTAAGGCCAATATCATCTTCCCCATCAAACACTCAAGTTGGGTTGCAAACTTGGTGCCAATAAGAAAGAGAAATGGAGAAATAAGATTTTGTGTGGACTTTCGCAAGCTAAATAGAGCATCACTCAAAGATCATTATCCGCTTCCATCAATGGAACAAATATTGCAGGTTGTAGCTGGTTCATAAAAAGTTTTCATTGCTAGATGGATATTCAGGCTATAATCAGACAATGGTGAAGGAAGAAGATCAATTCAAGACGGCCTTCACTACAAAATGGGGCACATATGCTTACAAGAAGATGCCATTTGGACTGTCGAATGTTGGAGCAACATTCCAGCGAGATATGGATATGGCATTCAAAGGCTTGATCAAAAAGATAGTGCTGGTATACCTTGATGATATCACTGTCTTCTCAAAGAATGCAGCAGACCATCTCTTTCACCTCAGGCAAGTGTTTCAGAGGTGTAGAAGGTTCGGAGTGTCTTTGAATCCTGAGAAGTGCATCTTTCTTGCACATGAAGGAAAGCTCCTTGGCCATATTGTCTCCAAGGAAGGATTAGCAATTGATCTAGAGAGGGTTGAATCCCTAAGAGCACTACCATTGCCAAGCCACAAGAAATCCCTTCAGAGTTTCTTGGGAAAGATAAACTTTGTTCAAAGGGTTGTCCCAGATTTTGCAACCCTTGTTAAGCCCATCACCAAAATGTTAAAGAAAAGCATGGCTTTCAAGTGGACAGCAGAAGGAAAGGAGAGTTTTGAAGCAATCAAAGAAGCCATCTCCCAAGCACCAACTCTCATCAACCCAGACTTCTCCAAGGATTTCATCCTCTATGCATTTGGAGGTAATGACACTATCTCTGCCATTTTGGTACAGCAGAACAAAGATAATGATGAGCAGCCAATTGCCTTCTTCAGCCAGAGCCTAGATGACTGTGAGGTGAGATACTCTTTTATTGAGAAGCATGTACTTGGAGTAATCAGAAGCTTGAAGAAATTCAAGCATTTAGTCTCAAACAATAAGGTCCAGTTGCTGGTCTCACATGTTGGGGTCAAGGACTTCCTCCTCAATAAGGATTTGAATGAGAAAAGGGCAGGGTTGGATCACTCGTGTCATGGAGTATGACATTGAGATCAAGATCACCAAGCTAGTAAGAGGGAAAGGATTGTGTGAGCAGCTAGTTTTGGGGAAGGAAAAAGAAGTATGCAACAAAGAAGAGACTGTATTGACAGTCCAAGACAGCCATGAGCCAAGTGGCAATCAAGAAGAAGACAATGCTACCCCCCACTCCTTGCTAGACCCAAGGTATTATGCACTTCCTAGGCACAGGCCTATGCCCTCCGGAGATGAACAAGACCCAAAGGAGACGCTTCATATTGTAGGTTGTCCCATATGCCATTGTTGATGGAGTTTTTGTTCAAAAAAGATGTAAATGGAGTGTTGCTGAGATGCATTAGCACAAATCAGATTCAAAGGGTGTTGGAAGAGTTTCATGGTGGAGCAGCTGGTGGCCATTTTGCACCAAGAGTGACAGCTCTAAAAATCATGAAGGCTGGTTATTATTGGCCTTAGATCTTCAGTGATTTCTATGCATGGATCAAGAGGTGTAATAATTGTGCATTCTTCACAGGAAAAGAGAGACTTGCCGCCCTTACCATTGCATCCAATCTCAGTTGACCAACCATTCATACAATGGGGTTTGTACTTCATCGGAGTCCTTAATCCCATTTCAAGCCAGGGGCACAAATGGATTTTGACAGCCATAGACTACTTCACAAAATGGACAGAAGCAGTAGCACTCAAAGAGGCAAACTGAGTCTAGTATCTTAGACTTTTATGAGGGGATAACAACCAGATTTGGTGTATCTGCTACAATAATCTCTGATAATGCATTGCCATTCATTAGATCTAAGGTGACTGAGTGGGCTATCAAGAACGGTATTTACCTAAGCACTTCATCAAACTATTACCCTCAAGGTAATGGTTAGGCCAAGTCTACAAACAAGAACTTGTTAAGGATCATTAGGAGGACTCTTGACGAGAATCAGAGGTCTTGGCATACCAAACTAAAATCAGCCTTATGGGCTGATAGGATAAATCCCAAAAGATCCACAGGTAACTCTCCATTCAAACTTGTCTATGGAAGAGAGGCAATCTTTCCCAAGTCACTGGAGTTGCCAACATTGGAACTCATGAAGCAGCTCGGAGTTGCTTGAATTTGAGCCCATGGAGGTGAGGTATGCAGAGTTGATGGAGCTGCAAGAGATCAGAAATCAGGCATCCCAAGCAATGGAAAAGGATCAAGCTTTGATCAAGAAGACCTTTGATAGAAAGGCCAAGGATAGATCTTTTCAAGTTGGAGATCTAGTGTTGAAATGGGATGTGGACAGAGCAAAACCGGGAAGGCATTCAAAATTTGATGCCATTTGGAGTGGCCCATACATGGTCACGAAGTGCAAGAACAGCAATGCTTTCCAATTGGCCTCATTGGATGGTAAAGAACTGCAGATTCCAGTCAATGGAATCTATCTCAAGCGTTGCTTCTAGAGGGAAGTTCACTACTTGTAAATATTAGATTAGATTATCATTCCTCCAAGTGCTTGTGCACATTGTTTTGTTGTAGGTTAGTTTTTTTTTCCCTAAGTGCTTTGGGCACAACTTGCTGTCCATGGAGATGTGTTGCAGTCCTTGCTTCCATCAGGTGATATTCCATCATCCTCCTTACACATTCTGAGTCAGTTAGGGGTTCTAAACTAAATATTTGATGACTCTATGCCCAATGGACTGCTTCAGGCAACTGGTATCTTCTACCTAGTGGGCAGGTACCCCACTGAGTCGCCAAATTGTTATCCAAAATTCACTTCCCAAGGTAATTTTGATAACATCCATTAAATTCTCAAGTCCCAGGCAAATAGATTGATTCAGGGAAAAAAATCATGTTTCTAGGGTTCCCTCAGATTTTTTCTAACTCCCCTGTCCAAGAAGAAGAGAGCAAGTTCTGAGAAAAGGTGAAAAAGTTATAGAAAACAAGCTTGGGCCAGGAAAAATCATGAAAAATGGCTAAGTCCTAGTCCTCGCAACAGTCAGGACCAAAGGGACATATGGGCGCGAATCAACCGAAACGCCGCCAGGCAGTCTGCAAAGCAAAGGAACATCTGGGCCATCGGGACGCGTGGGACGCAGAAAGCTGGTTCGGCCGAAGGAGAAAAGAAAATCAACTAACTGCTGAGTGGAACAGTCTGGGACATCTGGGCTGCGAGGATGCGAAGGACGCGAACCGACTAGATCGGCCGAAAAGGAGAACTTTCACACTGGGATAGTTGGGACAAAGGGACGCGTGGGACGCGGAAAGCCGAAGGAGCCGAAAGCCAATCAAATCACGCCACGTGTCATCGGAACAAAGGGATAGGGAAGCCCATTTCGGGTGGATCGGAAGTTTTAGTCCCAAACAGCACTAGGACATCCAGGACAAAAGAACGCGGTGGATGTGAAAATCTGGCAAGCCCGAGAACCAATCAAATCACGACACGTGTCACCAGGGAAAAATTCCAAAAGTCAAAGGGCGAGTTTTGAAGGATCAGCCTGAGCCAATCAGGAGAGAACATGTGTCCAATGGAACAGGCAAGCATGGAGCACAGGGAGGATTTACAGAATTTAGCAAGAGTTTCAGCCAAAAAGCTAAAACAAAGGATGACCCCGCGCCCTTGACCTCCAATCAGATCATGCCACGTGTCCCCAGTGGCGGGGGCGCGGGGAAAAAGTGAAAAATGTCCCAAAATCACAAAAAAGGGCAAAACTTTCAAGGAAAACCCACGGGATAGGGAAGCAGAGAGAATTATGCATCCAATCAAATCACAACATGTGTCATCCAGGTGGCAGAGCGCGGGAAAGATTTCAAAATCTGTTTTTGCCTGTTTTGTGCCCTAAATCTTTAGATCACCATATCTTTCGATCCAGAGCTCAGATTTGCACGTTATTTATATCAACGGAAAGCTTATGAGATTCTCTACATGATTATGGGGTTAATCTTAAATTTTGGTGTAGTCTAGAGAGATAAAATTGAGAAACGGATCTGACGCGTGTTCATGGCCAGAAGTGACATTTCAGCGACCAAATTTAACGCAGAATGGGTCGCATTCTCCTGTAATTCGGTCAAACATGACAAGGTATGGGTTTGTAAGGTCTCCCATGCCATTTTTAATGCATCGGCAATCAAGGAAGAATGGGATCTCACGTTTTTTGTACGTTTCTGTCTCTTGGGCTTGACCCATGCAATGTAAAAGCTAGTTTTGGCTCATTTTCACAAGTGGGGAACATCTTTTGGCATAGCAACTTCTTATTTCACCTCCAGCAAGTGATTGATGCAAGAATCAGACCTCTCTAAATATTGTAACAGTTTTTACCTCTCTGAGGTTGTAATGCAGTGATTTTGACACTAGAAATGATAATGCAAGCTTTGTGAATGGTTTTCAGTCCTTTGTTTGTATTATTTGCTTCATTTCAGATCCTAAGTTATATCTTATCAGCCTGTGTATGTTTCATGTTGCAAATCTCTAGTTTGTGTCTATTTGCATGACAGAAATGTTTCACCACTCCTTTTGGTGCATCACCATCATTAGTTAGTTTCAATTTTTGCACTTCTATCCCTGTCTCCTTGCAATTTAGAGTAGGATTAGGATCTGAACCTCTGTAGTTGTGCAAGTATTAGATCTAATCAGAGGAGTTTGAGGAACCAGCCTCTAATCTGGAGATTCCTCTCTCAGTTTCACAAGTCCCACACTTGGAGAGAGGTTTCCATGTTGTGCAATCACACTGGATGCCTGAAACATCAACCTAGAAGCCTGATGTGCGTCCAAGGGTGCTGTGATTCTGCAACAATAGGTACTATCATCACTGGCTCAAATAGATGAGCATACTCACCTGTAATGGCATCTACTCACTCAAGCATCCCACCTCCAATGAGTATGTCATCAAGCACATTCCACGTCAAAGTGTGGATCAAAGTATCAATGATCAGTGACCAATACACATCACTTACATCCATAATCAACATATGAGTTACTATACACAACAACAACAATAAATAAACCAAATAAAAAACCACAACTATCACTATAATCATACTATACTATCATTTCTGCTATATTGTCACCATCAGGGGAAACTACCTACTCCTCTACTCCTCTAACTAACAGTGCTCCCTCCACATCAAATGGATTCAGTAGCAGCCATCGGTGTACTACCCACCATGCACTATATGCCTCAGTACACCCCGCATCATCCACTTGTAGTGGCTTTATGGTCTCATCTGGCTCATTCGGGCCAGGGGTAATAACTACACCCATGTGGGCCTTGGTCTTGGTCTAGCCCTCCTTGGTGCCCTCATGGCTCTCACCCATATATACAGCTCTAAGGGCACATCCTAGGCCATGTCAAACTGTCGCGATACATGATCTCCCTGAAATAACTTCACCACCCCAGGAAATTTATCCTCTAGTCACATAGTACATCGTATACATCAAAGCTCCACTACGTCCTTTGGTCATCCTCCATAATCTCTGTATGGCCTCCAAATAATGACCCCTAGCCCCATGTGATCCACCATCTCTCTATATGCATCAGTATCCATCTTCTGACTCCACATACCTAGCCACCTCTTGGAAAATATACTCAGTCTCGTCCACTCTACACATGGCCCACCAAGAGACCTCAATATCGTAATATACTCATAATCCCACACATGTAACAAAGTGGTGGCTCCTAGTTCAACCCCATGATCCTACTATGTAAACATGTATAGATCTCTGTACAAATGGTCTAATACACATCATGCCCAAGTATATCTCATACCATCCTCCTCTATACGATGGAATATATCATGCATCTTATACAAGATGCTTACACCACCACCCTCTATTGCAACTGAGGAAGAAATCACAACAACAATAAAATTCTGCAATCGCGAAACCCCTAATCTTAGTATAACATCCAAACTGATATGGACCTCACTGTGAACTTGGGTCCCTATAAATAATTGCCTAGCAACCCTCATATGTCTTTTTGTATTGTCTATAAACATCACATGAACCCTCTCACCAACAATAGGAAATCGCAATATGTAATATACATCCTCTAAAGTCACGGTCATCTCTCTGGTAGGAAACCAAAACGTGCAAAGATCTACACACCACCTCTCACACAAAGCAACAATCATCGACATATTATGAGGCACATCCCCCATCCTCGCTATGTGCCGCAAGCTGACACGATCTGGTATATCCCACTCATCATCTAACAAACCCAATCCTAACAATGTGCTCAAATGACGACCACCATGGAACTCCCATGAATGAATATCTCTCTACACAACAAAAAACAACAACAAACACATCATCAATACCTCACATACATACAAATACACATAAAAAAACCATCAACAACCATCAATTTTTACATTCACATAATTTTGGGCTAAAAACAAGCCTTTTGGGTCGTCAGTGCCCAAAAGCAAGACACGGGCACCCAAGAACAGGTCATAAGCACCCATATCTGGGAATTGGCATCCCAAAGGTCGTTAGTGCCTTCATCATTCTTGCCCAAGTCAAAAACTCCTAACAACTCAAAAATATTTTTTTAACAAAAATTTAGGAAAAACAACTAATTTTAATACAAATTTCGAAAAAAATCATGTTTACCAACTCAGTTGTCATACATGATGCCACATCTACTGCCACCATCTCAAATCGAATCAATCATGGTGCTCTCACTTGCGGCATCTTAAAACACTCAGAGCTCAAAATCACACCTATGCAATATTCAAATGCAATACTTATTCAATTTTTCCTACTACTATTTATAGTAAATTTCAATTACCTACCTCATTATGGTCATTATTTGAGCTCATCCTTCCAAATAATACACATTACATGTTCTCTCATATCTTGAGCTTTGTTACTCCAATTCTTATCTCGTTTTTGTCTTTCTCTTCAAAATTATGCTTACTACCGTATCGTACACATTCCACAAACACTATATTCTTACTCGGCACAACTCCAGCTCAATATACACATAGTTTTACAACATCTACTATATATATTGGTCTCATTCACTACTATTTCATTACACATCTACTTTCGGCTCAATGTTTTTTCCCACCATCACTCTCCCTTTCACCTCATCCTAAAATTCCCCTCACACAGTTACATGGTTATTCTACATTTCTAATTCATCATTATCAAAAAAAATCTCATAAATCAAGTGACATCTCGCACCACTTTCTACCAATTCCCCCTAATGACCTAAGCTAGGGGAAATAAGCATAAAATCTCTCCATGAGTAATCAATCAAACATATTCAAATATAAAACAAAAATATTCTACTATTTGAATCACATCAATCAAACGACATAAACAAAACGTATTTTTCCTCCCAAATGACCTAACTTGGGAGTTACATCACCACTTGCCCATATGTCCTAACATTGGAAGTTATCTCTATATTTTGTATCGTCATCTCATACATATTGTGACACCCTTGGAGTGGGGGAAATGAGATAACAATTCCTTTCTTATACTGCTCCTATATGGGTTATTCTCACTTGATCAGAATGAATCGAAATGAACAAAAATTGGTCTTTTTCCATCTGCAGTAGATAGACATTTTGGGGATGTAGTTAAAGTTGGAGGGTAAAACTAGACCTCACTCCCTATACTCTTCCTCTAGTGGCAAGATGCCCAAATCCTCAATTTTTCACACATTCAAATTCAGGTTGGGAACTAATCACTCCCTACCCCCAACAAATCTCCATCAATGACAATATTGAAATCTCCAATCACTCAAAATCAAAATCATAAATATCACTTAGTGTTCCTCATAATGGTTCGCTATCTCTCTTTACACCATATAGGTCAACATGCCAATCCATGGTTCGTCATGCTATATGTTCTTATTCTACATGTACTTCTGTAACAAGGCTTCTCCAGAATCTTCTCAGGCATGTTCCCTACTACTTTTACAATATTTGAATTTCATTCAAATAGCATAAAGGGGGGGAAAATGTAGACACAAAATCACGCACTTACTACTATTTACTATAGCACAAAGTATGTTGTTTTATATATGGATATTGCGTAAGGAAATTATTCACTAACAAAACATTTCCTAGTCCATCCGCTTATGTCATTGGTTTCTTTTGCTTTTATCTTTCACACTTGTCACTCATACACCTAATTCTAGTCAGGTCACAAGGATAACTATCTCTCAATCTTCACACATTTGTCATCGGTGTTCTTTGGACACTAGTGCCTAGGCGTTGTTGTCCATCCCAGGCACATGTGTCCTCTTTATTCTTTATTTTATTTTTGACATTTAAGGTCAATATTTTTGGTTTTCCCACTCATATCCTGAGGTACTAGTCAGTGTTTCAGGTCATTAGTGTCGAAATTCAAACAAGAGATCCTATATAAACATAACATACATACCATTATAATGGCAGGAAATTTCTATTAAGGGTTATCTATCTACATATCAAAGGGACTGCATTTGGGCTTATTACTCTGCATACACAATGCATATGAAAGGGAAGTTCATTTTTCCATCCACACTTTTACATTCCATCTAGCTACCACTTGTTATCTTAGCATCATTGGCATGAGGGAAACTTAGGAACATTATTATACACATAATCACATAGAACTACATTGGGTCTGAGATGTAATGCAGTTCTCAGTCGCAACTTCACTGGTTTGACAGCTAAGGACAGTATGACCCCTCATTTTACATCTATCTTTTTTAGGATTTAATGTCTTTTTTAGGGTTTAACATGAGGTTTTTGAATTACACATTTACAAGTACCATAGCAGTCAAATTATGACACAAAGGTGATCAAAGGATAACAAGTGTGAAACCCTAATGATGGTGCTAAAACCAAATTTTGACATTTTTTGTAGTCTATAGCGCCCACCAGAGGTCTAGGGCACCCGCAAGTGCCCCTGCTCCTATCCAGGTGCCCATGCTCAGGCATTTCCAACACCTCTGCATTTTTCTGATCAGGATCATGACAGTTTGAATTTATTTTTCATTAGTTTATCTAGTCCAGACACACTTTAGCATTTTCTTTCATAATTAGATAAAATAAATTGCCTAGCATTTATATTTCATATATGAGCAAAAATATATATGAGAATTGTGAATTTGACTCCATGAAAGGATAATTTTAGATCTACAAAAGGTGAGGGGAGGATCTTTATATGGAGCACCATGTTTCTAAGAATTAGCAATCATCTGAGTTTACTTGATGCGATTCTCTTAGTACTATTCATAAAAAAAACATTCAACTCCTAGTGGTGTGGTCAAACATGAAGGAGGAGGCACATTATAATCACCTCATTTTGGCCATAGGATAGGAATCCCATTCAGGGAGCAATCCTCTATCTACAAAGTGACGATCTCATTTTAGTAAGAAGTAGACAAGCATCATAGAGTTGATTCATGGTCACTAAAGTGAATTATGGACCAAATTTAAAAATTGGCACCAATTCAAGCAATGGTAGGGCCAAAATCCAATTTAGAAGGTCAAAAAACCTACAAAACGAGTATATGCTTTCCCAAAACAAAGACTGACTACAATATATATGCCCTAAAAGTTTTAGGTCCTTTACTGAAATACTGAAAAATGAGTTAAGTACTAATTAGATTATATTTTTAAAAACTATCTTCTAGATTATAACTGTTGGAGCTACGAGACCACCTCCATCAGGTGCTGAGTGACCCTAACTTCTTATATTTACTAAAATAAATTCAAAGTTTCTTTTATTATTTCTTATACTTAAACATTTATTTTTGTAAGTATAAGCCCCCAAATACACATATATAGTCCATATTATACAAAACATGTACGCGCTATAACAAGTACATGTTTTTCCTTAAATAAAATGCATACGCGTTATAATTCATACGCATGTTAGGCTCGGTAATTACCAACCCGAGAAAAATAAAACACGGTCGCGTTCAAGAAAAACGTATGTGTTTCAGCTATTTTTAAGGTTTTGTCCACTTTTTGGCCCCCCAACTTGGTGCACTTACCCTAGATGCTCTTACAACTTCTCATTCTCCTTATGCAAGATAAACTAGCCTGAAGAGTTGGACAATATGTTTGTCACGCTTAACCCTTGCGCCATGTCAAAAACGTTCATTTGCCCTTTAGACTAGTTTGGGTCAAGCATTAGCTTGCGCATGCTCTCACAAATATCACCATCATCATTTTCTTTGAATCATTTTGCGATCGACCAAACCTTCTCGAGCCAATTCCACATAGTCGCATTCTGAATTTTTTTGGTTGTAGAGCCTGATGGAGACGGGGGTTGCAAGAGGGGCTTCGCCCCCCTTGCAGGGTCTGGGGGGGATGGCCCCCCCAGTGGGGGTTCAGGGGAGCGCCCCCAAAAGCCACATTTTATATGTATTTATGCATTGTGAAATATGGACCATTCATTATTAGGTCACAAATCTAACGTGTGTTTTCTATGTTTTCCCAAAATGAAAAAAACCCTAATATCTTTAAAGGGTTGTTATGTATAAGGATCATAATATTAGTCACGGCACTGTGAGAAAGAGTTTTGCTAGACTATTCAAATAAAAGGATTGGCTGTCTCTAGTGGAAATAGCCCATTTTGGGTGAACCACGTTAAATTTGTGTCTTTGTTTTATTGCATTCATTTATGTTTTATATTTTTTGCATTATTCATTGCATGTGTGTTAATCTGTACAACTAGTATAATCCTAACAACTGGTATTAGAGCACATTTGAGATTTATTTTTTGGCAGTATACTCACAGAGGGATTTTTGTTTGAATGGGAGAAGTAATAGTGGCAGAGGATAATAAGTTCAAAGTTGATAAGTTTGATGGCCGAAATTACCAGCTATGGAAAATGCAGGTGGAAGATTACATGTATCAAAAGGATCTATACCTACCATTGGGAGGTGAAGAAGTGAAACCCTCAATCATGTCTGATGAGGAGTGGAAGGTTTTGGATAGGAAAGCTCTCGGTGTGATTTGATTGAGTTTGGCATCATTCGTAGCTTCAAATATCTCACAGGTGAAGAGTATGGTAGAGTTGATGAAAACCCTAGCTAATTTAAATGAACACCTAGTGCATCCAATAAAGTTTATTTGATGAAAAGATTGTTTAATCTAAAAATTCAAGAAGGTGGATCTGTATATAACCATCTTAATGATTTCCACACTATTGTAAATCAGTTAGATTTAGTTAATATCCCATTTGATGTGGAGCTTAGAGCATTATTATTCCTATGTTCTTTGCCAGAAAGTTGGGATAACTTATTAATGGCAGTTAGTAATACATCGTCTACTTCTCTTAAATTTGAAGATGTAGTCAGTGTCATTTTAAATGAGGAAATGCACAAGAAAAGTACAGGGAAAAATTCTTCTTCTGGAAATGTGTTGAATATGGAGAGTAGAGGGAGGAACAAGGAGAAATCAAAGAGTAAGGCTCGTGGGACATCTAAATCGAATATGGGTAGATCCAAATCTAGGAGTAGAGGCATTACTTGCTGGAACTATGGAAAGAGAGGACGTGTTAAAAAGGATTGTTGGTTCAAAGGAAACAAAGAAAACCAACTTGAAGGTATTAAATACAAAAATCTGACAGGTAATATTGTTCAAGATGCTCTTATACTTTCTCTTGATACTAGAGTAGAATCTTGGCTAATAGATTCAGGTACCTCTTTCCATGCAACCCCTAATAAGGACTATTCTAAAGAGTATGTCCAAGGAAATTTTGGACAGGTTTATTTGGGTGATGATGAGCCATGCAACATTGTCGGGAAGGGCAATGCACACCTGAAATTACAGAATGGAAATACATGGATATTGAGAGACACGAGGCATGTACCTAGCCTCAAGAGAAATCTCATCTCTGTAGGACAGTTGGGTGGTGAAGGTTTCACAGTCACATTCACTTCAAATGCTTGGAAGGTTTCCAAGGGTGCCCTAGTAGTGGCACGGGGTAAGAAAGTAGGCACACTTTATTTGTCTACTTGTATATCTAAATCTTCTACCATATTGTCTACTTCAGATTAGGATGCCAAAATGTGGCACAGTGGATTGGGACATATGAGTGAGAAGGGCATGAAAATTCTATAGGCAAAAGGTAAGCTTTCAATTTTGAAGTAATTGGACTTAGAGTTTTGTGAGCATTACATTTTTGGGAAACATAAAAGAGTTATATTTCTCAAGGCAGGGAATACCAAGAAAGAGCAAAAGTTGGAGCTAGTTCATACAAATGTGTGGGGGCCTATGCATGTTACATCTCATGGTGGTTCTCTGTCTTATGTCACATTCATAGGTGATGCCACAAGGAATGTATGGGTATACGGCATTAAGTGTAAGTCTGATGTCTTTGATACATTTGAGATATGGAAATCACTTGTTGAGAAACAATGTGGTTTTAAATTGAAATGTTTGAGATCTGATAATGGTGGTGAGTATTGCAGTAAGAAATTTGATGATTATTGTTCCTTGAATGGGAAATGTAGAGAGAAAATATTTCCCACAACTCCACAACAAAATGGTGCTAGTGAGAGGATGAATAGAACAATAATGGAGTGTGCATGGTCAATGAGATTACACACAGGGCCACCTCTTTAGTTTTGGGTAGAGGCCATAGATACTACTATGTAATTAATCAACCGTGGGCCTTCAAGTTCACTATATGGAGGAATTCCTAAAGAATCCTGAACCAGGAAAGAGGTAGACCTTTCATTTTTAAGAGTATTTAGTTCAGAGGCATTTGTGCATGTTAATAAAGAAAACAGGAAGAAATTGGATTCAAAATCCAAACATTGTACATTCATAGGCTATGGCTCCAATGGTGATTATGGATTTTGGTTTTGGGATCCAGATGAATCTAAGATAATTAGGATTCGTGATGTTGTTTAGCATGAAAATAGAATGTACAGGGATCATGTACAGGATGACAAAAATCCCAAGGAAGAATTGGTTGAGGATATAGCTCCTAAAAATGAACTCTTGGGTGGAAAATATCCACCTACAGGTACCGAGGTCGATAGTTCTGTAGGCCAAGCATGACATCCAGTTTCAGCATCAGCACCTCTATCAAAAATTCAAGAAAATGAGCAGCAAGAAAATAATGATCCCGTGACACCCCCATCTTTGGTAAGAAGGTCACAACGTATTAGTAGACCTCTAGAAATATTTTCCCCTGCTTTGTATTATTTGTTACTAATAGATAGTGGTGAGCCAGAGATATTTGATGAGGCAATGCAGGTGGATTCCACTAAGGAGTGTGAGCATGGTATGAATGAGGATATGGAATCCCTGGAGAAGAACCAAACATGGGATTTATTCAAATTGCGGTTGGGAAGAGAGTACTACAAAAAATGGGTATAGTGTGTGAAAGAAGAAGAAGGTAGGTAGAAAAGGTACAAAGCAAGGCTTGTAGTGAAGGGGTATGAACAAAAGAAAGGTATTGATTTTGAGGAAATTTTCTCCCTTGTTGTAAAGATGTCTTCCATTCATACTGTATTAAGTTTAGTTGTTGTTGAAGATTTACACTTAGAGAAACTTGATGTCAAGACAAAATTTCTCCATGGTGACTTGGAGGAGGAGATTTATATGCAGCAACCACTTGGATATGAGGTGAAGGATAAGGATAAATTGGTTTTCAAGTTGAAGAAGATCCTATACGGGCTCAAGAAAGCTCCTCGAAAATGGTATCTAAGGTTTGATAGTTTTATGAATGAGCATGGTTTTACTAGATGTAAATCAAATCATTATGTGTACTTTAAACGGTTGGATAGTGGGAGCTACATTATTCTTCTGTTATATGTAAATGATATGCTTGTAGCAGGGTCTAATATGCAAGAAATTGCAAAGCTTAAGGAAAATCTTGCACACACATTTGCAATGAAGGATTTGGGTGCATCAAAGAAAATCCTCGATATGCAAATCAAGAGGGATAGGAAAAATAAGAAATTGGTGTTGTCTCAGGAGGACTACGTAGAAAAGGTGTTAGAGAGGTTTCATATGTAGAATGTGAAACAAGTTAGTACACCATTGGTTGGGCATTTTATATTAAGTAAATAGCAATGCCCAACAACACAAGAGGAAAAATATTATATGGCACAGGTTCCTTATTCTTCAGTAGTTGGGGGCCTCATGTATGCCAAGGTTTTTACCAGGCCAGACATTTCCCAAGCAATGGGAGTTGTTAGTAGGTATATGGAAAATCTGGGTAAAGTACACTGGAAGGCAATCCAGTGGATTCTCAGGTACTTAAGAGGGACCAGTAGTAGGCACTTGTGCTTCAGAGGGTCAGATTATACTTAACATGGATTTTTGGATACAGATATGGTAGGAGATGTGGATAGCAGGAGGAGCACTACTGGATACGTGTTTATATTTGGTGGTGTGATAGTGAATTAGATCTCAAAGTTGCAAAAGGTAGTTTCCATGTCTACTAAAGAGGTAAAATATGTTACAGCAACTGAGGTAAGTAAGGAAATGTTATAAATGAGCAGGTTCATGGAGGATTTGGGTAAGGAGCAAGGGGATTGTAAGTTATATAGTGATAGTAAAAGTGTAATTCACCTAGCAAAGAACTTGGTCTGTCATTCTAGAACCAAACACATTCAGCTAAGATATCACTTCATACGACAGGTGTTAGAGGATGGGGATCTTGAGTTGGTGAAGATTAATATAGATGATAATCCTTCTGATATGTTTACTAAGCCAATGACAAAGGAGAATTTGGATTTACATTCAACTTCTGTGGGTCTTCAAGATTGATCATAAAGTGGAAGAAACAAGCCAAGAAGAAAAGTCTAAGCAAGAGTTGTAGTGGTGGAGTTACAGCAATCAGTCTCTAAGCGGGAGAGTGTTGGTTGTGGAGCATGATGGCAATAGGGGTTACAAGGGGGGCTTCGCCCCTCTTGCAGGGTCTAGGGGGATGGCCCCCCTAGCGGGGGTTCGGGGACACCGCCCCTGAAAGCCACATTTTATATGTATTTATGCATTGTGAAATCTGGACCGTTCCTTATTAGGTCATAGATCTAACGGGTGGTTTCTATGTTTCCCCAAAATGAAAAAAACCCTAATATATATAAAGGGTCATTATGTATGAGGCTCATAGTATTAGTCGTGGCACTGTGAGAAAGATTTTTGTTGGACTAAATTAAAGGATTGGTTGTCTCTGTTTTATTGCGTTCATTTTTGTTTTACGTTTTCTATATTATTCATTACATGCTTGTTAATCTGTACAACTAGTATAATCCTAACAAATTTTTCCAACCATCCAAGAAGTAAATGATTCCCCAGCATCATTTCCTATCATAGCTCTCTACCTCTTCCTGCTAGGACCACACTCCATATTACCCAAGAAACCACCAATACCCCTGTCACCGTCGCAAAGAGATAAGAAGCACAATGACCAAAGAAAAAAAGAGGAAAGGGGTAGTGAAATGTCCAGTCTTCCCAGAGATATAAAGCCACTAGTGCATAACACACAAAATGAGGTAAGTGTGACAATACTGAATATCATTGATTAGATATACTTATCATAAATATCATGCTTCCCATTAAAAATCTTAAATTCCCAATGCCATCTTACATGTTGTGTGCGTATAACCCTTAATCGATTTTCGTCTATCGCACAAATATAAATATATCAATATCATAAATGACCATTAAAGTTGTGGATTCCATATCCTCCTGTTGCCGCCAAAAAATGTTACCCCTCAAAATAATCTAATTTTTTTATTAAAATCTTATAAGTCTCTACGTTTTGACAAATTAAAGTAAGTTTTTTTGAGCTTATCGACCTCTAGGTTAATCAACCACGTTAACTTTGGAGAAATGTATAACAATCAAGATCTATATAAATTATTCGACTTTATTGTATGATTTTAAGATTTCTAATTAAGATATTTCAAGCATAGCACCCACTAGTTTATGCCACCACACAATCTTTGCAGCCTATCGGTGTTTAGGATTTGATAAATTAAATTAAGATATTTTCAACATAACGGCCACTAGGTTATGCCACAACATAATATTAGGATCTTTGCAGTCTCTAGGTTTCAACAAAAGAAAGTAAGTACTTAAGAATATAAATATTTCGAGCTAAAAAACCAATAGTATTTAACAAACAAAAGAAATACATTAACTTTGGAGATCTTTATAGTAATCAAGACCAGTATAAATTAGCTGAATTTTTGTATGCATTTAATATTTAGAATTAAGATATTTCAAGATTAGCACCCGCTAGGTTATGCTACCACATAATATTTGGATATTACCGGTGGTTTCAGATACTTTGAGCTTAGCAGTCGGTAGCCTTTACCACAACATATTATTTGGATATTGAATTCACTAAAGTTTAATAATTCATAGCTATAATATTTTACAACAGTTAACAAATTACATGAAGATATTTTGAACAACGACATAATATATGGAGGTTACAATCGATATGATTAAACAAATTAAATTAACATATTTTGAACTATGCGGAGACTAGGTACTTCCATAATATATTATTTCGATCATAGTGGTTGTTATCATTTAACATGTTACTAAATGATATTTTGAGCTTAGTGTCTGCTAGATTATGACACAACATAATATTTGGTGTTTAGCACTCACTAGGTTTAAACAAAAGAAATAAGATATTATTAGTTTGGTTTCCGGTGGGTTACGCCAAAACATAATATTTGGATCTTAATGGTGATTGGGATTTAGCGAATTTGAATCAACATAGTTTGAGCTTAGCAGACGTTAGGTACTTAAACAATATATTATTTTGATCTTTGCGGCCACTAGGTTTCGCCACAACATGTTGTTTGTTGATTTCATCACTAGGGTTTAATAATTCATAATTAAGATATTTTACAACATCTAGCAAATCAGAGGCAAATATTCATAATTTTTCTGGTGCTAAACCCACAATATAATATTTCGGGTTTAGTTTTCACTAGCACCTAACTAGTAAGAGAATTATGTTTTGATATTAGACAATGATACATTATGCCACACCATAAATTTTTGGAGCTTGGTCGTAGTTAGGTTTTATCAAAATAAAGTAGGATAATATGATCTAAAAATTTGCTAGGTTATACCAAGACATAAAATTTGGAGCATATCGATCTTAAGGATGTAAGAAAACTCAATAACATATTAGGAGCTTAGCTGCAAATATGATATGCCAAAACATAAAACTATTTGGAATTAGAGTAAAAGGGGGTTTTCCCAAATGACCTGCATACTTGCACCAAAAAAACCTCACGACTAGGTATTAAAATGAAACAAGAAGAGAACAATCTCGTATGCATAAAAAAACATAAAACTAAAAAGTCCTAAACTGAACAAAGCCAATTTACATTTTATGGATATTCATGAGAGTAGTTGCTTCATCCTTAACATCAGCAGTAAGGCTTCCTTGAACTAGCACATCCACTAAATTAATGCATTGTATGAAGTCTTCATTGATTTTCATCCAGGTCATGTCCATGTGACTTTTCCATTCATTGATAGTAGATACTGAGTGTAAAATAATCTTCAATGGTCTCATCTAGTTCAGGAGAGATCTTCTCTAAATGTTCCTTGTGTTCTGAAGCTACATTGGGGGAGCCCATTTTCTCTAACAAAGGAGAATTGGGGTAAACTAAGTAGAGATCCTGCAGCACATCTAGAATTTTTGAGTCCATGCTAACTTCCATTCAAAAAGGTTGGAGGGCATCTGCACATACTTCCGTGATCAGGTGAGCTGAGTCGGTTGTAGCCATTACAATTTCAGTGGAGACAAGAGGAGAATCTAGAGAAGCATCGGCAAGAGGTGGAGAGGAATTAAATGTTGGGTCTAAAAGTGGTTCAGAGACCTTAGGAGAGTTCTCTAAGGGGTCCAAAGGGTTAAGAACCATCAAAGAAGATAAGGGAGTGATAAGAGTGAAAAATTTATGGCTAATGATCTTGATGTCTGAATCGAAGTTGGAAGGGAGATAAAGGTGGTGGCAACGGAAATGGAAAGAGGGAGTTAGCTTTGAAAGAGGAGGGGGGACATGACACTATTTGTTAGGATTAGAGGGAAAGTGTGATATTTCTTTTTGGGAAGCTTCAATTTTAAAGAGCAAATATAAAAGGCCTTGGTGTAGGAATGGACCTTCATCTTCTCTAGCAAGTTTAAGGGACCTCTCAAGCGATTGAAACATAAAATCCACAAATTTTGCCTTATGATCATGTCAAAGATGTGCAAGAAGAAAAAACAGAGGTCTAAAGATCACTTTGTAACATTGTTGCAGCGTGAAGTACCTCCTAAATTTCTCAACAACCCTATCCCAAGGTTGTGGAAGTGAGTCTCATTCATATCTCAAGTGTACATTGTCATATTTTCACAAAGATATAGGAAATCATCAATCTCCTCTTGAATTGAGTATTTAAAATAAATGTCTCCCTCCGCAGGGAGCCCTGTCGTAGCTGCTATGGACTCTATCAAAATAAAAAAAATTGTCTTGCCCACTTTGACTCTTCCTTTCTTCCAGGTTGTCAGCACATTGCTGGTCACTTGGAAAGAGTGACCAAACATTCTTTCCATAAACGATGTAACACCACCCTCATGCAAAATATTCCACACTATTGGGTCGACCTTGACCCCTTCATAGGAATAAGGCTCAATGCGTTTGACAGTGCCACCCATAGTGAACAGGGCTATTCTGACAGTGATTTCCAAAGGCCTAATATAGGCGATGCTTAAATAGAGATGTTGAGCACCTTCATTCCAATCTTCAACACGTGTCTCCAAGATTTCTAACTAAAATCTGACGTAATCAATAATAGTCATTAATTGGTCCCGCCCATCACAAGAAGCACTAGTGATGGGAATTTGTTTGTGAGATTTGGTGAGGTGTTTTCATAAAACATTATTTGATTGGAATGAGACAGGGACAATGTTGTCTCAAAAAAAATGCATCCTTGCAAGTCTTCTCCATCCCAGGGTTTGATTTTTTCAACAAAGAGCAGTGTGTTTAGTTCAGACCAAGACAAATTTAAATGTAGATACAATTACATGTACCTGGAAAGAATAATATGCTTATTAGGTTTGTATTGTCTTACATGTATAATTACATTCACAATTATAGGTACAATTACAAGTACATGACAATAATAATATATTTTTTAATCTTTTAACTAGCCTCGTGGATGTTAAAAGTTCTTCTTATATTAAACCCTTGCGTGACTTCAGACTGGTGTGGGTATATATTTCAACTTGAATCAATATTTTGTTGTGTCAGGTACATTCGGAAGTTAGTTGTTTATATTACTTCGAGCATAGTGGTCACTTTCATTTAACAAGTTATTGAATGATATTTTGAACTTAACGTCCACTAGCTTATGACAAAACATAATATTTGGATCTTCGCGGTCTCAAGTTTTTTACAAAAGAAACTGAGATATTATTTTGATTTTATTGGTCACTAGGATTTAACAAATGAAATCAACCTAGTTTGAGCTTAGTGGCCGAATGTATTTGAAGAATATAATATTTCGAGCTAAAGAGACACTATCATTTAACAAGCGAAATAAAGACATATTGAGTTTAATTTCCACTAGTATATTCGGTGTTAATCTCGTAATGAAATTCCACCTAGTTGGAGGATTGAATTGATATAACAAAAAAAGGTATAGTAGTTTGGGATTGAAGTGAAATTTGTAACATGTTTATAAAATTTGTTACTACTTGAACAGAAGTATGACTAACATCGTGGATGTTAAAATTTCTTCTTATTGGAAGGATTGAAAGATTTGTTAATTACTACAAAATGCCTTTTATGTTGTACTTATAATATGTAATGTTGTTTGAAGGAAAAAATATTGAACATGTTTCTAAAATAGTCTAACGCCTTTTAAATGTCCTAGATCAATTGTTTTCACAAAAACGCTTTGCTTACATGCATTGATTCATGATTCATTAACTCGCCCCTCCAAATTTCACCTTCGGTGGTTGTGGGATGGTTGTAGGTTGGTTATAACATAGTCATAAAAAGGTTGTGGTGTGGCTACAGCATGGTCTTTGGTCAATCGTAACAACTTAAAAAATCAATAAAAATCAAAATAGTCCAAAAATATACCTTAAAATAAGCCTACCTCTGCTTGGGAAGATATTTGCCTCTATGTCAATCTATCATGTAGGTGTGTCAAATATATCACTCCTCTAGCCCCTTCGGTCCCCACATTTCCAAATAGGACCTCCTCTCCACCCCACCTCTATATATTTTTTACAATCACACTCGGACAACACGTTGGTCTCCGACCAGTCACATGTGTAACCACCCATGCACCCCACCTAGTCACGCCTATGACCAGGGCATGTTTATGACCCACCCTACATCGGCTCACTCTACCTAGCTTGGTGCACTCTAGCTCCCACTACCAGGTCAAGCCTGTAACTGCATCAAATCCTTCGATCCCACTTGCGACCGATCTATCTCTCATCACCCCACAACTCACTCTCCCACTACCCCTACCACTTCAAACATCCACTTTATCTCAGTCACACTTGTGATAGGGGTTTCTTCCTCATCCACCTCCCACCCCTACAGACTTATCAACTCACCCTCACCATCTTTCTCCTAAGTCACCCCGACTCTCCCTAACATAGTCACCCTTGTGACTCGCCCCAACCAAGTCACCCCTGCAACTCACCCCCCACATCAATCACAACCCGTCTCACCCCAAATTTTGAGTCACCCTACCCTCTTACCCCTTACCTAACTCGCCCCAACTTTTCCAACCCCTACCCTCTCAGTCACACTCACGACTGGCTTGTGCTTCTGCCTCACTATTCTATGTGCCCCATCCCTACACTATCTCACCCTTCCCCACCACTAATTCTCCCCTACGATTAGGGACAAAATCACCCTCACCCCCCACCCATTAGTTTGACCCGCCTACCACTCGCTAAATCACACCCATGACTCGGCCTTGACTCACCCTTTCTCCCTGCCGAGTCACCCCTACAACTCAACCCCCACTCATCCACTCACCTAAACATATCTCGCCCTAGCATGAACCTCACTACCCTCCCCGATCCCCTCACTACCCTACCACCCACACTCAACTCACCACCCCTTCCTCTGTTAAACCCCCACCGCCAAGTCACTATAATGACTGCTTCGCCATAGTGTGCCACTAACTGCTAGACTACCTTCCCTTTAATCCACCCTACCCTCACCACTCACCTGTGAAATTAGTCACTATAATGAATCCTTTCCCAACCTCCCACCCACCAAGTCACTATAGTGACTCACCAACCTACCCAACTCAACTCTTTTCCCAACTCTTAACCAAATCAAATCACCTTACTCACCTCCTCTCCCTATCACCGCTCCTTCACACCTTTCTCATAGTGAATATATTAAAAAACACCACAACAAATACAAAAAATTCACAAAACAACCCCCCAAAAATTCTTGGTCACTAGCGCAACTAAGAGAGAATGTCACTTTCATCTTCACCATTTGTAACTCAATCTTTGCACTCACTCTAGTCTGTTATCACGTGCTCCAGTACACCTTCGTGTGTGATCTACCCTACGTGTGCTCTAGTATGCCCTCATGTATGCTCTACCCCACACATACTTAGGTTCACCCCATGCACACTCTATTCTTCCCTCATGTGTGCTCTTCCCTTTATGTGCTCTGATCCACCCTTGTGCATGTTCTACCTCGCACGCACTTTGCTTTATGCATGCTCCAGTTTACCCTTGTGATCCCATCCACAATTCTCTTTTCATTACCCATTTTCTTCATTTTTATTCCACACTCATTCTTATACTCTCTCACTCACATACATCCTTATACATCCATATCATCACATTTTCATCTTCACATGGTTGGGGCAACACTATTCATGATTTCTCTTATCATACATTCATTAAGGTTCATTTTCTATCATTTATCAATTATCACTTTTCATCCCACGTTATGCTAGGGAAAATGCAGCTCCAAAACCTGTCACTTGAGGGGGGATATCATATAAAATTCTACTCTCTCGCTCACATACATCTATATCATCACATTTTCATTTACACATTATTGGGGTAACATTGTTCATGTTTTCTCTTATCATACATTCGTTAAGGATCATTTTCAACCATTTATCAACTACCACTTTTTGTCCCACATTATATTGGGGAAACATGTGGCTCCTAAACCTGTCACTTGAGGACAGATATCATACAAAATTCTTCTCATCAATCTTATGATACCTAATCATCAATTATCATAGTTAATTGACTCAATAGTATTTGCCTTGTAAAATTAACCTATCAATCCCTTCATAGACTCCGACTGAAGTGGCATGTCAATCACATTTCTAGGTTTCTATCTATCTAGTCAACCATCTAAGCCCACGACTACGACAACCATTCTTATAGAGTTAGACAACCCCCATCTTGTCTTTAATTTTTACGTTGCATCCTTCCTGTCATAACACACACCCTAAAAAGGGGGAAAATGTAAACACTAGAAAATACACCTTGCGCATAAGGTCTCCTATTTAAAATACCAGAAACATCATAAAACACAATAATCCCAAAAAATAAAATAATTCCACAAAATCAAATGAAAAATATAAAACCCTACAAAATGGTGATAAAATACACCTCATCACTCATTTACTAACCCTCACCCACTCACATTTAATTTTGTCCATCCTACCTACCCATTTTGTGTGCACAATGCATTGTGGACCCTTATCATCTCACCCTTCTATGCACATTGGATCCATATGTATCAAAATCCCTTATACACTCAAAAACTATAAAATGCCACTCACCCCCATCATTCTAGGCCCCTAAATATTTGTACACTTGAACCCATATTTTCTTTTTTACTTCTTTGCTCACATATTTTGGTATTGCAATTTTTAGAGAGGTGAAGGCAGATCACAAAGGATAGGTGCAACTTGTTGCATCACTGTTTTAGAAAAATTTCAACATAGTTGTCAGTTGCAACTATGACTAGCTTGTGATCTTTGTGTAATTTTTTAGTGAATCATAACTACGACTAGCCTATGACTGAGTCAAGTAGACTATTTCAGTTTCATGCATTGTTTTTTCATTTTACTTCAATGAAATTCATTTTATCTCCTTAAATAGTTAGGGATTTGATCAAGGAAGGTACCCTAACCACCAAAAAACTACTAACATCACTCCAAGTTTGTTTGTGTGTGGATTTTGATTCAGATTAAGAAGTTTTCTACCCACTTTATTCATTAAATAACCCATGATTGTCCCTCACTTTTTTAATGGAAACATAAGCCCATTATTTTTAGTAGCGTTGATTTGATGATTATTACATCAACTGATACATCTTGCAGGTGATCCAAATCTATGCATACATTAACATTAATAGTGTAAGCAATATCATTTCATTTGTATTCAATGGGAATAGTAGAAACATGTACAAGAGAAATATAAATTTTGCAATCATTTTCATTACTTTTGCATTCAAAAGGAAGAGTAGAAACATAAGTAAAATCATGTGCAAGAGGAATGAAAGTGTTGCAATCGATTTCATTAGTTTTGCACTCAAAAGAAGTAGTAGAGATACAATTATTTTCAGTCATATCATGTGCAAGAAGGAGATAAAAATCATCATTTGTGTCATCGCTATGAAATTTACCCAGAAATAATTCTAGATCATAATCAAAAGTATAAGGAACATCATTAATAAATGTATAAATGGAAGGAACATTTTCCTCATGTAAGCTAGAAATACTTTCACCATCACTAGAGTTTGTAGCTTCTATAGCATTAGGAGAATCATCCAGTAGTGGAGGAAAGGGAGTTTTCTCACAATCACTATCCCAGCAATCCACATTACCCTCAAAGCTATGATAATCATCACCATGGGTAGTGGAAGTGGGAGACATAAATTATATGAGAGTCTCCATGTTAGTGATTTTTATAAGAGAGTGACTAGGATGAGACCTAGGTCTAGGGTCTCAGTAGGATGGTTATTCTTAAAATAAAATAGGATTGAAATATTGATCATAACTATATACTATATCATCCATATCAGAATATGGAGAGAGAAAACATGCATTGCATCCTCATAAGTGGTATGGACCTGGTTAGAGGGATGGTGAACATTATGTCTTCACAAGGCATGAAAGCAAGAAATGGTCATACAATAAATAAGAAACGCTCTCATAAAAATAACACATATGACCCAAGATATCCATAGGGTTTGGAAAACATTTGTCCCAATTTAAAGGAGCTAACAAGATCCTAAATTAGGTAAAGGGTTAGATCAAAAGTGGGTTCACCATAATGTCTCAACACTAATTTAAATTAATTTGGTCTAGAGTTGATAATATAATAACTAACTTATAAACACATTCATATTTGCATTATAGATCAAATACAAATAATGTACAACATATAAATCACAATAACATTGAGATACATGTAATTAGAAGTGTAATTGGGGTAGAAAGAGTCACTTATTTAGTCCATAAGACTACCAGGATGTGTCGATGAGAGATCTAGAACCAAAATAACTTCTAGAAGCTAGGTAAATCAAATCTTATGTTTATGAGTCTTCCTTAGTAGGACCATACAAAATTTACAGGATCAGATAACATAAAAAACTGAGTTGTATAGTTAATACCATGTAGAAAGTGGAAATCTATAACTTTCAATGTTTTTGTGTGTAATTTTTTTTCACTCTTTGATATCTTTAATTTCACATGTTTCCTTATAATTCACACTTGAACCTATAAAAAAACCCTATCTATCATGTAACACACTCAAGCAAACATTAGATACAAAATGAAATAATGTGAATGATTAAGTTGGATTAATCTCAGTGGTCACCCCGTTTGTGAGTCACTGAGTGATGCACTATATTTTAGACTCAATGTAGTTCTCATAGTGCTTTGTGTTGATGTTCATGCAACTATCCCTTGTCCTAGCTTTTCCCTTGTGGCTCCACACTAATAGTGGGATAGACTACTTCATCCCAATAAAACCCTTGTGTGTAGATGATAAAAACCATATTTATACACTCTTATTTTGTGTATGGAGTATGAAGAAGTAATTTTTTCTTTTTCAGTTCATTATGTTGTAGATAGATATATGATTGCTAGATAATAAATTCCTACATTAGAATTGTACATATACGAGTTCATTATCTTGGATTTTGAACCTTAGCGGTGGGAGAAGTTGATCCAAAACATAATAAATGTCCTATAAAAGAGTAATGAAGAGACCCATAAGATCAAAATTAGTGAAAGATAGAGGGGTTTGACATCGTATAACTAGGGGTGAGATCATGTGTATGGTCCTGACCTAGCTATATGGTTTTATACCAACATAACATGTGAAAGAACTGTAAAAGGACATGGCCAAATATCTCTATGAATTGACACAAAATCATGGGAAAAGATTAAAATAGTCACATAAGGACAATTAAATCAAGTAACAAAAGATGAAAGAAGAGGATGTTATGCCGCCAAGATTTAGTTTCAGATTTAGAACTTGTGTATATAGAAATCTAAAAAAAACATGATGTAATAATGATTTTATGCAGATTTTGGTGTCTACATCTTATTCCTCATTAGAACCTTCAATATACAATAATTTATTCTTACCACATTTATCACACTTGCTCCATTTGTTATCACAACTGTAACATAGACCTTTTACTTGTTGGAAGCAATTTTCGTTGAACCAAAAGGTTGACCCGCCAATTTCTGAAACAAACGCTAGAGTTAATGAATCCATGGGAGGTGGTTATTCCATGTCATGAATCCCGTAGGGATTATTGGAAATTTTTCCAGCAAACTCCCCCCCAACATTAGCTAGGGGAATTCGAACCCGTGACCTTTTGCTTCAATACCAATTGGTGGAACTAATTGTCATTAAACCAAAAGTTTAACCCATCAATTTATGATACAAGTGCAAGATTTAATGAATCCATGGGAGGTGGTTATTCTATGTCATGAATCCCATAAGGATAGTGGATAATTATTCCAACATTGCTCTCTTATTTTAAATTTGTTGAGGAGTTAATCAAGTTATAATTTGGGGAAATGAGTTTGTTGGAATCATACACTCCTTATGAATAGTGAGACCCCTCCACTTTATGAGATTTATATCCTCCACCCAAAGAGAAATTATCATGGATTGTGATATCAAACTTGGATTAACGAGGTGAAAATTAAGTTAGATGTTATCTGTGAAACCCCCCAAGAACAAATCATTTATATGTGTTGGTTGGATATTTTGTCAAGGACAAAATATGAGGTTCAACCACAACATGGTAGACAAAGTCCCTCCTCAAATAAAGGGGAGGCACCCTGTTTATTACTATTCTAAAAATACCAAAGAATATTCACATTATTTACACTAATCTATCATTGGGGGTGAGATCTCATCATGGTATATTTATTTATTACAGAATGAAAGATAGATTGAGAATGAAGGAAGGTTTTAGAAGTGAAAGTAGAAAGGAGAAGTGGAAAGAAAGGAAAGTGAAAACATGATTTTTCCTTGGAAAATGTAGATCTGAAGATACTAACATGAGATAAAATAGTAATGAACTTGATTGAGATATTATGAACAATGAACTCAAAGAATAATATAATGAATTGAACTTAAGAAAAATACTTTAAACAAAGAGATTACTTACAACAACAAGTTTGTAACTATTATGATCCTCATGTGTGGATTTCACCAACGCCTTGAGGTTTTAATGTAATGGTTCATTACATTTAGTATCAAAGCAACGACCCAGGTTTGAGCCCCCACATAGGTGGCTACGTTGGTATTGTAGTGTTTTCTTGAGGCTCATATATTGCAGAGTGTGGACCTATTATACGAGCGCAAATCTAGCTCGAAGTCTAGGATACGGAAGCGTGGTGGGATGTTATGATCCTCATCTATGGATTTTACTAACGCCTCAAGGTTTTGGTGTAATGGTTCATTACAGTAATGTGTCTCTTTTATTTCTTATAGAAAAATATTGAAAACACAAAGTTTTTCTTCTCTTTACAATTCCATCGTTTTTCCTTTATCCCAAAAATAGCCTCTTTTCTAAAGCCTCGACATTTTACATTTATAAAGAGGAGGGAAGAGAGAAAAAGGGAAGTTGTTAGATTATAGTCTAAAAATAAGAAATACACATTAAAGCTCTATTAACTGGTTCTTGCACAAAAATTACCAAGTCAACTTGTTAATCCATATGATGTCTTGAAATCTCAAAAAATTACATGTTTGATGTTAATATGGAAAAACATAACAAATCCTTAATCATACTTTTCCTTATTGGTTTCTTGCTTTACTTCCTTGTTGCGATACATGTGGAAATTCTGAATCATTTTTTGTACTTCATTTGTCATCAGGTTCCACATGAGTATTGATTTAGAAACATCACATGTGTCAAGCATGTTGATCAATTTTCCAGGAAGCTTCTAGATTCTTTTGATTATTTAATGCCATATTTCTCAAAACATTTTGATATATAATCAATTTTTCAATTGATTGTAAATCAAAATCACTCCCTACCATGGAATCCTTTTCAACCAGATTTTTGAATTTTTTGAATATGTCATCTATGGGTAGCATATTCAAATATTCATCTAGGACATGGTAGGGAACTTTGGAAAATTCATCACTAATATCATTAGTGGCATCGATCCCTTCTTCCCTAGCCTTCTGCAGCTTCTCTCTGGCCTCCTGCAAAATCTTGACCTGAAATTCAATGACTTTGTACAATTTAAAATTCTTCTCCCTTTCTCTAATTATCCCTTCTTGAATAAGGGTATGAACATTAATATTCCTGAGCTCACTCAAGGCTTCCAAAGTTATCTCCCAATTGTTTCATTCTTATTTGAGCTCATCATTCATTCTTTTCAATGGCTGGATTTATCTCTCGCAATTTCATTGTGGATCTCAACATTGTCCTTAATCAACCTATTATCTTTACTTAGGATCACTTTGGATCTAATTATCCACTTCCCATGACCCTCTTTTCCAATCTTCTATGCCTCAAATATGGATCTTGAATCAAAACTGACTAGGAGCTAGAGAGGAGATCAAAGTTGGTTTTGTGATCTGATGGAGGAGGAATGTTAGTTGCTCCTCTTTTTCTTTTAGTTCATCCTTGGTGGCCTTGGTTTCTATTTAAGCTTATGGAATAAGTTATCCATGACCACTTGTAGATATTCATTATGCTCCTTCTGTAGTGACTTTCACAAGTGCTCCCTTTGGTTATTTGATAGTTAGAAACAAGTGACGCCTTCCTTAGTTTTATCTACAACAGGCACATGATGATCTCAACAAAAATTCTCTCCATGATGAGTTAATGGTGATGTGGGAGAGTATTATGGGTCTTCTTAGATGTATGAGAGAGGGCATGAGTCAACATATTGAAATTTAATGCTTCGGGAAGGGACAACCTTCTTTTCTCTACTTATGGGTTTGGCTTATTATCCAAGATGGGACTGAAGAGGGAGTTATTTACGATGCGAAGGAGTTGTAGATCATGAGGGGGGTACTTGAAGTGAGTAGATAATGTGGAAACTAAGGGGGAAGGAGTAGAGAAGATAATCCATGGCAGATATTTGAAGAGAGAGGGGGAGAAGAAGGCATGGAGGAAAATGTAGTAGATTCTGAAGGAAACTGGGTCATTTTAGGAGAACCTAAGGCTAATACCTAACTCCTATTGAGAAGAGGAGAAGGGGATGAAACTAATTGTGTCATAAGTAACACATAGATGAGATGACGAGTGGAGGAGGGGAAGAAATATGAGGATAAGATGTGATGAAAAAAGAGATCTAGAATGATGAAGAAGGTAGAGGAGATGGATCATGAGGAAGAGAAGAAGAGGACATATGAAGAGGGGTAGTGACCAGAGGTGAAGCATGTGGGGCCAAGGTCACAAGAGGTACCGCATGAGTGATGAGGAGGGAGGAAACTGAAAGTGGTTGGGGTGGTTGTGGTGCTGGTTAATGTTCCTTATCCTTGTTGAGGAGAAGGGGAATCAACGTTGACAATGGTGGTGGATGGACGCAGAAGAAAGGGGAGGATATTTTTTTCCTCTCGTGAAGAACCTAAAATTTACCTTCTTGATGGGAACCTAATATTTTTCCTTGGGCTCTTGAGAGAGACCCCCTTCTGACGTAGTGGTTACTTTCACTTTTGGGAAATTAGGATCCTTTGGCTGAATGTTGATAGAAAAATCCAACGATTGGTTCGAACCAAAATTTGAGCAGCTCTATCATTGATAGATGTGACATCATCAATTGATCAATCAATTAGGGGAAAACCCAAACTTTCCACTTTCATTTTCTCATGAATTGGATCCAAAAAATCCCCATCATCAAGTGTATCTTGAGGAATATTTGTAACATTGTACTTAGTTACTTCATCTAGAGCTAGATGGATATTATATTTTTTTAATTATGGTTATCTCATCCCTATAATAGATCCATACATATTTGAGCTTATATATGTGTAATTGAAATATTTTGAGGCTTTTCAAGACCCCTTGATAGTCAAAGCTAAGCCTTGGATGGAAAGGTTTGATAGTTAACCCTTGCATTTTGGTGGTGATATTATTCACCTTGATTACCGATGTGCATGCGTATTGGCCAATTTATAGAAAAAAATTAATTTCCACCTTATTCTTGATTTGTTATAACTTGTGAAGGTCTAAAAATTACCTTACAAAATCCATTAGAATTCACTTATTACTTAGAAACCTTGGCAATAAATATGGAGACCCTTGAAATGCACCAACTTAGATAGGTGAACATTGCGAATTTGAGGAAGATACATCCCTAATTAGATATAGCATTATAAGATACATTAATGCACTGACACTTGGAAAAAATGTTTGTCTAATTTGTAGATGATGTTATAGAAAAAGGCATCATTCACCCTCCTAGAAATAGAATAAAAAATTACTTTCAAATACAACTGGGGGTAGAACTCATAGACTTAAACTGAACTTCTTATTCTTTGTGTGTTTAACCTATGGTATACCCTCATCCTTGCTATTGCATAAGTGACATGTGATGCCATGTAAAATTTCCCCGTTGTATGGACTTATTTTAATTACTTGTTCAGGGGTGTCATTGATGAACTCCCCCATTTGAAGAAATGTTGATTCTTCTTCATGATGATGAAAAATTAGTGTATCCATCATTGGAACTTGTTTACCTTAGGAATATCAAAAAATACACTTATGAGTGTGTTAATATCAATGATATTTGGGATGAAATCACTCCTGGACAAGGTTTTTGGAAATTTATTGACTACAAAATTAGGTTTCAAGAGATAACTTTTATTGATGTTTTTTATGCAATCCGTTGAATTTTAATTCCAAGACTTTTGAGAGATATCGAGGTCAGTATCTACAAATTCATCGAGGTCTAGAAGCTTTAGGAGTTCCTCAAAATATTTTGTTCAGATGGGTTACCAATTCTTCATATTGATTCTTCACCTCTCTAGACTCAACATTGTAGTGACTGATAACTGCAAGAATGAACTCTGGACACTATTTAGAGATAGGAAAGGTCACACAGAGAGGTAATATGTTATCGTAAATTCATTGGATCCACATTGTCTTTGAGGTATTCTTTACTCTATTATAGAAGTCCTCCATGTCTATATGTTCCAATTTTTGTATATTTTATGATGATATTGGAGTCAATATTGGAAGGGGGAATGACCCATTGATATTTATACTTCATTTTACTTTACCCTCAAGATGATTCTACATTGGCTTTTCCCTTCTCTATTTTAGAAATTGAAGGATGGGCTTAGAAATTATGCCCAAGAACTCCATTGTATACTCATAAAGAGCAATTAAAATTTCCACCTTATTCTACACATTAAAAGGCCTAAAAAATTCCTTTGTTCGGGTTATGACCTTACTCAACACCTTGTAAATCATGACACACTATTCGGGAACTTGATGATGTCATACAACCCAAAATGTTTGACACACTGTTGGAGAGTTGATCCTACGGTACACTACGAAAAACCCGACACATTATTTGGGAGGTTCATGATGTTTTCCACCTTGCAAATCCTAACACGCTGGTAAATAATTTGATCTTAGTGAGAACCCTAAAATATTCAACATGAGTATTTTGAAGTTATGATATTTTGTTGATTACTCCAAGGGTCTCAAAAATGTCGATTCAGAGTTTTCGTTATGATGGACAGGTCAAAAATCCTGACAAGTCTATATCAATATTTTTGACTTATCTATCATCAAGAAAACTTGAAATATTATTTAAACATGGATTTTTTGTAAAAAAATTAACTTTATTCTCATTACAAGGAAAAATAAAGAAAGAAAAAATCACCTAACAATTAAGAAAAGGAGAAGAGAGCTAGAAAAACAAAAAATAAACTTCCCTACAAACTGGGAAAAATAATCAAGAAGAAAAGAGCAGAAAAAGGTACTTTAAAAATTGAAGGAAACTAAGGAAAAGGATAAAACTTAGCAAAAAATGAGGCATGCTCGAAGAAAAATTGAAGAAAATCATCGAAATTGCCAAGAAAAATGAAGTCAGGTTTTCAGAGGTCGGAAGTAGATTCACAAGTTAAAATTTGAATTTGTATGAGTTAAAATGATGTGGAAAATCCAACTATATATAACCCTAACCGCATTAATTACACATTAGATGACACGTTTGGGACCTAACACTTGTAGACACCTAAAATCCGCTTACGCAGTTTTAATACTAAAATTTCACTAACTATCCTCTTTCTCGTCATTTCCGTAATAATCAGTGCCTTTTCACTAATTAACTAGCATTCCTCTTCATATTTGTTAATTAACGATTTTTCATTAATTAATTAGCCGTTGCTATGTACCTTAGGATATGATAATATAATATATATGGGTTGATGGAGATGCCGACATGTGGCACACATCCCCTTAGTTATATGGGCTCACATAGGAATTAATTATATTGGGTAATGGGTCGGCCTACATTGGGATTAGGTGTTACCCATCCTATTTAAAGGATGTGAGTATCATTATGAGGAGGTCATGTATGTATGAGTTGAGTCTTCTACTTAGTAGAGGTATATTGGAGGTGTCCCCCTCGAAGTGGAATTCCCAATTATCTTGGGAGATTATGGATGTTACTCCTTCCTTAAGGAGCATTATATGGTGTTGCCCAACCTTAAGGGTATTATTCTAACATATATTGATATTAGGGCATGTTGGCCCCCCATATCTCTTGTGTTTTATGTAAAGGGGATGTAATTTATTGATTTATTATATACAAGGTTCTTATCAAATGGTTCAGAGTATGATTTGGAAAAATTCTAAGAATGTGGGATCCATAAATGATAAGGTTTATTCTTATCTATATGATTTCCATTGTAAGTTTAAGAGTAGGGAAAGCTCAGATTATTTCTTATCCAATATCTACTTAAGATTAAGCCTGGAAGTCTATAAATAGAGGAACATTTAGCTTAGAAGGAAGTAGTCGATTATTGGATAACTTGTTAAAGATAGGATACCTTAAAGGTCTGTTGAACCATAAGGAGTAATTTAACGACTCCCATAGTATTGGTGACTCGAAGGCATGAGTGAAGTCAATAACTCTGATGATCATGTGTTTGTAATCTTCTAGTTAATTTATTGATTTATTATATGCAAGGTTTATCAAGTGATATCAGAGCAGTGATCCAGTGTAATTTGTGGTTTTGTTTGAAACCTATAATGGTTGGGCATTCGTCTATATCTTGAGATAGTTTCCTCGGTGGAATTTTTAGATTTGGTTGTGGGGAGTGGATACATAGTTCAAGTGATCTTTCCTCTGAATTTCAGATTTTTTGGAGTTGTTTTGCAAAAGTTGTGTCCATTTTAGGGTTGAAACCCTAATTCTAAGGTTTCGTCTATATCTTCTGAATAATGATGAATTAGGAAATAAATTTTTTTGGGTTGTTGGTAATATATTAAACGGTGATACCACTAAAATTTCAAAATTGGTGGATCTATTTTGACAAAGTTATTTCAGTTTTATTGTTTTTCACTATTTTGCTCCATAGGCCAGTAATTTGAGGAATTTTCCCAAATTTCTTACATTTTCGGAAATCTCTCAAAATTTTAGCAAGGGTTACTTCTTTGTGGTTTCAGATTTGAGGCTAAATGATTGACGAAAATCATCAGGCAAAATATTGGTCAAAGGAGTAAGTTTGTGAAACCCTAATTGTTATGCATCATGGATATACCAATTTTCTATGGTAAAGGGGAAATTGATGCAAAAAAATGGTGGATATAATTTAAACAAATGTATTTTGAATAATGTTTAGTATGGGTTAGTTTTTATCTTCATCTTGGTGGGAAAGCATGTGACATTGGTATTCTTATTTGGATATAGATCTATTGGATTGGGATTGGGAGGAAACTGGAGGATATTTTCTTAGCTAGATGGGAAACAAAAAAGAAACACAATTTTGTTTAAAAAAAGAAGAAGAAGAAGAAGAAGCAGTAGATAACATCAGACAACAAAAGAAGAAGAATAAGAAGAAGAAGAAAATGTTGATGATGAAGGTGCTACACAGGATAGTGCATCTCCAATGAAGGAAGCTTCAATATTTCAGTTTGAAGGGTGCATTCAAAGAAAAAAGGTAATTGTTTCCATAAACCCTAGTAGCAAATATAACTTCATGAATATGGATGTAGCTCAAAATCTACATGTGCAAACAAAGCATATCAAGGAATCTCAAATGGATGGTAAGCATATTCAAGTTTTTGAAGATTTAAAGCTTTCTATGGATAAATATGTTTTACATTCAGATTTTTATGCTTTAGATATGGATGGTATGGATATTGTTCTTGGATATCCTTGGTTAGAGACATTGGGAACAATTAATATTAATGTGCAAAATAAATTCATGAAATTATGGTACAAGAGAAAGAAAATTACATTGCAAGATATCACACTTAACAAGGAAAAAAGTAATGTAAAATGGATCATGAAGATGAATTTGAAGATGGTGAAGAAGGGAATAAGGATGAATCAGAAGGAGAGGATGAATAACATGATGAAAAATTAAAAAATAGTTTCTCTACTCAAGAGAAAAAAGAAATAACAAACAAGTTGGAAGAGGAAAAGAAAGTGGAGGAAAAGATTGATAAGGTTGAGCATACTAAGGTTGCACCATATAGACACCCACATCATCATGAGAGGAAAAAATCATGGAGACATGCTAGGACACACAAGGGCAGCAATCTATATGGATATACAGTAGGAATTAGAGGAGTAATAATTTTGGCTATACATGGAATTAATGGAACAATAATTATATGTCATGGAATCACATGAATAATAATTATGGATATGCATGGATGCCAAGGAGGAACACATATGGACCAGGATGGAATCAGATGAGCACAATGGAATATGGAATCATGTTTGGAGTAACATCACCCACTAGGATTTCATATGGGTGGTTAGATGATCGAGCATGGCAACAAGTGTGCAATAATTTAAAGCACACTCATTATATGGCTTCTTCTTATGTTTCGAGGGATGAAACATGTCAAAGAGGGAGGCAATGCTATGTACCTTGGGATATGATAATATAATATATATGGGTTGATGGAGATGCTAGACATGTGGCACACATCCCCTTAGTTATATGTATGGGTTCACATGGGATATGATAATATAATGTATATGGGTTGATGGAGATGCCAACATGTGGCACACATTCCCTTAGTTAGTTATATGGGCTCACATAAGAATTAATTATATTGGGTAATGGGTCGGCCTACATTGGGATTAGGTGTTACCCAAGTCCTATTTAAAGGATGTGAGTATCATTATGAGGAGGTAATGTATGTATGAGTTGAGTCTTCTACTTGGTAGAGGTATATTGGAGGTGTCCCCCTCGAAGTGGATTCCCATCTTGGGAGATTGTGGAGTTACTCCTTCCTTAAGGAGCATTGTATGGTGTTGCCCTACCTTAAGGGTATTATTATGCATAATATTGATATTAGGGCATCTTGGCCCCCCATATCTCTTTTGTTTTATTATCTTCTGCAATTTATTGATTTATTATATGCAAGGTTCTTAATTAGCCCTTCCTATCATGCTCAAAATGACCGATTAATGACCTTTTGTTAATTAATGTTACCCCTTTCTACTCTAGATTAATTAATTATTCTTAATTAATTAATTCTCACAACTTCTATTTTATCAATAAATCATCATTTATTTGATTAAATTCCTCTTATAGCCCTCAGATCATACAAACTTTCTTCTAAAAAGATTTCTATAAGCTGTATTCATATCTTTATTAATTAATCACCCTTGATTTAATTAAAAACACCCCCCTCAATTCCCATGAGTCACTAAAGGACAAATTAAAACTCTCCTAAAGCAAACCTCAACCACTCCTAAACCATGCTTTATCCATTACTAACCTAGCTTTGCTATTATCCCACATACAATAGGATGCAAAGCTCCTTCAAACCATTCAGGGTTATATAAAGAACCAAGCTCCTCCTACCTTTCTTCACAAGCACAACACTTTGTATGCTTATAACATAAACTATAGGCATTTTCATCTTTGAGCATTCTTCCATTAGTTGGATTGAGCTAGGTCATCTTGCATCCATCCACTCAAAGTTTTTGAGTCATATGGAGAAGATCCAAGGATGGTATTGTAGCAAAGTCTTGATTGAGATTCCATTCTCAAACCCTTGAGGATCAAGAAAACTATCACATTTTGATAGCTAAGGATCTACATAGGTCCATAGTTCTTGTTTAGCTTTCAAAGAGTAGTAGGATAGATAACTTAGCATGTTAGTTTGATTTTCCTTCAAAGTTCTAATGCATAATGTTGAATCATTTACTCTCTTTAAGCTCTTAACATGATGATTCATAGGTATAGTTTAGCTTGCTTTTGAAATCTATGGAAGGTGTTAGTTTCAATTCTCTTATAGATTAGTCTAACTAATACATGAGATACATATGGCATGCCCGGTGGGACCGATTCATAGTCTCTTTGATTTTCATGGCAAGTTTTACAAGTTTTTCTCAATTTTTGGTAACCCAAATCATGCACATGTGAAATAAGTTTAAATTCCTTAGGTTATTTCACTAGCTTTACATGCATTGAGTTTCTCTTATGGCAGTTAATTATGATGGGTTTTCATTGGATTTGAGTTAAATTAGGAAAAATTTGAGCTTCTTAAAGTTGTATACGTTAGATTCCCATGTATTTTGACATCATCTACAGGTACACACGCATAGTGTAAAAATTTACATAAGGGGCACATACACATCAAAACTCAAGTGCACAGTGTACCAAAATGGCGCGCATATACATTATGATCTTCACTGCACTTGTACATAAAATGTTAGTACACTCTGTGTCAGTTTTAGTCAGGCCCGTGCATACCCTTGCGGGGACGCACAAACACTTCTCTTCCTGTGCACATGTTATTTACACCTCTATTTTCCTTCCAGCTTACCAGTCCATGCACATGTTATTATATGTGTGTAGGTCCATCTTTGTATGTGTATACACTTGTTATACCTATGTTTCCCTCTCTATTTGATAGTGCACACACTTACTATCAAACCCGCGCATACACTTCTCTACCCGTGCACACACTGATTCATTGTGTCATTTTATTAGAGGCGTGAATACGCTAGTAAAGGTGCACATATGCTGCTAAGGGCGTGCATATGTTCTGAGGGGCACACAGGTGTCACAATCCAAGAGTCTAAGGTCTTACTTTAAAAAATTGGAAAAAGATCGCACTCTTAATATACTAACTTCTTAGCATGGTTTTATTTGAGATTTAACTTCTATTGTGCAGGGTATATTCGATCATGCTTTTTGCGATAACTTGGTTTGTTTAAAGTTAATGGATGTTGTTTGTTTGTTCAAGAGGTTATAGTTCACGTATGCTCTTCCCTCGCACCTTTTAGGTGATCTTGGGAATCAGGAACAACTTCTATATCTTTGTCTAGGCTTTATAAAACATCTCATTATACTTATTTGCTAAGGTAATTAACACCAAAGTTGGTTAAAACGAACTGATCTTGCACTCTAATTCAGTTAAGTGTTTTTCCAGTATTTTATACATAGTTGGGTTTCTCGCATTGTGTATGCTCTTCCCTCGCACCTGTCTTAGGTGAATCCTGAGGAATAAAAAACAACACTTAAACCACTCTTTCATGATATTTTGAATCTTGTGTAAAATTACTAATCTTTGCGTGTAAAGGACCTAATTATACTTATCCAAAGAAAGAAGGTTTGAAACATAAAACTACTAATACACGTTTCGATTTACAAGTTGCCAAATTGTGTGTGACTAAAACCACATTAAGTTTAAAAGATAAGAAAACACACCACAATCACCACAGTATATTTGCAGGTTCGGATAAGGGCTATGCCCCATGACCACTTTAGCTAGGACATAACTCCCTTTGGCATAAGCCTTAAGACTACAATAATGGGGGTGGTCCCATGAACCCCAAAGTAATCCATGTAAGAGGGAACCTTTTGGACGAAACAGGAAGTGCTCCGCACACCTACTTGATTAGTTTTACACTTTATGAGATTTAGAATCAAGAGTTGTCCATATCACGACCTCGAGTGACAATACAACTGAATGCATTTATGCTCATTATATTGAAGGGGGTAAAGTAAATTCGGGATACTCCTTGGTTTAGTCAGTGTGACTTCCTTAGCAAATTGAGCTTGCAAAAATAATTTGTGACACCTAGTTCAGAGAACCAATTAGGAATCCATTTCATCTTGGAGCCAACTTGACCAACTCAAAGCCAATCATGTTTCAAAGAGATTTCGTGAAGAAAGAACTTTTTCCGAGTCAAAACCTTATTTTTCGAACAAAGGGAGATTCCATTAAAGTTCAAGCCAAGGGTCATTCATCACGAACTTTGTGAAGTGTTACTTTGCCTTTGTTTTTCACTCACCATAAGATGAGTTAAAACTTTTCCAAAGTGACACCAAGTATTTTTCACCCCCATTTGATCTACTTCTTTGCTCTCTTGTTGATATTTTTGATCAAAAGAGGAGGAACATATGTGTGTTATTGATTGATTGTGTCCACCACTTTTGCACCCGTTTGCATTCATTCTTGCTTGAGATTGGATGGTAAATGTTGAAAGTGTGTTGGTACATCTTATTATCTCAATCAGCCATTTGATCCTGATACCCACGCCAATATTTTCATTTGTAGCTAGGCTTGATTCTCATCATCAATTTCCCTTTGAGGTTTTACATTTGTTAACATTGCCTGGATACAATTTTGATCCTTATATCTTGTTTCTCGTAAATTGGGTTTAAGTTTCAAGATTGTAACATTACGGTGCTCACATCAATAACAACTCCTTGGTATACTTTGAATGGTTTTCTCCTTCCAAACATTACCTCAACCTTGAAAAGTGTTGTTAATTTCTTAGCCATTGTATCAATCCTATTTCGATACAAATATCTCGCTTTTTCGCAAAGCTTGATTAAATGTATCTAAGTGGAATTGTTGCATTGCTCACATTTATAACTTCCACTTTTTGGGATTTAGGCCTTGTTTGTATTTAGATGGGTTGATAAGTATACCTTGATTGGAAATCACTTCAACCCTTTGTTAATACTTACGCCTTGTTTGTTTTAAACTTGACGTAAGTTTTGACATTATGTTGATCATCTCACGTCGAACTATATTTGAGACACATTTAGCAGTAGGGAGTATTGGTTTAAAATGAACCTTGTTGATTGTGTCTTGCAATGTTCATCATTTTGAACTTTTTTGGACGATTGTGGTCCATTGATTCTTTATCATTCATTATTCTTGTAGACATTGTTTTCACTTAGGTTTGACTTAGGATAATCCTTGAACATGATTGAGCATTTGATCCTTTGCTTATATTTCTAAGGATAAATCTTTTGACTTACACTTGTTATCCAAACCTTGTTGGATTATCAAAATTGTGTCATCACGATGTATGCTTTCCTTATATTCCCTTTGGAAAATCACACAAATATCCCCATACTTGCAAAATGTCTAGTTGGTCGTCATGTCATGCTACCCGAATCGACACAAAAATTCCTTCACATATGAAGGAGTTCAATCATACAATCTAGGCCTAGGCCTTTGGACTTAAACAGTGCCAATAATGATAGACTATCACAAGGTTCCTCACGCTTACAACAATAGGGAACCTAGATTTAGGCATTCACATCGGAACATACCCATCATGACTAAACCTCGATTTGGTTCTTTGCACTAGAGAACTCATTCGGGTACCTCGTTCCCCACCTTCATCTCATAGTCGATGGTACAGTTTGGACACTTCTGATCCAAGTTATTATTCAAGTTCCCCCCACTCTTCTTCCTAATCCAAACTATTCTTTTGATTCCTCTCAATATTTTAAGGATTATAATCAAAACTACCTTTTAGATTCCTCCTAGTCTTCTGAGATTCATTCAATCATCTTTCTTCTAGGAAGTAATCAGTTGCCTAAACAATGTTGTCCTCCTCTAAGGATTTGTATCACCAAAAATTCTCCCTATCATTCATCTAATTTTACTCCTAAGTTACGGTCCTCCCTTTCTTCGCAGGACCCCCAAATCTTCATCATCCATCTAATGCAACTTCTACATTGCGGTCCTCCCTTTCTTTGCAAGACCCCCTTTATCAGTCTCCTCAACGAGCTCTTCCTCCGTCAAAGATACATGCGACTTCACATTCTCCCAATCAAACATCTAATGTGACTCCTACGTTTTAGTCCTCCCTTTCTTTGTAGGACCCCTTTTATCAGTCACCTCAACGACCTCTTCCTTCGTTGAATATCCGTGTGACTCAAAATTCCTCTAATCAATCACCCAAGCCAGCTCCTATGTTGCAATCTATTGAATGGCTAAGTGATCCTCTTTGTCTACATCTACACTATGTCATTTTCTTAGGAAACCAACAACGACTTCTTCTAAGTCCCCATCTTCTTCCAATTGCGAGACATATCCATCAAAGTCTACTTTGTCTCTCGAGTCATCGTCTTCTATCAATCATCACCAAACATCTTCCACACTTGTTAGACCCCGTTCTTCCAATAAAAATTCTATGATCAAAGAACAACAACCCATACTGATTGATTTCTTTTAGAATGGAGAAGTGGTCAAATAATTCATGGGGCTACACGATGAAATTCCTCTAAAGGATCATGAGCAAGGAATCTCTTTTGAACTCGATGCATTTACGTATTGCGGGGAAGAAGTTGATTCCCTTTGTCAGAAAATAGAGGAATACCTATGATCATCAAACTTGATCATCCTCTTATTCTTCCATCTTCACATTCTTCGTTGCGTGATGAAATTCTTGGGTCTTGCATTGATCCATTTCTTATCTTCTTATCACCCAATCCTTCTTTATATATCATGATTCCTCATTCACAATCTCACCTTGGGTCACCTCCTGGTAGCCCATCATATTCTTCTATATGTGGGCCACCTCCTAGTATCCCTCCCTCTTGTATTTGTGGGTCACCTCTAGGTATCCCGTTATCCTTTATAATTGGGCCACACCCTAGTATCCCATCATTGTCTTCCATCTATGGGAGACCTCTTGGTAGCCCATCTTATTTTAACTCCTGGTACTCAGGCCACATCTTAGTATCCCTTCATCTTCTATTTATGGGACACCTCCTGGTATCACATCTTCTTCTATACTTGGGCCATGTCTTAGTATCCCCTTCATCTTCTATTTGTGGCTCACCTCCTGACAACCCATCCTCTTCAATTCTTTGACCGTATCCTCTTCACCCATCATATCATCCTTTTATCAAAAATTGGGGCAAGCCCACCATCATTCCTCACACTCCTCTCATCAATCTTAAACATCCAATTTATTCTCCCACTTTTCAGGATCAGAAAAGTTACATATTAGCTTATAGGAAACCCAAATGATTTCTTTGTCAAGCTAAGATAAAAAATTTCAAGAGCTCCAAAGATCCCAACAATTCAAACAATCATAAAGTTAAAAATTAACCATGATTCAAGAATGCACACCAACGTACCCATCAAGTATGGCACAAAGTACAGAAACTTATGGACAGGGAAATCAAGATCCCACATAAAAAAATCCATGTTTCTAGATAAGTCGCAATCACTTATCGAATATGATCTCACCACGATCATCAAGATTGGAGATAATATCAATCTTGATAAATAAAAGCTCCTAGTCTCCCTTATCAAAGAAATCAAAAACATTGTTGTTGGATCTTATCACAGAGAGTGACATTATTGGTCCCAACTATCTTGAAAATTAAAAAAATCATGAAACAATTCAAAATACAAAAAAAATGAGAAAACGTTAAAAACATTACAAACAAAATCAAAGGTATAAAGATCAAACATTGCAATTAGGTATTGCATGCACATGGATTTTATTTCTTCCCTTTCTTTCCATTCCTCGACAAGTCATCCACCATTTTCATCCCTTCGATGATATTTTGGTTAGCCTATTCATGCTCATTGTGTGACATTTATCTCTATGGTGTCTATTTGACCTTGGTCTTTCATCACCTTGGTAAATTAAAGAACAACTAACCTCTTACAGATCCTATCACAATCTACATCTAATAAACTTGTTGCGAAGAAATTTTGGGCGTATTTGTTGACACTAGCCAATGTTGTCTTCACAATCACTTCCACCTCCTTCCATCAAGCCATCAGTGGTTCTTAACCCCTTGTCAAATCAGGAGAGCTGAAATAAGTTTTAAAAAAACAAAAGAAAAAGAAAATTGAAATATAATTCTCTCTTGGGGTATTTCTAGTATCTCTATCAGGGCTATGGACACCTGGTTGGCAACGGAACAATGTACGGCTCTCCTTCCACCATCTATTCACAAATCGCCTTTCAAAATAAATCATTCCTATACATCGTCAAGCATGTCTTCACTTGTTTTCTTTCAAGTCTTCCTTGCAAGACGCAATTCATTTCCATGTGCACACATTGGATCTCTATGAGAAAACAATATTAGTATGTTACCATGTGTCTTTTTTTGGGCCTTGTTCAAAATCTTACTTTATTCCATATATTTTCTTGTGATTTGTGCCTTTGGCTAATCACATTTTCACCATCAATATTTTAGCTACATTTTCCATATCCTTCTATAGCATTTACACCATTCTTCCACTTCGTTCAGAACATCCATGTGTATAAGATTGCCTTTTTACCATGTTTATGGGAATCTTTGTCCCCTTTCAATAAAAAAATCTTCTACTTATTTTCTATCATATGTTTCTTGGCCAGTTTGCACTAGGGGCATGCTTGCTCCTTTTTGGCACTTTAATGGCTTGCGTTCATCGTCATGTTGAACATATTTATCATGTCCTTGATCTAACATATCTTCTTCTTGTATATACATGTGTGGTATTTGGCCCTTGTACATTCTCACCTTTCGCTAGGGGCATCTTTGTTTCTTCACTTTCTTGTACATAGCTTCATAAAACTTAAAAAAAACCCTAAAAATTCAAAAAATCATATCAAAATCCAAAACATTGGAAAAACATTTAAAAACCCAAAACATTGGTAAAAATCCAAAATCCAAAAACATTATAAAAAAAATTGTAACAAGCATGCACGCAGCTGAAGCCTGTATTAAATGCATCGTACTCAAACATAAAAAATTTTCCTACAAAAAATATTTATTTGATTATCATATGTTCTTATGCGCAACTCGTTGATCATCTAGATCTACCTCCATTAATAAAAGCTAGTTTGCTTACTATGGCTGTAGACCTTTTGCACAACAAGTTGTTGGGTTTTGTTTCATAGTGCACAAATGGTTTTTCATAGCTCTCAAGTGTCCTTTGTTATTCCTCTCACATGTATTCTTTCTTGGGGCACCATCATTAACCCTTGTCGTTACATTGATCATTTGGGAACTGAAACTTGATAACAAAAACATTGGTGTAATCGTCTTGAATGTTGTTTGTTTGAGTATGTATGTTTGTACTTGTTTTCCAGTTAGGTTAGTTTGTGCACTTTCTCATATTGCATTATGTTATGTATGCTGCATTGGGTTAGCATTTTTGGCAATGAAACAAATGTTCGTATCATAGCTTTTCATGTTATGTTACACTTTTGTTGTATGCGTATATTTCAATAAAATCCGATGAATTAGATCATGATCAAAATGATGATATACATTTGTTTTTCTGCGGGATGATAACTATTCCCATCTCCCTTCATATTTATTTTTCTTCACTCTCTTGTATCCACACTATTCTTCCAAATCACTTGGGGCAAAAGGGATCAATTATTTTATTCTTTCCCTTCATCTTTTTGATCGTTGATTACCTCTTTCATCACCCCATTGACACTTGAGGGGACATCCTTCATTCAACTAATTTTTCTTCTATCCTTTGAAAAAAATTACTTATTTGTATTTGTCTACTATCTTTGAAGCGATGTAACTTACGCCACCCCAAAGAGGGGCAAATGTAGGCACCTAAAATCCGCTTACACAATTTTAATGCTAATATTACACTAATTATCCTCATTCCCGTCACTTTCGTAATAATTAGCTCTTTTCCACTAATTAGTTAACATTCCTCTTCATATTCGTTAATTAACAACCCTTCGTTAATTAATTATCCTTCCTATCATTCAGTATGCCGATTAACGACCTTTCGTTAATTAGTGTTCACTTTTACTTGGGTCAATTAATTATTATTAATTAATTACGCTCGCTACTCTAAATCAGTAAATATTCATTGATTCGATAAAATTCCTCTCTTATATATCTCAAATCATACTAACCTTCCTCTAATCAGCTTCTATGAGCTTACTCCTGTCTATTATTTAATCACCCTTGATTAATTAAAGCGTCCCCCAATCCCCATGATTTATTAATCTCTTCAAAATCAAGATTACCTTTTTTAAAGCAACCTTATCCATTCCTAATCTTGTTTTACCCTTATCCCTCATGCACCAAGTTGCACATCTCTCTCCAATAGACAATCTATATAAAGGACCAAACTCCTTACATCTTTCATAACAATGCATTTTCCCGAAGGTAAACTATAGGAATTTGGCTTTGAGTATTTTCCATTGATTTGGATCAACTCTATCATCTTGCATCCATCTACTCAAAATTGAGTAATATGGGAAGATACAAAATGGCCTTGTAGCTATTCTTGGTGAGATTCCATTCTCAATTCTTGAGACCACTAACCCCATTTTGATTGCTTATGATCTTCATAGGTTCATAGTTTAAGTTAAGAATCATAGAGAGTAGGAAAGAACTTAGCATTTTAGTTTCATTTATGCATTGAAGAATTTTTTTCCAATAATCTCTTATCTTGATGGTTTATTGTTAGATTAACTTGCTTTTGAAGCTATGTAGATGCTTGGTTTCAATTTGTATAGCTTAGTTAATAAAACATGAGCATAACTCTGACTTGGCATTTATTGCATTAACCTGAGGGTAGGAAATTGACCGCACAAAACATGACATGTTTTCACACCAACGGGTCCTAAAAACCCAACACGAAGGACATTCAGGCTTCGGATTCGTAAGACACATAACATATGACATGCAAAGACCTTGGGATGTCCCGATGTATAAAAATTCTGAAAACTTGATAAACTCCAATGTTTTGGAGTTCGGGTTCAAAAAACATCGAACATGAAGCATGTGTTTATCGCTAAATGTTTTGATGCTTTCAAAACCTAAAACCTGAAATAATCCAATGTATCAGGTTTTGAGGTTTAAGAAGCATATGAAAAATGACATGTAAATATGCATGTTGATCCCGAAACCCAAAAAATCACTTGGAAAAGACACTACAAGGCTAAAATTTGGATTTTCCAAGAATGTGAATTTTTTTTCCAAGGCCCCCAACATGAAAAATTTAATTGGTTATCTCAATTTTATTGTAGAACTAAAAAATTGGGATAACAAGATGATCCTCTGAGATTCTATTCACAAGTAAGGAAATATTTCACAACTATTGGATATAATCTTTGGCTATCCCATTTGTAGAAGCTATGTATTTGGTTAAAATAGTTCTATATAACACTATTATTGTAATGTGTCTAGAGCTCATATGTGAACATTGACCAGGTAATAGGGAGACCCTTATTTTTCTTCTACTCATGCATCCATCTATACCTAATGAATTGTTTCAGTTCTAGATACAAGGATACCGATACCACCTTTTTTCCACTCAAAATTTGATGCACATCCAAAAAATCTCCATTTGGTTGATACGAGTGAATGGATTGGTACCATTAAATTTCCTCATCTCCACTTTTGGCATCATATTTCTACTCCCCACATTAGAACAAGACAAGTGATGTGGTTGTGCCAAAATATATGTATGGTTGATGGTGGGACCTGACTAACGTGGTTGGGAGTTGGTGGCCTGTGGTTGAAGACCAAAAATGGATGTCATGAGTTTTGATTACATTATTTTCAAACCAACCTTAAATTCATCTTTTGTCACTACTGTTGATTACATATACATAACTCATGTTTACACTAAAGGACTTTATGATCTGTTGAGGAACACCCTAGGTTCAAGGATTTAGTAAGTCCTCCTTTCAAATCCATATCCTAATTATTATTTTTAGAGTGGTATTACCCTTACGTTTCCCTCTTGTTTGTGGACATGACACGACGTTTTTGGATGCAAGGTTCAAGGTTGGGGTTTAGGTTCAAGCTTAAGGTAGGGATTTAAGGTTTTAGATTACAAATGGATTTTGATCAAATAAAGAAAAAACCTAGGAAAAAACCCTTACTAATTTTTTGTAATCTTTTTGAACATTTAAGAAACCTAGAACAATTCTAAAAATTGCAGTCTATGGAGCAAATTTATGAAAAACCTTAAAATGGTTATAAATTGTGCAAATCAAGCTAGAAGACCTTGAAATTTGGAGAGAACCTTACTTGACTGATTTTGCCACTTCTAAAAAGTGTAGAAAATTTTTCCAGCAGTTGAGAGATATAGTTGAATATTGAAAATTAGGGGTTTGGCCTAATTCTACCCCAAATTGAAGCTTTGATACTACTTGTAATGAATTTAATTAGATATATATGAGTATCAACAAAAATAAAACACCAAGGAAAACCAAAATATAGAGAATTGATCACAATATGCAAGTAGAACGACTTAGCCACTTTGAGGGGGAAACCCCCAAACCATATAATAAGACTCAAGTGCTCATTATGATGATCATCCACTAGTTACTAACTCCTATATACACCCTACTATGTTATGCAAAGCACTAAGGATAACCTACTAAGCATACAAAAGCATACATAAATGTGACATGACATGATAAGATATTATGTTAGCCACAAGTCAACCATACATATCCCGATATGTGACATAGGATCAATGGCATAATACTCATTATGTGCATAATTAATGCGATTACTTTGTCGAAAGAGCATAGAAGTAAAACATGCACAAAGCTAAAATGAAACCCTAAGGGTACGTGAGAGAAGGCTTGATTTGGAATACAATGACCTAAGCTAATAAGTTAAGAATATGATAAAGATACGGGTTCACCAAACAGTTTTACCTGAAAATAAATAAGTGTGTATATAAGAGATGTTTTACTTATTTACTTTGGATTAATGTTAATAAAAAACATATAGTCAAAATAATTAATTAAATATCAATGTGCAGATCAAAATATACCTACATCAACAATATGTAAGATAAAATGATTGAAACAAGTGCTAAAAGAGACAAGGCACAAGAAGGGAGATGCACTTAGTTGATTGGATGTCGAGGAAGTTGATCTAGCACTGAAAAAGGGTGAAAAGGCTATAATTGATCTACACGTGCTTCATCTCTAGATCCAGGAGCGTTGAATGAACTGCGATGAAACTGTCAAATTCATATTATGGAATTGTTTGACATTTTTGTACCTATTTGGTGGTTTCATATGGTGAGCAACTAACATTATGTAACATTTTAAGCTTGTGTGAACCTTTGAAATATGCTTCACTACAAAACCCTAGCCAAAAATAGCTTCAAACCTAATTGTGGATAGGAAATGATGTAAAAAGGTTAGTGGTTGGGTTGAAGTGCAATCCATCCATTGTTTATGTTGGCACTACTCTAAAGAGGCCTTGAACCACACATACTTCTCCATCCAACATGTGATATCTATATGGAAGCAACTAGTTTCGACAATTGATCACTTGATAATTTAGGTAATGACTTGGCATGTTTTTCTTGACTTGGCTTGGATGGTTTGTAGCTTGGGAAGTGTGACTCTAAAACCTAGTTGAGTATGCTTCGGACTCGTGTAGGGATTGCTCCTAAAGCGTGTTGTTGTTTTAGGTTAATTTAAGAGAGCTTGGAGTGGTTTTGAAATGATATTTGCAAGTAGTGCTTTTGAAAATGCCAAGTGAATGTTAGGCGAGTAAATGAGTGCATTTGACTTACTTGTATAAGGGTTTGTAGGTATAATTTCACATTAAGGTTGACACAAGAGGAAAGTAGTGACCCATAAAAATATATCAAATTGAGAAAACGATTGTCGGGTGGGTGGGAACAAAACTGCCAGTTTCGAACCAGATCATTTGACGGTCTCGTATGGGCAGGAAGTAAAGTGTTGAATACTTTTGGGCATGACACTCGGAGAAAATAAACTGCTATAAACTAATGTCATCAATTTCACAAGTGATTGAGCAATACAAATGAGGAGAACAAGGCATGTAATAAGACTAAGAATGGACAAATGTGTTCAAAATATGCACACAAGTTAAAATTTAGGGATTAAGCCAATACTAACATTATTATTAAGCAATAAATTAACCAAATTTAATTGTCTATAATATATTTATATGTAACATTGTTTTGGAAATTACAACTATAATTTATTGTTCCATCGGAAAACTCTAAACTTCATATTCACAATAAATTTAATTTTTTCGCTGCTCAAATACATCCATTTTATTGTTGTCCACATTTAGCTACGCTTTGGCAATGACTAGTCGCATTGACTAAGTATTGTTGAGTATCGGAATCTCCTGAAAATTCTTTCAGGTTCCTAAACAGGGTCAATTATCGAAAACAACAGCTATCCTATTCTGCACAACTCTCTCTGCCCACTCTCAGCAAATAACTTTTTCTTCTTCTTGTTTGATTTCTCGAAGCACAACATCCCTCTACGTGTGGTTTTCCCTACCTAGGCTGCGGATGGCAAAAGAAAAATAATCACGGTGTAACACGTTTTGCTGCGCTATAACATTTCGTTCTCAAATCTCGGCAGAGTTGGCTGATCTCTGGTTAAATTTGAGGAAGTGGGCTGATTATTATTATTTCTTACAGAAAATCTTGGTAGCCACCCACCATGAGTGCCAACAATATATCTGCCAAGCTGGTACGTGCATTAAACTGCATCGTTAAATTATGTTTGAAACTTGTATCATATTATGCAATTATGAATTGTAATATTGTCATTCAAGCAAATAATTCGAGGTTGTTTTTGGTTTGCAATAAAAAGCGTGTCTTATAACTGATCGTACTTAAAAAACGGGCGCGATTGAAATCCCACTGCTAAAATTGACAACACGCAGCAGACCGAGAAAAGAGATCAGAGAAACCTTTAAGAAATTGGTAATTACAATCAAGGAAATTAAAGTCATTGAATGAATTAAAGATTTCAATAACGTCCACCATAGGGAACAGTCCATGGGACCAAGAACTGCAAAAGGGCTGACCTGTGCAAACCCAACTACTTGCCACAAGGGCTGCTTCCAATCCCTTTTTGAGGTTCGATCTGTGGATCTTGATTTAAAAAAAATGTTTTTTTGTCTAGCTTCGTTCCCTCAAATAAGTCGGTTAGCTTTTCGACACTGAGGTTGTAATTGATATGGATGACCTTATAGGCTGTACACTCCATAATATACTGCCATTCTATCTCCACTATCCCTCTGTTGCAAAAAAAAGGAAGTTCTGGTTTCCCACTCCTCCTTAGGCATTGTCCTCCAACCAGCTTCATATCTAAGATGACGTGAGTTGGTCTTTAATTGGACTATCAATATTTTGACCTTACACTTAACTCTGCTCCTACATGTGTTTTTTTGTCATGGTCCCAGGTGGGATTAAACTCATTGATATAATAAGCTTTCTTCTGCCCCGGCTGCCTTGTCCACCTAGTGTCCTGAATTTCTTTCTTACATGTATTTTTATTTTCCCATTAGTGTTTGGGCACTCTTGCATGTTGATTCCTCAGTTACCCATCCACATATTGTTCTGTTTCATCCACATGTTTTTCTTTTTGCTTAACTCCTCTAACACCGTTTTGGGCCAACAATGAGTCTCCACATTTTGAGTCTTTTTTAAATGACTTAGTGTCCAAGTCATTGCCAATGCCTCCAATGAAAAAGTGCCTGTTTCAGCCAACAAAATCACATATAGAATTGATGGTTTAACTTTGAAACTAGTTGTGATTAAATGTTTAAGTTAAATTAGTTGTGATTAAATGTTTTGGGATTCACTCTATCTGCTTCCAATTTATGTCAGACACATTGCTGCCTCAAACTTCACATCCGTATAAACTGGTGTGACAAGTAGGCCTAACAAGGTTCCCTTGGTTTTCTAGTCCCATAATTCTACATTCCTGCACCTGTTTTGTAGTTAATATAAAGCCTTCCATTCCCCTTGAATCTTTTTGTCTTGCAGGTCTCCTAACTAAGCTTGTTGTGGAATTCAAGCCCGAGATACTTGTATTCTTCCATTACTTCCAATAGGTTTTCTTTGAAAAGGAAGTTAATTTGCTTCTTTTTCCTTTGTAGCAAAAAGATCGCGACTCTGGTCTTGATGGTGGTTACTTTCATTCCCACCTCTTCTTTTGGCAGAATAGCTCTAGAGACCTTAGATGCTCTTTCAAGCTATGCGCTGTTTTTGCAATTAGACTAAGATCATCCGCATAAATAACTTTACTTCATAGCTGGCTAAGTGAACATCCCCTCCACCAACTTTATTTATCCACTACTTCAATTTCTCAATATATAACCCAAACAAAGTGGGAGATAGAGGACACCTTTGTCTGACACTAATGTCGCTCTCAAAACATTATGACATTCCTTCATCTGTTCTGATTTCGGCCCTAACTTGTTCATATAGTCTGTGCACTGCTGCTCTAGACTCATCTGGAACTTCGAGCTCCTCCATCCTGCTCCATAGTTTGTCTCTAGTAACTGTATCAAATGCTTTTTGGAAGTCACAAAGCAACAAAAGATTCTCCTCCCTGAGTATCCCATACTGATTAGGTGCCTAAGAGTGATGAAATGCTTCGGCTTGAACCCTTCTTGACTTTTTGCTCTCAATCATTCTCAAAATACCAAAAAAATAAAAATAAAAATCCAAACCCAAAAATGTTAGACACCATCTAAAGCTCACAGGCAACAAGAACAAGGCACAAAATAAAAATTAAGCAACAAGAGTAATCAAAGAAAACGGAGTGTTATTTTCAGAGGGTTTTTGCAGGAAAAAACTTTTAATTACAGCCATAACGATTGCATAATAACTACTCAGAACTGTTTTTCTATCAGTAACTGCAAATGAAACTGACAAATTATATTAATCCATGCATTGTGGAATGGGATGCCGTTAGATGGTAAAAGCATGGGGTATTTTACAATGGAGCCTCATGTTGAAATCCCCTAGAAGACATCAGAATGTGTTGACCTCGAGGAAAATATGGCATCCAAAGAGTTGATGCAGCATACTTCAATGGATAAGGCTTTACTGGACGAGCCAGAGGCCAAAGCTCGGTGCAACTCTTGGGCGAATTGATGGAAGAGATGATCTTTGGTTATGGTATTTGAGTCGGAGGTTATCCTACAAAGGCAATTTATCAAATCACAAAAAGACATTTATACATGCATAAGGCCTAGAATGCAGGACCTCAAGATGTAAACAAGTTAATTTGGTAGTAATGTCCTCTTGAGCTAGTCAGATACATGGAAGAAAATAGGGCACTCTTACATAGTGGTTCTGTGGAAGGGGTCACCAGATTTTTTTAGCAAGTGCTGCTGAGAGAATTTCGGTACCTTTTGCATAAAATTGGTTCCATGTATTTGTGAAATTTCTTCATTAACCACTGCTGAGAAACATTTGGAAGTTTTATAGAGTTAATATTTTTCAACCATATAAAAAATGCAACTTGGCTAACAGTGGTGCCGAAGTAGGTGCAGGAAAGATTCAAGCCTCCACTTGACGGCCCGCTGCAGCTTGTTGAAACATTCCATGCAAAATTTCCCTGTTCTGTCTTTTTAGACCGCAATTGACTTTTTTTACTTAGTGCTTTATAAAAAATTCTACAGGACATAGTCGAGTAACACTCAGAACTGAAGCGCTATCGGTGGGACCCTGGGCCGTAGTGTGCTTAGCGTTCTCAAAATTATATGTTACAGCTATGACTATGGCTCTGACTTACTGACCCGAGGCCTCAGCAATAGTGCAATTACTTTTGTCACATTGTACCATGTTAAATGAGGATTATTTTATCATAAGTTACCTAAGTATTGGGGACGACGGGGCAGGGGGAAAGCGGGATGGGGAGTTTCCAGTATGGACAAAAAACTTCCTAAATTTTGGGGACGGTTAGCGGGGACAGCTACTCTTAAATAATATATAAAAATCAAAATTTGAATATTTTAACTTTTTTCAATGAAATTTAGGGATTTAACTGTATTTAATGTATTTTAGGTACTGTCAAGATTATAACTTAATGCTCTTGGTAAAATAGTCAAAATTTTAAACGTAATAACATCAAAAAGTTTTGATAGATTTAAAAAACAATTGGGGACATCCCCTCCAAGTCCCCAAGATTCTGAAATGCTCGGTATGTCCGGGCACTCACCAAATCTAGGGGATGCTTCCTCGCGTACCACTATATTATTATTCTTGAATTTTTAGGAAGTTTCCCACGTAAATTATTTCATGGGGTTAAACTTGTGCAAATTTCTAAAGTTACACCACTAGCCATGTGCACAAACTGCTGAAGAATGGTCCTACTATTTTCAAGCCTAGCCACATCTTTGTGCGCACGAGCTAAGAGATGATACTAATACCCAGACTCCTGCTTTATAATATAACTTGGTGGTTCACATTGCAGCTGGGGTTACAACTGGATGGTTCACTAGGCAACGAGTCTCGGCTGGCGGGGATACTGGCGATTTGATTTTAAAAATTTAATCTTTGAAAGTGTGACATTGGATTTCTAAGAATGTGGTATGGTAGTTGGTTGGCGTCATGAAAACAGGAGCTAATTTCAAGGCAGGCTGATGATGATGTCAAGAGCACCTATTGAGGATTGCAATGATAGGTTGGCTTATTAAAAAATGATTTCCAATCTTCTCCTATGAGCTCGATAGGACTAATATAGTACTTTGCCTTCAGGGTCTGAGGTCATGGCATTGAGATTATCCCGGGTGCAGGTGGATTACTCCTGGTGTAGGTGGACTGGAAAGTTCCTGCTCACTCCCCAAGCTGGTCACGGGTTGGAACATAGCGGTATAAATTTAAACCAATTATAGAACGAATAAGAGCACTCTTACTACTGTTCCTAAGGAAGGGGGACACAGATTTTTCCGGCTAGTGTTGCTGTCACAACAGAGGTCTCATATGACAAATTGTTGTCTGTTTGTTTGTGACCTAAAAAGTAACCAACTTCCACCTTCCTTTTATATTTATCGTTTGAGCCTTTTTTCTGCCTGTGGCACATACAAGAGAACGGTCTGTAAAGAGCCAATGTAGAGTCCCTTCTAAAACATAATGGCAGGATCTTATCTAAAAATTCATCGCTACTGTATGTTCAATTAGGATTTTGAGACACAAACTAACCACATATCGGAAAACTATTCCAACACAAAACACAAATGATATAGCCCAACTGTGCACAGTTAAAATCCCAACCTCAAATCAAAGCAAGTGGGTACTGTCAGACAATTGCTGCTCAAACTTTCACATCCGTATAAAAGGTTTTGGGAAAGTAGGCCTAACAAGGTCCCCTTGGTTTTATAGTCACATTAATTCTACATTCCTGCACCTGTTTTGTGTTAATAAGCCTTCCATTCCCATTGAATCTTGTTCTTGCAGTGTCTCCTAACTAGCTGTTGTGGAATTCAAGCCCGGAAGGATTACGATTATTCCATTCTCCAATAGGTTTTCGGTGAAAAGGAAGTTATAATTTGCTTCTTTTTCCGTTGTAGCAAAAAGATCGAGACTTGGTTCTTGATGGGGTGGTTCTTTAATTTCCACCTCTTTTTTGGCAGAATAGCCTTAGGGGGAGACCTAGATGATCTTTCAAGCTCGACGCGGTTTTTGCAATCTAGACTAAGATCATCCGCACATAAATAACTGTTACTTATAGCTGGCTCAGTGAACATCCCCTCCACCAACTCTATTTATCCATACTTCAATTCTCAAAGATAACCCAAAAAAAGTGGGAGATAGAGGAACACATTGTCGACACTAATGTCGCTTCAAAACATTAGGACCTTCTTCATTGTATGATTCGGCCCTAACTTGTTATATAGTATGATGCACGCTGCTCTAGAATCATCTGGAACTTCCGAGCCTCCTCACCTGCCCATAGTTTGTCTCTAGAACTGTATCAATGTTTTTGGAAGTCACAAAGCAACAAAAGATTAGCCTCCAGGAGTATCCCATACTGATTAGGTCCCTAAAGAGTGAGAATGCTTCGCTGACCCCCTCTGACTTTTTGCTCTCAATCATTCTCAAAATACCAAAAAAATAAAAATCCACTAAATCCCAAACCCAAAAATGTTAAACCATTAAGCTCACACCCCCCGGCAAACGACAAGGCACAAACTAAAACTTTAAGCAAACAAGAGTAATCAAAACCCCGACAAACGGCGTGTTATTTTCAGAGGTTTTTGCAGGAAAAAACCCACCACCACTTTTAATTACAGCCATAGATTGGCTAATAACTATCAGAAATGTTTTTCTATCAGTAACTGCAATGAAATTACAAAGTATATTTAATTCCATGCATTGTGGAATGGCCGCCCCCCCCCCCCCCTGGATGGGGATGCCGTTAGATGTAAAAGCATGGGGTTTTACACCCCACCCGCGGACCGACCCACTCATGGTTGTGAAATCACACCTAGAAGACATCCGAATGTGTTGACCTCGAGGAAAATATGGCATCAAAGAGTTGATGGCAGCATACTTCAATGGTATAAGGCTTTACCTGGACGAGCCAGAGGCCAAAGCTCGGTGCAACTCTTGGGCGAATTGATGGAAGAGATGATCTTTGGTTATGGTATTTGAGTCGGAGGTTATCCTACAAAGGCAATTTATCAAATCACAAAAAGACATTTATACATGCGTAAGGCCTAGAATGCAGGACCTCAAGATGTAAACAAGTTAATTTGGTAGTAATGTCCTCTTGAGCTAGTCAGATACATGGAAGAAAATAGGGCACTCTTACATAGTGGTTCTGTGGAAGGGGTCACCAGATTTTTTTAGCAAGTGCTGCTGAGAGAATTTCGGTACCTTTTGCATAAAATTGGTTCCATGTATTTGTGAAATTTCTTCATTAACCACTGCTGAGAAACATTTGGAAGTTTTATAGAGTTAATATTTTTCAACCATATAAAAAATGCAACTTGGCTAAAGTGGTGCGAAGTAGGTGCAGGAAAGCTTCAGCCTCCAATTGACGGCCCGCTGAAACATTCCTGCAAAAATCTTCCCTGTTCTGTCTTTTTAGACCGCAATTGACTTTTTTTCCTTATTGCTTTATTAAAAACTTCTACAGGACCATAGTCGCAGTAACACTCAGAACTGCAGCGCTCTCCGTGGGACCCTGGCCGTAGTGTGCTTAGAGTTCTCAAAATTTATCTGTACAGCTATTGCTATGGGCTTACTTACTGCCGAGGCTCAGCAATAGTGCAACTTACTTTTGTCACATTGTACCATGTTAAATGAAGGATTATACTCATAGTTACCTAAGTCTTGGGGACGACGGGGCAGGGGGACAGAGGGATGGGATTTCCAGTATGGCAAAAAACTTCCTAAATTTTGGGGACGGTAGGGGGACAGCTACTATTAAAATAATATATAAAAATCAATATTTGAATATTTTAACTTTTTTCAATGAAATTTAGGGATTTAAACTGTATTTAATGTATTTTAGGTACTGTCAAGATTATAACTTAATGCTCTTGGTAAAAATAGCAAAATTTTAAACGTAATAACATCAAAAAAGTTTTGATAGATTTAAAAAACAATTGGGGACATCCCCTCCAAGTCCCCAAGATTCTGAAATGCTCGGTATGTCCGGGACATCACCAAAATCTAGGGGATGCGTCCTCGCGTACCACTAATATTATTATTCTTGAATTTTTAGGAAGTTCCCACGTAAATTATTTCATGGGTTAAACTTGTGCAAATTTCTAAAGTTACACCACTAGCCATGTGCACAAACTGCTGAAGAATGGTCCTACTATTTTCAAGCCTAGCCACATCTTTGTGCGCACGAGCTAAGAGATGATACTAATACCCAGACTCCTGCTTTATAATATAACTTGGTGGTTCACATTGCAGCTGGGGTTACAACTGGATGGTTCACTAGGCAACCAGAGTCTAGCTGGCGGGATTGATTAAAATTTAAATTTCTTTGAAGTGTGACATTGGATTTCTTAAGAATGGATATGGCGTAGTTGGTTGGAGTCATGAATCAGGGAGCTTAATTTTCAAGGGCAGGCTGATGATGATGTCAAGTAGCACCTATTGAGGATTGCAATGATAGGTTTGGCTATAAAAATGATCCAATCTTCATCCTATGAGCTCGCTAGGACTAATATATGTATCTTTGCCTCTCAGTGTCTGAGGTCATGCATTGCATGATATCCCGGGTGCAGGTGGATTACTCCTGGTGTAGGTGGACTGGAAAGTTCCTGCTCACTCCCAAGCTTGGTCACGGGGTTGGAACCTAGGGGTATAAATTTTAACAATTAGAACGAATAAGAGCACTCTTACCTACTGTTCCTAAGGAAGGGGGCACCAGATTTTTCCGGCTAGTGTTGCTTTCACAACAGAGGTCTCATATGCTAAATTGTTGTCTGGTTTGGTTGTGACCTAAAAAGTAACCAACTTCTCACCTTATATTCTATTCGTTTGCATTTTTTCTGCCTGTGGCACATACAAGGAGAACGGTCTGTAACATGAGCACATGTAGAGTCCCTTCTCAAACACAATGGCAGGATATTATCCTAAAAATTCATCGCTCTGTATGTTCAATTAGGATTTTTGAGAACAAACTACCACATATCAGGAAAACTATTCCAACACAAAACACAAATGCTAGCCCAACTGTTGCACAGTTAAAATCCCAACCTCAAATCAAAGCAAGTGTGTTACTGACATCAATGACTGCAGAACGCAAATCCAAACAATCTGTACTCTGCGTGAAGCGAATGCCATAAGAAGGCGGCTTCCACACACTGAAAAGAAAGGTAGTGTAGTAAACTTCCAAACCTTGACAAGGTTATTATAATTTTTCTTTCAGCTTTCTCTTATTGGTGGATATGATAGGACACCAAAAGAACTGCAGAACTGTGCAGAAACTGCTGTAGAATCAAAACCAGAAGAACTTACAAAATTGGGAAGACTGTTATTTAATCGTGATTAATAGATTTGCACCACAAAATGATAATGATTTACCGTTTTACTAGAGAAGAACCTATAGACAAATATGAAATGCTATGAAATCTATCACTTATACTGTAAACCTCTATCACTTATGCTGTGAACCTTTTGTTTTTGATGAGGTGTATTCTTATAAATTAATTTGTTTGCCTACAAGGATAATATATTTTTTTAATCACTTTTCAATGTCCAACGACGTGGCTGAATCACAATTTTGGAAAACAATCAGTTTAAAACAATGTAGCCATTTTGTCTGAGTATAAAATGAAGCCTATATTTGCTAGGCTTGGGTAGCTTTTCATGCCATTCAAAAAAATATTTCGAATCAGATTCGGATCCATTGACATGTTTTCAATAGTTTAAATTTGTGTTTCCAGCCTCTCTCCTTCCTCTCTATGTTATTTTTTTTTCCTCTCCCTCTGACCATACATGATACCATGGTCTTTTGATAGATCATGTAATTGATTAAATGGATGCATATGAAATCATGATAACAGTCTGATATTTTGTATATTTAGACATTCATCATCTTGGAGTCAGTGGAGTAAGCATGGTCATATTCAAAATGCATCTTCACACAAAGAGTTATCAGCCCGTTGACATATACACCTGCTCAGCTCAACTGTTTTCCATACCCTGCCAAAAACTTTCTGGTCACGATTTCCAATGGAGGGAGATCTCTTGTGGTGGATAATGCCATAATGCCAAGTTGAGCATGTATGATTTTCAACTCTCCACTTGCATGTATGCTATTGGTCTAGGGGTCCTTAATGTTGTTCTTGGATTTCAATGAATTTTGATGAGCTATGCTTTCAATTCCCGAAAGATGGTCTCACATAAACTTGTTGGGATGAAGTATGAACAACCCACTGAATCAGGTTATTTTTTCACTTCACATAGAAAAAATACTCTAAAAGGAAGCTAAGGAAGTTGTGGCCCATCTCTACAACATTTATGGACACTGCAATTATTCTTCTCTGCAACTGGAGTTGCAAGCAGCTATGGATAAGCATTCTCAGGTATTTGAAGAGCAACCATCACATGACCATGAACACACCAGAGATTTACATCTAGCCAAATCTCTTCCAAATATCAAATGATACTGCTATCCTTATCAACATAATAATGAGATTGAGTTATTGGATGTAGGAGCCATCAGACCCAACCATGGTGCCTTCTTGGCATTTGTTATTTTAGTAAGAAAAAAATATGGATCATGGAGGTTATGCATTGATTATAGGGAATTAAATAAAATAATAGTAAAAGACAAGTTCCCAATCCATGTAATTGATGAGTTGTTGGATGAACTCATAGGGCCAAGTACTCCAAACTTGATCTATGATCTGGTTATCATCAAATTCGAATCTGAGAGGACTACATACTCAAAACTTTCAAAATGCATGAGGGTCTATGAATTTATGGTCATGCCATTCAGCTTGACTAATCCCACCTCTACCTTCCAGAGCCTCATGAGCAAGTTCTTCAAGCCTTACCTGCAGAGGTTTGTTCTTGTATTTATTTATGATATATTAATTTACAATAAAACTTGGAATGACCATATTTTACATTTAGATAAAGTTTTACAAATATTAGCTGAGAATTAATTATATGCAAAAAAATACAAATGTTTTTTTGGTTAGAAAGAAGTTGAATATTTGGGCCATGTCATTTCTAATGATGGGGTCAAAGCTGATCCATAGAAAATTCAAGCCATCATGGACCATCCCTCAGGGTAATATGGGGCTAAGATAACCTTACTTGTTGCCTTTGAAAGTAAGCATCACAAAGACAAAGATCTTGCAGTCTACTAATAAGAAGGAAATGTTGGCCTTCCTGCATGCTATTAGAAGTGGCATCAATACCTACAAGACAGACATTTCAAGGCAAAGACCAACGACTATAGCCTTAAATATTTTTAACAACAATGAAAATCTTCTGAAGAACAACAAAAATGGACCACCAAAATGTAAGGGTCTGGTTTTGACACTGTCTACAAAATGGGAAAGGAAAATGTTGTGGCTGATGCATTCTTCAGGTAGTATGTGGAGTAACCCAAGTCTACACAATCTCCGCCATCATCCTAACAGGGATTGAAGATGTCAAAAAGGAGCAGTATCCTCATCCACATACTCAACAATTAATACAACTTCAAGTTGGACTGGACCACCCGAAACATTCTTTCTAAATTGTATATTTCTGTGTCAAGATTCTAGTTTCAACTAGCGAATTTTATTTGAATTACATGCCTCACTACTGTGCAGGTCATTCTGGTTTTTGAAAAACATACCATTGGGTTAAAAGTTCCTTCTTTTGGAATGGCTTCAAGAATGATGTTCATGAATTTGTATTTGAGTGTGAAACTTGCCAATGCAGTATAGGGTAAACTATCAAATGCCTTGGTTACTTCAATCCCTACCCATTCTGAATCAGCCCTTGAAATGAATTTCCATGGATTTTATTACAGGACTCCCCAAATTAGAAGGAAAGGATAGCATATTGGTCATTGTTAACAGACTTACCAAATGTGCCAATTTTTCTGCAATTCGATCATCTACCAAAGATATTCGAATTGCAGATGCTTTTCTGAAATATATTCACAAACTTCACGGATGTCCCAAGGTCATGGTTTTTGATAGGGTCCGTAAATCTTATTAAATATACAAGCAACTTCTGCATAAAGTTCTTTGAGCTCCAAGGAACTAAAGTAGTTATGAGTTTTTCTTATCATCTTCATACAGATGGCCAAACAGAGACCATGAACAAAATCCTGGAAGGTTATCTTTGTTGCTTTATTGTTGATAAACACTCCCAATGTGTTAAGTGGCTTCCTATGGTTAAATGGTGGTATACTATGTAATGTCCCTTTTGGGCTCAAATTTTAGGAATTTGGATTTTCACCAAAACTCTAATGAAACTTTTTCAGAATTTATGACAGCCATGTGTATAAATCTGATTTTTTTATAACAACAATGTGAATTGACCTAATTTTAGGTCCCCAAAACCCTAAGCGATGTAGGTAATGTCCCCTTTTTGTAATACCCCTTCTTCCTACGCCAAATGGCCCAAGGGCCAAGTCGGACCCAAAACGTGGGCAGACCCAAGGGGGCTGTGGACGCTGGAAACTTGTGGAAGGGTCCCCGTGGCTTTAATGTCTCAGTTTGGCGTTCAGGGGTCACTTTTGGACTCGGCGACTCAAAAAGGGGAGAAAGTAATTGTAGACACTTTTACATTAGCGGCCCCTCCATGGAATGAAATGCGCTAGGGTTGTGGGGGCTCGTTCACTAAGGACAGGTATATATGGAGACGGGGAAGGAGGAAAAGGCACTTTTGAACATACATTTTATTGACCCCTTCACGTGCAGCTGCTGTTGTTGCGCATATACAGCTTGTGGAGTCAAATCCCACAGGGACCCTAGCTTCGGAGGTGAGAGACCCATCCCTAGCTAGCAGGGCATTCTTCGGTAGTGAGAGATCTACCCTAGTCTGTCATTTTGGAGCCGCTTTCTGAGTCGTGTTGCAGAGATATTTCATAAGGTACAGAGGAAGGGTTTTGAAGACTGTTGGTGGCGCTTGGAGAGAATAATCAGTGGGCTCCAGATCTAAATCCCGACAACAGACCAGATCCACGGCAGCCATTTGGGTAGTGCGTGGCAGTTCGTTGGAGTCATCTCTTGAAGGATTCTGCGGGTTTGGGGGCATTTTGGGGAAGACAAGCAGAGGGGCCTAGTTCCGACTCACGACAGCCATCTAGGTTGGGTGTGACAGCACGTGGAAGGCGCCTCCCTCCTTTCCTGACTCCATTCCTAATGTGGCAATTGCAGCCTCTATTTGGGGGTTTTTCCAGTCGGTCGAGTCAGATCTGCAGGTGGCAGTACTATTCCCTATATCTACCATTGTTATTTTCAAAGACCCTTATTTTGTTCTTGTATTTAGAGGGTCACAGACCTCTGAAGTTGTCTAGCCGCCTAGGGCTTTCTGTACCTTGTCGGGCAGCAGTATATTATTCCATAAAATGTCTGAATAGTGTTTATTATTATTGTTGTAAGCTTCCCTTGTAATTTCATGCACTGTGGAAAAATATTTGTGTGATATCAATTCAATACCATTCGCTGTCCCAACTGGATGTTTTCATTAAAATCGGTATTTTACTTTGCTGCAAATTGTCTATATTTTGTGCATTTTTAAGTGGTATCCTACAAGGGATATTTCAGTAATGTCCCTTTTGGGCTCAAATTTTAGGAATTTCGATTTTCACCAAAACTCTAATGAAACTTTTTCGGAATTTATGACAGCCATGTGTATAAATTTGATTTTTTTATGACAACAATTTGAATTGATACAAAAATTAGGGCAGCGACCTGTTTTAGGTCCCCAAAACCCTAAGCGACGTAGGTAAAATTCAGATTTAGTATTTCCCACACACAAATCTTCAGAAATACATCAACAACATGAAATTCTTGATGAAATCATGCAAAATAAATGCTTCAACAACAACATACAGACTGCTGGAATTAATTATTGCTAAAAAACAACTGAAACTTCAGAAATCTGTATCTTCAAAAATACTTGGAGATAAAATGCAAATGATAGCTCAAAATGACCACAAAAATGGCAGCTATCAAGCAAAATTAAGATCATATTTTTTCAACCACGAAAACCCATTGAAAAGTGATCTTGAAATCTCCAAATGGGTAGATCAAGCTGGAAAGGAATGTGGGAGCCCAAGAAAAACGTGCCCTAGCTGGAATTTGTGTCCTAGCACTGATGGAAACCCTTGTTCTGAAATTCTGAAATTGAAGCTCACACGCGACTCCCAGATGAAGCCACCAATGCAACAAATGAGGGTTTTCGTCCCCAAGTGTTGTGACTATTGAGGGTTTTTGTCCCTAATAGAATCCAATGAGGGTTTTTGTTCTCAAAGGGTGAAAATGAGAGTTGAATGCTCCAATTTCCAAAAAAGAAATATATAATTCACAAGATCTACAAATGAGCCCCGACATTTACCTTTATAGCATTTTTCTTCCTTTTCCTTGTGGAGCGCTCCAGGGATACTTTATTTCTTTTTTAAACAGTTACTTTTCCCCTTTTTAGTTCTCCTTTTGGGTCGCTCCACTTGGGCATTTAAAAATAATTAATTAAATGCACTTTTCCCTTTTTTAATAATTTAATTAAAGTGCCAATAATTAAAATTATTTTAGCAATTAAAATTAAATTATTAACTTACTTCCCCCTTTTATCCGACTAAAAATAATGAAAATAGGCTAAGGGTCTTCTTTCTACTTTAGTATTTAAAAATACATTTTATTGTAATAATAATATTATTAAATTGCCCATAAATAGAGAGTTATCTAGGCTCAACTTAAAAATCTTATTAAGTATTTCTAATTTAGAAAAGGGGAAATTACATAGTACTTCATTTCATACATCCTCCAAGATGCCCTCATCTGAAGCACTTTATGATATCCTCCACTAAATTTGATACGTTCCTTCCAACCATCTTTAAGGCTCTAGTAGTCACAACTTTTAGAAAAAGAGTTTAGGATGCCTTGCTTCTTAAGGATAATCTCACTCTAGCACATAATAGGATGAAACAAAAAGCAGATACAAAGCACTTGGAATGCCAGTTTGACATTGGTGATCGGGTTCATCAATCTCCAGTGTTGCAAACAATTGTCCATGAAGAATAAAAATAGCCCAAAGTTAGCTCCAAAGTCCTATGGCTCATTCCAAATTCTCAATCAAATTGGAGAAACAACCTCTGCATTTAAAATGCTCTCATCTTCATCCATCCATAATGTAATCCATGTCTTACCTTAAAAGTACATTGGGTAGCATATTCCACTTTAGACAGACTTACCAGAGTTGGATGAAGAAGGAAAACTCATTTTTCAGCCAAAATTAACCATGGACACTTGGACCTGATAATCGCATCACATGACAATCAATGAGTACTTGATCAAATGGAAAATTCTTCCTTCTGAGGAGCTCACATGGGAGGTAGAAGACTTCATTCAAAAATATCCAGGGTTGGCAAAGCTTTGATGGAAAATCTTTTTTGAAGGGGGCATGTGATGTACTTACATTGTAACATCCCCACTGTTGGGACTCTGTATTAATAATGAATTTGTTTTGGTTGTTTCTTCTTGGTTGCAGTTTGTGTTTTCGTCAGTCACTCTTCCGCGAGTTAGCACTCACCCTTTGATATTGGGTGACAGTGTTTTTGGCAGTTTTGGCTGATATTGTAGTGTGGCTGATGTAATATTCTCCATGTGCTTGAATTCTAGCATTTGTGAATTATGCTGAATTGGCAATAAGGTGCTTGGCTGCTCACTTGGTAATGTGACTTGGCTTTTGTTTGGTGGCATTAGGCTTGTGAGTATCTTGGCATTCATTTTTGGTCTTAAATCATTCCTTATGGATTGTGGCATATAAGTTTTATTTAAAACTAGACTTAAGCTAAGAGGTGGCATTTTGGAGTCTTAATAATATTTTAATGGATTTTGAAATCCATGGCATAAATGAGAATTAGGTTTTTATTTTAGCCATTTGGCATGGTGTGAAGGAGGAGGAATTGGAGGGGAAACTCTATCAAAATTTTGGGACGATTTTGTGGAGGTTTGTTACGGCAATCTTGGCTGATTTTTGGGCCTCCATTATGAGATTCCATCATTTCTGGTGCAGCCATTCTAGTGGAGAATTTTTCTCGAAAATAAAGAAGGTTTTGGGGTTTCATTTTGAGCTGTGTGGAGCTAGGAAGTTGGAGAAAATAGTAGAGAAGGAAGGAGGAAAAGTGCAGAGTTTTGTGGTCTTCTTTCAATTCAAATTTCTCAGGCAAGGGTTTCTAATTTTATCCTATGTAGTATTTTATAAATGAATGCATATTTTGTTTTTCCTTTTTATGGGTACTGAGAAATCTGGTTTTCTCATTCTGGGTATTAAGATTTCTGATTTTTTCCCTTTAATGGGTATTGAAAAATCTGGTTTTCTCATTTGGGGTATTAAGATTTCTGATTTTTCCTTTATGGGTATTGAGAAATCTGTTTTCTCATTCTGGGCATTTAGATTTCTAATTTTTCCATTACGAGTGTATGAAATTTCATTTTATTCCTTATCGGATACTTGGAATTATTGATTCTATTCACTTGGGTATTTAAGAGATGATATATGACGTTTTTTAGTTTGCTGTGTCTTGGCTGGTTCTTTGCTGCAATTTAGCTGTAAGTTCGCTGTGTTTTTGGCTGTAAATTTGCTGTGTTTTTTTGGCTGGGTTCTTTGCTGTGTTTTTGGCTGTAAGTTTGCTGTGTTTTTGGCTGGGTTCTCTGCTGCAGTATTGGCTGCAAGTTCCTGTGTTTTGGTTGGGTTCTTTGCTGCAGTTTTAGCTGCATGTTTGTTGTGTTTTGACTGAGTTCTTTATTGGATCTTGGCTATAAGTTTACTGTGTTTGGGCCGCAGTTCTGTTGGGTTGTGACATTTAGACAAATAGTTGGAGTGCGAACTCTTATTTGACAAATTTAATATGAGCACGTGTTGAGCCATTTTGTCAAACAGTTCGTATGCAACCTTTTGTTTGGCATATTTATATGAATATGCAATGCGACATTTTGTCAAACAGTTCGCATGTAACTTCTTGTATGGCATATTTCTCTGAAGATGAGTTGTGACATTTTGTCAAACAGTTTGTGTGCAATCTCTTGATTGGCATATTTAAAATGAATATTTGTTGAGACATTTTGACAAACTGTTGGCTTGCAATCTTTTAATTGGTATAAATACATGAGTATGGATTGTGACATTTTGTTAAACAGTTTACGTGAATCCTTTCGTTGGGCATAGCTATGAAATACGTTATTATGACATTTTGTCATACAAATGGAATGCATTTTTTTGGATTATATAGAATGTTCATTCTATGGCATTTTGTCATACAGTTGGCATGCAATCTTTGGATTATATTTGAAGTTCATATTATGACATTTTGTCATACGGCTGGCATGCATTCTTTTGGTATAAAGATTATGTTGGGCATTTTGACGAATATGTTAAGTTGCTGATTTGATTTGGCATGCTGTTCATTTTTGAGCTTGTGAAGTGAAGTTCATGTTGACGTTCTGTCAATTGGTTAGTATACATTCTCCTTTTTGCATGGAGACTATGTGTGACATTTCATCAAATAGTTGGTATGCTGATTTAATTTGGCATGAAATATTATTATGAAATGCATTATGTAATCAGTCTTACATGTGGTAAGTTTTATGTATTTTCTGTATGATGGTTGAAGGTACTACTTAGGAATGAGATTCTGAAATTGGTTAGTTCATGCATGTATACATGCTCATTGACATCATTATTATAATAATGGATGAATTCGTATGCTGATGCATGATTGTGTATTGCTGATATGTTTTCATTTGTAGAATACTATATGTACGAAAATGGAAACTCTTGCCAATTCAGTTTGAATTGAGCCTTTGTGGATAATATAGGACACTCTGGAGACAAAGGAAAGGAAAAAATATGATAGGGATTTGAGCTGATTTTCAGATCTTGTTTAGTTGTTTTATATTTCAATTCATGGAATAAAACTGTACTTGATGTACTGCTGGAATAACCAGTTATATTGTATAGTCCTATGAGGCTCATTGTATTGCACATATACTTATAAGTTGTACTGAGACATTGAAAATAAATGAAACATCTTTTGGATCAAATCCGATTTGTACCGCTGTATCATGCATGTATGATTTGAATGTTTAGTTGTATGAGTTGTTTATGTTTGAAATCAACATATCACTTAAACAACGGGAATAATGAGAATTAAAAAAAAAATGGATCTCGGTTTTTGAGGTCCTTACATACACATAATGTTGCCCACTCTTCTTCTCATCTCCTCTTATTCGTCTTCTTTCCTATTTGCCACCAATGTAGGAGCTACACTCTTTATTTCACATTCATCGTGTTATCTCATGTTCCTTCTTTTCACTCCTTAAATAAGACAACATATGTAAGAAGAGATAATGTTGTTTTGTATGCTTCTTTGGAGGTTGCCCCCTCAAAGTGGTTAGTAACTACTATGTTATTTTATTTAGCGATTGCTGTTTCTGGTTTAGATTTATTTTTGGATGCTTCATTAAATTAACAAATATTGCAATATTTCTGCTTTGATCATCAAATATAGAATCTATCTTAGTGTAGAGGTAGTATTTCTTGTTTACCAATGGCCCTTGACAATCCACATTCTCTGGGGCATCCAATCTTCCCGTTACTCTTCACCTATGGACTTTGGGTACCATTGAGAAAATTTAACTCCAATGGAGTTGTACTGCCTACAGTAATACATGACTTAAGAAAGAGTATCATCTGTTTGCCAACTACTCTTACATCGATCTTTTGGGGTAGCCAATTCCCCTAGCAAATAGGAAGTTAAATATCCAAGAAAAGCTAGAAAAGATGTACTTTTCATAAACCTTTAAATGTTTCCTCTTTACATGAACGCAAATCTGGCATCATTGAGAAGACCACTTAATTATCACGTTTTGTCCTTTCTAATACTGACATAAACAGCATTTTGATTTTTTGCGTTTATAATATCAAACCTCTGATTCAAATTTCAATGCAATACCTCTAGGTTGGAACTGTAATGGTTTGTGTAAAGTCTTTATTTCTTTGCTCTTATATTTTGAATAATTTTTTTGATGTTATGTCTCTTATACTTTTCTACACTTTACTGGGATGAAGTTGTGAATTTTGTATACAATCAGCTTGGGGCTATTTGCCTTTCATCTACCGACTTTTGGGAGAGGGGGATGAGGAATTAGGAGTATATATCTTCTAGAGTTGGAAAGTGGCAAATATTGGCTTTATACCATGTGTCTAGAATCTTCCATTTATTCAAGATGACATAGCTTTACACATTCAAAGTGTTCTATCTTGGCACACTGTATCTGTATTATTTTGTTGATCAATTTCTGAGGGAAGAAGAAAAGGGCTAGAAGATGTAGCGTGGATGTAGAGCAAGTGGGTTTGGTTTCATGATTAACATGAAGTAAGCTTTTTATATAAGCTGTCAATTCGCAAAGATTTTAATACTGATGGAGTCTCACCTATAATGCACAAAGGTGGATGAGTCCAACAAGTGGGTGGATGCACTAACAATAAGGAGTTGGGGTACACGTTGCATGTTTCTGTTTGTTGAGCTAAACCAATTGACCAAATTGTACAACATGACAGGTGCTTCTTGGTGATATGGGAACTGGAAAGTCTAGCCTTGTTTTGCGGTTTGTCAAAGGCCAATTTTTCGGCTATCAGGTGTTGTATAGATGCTTTGTATCCATTAGAATCTGATTTTCAAAGGCATAAGTTATTTTTCTTGAAGAACATATTATAAAACACATGTTATCATTGTTTCAGGAATCAACCATAGGAGCAGCATTCTTCTCTCAGACTTTGGCTTTAAATGAGACCACAATTAAATTTGAGATATGGGATACTGCAGGGCAGGAGAGATATCATAGCTTGGCTCCCATGTATTATCGTGGTGCTGCTGCTGCTATAATTGTCTATGATATTACGAGTTTGGTAAGCAATATATTGTCATTCTAGTTGGTAGTGGATAATATCTGTTTTAGGATTCTGATATATGTTTCTCTAATAGCTACTATGAACTAGAGACACCCTTCCTAATTACAGTTGGATGCAAGCTTACGCTCTAATCCTCAAATGCTGCAAGTCCTTTCAATTCAGTTGTTTCCTTTCAAAATTTCTGATCCTTATTCTCATCCTAGCAAAAGGTGCATTGCATTTGAAGTCCTTTACTTTGGATTCTGTAGTTTCTTTTTATTAGTTCATGATAATATGCTTTTTGAAGTTCATACTAACTAAATGGTGTACTTTTGGTATTTCTGTGTAATTGTGACCAAGAAGGTAAATGATATGGTAGTTAAAAATGTTTTTAGGATAGAATATATATGAAGCAATTTAACTAGTTATGATTTGAATTGTACAAGATTGATATAAGCTCCACTTGTGAATAGCTTAATATCCAAGGGAATGTTTTCTCTGAAGATAAAGCATCTTGGTTTCTAGCTGTAAGTAATATAGGCAGGGTCACATTGTAATTTGCATCAATGTTTTTAATCTTTTATGAGAAGGCATCAGACACTGAATGGGAAACACACATTTTTCATTTCATTTTCAAATAGAAAATTCTGTGTCTCAAGCAATTAGTCTTAGTAGTCTTTGCATATGTTAGGTTTATGATAGCTATTTATAGCTGTCAGCATTATTGAATTGCATTCTATTCCCTCTACATATGTTCGTGTTGTTTTTTTGTTTTATTGATACATGTGTGCTTGTTTGGAATTCTTAGACCTATACTTTATGGTACTTGTAGAACTATCAGAGTTATTCTGTGTACAGATACTAACTGCAAATACCACGAGGACGAATGTTGATTTTGTGCACTCAAATGGCCAAGATGTTCAGCATGCATGGTCAAAGACATTGATTGTGAGCCATTTGTTTAGATAATTCTTGGTCGCACAAAATACCCATACAAAAGGAATGTTGTATGTACTTGGGTTGTGAGGTGAAAATCCAAATGCACTTGTGGTAGGTCAAGGATGCAAAACAATTTTCTTTACCTGTTTTGTAGCTCCAAAAATGATGGGAAATCAGGACAAAGTAGCAATTCCCTCCCTTAAATTCAGATGTTTCTGTGTGCACCTTATTTTTCGCTTATTGACGATTTATCTTCGTAAGCAGTTGGCGCCTTAATCCCCTTGAGTGCATTTCTTAAGTGGTGCACCGGGGTAGGGTTGGGGTCGGGTCGTAGCACCTTGTGAGAGATCATTGTGGCATTTTCCTGTTCCTCCTACTAACACTATTCCACCTCTCTACGCCATAGGGTACTACCTCCTTATATCACCTTTGGCTTCACATTTGCCTGAGATGTCTCGCTTCATCCCATCCTTCTATCTCCTCTCCCTCACCTTTTGTTGGACTGGTTGCAGCTGATGTCATCAACCAGGGTTGATGACATTTAGTATAAGATCCTTTCCAACTGACGTCATTGGCAATGGCCAATTGCATTGGATAAGTTGAGTTGCGACTTTAGTTTATGTTCCCCTTTTATGGTCATCATTATTTTCATTTCTCAATTATATCATCGGATAATCTGGTTTGCCTGTGCTCACAAATCTGCTCATAAAAGGTTTTAGGGTTTTATGGAGCTTACACTTGGAGGACATCATTGGAGTATTGGATTAGTATGAGCATCAAGAATAGGAACTGAGCCAATGAGGTCTACCCTAGTGTTTGAAGTCCCCCCAACTTTGATTTGCTTAGGTCTTCTTCCTATCCTTCTTATGATCCACCCACAACAATCTTTCACAAAGTGCTACAAACCAAGGAAGGGGATTAATGTGCCTAGTATCCATCCGAAGGTAAGTATTCCTAAACCTAAACGCTTTCCTTTATGTAGGCATGATTGATTATTTTGATGTATCATGTATTAGACTAGGACAGTGTGGCATATATTTGTCTATTACATTATTGCTCTCTTTATAGCACATGCTTACTACCTAATGGCATTATAACCCATAGTTTAAGATTAGCTCGTATTTATCACCATAACACATGCTTACTGCCTTATGGCATTACAATCCATAGTTTAGGATTAGCTCTTTCATATCATTATAGCTCTTGCTTACAACCCTTTAGACCATAGTTAGACACCATATCCCATATCCTCGGTATAGGCTATGGAACCCTACACCCAATATTGAGTGTGGATTACTCTCTAGTAGATCCATTTGCAACCATCTTATGCTTACATTGTACATCTTTCTTATGTGTTGGCTCTAGTATGGTCTTCTACTTATATCCTATATTATAGAGAGAGGATCGCTATATTGACCATCTTAGCTTACATACATTCTGGTGAACCCGACACGAATCTTATTCCACTCTTGATTGAGTCATATTCACCTACTTCCTTCTAGATTCTTAGCGTTATCAAATTCTTTCTCTTTAGCTCCTAAGCTTCATCGTCATTTCTTATCATGTCACCTCTTAGGGTTTTTATAGCGAGTTTGAACCCACTCAGATTTTATGTGGAGTTGCTCTTTTCTCCTCTCCATGCCCACCATTGAGGGAAACAACTCATGATGCACTTTATCTCAATCTCAACCTACCCAAACCATTCAACATAATATGGTTGAGATCACCCAAGAAGATCTCAATAGATTATTTCAAATTAAGGATGTGGACAATAATGTGTACATCATGCCTACCAAGGACGGATAGTTTGACTTTGTCCAATTCTCTCCACAAAATCAATCATCAAATAATCCTCCTCTCAACGCTCCTCTTAAAGTCACTAATCCACCATTAGATAACACCCAAGTGCTTATCAATTTGTTAGATCAAATGGCTCTTATCCAAACAGATACAAATAACCAAATGACCAACATGTAAAACCAACTTTTGCAAATGGCAAGTCAATCTCAACAAGTCATTATAGGACCTTCCAACTAGTGTCCCACCCCTTTGTTGCTTTTGGATGTTAATGGGAACCTGATCCCACAACTTCCAATCCTCAACAAGGTTCTTCAAACATTATAAAATGAACCTTTAGCTCCATACATCACTTCCATAGACATCAAAGGGATTGCTCAAACCATTTCTTATGATGGATTTACAGATCCTACCCTTCATCTTAAAGCCTTTGGAAACCTATACAAAGAGTGAATAAAAACAAACATTTATGCAACTAGCAACTATTAGGAGAAACCTTAATACCCGATGCTTTAGAATGGTATAATCAAATTCCCTCTCATACAATCACCGAACTAGAGGCCTTAGTCAATGTTTTAGTAAAAGGATTCGACCAAAATGATCTTGAAAATACCTTAGAAAATTTCATCAGTGCAAAACAACTAGTCAATGAGTTTGCCTAAGATTTCATCAAGAGATGGAAATCCTTGGTGCATAGAGTCGATCACAAATTAGACGACCAAAATAAATTCAAAATGTTCATCACTGCCTTGAATCCCATGATATAGGTCCAGTCTTTTTCCCCAACACATCGAAGGAAGCCCTTGAACAAGCTAAAAGGCAAGACTACCTCATGAAGCAATTTGAGCAACTTCAAAAACTAGTTAAAGACAACTTCAAAGTAGCAATTGACGCTATCAATTCATCTCAAGATAAACCTTTTCCAAAAGGTAAATTGATTATTCTTTTCCCTTCAAAAAAATCAAATCCGAGTAGTTCCAAACAACTCATGAAAACCCACATTGCCTGCCCTTGAGTAAACAAGAAATCAAGTAATTATCATGAAAGCTTGCACCTAGAGACCCAATCCAAAAGCTTAAAAATCCATTTCAAGATGAGATGTTACTTAAGGATACCTCTACTTCATCTTCTGATGATCATCTTAACGGAGATTCCGCTCCACCAGTGGAGCCTTAGCCCAAGGAGAGACAACTCCTCAAACCTAAAAAAAGATCTTTTCAAATCATCAAAGCTCTATATCTTGATTCTCAACCTGAATATGTCATGGAAATTATCAAAAGCGTCAGTGGAAAATCCTCAATGAACTTAATGCCTTATAATATTCCTCTAAAGGAACTTATGTGAACATCTCCTTATCATAGAAAATTCCTTACACAACAATTGTAGGCTCTAGAAGATTCCTCGACAACCACCAAGGATGAACACCCTCATCAATCTTCACACACCACCAAAGTACATGTCATAGAAACTGTCTCATCATCAATCTGATATAAATCTATCTATTGAGTTTCCTAAAGATGACATGATCAATGATGAGATCCTTTACCATGTCGATGACCCTCCCCTCTTCATCAATGTCATGATCAATGATGCTCAAGTGAGGATGCTCTTAGTGGATGAAGGTTTGGGAATTAATGTTACATTTTTCATTGTTAATCAAGACCTTAGGGTACTTCGAAATCAACCTAAAAAAGACACGACTCCAATTGTTGTGGATTCGACAAAAACAACCAAATGTCCCTTGGATGTATTTGGCTCCCTATTACAACAAGATTGAAAATGTTATGCACGAAGTTCATGGTCTTAGAAATCCAACTCTCCCATAAGTTGTTATTGATTCAATAATGGGTGCATCACATGAGAGCGATCGCCTCCTCTAGAAGCCAATGCATTAAATTCACTCATAATAACATGCACTATAAGCATGAGGCTGATCCCAACCCGGATATCCTTGTTGCAAATCCTAGAAAGGAATTCTGCATCCCTACGACAAAAATTGTCCATAGTGTACCGTTAATTGAATTTATTGACTTAAATTTGGATTCAGAAGCTACTATTGTTGATTTCAATGGCAATGAGGATAACGAATTGAAAAATACATGTAACACAACCAGGTTGCCACAATGTATTATGGATTGGCTTCGACTATCTCTTTTACCAAGAGTTCGATACTTACCTATCTTTGACGATAAGAGTGAGGAAGATCCTCCATGTAATGTTAATGAAGTCTCTACTGTGAAAATTGTTATCAATGCAATGAGGTTAGAATTGCTAAAACGTTCCAAGATCCTCTTCTCCTCTCTCCAAGAACCTTTAGTCAATTTGGCATCTTTGCCAAAGATTCTAATACCAGCACTCAACATCCTCACCATAGTGATAAACAAGCTTGCACAATTCAGCCCTCTTATGATGAAGATTACATCGTGTCCCAAGCACAAGCTAAACATTTGGATGTTCTCCACTATCAAAATACCGTGGCACAAACGTGCCTTCAACCGTAAAGCTAATGTGATCAATGCTTCCTATGATCAAGATTCTCCACAATTTGACACTAGCAATGACGAAGATGAAGCAACTTTACCGAACTATCTTCCAGCTAATCCACCCTTAGAAAACATTAGTTGGGTAATCGAATAAATCTCAAACTTTTCCTCAAAAAATTAATCCTCAAAAAATTAATCCCAAAAATTAGACACAAACAACTTCATCGATAAACTTGATAAATTCTTGGCCTATGGCGTTAAAAAAAAAAGTAGACAAAACAAACTTCATCGATCAAACTGATGAAATAAAGCCCAAATATGTTTTTGAAAATCTAGCTGCGGACGACTTTATTAGCCATGCTACAAAAAAGTTAATGGCATAGAAAACCTGTAAACTTGTTTCTAAACCATCATAACTCACTTTTGATGCTAAGATAAAAAATGTTAAGAAAATGTGAAAAAACTAAGTGTAATGGAAAAAGGTATGTTGATCTCGTAATGGATGTCAAATATAATGGCCTTGTACCTACTTTTGACAACAATAAGGCCATTCTCGAGAACCGTTAAGCATGAGAAGACCAATTATCCTTTCAAAGCCATGAACTTGATAACTTTATTGCAAAACCTCCCTTATTCAAGAACTTTGGTTCCAATGTTGAACCAATAAGTGACAAAATTGCTAAATTACCTCCTACTCATCATTTTCAAGATGAAAATTCCATGCTTGTTGAGGACACCACTAATGTCAAACTTCGCATGGATGATGACTCCTGTATAGTTATGATTGGAGATTGTCAAAGTTAAAACAAACAAAACAAATATTTGTTTAGAATTATACCAACATACTCAGAATTGATCCCGAGCATGTCATCCATAACATAGTACTTACCTCGATGCGACTTCCGTTTGAAAAGAGCAACAAATTTTTTGACCGAAAGTTTCCAAGCTTTGTCACAAGGAGTTGATCAAACTCTTAGATGCTAAATTCGTTCAACTAGTGGACTATTTTGAATGGGTCTCTAGTAGAGTCCCCATTCATAAGAAAGGCACCATGATTGTTCGCATCTGCATCGACTTCTGTAACCTTAATTTGGCTTGTCCTAAGGATAAATTCCTTGTACCATCTATTGACGCTATAGCAGATACTATAGCCGAATATGAGATGTTTTTCCTCACGGACAAATTTTTTGGTTACAGTCATGTATAAATTGCTCTAAAAGATCAACATAAAACCACCTTTACAACTGAGTGGGGCACATATTGCTACATGAAGATGCCTCATAGTCTTAAAAATGTTGGGGCAATTTACCAAGGTGCAACGAGGAAGATTAAGTTAAACAGAGAATGGTGAAGATGAGGAAGTAGAAAATAATGTAGGTGGAGTAAGTACAAATGATAATTTAGAGGAGGAATGAAACTGAAAAGTAGAGGATGACATGAAATAAATAGAAAAGAAAGAAGGGGAAGAAAGTAGTTATGTAGAAGGAAGCAAGATAAAAGGAGATTAGTGAGATGGAAGAAATAGAGAGAGATGACGACAACGAACAATTTATGGTAGATCAAGAAACAAGTTATACCGAGGAAATAGGGTTTAGTGGAGATGATGATGGAAAAATAGAAGAAAAAATCAATGAAGGTGTAGAAGATAATAGAGGGATAGGAAGAGATACCTCGTTCCTCCCTCCACCTGCAAGAGACTTTTTGAGGAGATGAACCCCTTGGACCAATTGCCACCCCCTATTCCGCTAAGACGTCATAGGAAAACAACACCCAGTGTTAAGGAAGTAGAAATGGAAGGAGAATTGCTAGATAATTATAAGAGACAAAAGACCTTCAAAGGAGAAGAGAAATAGTAGAAGGATTTAGTGACATTGTGGGATGTATGTTGAGACAAAATAAAAATGAGATAAGGAGACACTCAATGGTGAGACAACAAGATAGTAAGAAGATAAAAAAGAAATAGAGAAAAAGAGAAAGGGGAGTAAGCAAAAGGGATTAAAACTGCTAGAAGAAATGGCTCAAAATAGGATGAAGCTACCATTATTTGGAAAAGATACAAAAGAAGAAGAGCTTCTATTTGTATTAGATTCATGCTGAAGGAGAGATAACATAAAAAATGATCAGACAAAACTATTTGACTTCGTATAGTAAGCGGCGAGACACTAAAATGGTACATGAAAATAAGTCCATAACGTACAAAAACATGAAGTGAAGTACACACTATTTAAGAATGATTTTTATTTCCCAAACATACCTACAAAAAACGTAAGTAAGATGGAAGACAGTCCAAAAGGAGGGAAAAATAGTTAAAGAGTACGACCACAAGTTTAAAACAATAGTAAGGAAGATGGAAGAGCCATTAAATGAAAAGTAGAGGATTGCAAATTTCGTTTTAGGATTATTACCATATCTGAGAGTGTCTATGGATGGGAAGATATTCATGATGTTTGTAAAGGTGCTAGAGATGGCCTTGAGATTAGAAGCACAACCTTGGAGAAGGGAAGGAGAGTCCATCGTTAAGATAAAATTAAAATTTTGCAACACGAATTAGCACATATGAGGTTGAGGTGGGAAATAAAGACGAAGGCGGATCGTAGGACAAATTCATTGCCACAAGAAGTTGCAAGTTGAAATATTTGGTGTCTCGTATGTTGTATGGAGGGACACACAAGGACATAGTGTCCTCATGTGGAAGGAGTAAGAAGGGAAACAATAACAAGAGCAAATCCAATGGGAAAGACGCCACTGACTCAATTGTCAATTTTTAAGGTGAGAACATGGTGCAAAATTTGTAGAGTATGGGATCAACATGATAAATGTATGCAAGTAAAGATCGGTCTAATAGAATATCCTCTCTTCTAGGTAACATAGACTAGGATAATAAATGGGCCATTTTAAAGATGCACACAAGCTGGTTGTAGGTTGCAAAAGATGTGGATCTAGAAATGCAACAGTCCATACTAGATGGAAGATATAGGGTTCCAAAGCCTAGATCTAGGATAGGGGAATGACGTCTAACTAGGTCTCGATTATAGATTGATTGTAACTAGGTTGTAATAAGATAGAGAGACTTAAGCTAGGATTCTAAATATGAATTGTAAGGATCGATAGATTATAGAGCCCAAATGGCGGATTGTAAGGTAATGATTGATAGATAATAGTGCAATAGATTAAGAATATGCTACTTTACTCTAATCTATGCATAAGCAGTCAAACAATCAATCAAATCTGAAATAACATATAAAGGAAATGAGAGGTTAGAAATACTTACCTTTATGCAAACACCATTGGCGCATTAATTTCCCCTAGGGTTAGCGACACCTTATGAGAGAGTTGATGTGGGGGATTACAAACGAATAAAAGAAAACCTATAAAAGACACTTGTTGAATATTTGAAAGACTCCAAAGGTTCGGCAAATCATGGAAAGTGCAGAGTTTATGCTTGGGAATCTTAAGTACCCAATGCTCTAATTGTAGACTCCAAAAGATAAGAAAAACTAACATCAAGACCTTAAAGACCTCAAGAGTAGGTATGCGAGCGCAAACAGATTGAATGATGATGAAAATGATGGAAAGAGCACCCAAAAGCCATGTATATATGGGGAACATGAATAAACATTATAGTTTCTTTTATTCAATGACTTCAATGGTCAATGCAATTGGTTGTCAACAATAAAAGCTAATGCATCGACGATGGTCAATGCTGTCAACTTGAGGTAACGTGCTATCACGGGGTCTTAGAAGGAAGTCTCAAAGGATGGAGGAAGACACTAGAGTTGCTGAAAGGTGATATGATAGAGGTATAAATATGCTGTAAGTAGATATCGAGGCGACCACAAGAAGATACTAAGGTAATGTTGTAGGGAGACAGTAAAGGATGACTGTAAGGGTATAAAAGGTATCCAAAGTGTCATAACATGAATTGCACATCAAGGTCCTCTTATAAGTACCATTGCTAAGCAACCCAATGTAACTATTTCTAATCATCCCTATTCCTGAAATATCTTTGAGGACATCACTTTGTGGAAGCCAATGTGCCAATAGTGCTTGCAAAGACCAAAAGTTGGTAAGAGTGAAAAATTAGATGTATACATATGCCCTAACCGAAGATCATCACATGTCATGAAAAGTATAAAAGTATATGTGAGATGGTCTTCGGGAAAAGAAAATGCAACACCAAAATCAAAATGACTGAAATCAAATAGCAATATATAAGTGACAATAATATGAACTCAACCCAAATGAAATATATCTACCTCATACTTACCTTTCCACAACTAGGGGGTGTATGCTACCTCGTCTTGATTGTGGTAGGTGCAGATTTGCCAAGTAATGATAACTTAGTCTTTTTCTTCTTCTTCTAAGACTTCTTGATTCTCCTCTTCATTATTTTTAGATTCATTCTCATGCTCAACCTTGACCTTTTTTTGTTCTTCAATAAGTGTGACATCCTACAAGTTGACTTTCTTTCTATTGTACCAGATCTTCATGAACTTATTTTGCACATTAATGTTGATTGTTCCCAACTTCCCAATGTCTCTAACCAAGGATATCCAAGAACAATATCCAAACCACCCATATCCAAAGCATAACGATTTGAATGCGAATTCCATAGAGAGCTTCAAATCTTCAAAACTTGAATCCTCTTACCATCCACTTGAGCTTTCTTTATATTTTTCTCTTGAACATGTAGATGTTGAGCTACATCCATGTTGATGAAGTTATACTTGTTGTTAGGGTTTATGGAAATAATTATCTTTTTCCTTTGAATGCACACTTCAAACTGAAATATTGATGCTTCCTTCTTTGGAGATGCACTATCTAAACTCTTATCCTCTATTTGTTCGTCATCTTGATCCTCTTCCTCTCCTTTTGTATCATTCATAGCCTCTTTATTGTCGTCATTTTCTTCCTCTTCCTTTTCTTCTTCTTCCTTATCCACAAAATCATTATTTTCTTCCTCATATTCTTCTTTTTCATCCCAACGAGCTAAGAAAACTGTATCCATTTCCTCCCAAGACCAATTTGACCTCTCATGTTTCAACTGAGAGCACCAAGTTCGCGTTGGACCACAAAGCCAAAGGTGAAAAATAATCTGTCATTCCATTTGAAAAATAATTTTCCTTAAATTGTATCCACCATTCTTTGATGCACTTAGATTAGGGTTTCAAGAACAATCTCCTTTGACCAAGATTTGACCCTCCAATTTCGGCAAGATGTCGGCCTCAAATAAGAAAGTACAGAGAACACACCACCCACTTTAATTTTTTGAGAGATTTATGAAAATGTAAAAGACTTGGAAAAAATCTGAAAATTGCGGCCTGTGGGGCAAATTTGTAAAAAACCCTAAAATTGCAATAAATTCCTCAAAATGACTTAAAAATTATGAAATTTGGACTGTGACTTCCTTGAGATGTTTCGCAACTCCAATGAAACTATTGTAGAAAAATTCCTAGCCATTTGCAAAATATTGACGAATATTCAAAATTAGGGTTTTAACCCAAAATTTGCCCAAATCAATGCTTTAATACCACGTCATTAAAATCTTCACATATAATAAATGAATAATTCAAATAATATGCTCAACATAAGAGATATTCGTGGGGCATGATGCCCTAATATTCAATATATTCAGAAATAGAAGAATACCCTTAAGGTAGGGCAACACCATACAATACTCCTTAAGGAATAACTCCACGATATCCCAATATGGGAATTCTTCTTTGAGGGAGACACCTCCAATATCCTTCTATCAAGTAGAAGACTCAACACATACATGACATACCTCCTAATGATACTCTTCTCCTTTATATAGGCACACATTACTCTTATTGGGTGGGTAACACCTAGTCCCAATGTAGACCGACTCGTTACCCAATGTACTAATTTAATAAGCTACCCATGTGACCCCATATATTAGAAACATATAACTCACTAGAGGGGATGTGTACCACATGTCAGCATCTCCATCAACCCATATACATTATAATATCATATCCTAAGGTACATAACAAGTAATCCTAAAGATATTTGACTAACAAAGAGAGGAAAAACTATGCAAGTGTTTGCAGGTAGATGATCAGCGGGGATATGAAAAATAGGGGATGAAAGCTCATAGGGGATAATAAGGCTCTAGTAGGGAAACTAATCAACCCATCTAGTGGGCCTGGAGGTAATAAAGACTGTAAAGGGTATTTGAAAATTCAGAGTAACGAGCATGTAAATAAATAGGATGTAAAGGGGTAGCCGAGAAACTTGCACTAACCTTCCTGTATGTATAAATAAGATGTAAGGTGGTAGCCGAGAAAATGAGTCAACCGAACTAACATATATGAGGATCGTAAATAGATAGTATAGGATGTAGAGGGGTAGTTGAGAATGTAGTGACCCTTTCAATACGTGGAAATACTTCTGGCTTTTTTTTTAACATTTATATCTTTCTGTAAGTATCCATTAGAGGAAAAGCACTACTTAATTTAACTCACAGTTGACATCACCTGGTAACTTCGTTGCAGGTTTGACTTGCTTAAGTCTTTAACTGTTTGTTGGTTTAATCTTTAATCGCTCTTAAGTTTGTGTGTGCTTGTGCGGGTTGGACCCACTTCAAACCGCTGCACGGCTCTGATAATTGGCAACTTAGTTTTGACAAGCTCTTTCTTGGTTTGACTTGTTCAAGGCACATATTGAAGGATTTCCCCTAGACATATACATATCAAACCATCTCTTGGTTAATTTACACTTGTAGTCTCGTGAACCCTTTGCCACTACATGAACAAGGGAGTTCATTATAAGAAAAACCCATCTACACTCATATGTTCCAACTCCCAATAAGTTTTGACATAACTTATAGTGTTTGCTAGACATACCACGCTACGTGTTTAAGAGTCTTTCCCCTTATGTTCTAAGAAGCCATTGCCTTTTACGTAAAAAATCTGACAACTATGAATTCAAAGGTGACTATACTGCAATCTATAGATTAGTAACCCACACACTTGTGCTTAGGCTCCATCGACATCCTCAATATGCACAATGGAATTGGAATTTTATTTTCAGAAAGGCACTCCTGCTTGTTTTTGTTATTTACCAAGGTATTCTTAACATGTCAATCCCCTTCTAGCAATTTAGAACCGAAAGGAATCATTACATTCAACTAGATTAGATTTGTATAGCATTTGTTAGGTTCAAGTCTTACCATTTAAGATCGTCCATCCTAAGGCGGGTTGACGTTATAGAACCATAATGTAACATTAGGACAGAATAATTTCCTTAATGACAAGAACCAATCACTTATATATTGAATTCCCAACTTATAAGAGAGTCAAGGGCTTAGCAAACAGTCATAAGTCCCATTCATTGATATTCAACTTGGTTAATGACTTCGAGGTTTAATGAGAATGCACTGTTGAACTTACCTGATTCCCAACCTCAATATGGGGAAGGGAGAAGAACTGTGACACAACTATTAGATCATACATCTCACTATAAGAGAATAATAATTGTTTCTCTTTCATTAATTGATAATAGACAATTTATGTAAGCATTATCCGCCTTAGACATTTCACATGTTAAGTGCTCTCTCATAAATAAACCTTCATTTTACCATTTTCATATTATCCCTCCAATATATACAACTGGACCAGCAGATTGTTGATAAGGAGGAGCACCTTAAAAGTGGGCCTGGGTAATTTTATCCAAGCTTGCCATGAGTCTCCTTCATCATTCATAAAGAAGGTGGCCTTATAATAGACAAACATTCCCCAAATTTGGATTCTGTGGAACTGTCACTAGGCATCGCCTGAAGGCTTATTAAGACGTATACTGTATTGCTATAGCTGTAATAGGGCTAAGGTTCTTAAATGCCAACTTGAGGTAACACAGATCATTTTGATAACTCTTCTCTCTCCTTCCTGGCTATAACATGTTAATGGTGAATGAATAGACTTGAAGCATTGGCTTTGTGAGTTCCTTTTGGTGTTTCTTTATAAAGTCGCTGTTTGGAAATTATGAACCTGTGTCTAAAGGAACCCTTAAGATTGGGTCGTGAATTTTGGAAAACTAGACTTTAAGAGTTAGAGTCTCAACTGTACAATGATGCTCAGTGAACTATGGAGTAAGAAGTAACCAATATGTGAATACTGTGATCTGATTTAGAATATACTATCACAGCTCCATAATCCTGTTCCCTAAGTACTGTACAGTTTATACTCCATGATGGCTAAGTGACCTGTAGGAAAATAAGTAAATAAATAACTAATATATGGGACAATATGTATCCTCTCTGTAGCAAGGACCGGGATGTATGTCCTGACTGCTCTAAGTAATTCTTGTCTTGACTATAGATGACATTCACTCTCTTCTTCATTATTACTCGACTATAACTCTTAGCACATAAGTGACTTTTAAGACACTCTCTTTATTACTTGTTTGGATATACCTTCTATGAGAATCTAGGATTTGATTCTAGAGCTCGAAACCTGTAGCTTTACATGATAATAGAATTGTGCACTTCTATGTGTTAATACAGCGGATGTGCCCTATAAAGTGGAAGCAGAGCAAGTATAGATTTATGGTATCTAATGCAGGTAAACCTTGAACTTGCGCATGGCTGTTTTCTGATGGATTCTGGATTGTGATGGCTAGCAATATCTTTCACTAGAATATAATGAAGATTTAAAGGAAAGTAAATAGTCTTGTAAAACTTGGGCAATAGACAAAGTTTGGTTGTAAGCTAATGCATTCTTGTTACGACAGAATGATAGGGACTGAATTTGAGATTGTACCCTTTGAGTTTAAGCATGCATAGCTGGATGGTGTCTTATCCTTTACTTTGATAATAGTCTCTAGATGGCAGGAGTAACAAGACGAAGGAAAACCCCAGAACTCTATAGTGTTTGGGGAACCACTTAAATGCCAATTTAATTGGGTCTTGATTTGAATCTAGACGTTGCTTGTACTTTACTTTTGGTACCAACTAGTCTATGAAAATAAGGATTATTGTTTATGCGTTCTGTTCTTCTTGGGGAATGAGCATGGACAGCTAAAGGTACTAGGTAATTGTGCCTTGGCCTAGTTTTAAATAAGCCTGAAACGACAGGATACCGTGTTGGTTTTGCTTGGAGATAAGTTGATACATTTGCTTGATAATCTTAGACTTTGTGAAGGATATCACTTCTTAGTCAATGGAAGTCTACGTCTGAAGTGCACGTATATTTTTTTGACTTACTGTATTGGTTCTTTCTATACCTGAACTGAGTTATTATTGGTTCCCAATTCTGTTATGAAGATTTGAAAGGTGGGATTTAGTTGATGAATAACTATAGTATGAGAAACGTGGTGATTTTATACTCTAAAATAAACGCCTGAAGCATCTTAGGATTCACAGTTGTCAGATTCTTGTTCTAGCCTGGCCTCTCACCTGGTTCATGATGGAGGATTGCGATTGTGGGCTATGGTTAGTTGAGATAACCATGAATACTTGTTGATTTAGATACACATTGCATTCTATTTCCCATGATCATAAGGGTCTGCTCAGTTAATATACAAGAGCATAAACGAGGCAATTACTTAAGGCCGATGTATTTGTATGTACAACCACAATTTAATAAGGATAACTTTGACGGATTCAATCTGCTGTCCCAGTCAAGAGAAAATGCACTCTCGGGACTTGTATAACTAGAAGTATCCCTAGCAATCTTGTGAAGAGATAGTATTGTGGCAAAAGGGTCTAGAGGTTCTGTAAACTTATTTAAGAATGATGTCACACAGTACTGCACATGCTTACCAAGCAGCAAATCGGAGTTGTCCAGCAGTGTAGTGGGTCCAACCCACAGAACCATAAATGTGGTAATGACTAATTGACGTGTAGTCATTATAATTAACCCATTAGTAGTTAAAAGACTTAAGTAATGTCAAACCTATAGCGAAGTTATTAGGTAAAGTTAACTGCGAACAATAAGTGGCACCTCTCTTTTGATGGATGGTTACGGAACAATAAACAGACATTGTTTTTTTTTTTTGGACGTATTATTGGAGATTGGAAGAGCGTCTGCTACAGAGAATGTCAGACTAGCCTGCGTGTAGATATAGATGATGTAAGGTGTTACCCAGGAAAAGGTATCGAATGAACTATCAAGCTTGTAACTAATAAGTCACCATGATATAACACTCAGAATTATTAAGGCAGCTAGGAGAAATCCAAGAGAGAACATAGCAATGTTCGAGAGAGAACATCGTGAAAGCCAAGTGATGCAGAGATACTCAATTAGGGATGGAATAAGGGAATGTCCTTAAACCCTAATGCCTGTCACAGTGCTAACATGCTTTAAAAGAGATGGAGAAAAGGAGATAGATAAGATGGCAATAATGATGTAAAAGGAGGAAAGATGGGCGCCACCAAGGAGAAAACAAGTTCTTTACCAGAGTCGAGACATGCTAATGAGATTGACATCGAGGGGTGAAGGAAATCGAATATGTAGGTATCAGTGAAGACAAACTAGTGAAGTATAGAGATGTTCCATGTCAACTATAAGAGGCTCTAATAGTAAATGATGTATTCTACCTTCCCACAATGTTTTCCCTATTCCCAGGACCTTACTTAAGGAGCTATAGGCCTACTATGAGGATTAGGTACTGGCATGAAAAGACAGGGGCATAGAATATTAGATATGAGACCTCTTACCCCAGTTAGAAAAAACTTACTGCACCCCAAGGACCCTCAAGCTCTGTAATGAGGCCAACTGTGGAGTTTGAGCTTTCAACTAGGATAGGAGGTGTGCCAAATATGATTATACATCTTTTTTGTTTGTGATTGATTTTTTTACTTGTAACAACTGCCTTTTGCCTGATTTTTCTTTGATAATATGGATTTTAACTTTTCTTTTGGCTTTTATTATTCCTCCTTTGTACAATTTTGGAAGGCTGATCAAATGGCTGTGAAAGATGACTAACACACTAAAGCTTGCACCGAGCCGCTATAAAGGAGAACCTACAAACCATGATGCTCAGATACTTTTATAAATGTACCTTAGAAAAGACTTTATAAGGACCTTGGTAGGTTTGATAGAAAGTGTGTAGTAAAAGGTAGTTATTGAAACATTGCTTGGGTTGCCCCAAGCATGATGTAAAAAGGGATGATACAATGATGGAAAAATTAGATACTTTCGTCACAAGAGAGGGTAAAGTGTGGATGTCTAATGTTCCCTTTTTTGAATTAATCAGCAATAAAGGATTCCTTAACAAGTGACGGTTGAACAACGGAGGATCATGAATTATATTTCAGTTTTCATCATCCATATTCATGATTTATTTTTGTATTACCCATTCTTAATGGGTCGGCTGGGTTTAGTGCCTTTAATGATGCTTAATAAAAGATTATAATGACTTATTAGGGGTCGGCCTTTCCCTTATGAGCCTTGGCGCCAAAAGGAGGATATAAAAGAAGATTAGAGAGCTCATTTGGATGATCTAGATTTTGGTGCATTTTCCTATTTGGGCATTGTGAGCTTGTTGCTCCATGTTCTTCCACTTGAGGACAAAAACCCTCTTGTGTGGCTTCTTAGAGGGACGAAAACCCTTCTAGTTGTTTTGTTGGAGGACGAAAACCCTTCAACATTGATTGGTATTGAAGAATACTGCAGATTTGAGAAGAATACTTCATATTCAAATTTTTATTGGCATTGGGAAGCTTTATCTACTCATTTAGAGATTTCGAGATCAATTTTCAGAGGGTTCCTATGCTTGGAAAATTATGATATTGGTCTCATTTGATTGCAGATATTTTTATGATCATTTTGAGTATTCATATATGGATTCATCACATGTCAAAACATTTTCAATATTAACCACAGAATGAGCAATATTTACCTTATGAAGTTGATTCTTCAGAATGGGTGCAAGTGTCATGGCCTGAAATCTCTTGATCACCACTTCATCTTCCTTAATGACTTCATCTTTTATCGTCATATGAGAATTGCTTGAGCCATTCATTTCACCCTCTTATTTCTCAAGATTCCTTTCATTCTTCTGCTCATGCTCCCAAGTTCCCTTAGTCTTTTTCAACATGCAACCATTAGAATTCAAGGAAAGATTATTGACAATTAAAATTTCGTTACCTTCCCTTTCTCTTGGCTCTTGCTTGGCCATTTCTTTCTCTTCTTGTGCTTCCTTAGGGCTGCAAGAAAAATCAATGAAGGGTTCATCTTTGGCCATGGCAGTGGGTGCTTCTAAGGCTCCCACGGGTTGCTCCCTTTTACTAACCAGCTGCTGCAATAATTTTTCCTTCCTCTTCTCCTTAGGGAAATAGGTATTTCCATCCTTGCATGGCGAACTTGGGGTTTTGGTCCCCTCTTCCACAAACTTTGTGTTTTCTTCATGTTGCTTGCATGGCATGTGATGTCAAGGCTTGGGCCTAGGTCTTCCTTGATTCACTCCAATGAAATTAGCGAGTGAAATAACCTCACGAATTTCCCTTGGTAAGGCCATATACTCATAATTTGCAGTGATTTTTCGCCCACCCGTGGGCCTTGTTTCTTCCCCCAGAATAACCCCTTCCCTAGGAAGGAAAGTGGGCTTTGCAACAGATCCTCGGGCTGATCCCATTGGTTGCTATGTACTGTTAGCTCTAGTCGAGCCACCATTACCACTTTGAACCCTAGGTTCAATGAACCTTTGGAGGGATAAGGATAAAAAATCCATTGCATCTGCAAGTCTCTTGGCCAGAAATCAACTTGTCAACTTTGGCTTTTTGAGAGTCCATACTGTTCTCCTTCTTTAATAGTATCAAACCCTTGTTGCCTTCATCCACTGAAACCCTAGGCCTTTGAAGATCTGAGCTCTGATACCACTGTAATATCCCTTTTGGGGATAAAACTGAAAATTAAGGAAATTAGCTCAAACCTCAATACAAACAAATCTGATTTTTATAACAGCAATTAATAAAGGACCAAAAACACACTCTGAAACCCTAGTGACTAGGAGAGAGAGTGAGTGAGAGAGAGAGAGAAATCCACTGTAGAAACACTCAAACATTATGAGAAGTTATTCCTTGGATCGCCCTTGATTTTAGAAGCTAGAAAATGCGATCAAATCACCAAACTCAGAATTATGGAATTTATTATGGCACTAAAACAGCTGAAACTTGTAAATTCAATAACTCTTAGAAAACAAGGAATCTCCACACATGAATACTCAAAATGATCATAAAAATATCAACAATCAAATGAGACCAATATCATAATTTTCCAACCATGGGAACCCTCTCAAAATTGATCCCGAAATCTCTAAATGAGTAGATAAAGCTGCCCAATGCCAATAAAAATCTGAATATGAAGTATTCTTCTCAAATCTGCAATATTCTTCAATACCAATCAATGTTGAAGGGTTTTCATCCTCTAACAAAAGCCCTAGAAGGGTTTTCGTCCTTCTTGGAAGCCACACAAGAGGGTCTTCATCCTCAAGCGGAAGAACATGGAGCAACAAGCTCACAATGCCCAAATAGGAAAATGTGCCAAAATCTAGATCATCCAAATGAACTCTCTAATCTTCTTTTATATCTTCCTTTTGGCGCCAAGGCTCATAAGGGAAAGGCCGGCCCCTAATAAGTCATTATAATCTTTTATTAAGCCTCATTAAATGCACTAAATCCATGATCCTCCGTTGTTCAACCATCGCTTGCTAAGGAATCTTTTATTGTTGATTAATTCGAAAAAGGGAACATTACAGTCCTCCCTTCCTGAAATTGCTTTTCCTCGAGGAATTGTAAGAACTCGGATCCCAAATGGATCTTAGTTGCTTCTTCTTCGACATACTTGCACATGAAACAAACATATTAAAGAAAACAAGAGTGTTTAACAACACTTTTGCATCGCCTTTTTCATGCCTTAGAAACATGAGAGTTAACTCTCTTCTGTTGTTTGATGCCACTTCATAATTTTCACTCAGATGATGACTTCCCAATACTTTAGCAAGACTTTCCCAAAAATAGCTATGAGCATGCATTTTTCTTTCAAAAATCAGAATCTTCAAATCTGAAAATAACTCATCACAACCTGATTTCTTTCCTCTTTCCAACAGAATCTTCCTTCCTCATTATTCCACAAGGGAATGCTCTCAAAAAATGAAAACATACTATTGTTCATGACTGAAAATGACAGCCCCAAACCTGATTTTTGTAATTTCAGTCTTATAATCATTGGCATAACAACTAGCATAACTGAAATTTCACGAAAAATGAAAAGTCCATGAGTAATGTGGAGGCTGAAATTTGATTTGCATACTCTAAAAATTTATGAACAACAAGTCTGCAACTAAAACCAGCAGATATATTGGCCGTAATCTTAAGAAAATCAGCTTTCTGATTACCCCTTTGAATTCTGATTTCACAATAATCAGCCATGCCCAATTGAAAATTCATCATGTAATGGTGCCACAAATTAGGTGTACTCAAACAATTACCTTGCTGTAAGAGAGCATCTTCTTGCCCAAAAGTGAATGCTTAGAACACCAAAATAAGAATTCCGAGCTGCGTACTTACTGCTGTCCGTAACCCCCACGATTTGTCCAACTCGTGATTGAAAATGTGCATCCTATCATCCAATGAAGTGACGAAAATCTGAACATTCATCATGAGTGATTAGAAAAGTTTTGAAAATCTGAAAATTACCATCTCTAATGGCTGCCCTGAACATGCTTATTCTACCCTCAATGCATAGTGGAACATTTTCCCAAACTTCTCCTATGATTTGTTGGGTTTTTGGAACCCAAACCATGATCCCAAACGACATAACATTATACATTTGTGGCACTTTTATATCTTATCAATGGGCTGTCCTATGATACTCTAAAATGCAAACCATACTATTTTCCATTCTCCCACAATAATCAGTTTTAACACACAAATGAGGAAGCAACAAACAAGTTTGTCTCAAAATCGATGAATTAAAAAGATTACTTTGTTGTGGAGTGTTTGGAACACCAAAACTTGATTTCCAGGCTGCATACCAATTGTTGTACCTAACCTCTTTGAATTGCTCAATCTATGCCTGAAAATATGCATATCACTCCCAATTGAAGTGACCATAGCTGAGAGTACTTCAATGGTGACCCATAATGCCTTGAAAATCTGGAAACTATCTTTCATTATGGCTTCCTTCTTCTGCCAATCAGCAAGTATGATGAAATGAGATCTGAAAATAATGTTCTCCATACTTATGTTACAAACCCTATCCATTTCTCTAGCGTACCTCTCATGTCGACCTACAAATTGACATGTTGCAAGCAATGAATTTGAAGGACTTTCATACCTTAAGTTGATCTTAAAATGTTCATCTCTCTTTGTCAGAACAACAGTGATCGAAACATCCTCCATTTTTCCAATCTTGTGACTCAGAATTTCAGAGTTGAAATCAACCTTCTTCTCCTCCTCAGATTCAACAAATGAATCATTTTCTGTTAGCCCTAATTTTTCATTGGAGAAGGGTTTCCAACCAGCCCTTCCTCTTCCCCAACATGCTCAACAGCCCTTGCCTCTCTCTCTCTCATCATGTCCAGGGGCTTCATGCCATGTGTAGTATGGCTCAGCCGTGGGTGGGCTGGGAGCCACAATGGCAAGAAGAGCTGCTGGTGATGTCATGGAAGGTAGAGGTATAACGAGATGTGGAGGAGCGAGAGGGGAAGAAGAGAGAGATGTTGCTGTAGGTTGTGTAGAAGGGCTAACCGACATAGCAGATTGGGGCTCGGGCATGAGATCACTGATGAGGGGGGTGTAGTTCATAAGCTCATCATTAGAGTCAAAGTCAAAATAGAGGTTTTCATTGCCCATCAGATCATTGACCTCTAGATTGAAGGTAGGACGCACATCTTTCGTGGAGATGGTGAAAGTATTGATGCTATGACTAAAGGTAGAGCACAAGGTGTCATGGTAGTGAAGAATTTCGGCATACTTAGCTTGGGCATAGCCTGTTAAGAAGGGATCATTGAGAGAATAATTGTTGTCATAGTCAGGTATAGTGGCATTGATAGCATATGAGTCGATGATAGTCTTAGGTTAGACAAGATGCTCGATAGGAGGATGCTGAGTGTGACTGACAGTGATAGGGATACGGTCGACATCCTTCTTGTGTGATTGTGGTCGTAGGGTGGGTGGTGATTGGGTAGTAACGATCTTAGGAAGATCGGAGGCGCGTATACAAAGGTTGATTTCATTAGGCTCGTCGTCATCAAAATCGAGAAGGTTGGGCAAGTACAGTCCACAACCTTGGGATGACCACTATATCTGTGAAGAGAGTCCACTGGATAGTTGAAGTGTTGATATTCCTCAAATGGGATGGTGGGAAGTTCTTCTAGGGTAGGAATCGTGAATGTCCCACGCTGTTGAAATAGGTCAAAGTTCCAAGGGTTGGTGTCTGCTTGTATTTTATAAATAGCTCCTAGGTATGCGAAATTAACATGTTGATAGGCGGATGATGCAATTGCACGCATGCGGTGAGTCCATGGTCGTCCTATGAGGATATTATAAGACAAAGAGATGTTGAAGATAGTGACTTTGATGTGAACAATACGAGGCACGGTGATAGGGAACCAAACACAGCCCACATGAGGCATTTGTCTATGATTGTAGCCCTGACATGTGCTCTGGGTGGATTTCAGATTGTCTATAAAGTAACCTAGTGTCTTGATGAAGTCAAGAGAAGCGACACAAGTACATGAACCTTCTTTTATGAGGGCTCTCTTAATTATGGTGTGGCCAATCTAAACTAAAATAGAAAGGGGAGGGTTGTCAACATGAAATAGGAGCTCATCTGGTATCATGGAATCAAGAGGGAAGCAGATGCATGAAGAACGATCAATAGAAAGGTCAGTGGAATTGGATAATTCTTTGCAATGTCGTATAATGTTGTCTTCCGAACCAGGTAGGGTAGGCTGCTGCCTCAAAGTGGATGGAAAGAGAATATTCATGGAGAAAAGTGTGGTCATAAGACGTTCACGATGTTGGGGTGAGGTATGCAGGAGCTCTAGGAATGGGATTTGGCTAGGAAGACGGGAAAGTTCTGCAAGAGGATCCCATTCTTCAAGCTTGGGTTGTGCAGTGGTTTGAACTTGGGAAGGATTAGTCTGAATAGATTCTAAAGAAGGGGGTCTAGTAGAAAATTCTGGAAGTGGAGTATGATTTTCCATTTCTACGGAATCAAACGTGGTAGAAGTGCTACCACGGGGGCCAATGGCGTAGGAAGTAGGAGTCGAGATGGACTGGATCGACCTTGTAAGAATGTTTATATAGAGGCTGACGACGTTCACTTGGATTGAAAATTTGGGTGTAGTGGCTGGTTCGTGAGGTGTTTGCTGTGAGGAATAGGGATGATCCTGTCAGGGCTAGCCTGAGTTGAGGGAGGATATGAGGGTTCTATATAGGCGATAATACGTTTAAAACTATCCATGTAAACCGCATTTTCAGTAGAGGCACTAGTAGAGGGATAAGAGGTATCAAAAACATTGGTGGCCACCTTGGCAGCCTGATCAGTGTTGTATTATTTAGATTTAGAGTGATCAGAAAGGGTGTCATTGCAGATTTTGAGACACTCATTAGCTTGATGAACTGCTTCATGCCAATCACATTGTTGGGCTTTGTCACGTGCCTTGATGGCGTCATCTAACCTTTCCCAGGTGATAGCTTCATGATCAAAGTTATCAAGGAGAAAGGCGTAGGTGAAGGATCGAAGGGCATGACAATTGTCATATGAATGGCCCTGATTGGTGGGGCACCCACATAATTTACTTTCATCATGCCATTGAAGGAGAGGGCGAGAGGCGTCTACTGCCACGGTAAATGGGCGAGGTAGGAGTCGTTGTAGCTCTTCCTTGGATAGAGGTTGGTGATAGTCTTAGTCATTGTATTCGAATTTGTGTTCGAATTCGTCGAGCATAAAATTTGTTGCTAAAAAAATAAAGATAAAATTCGTGATTAAATTCGGCCAATAGAAATATACTTAAAATTTCACATTTCATATAAGTAAACATGTCAAAATAGCTTTCCAATAACTAGCTGTAATAATTCGATTGAAAAACATTTTGAACAACAATATTGAAAATGCTTTGAAAAAGTGATAGCTCAACTTCATATTCTTGAATTTTCGTACGGGCTAAGGCTCATCAACTTGTTGCATCAAAAAGCTCTAGATCATCAACAGCACTTGGCTTAATGTCATCATCATCAACATCAACAATATCATTACCAACATCATTAGTGTCATCCTCAAGCTCATCACAGACAAAATCAAGATCATCTTCATCAGAAGAGTCTTCTAGAAAATGTTGAAGTTTCTTCTACTTTTTCTTCTTCGAAACACATGCATCTTTTGCCACTTTTCTCATGGTTAGTTGCAAATTGCTATGCACATAAACAAGACCCCCCAACTTTCTTGACAACAATCTATTCCTTTTCTTTGATTGAACATGGTTAAAGCTGCTCCAATTCCTCTCACATTCTGATGCACTCACTCCTTGACTCAAAATTCGAATTGGAAAATGTTGTAGTTTAGGAGTGTTTGCTCCATAGAATCACCACCATTCATCTCCATCCATGTCCTCTCTGTCATCTATAGCTGATTGGGTTCCAAATAACCCATCTTCTCGCCTGTATGCTCTAAGCTGCTCTCTTGTTTTCTTTGCAGTTTCTCTATTAGGAACTAGCTTTTCAATCGCTGCATAAACACCACTCATGATTTCATGATCACTTTCTCTTTCTATATGAAACAAAGTTGGCTTCAAATAACATGCTGCTGCATGCAAATGGGTATGCATCATCCTCCATCTTCCATCACAAACATCCCATATTTCATTGTATTCCGCTTCCACATTATTGAAAGCCTTTTGGATGGATTCTTTACAACGGTCCATACCCTTGTAAACCATGCCAATACAAGGGATGTCAACATCAACCATACGAAGCATGTGGACTATGAATGCACATGCTTTTAGTACCTTCATAGCATTTTCCCAAAAGGTAGAGCTTATAATGATTTGCTCCACATGCTAACCTTTAGAACCTTTTGCAAGCACAAGTTCTTCCCACTCTTTGCTACAAATCACAGATTGGAGAGCTCTTTTCTCCTCAACAATTCTTTTCAAAGTGATATAGAAAGAGACAAATCTTGGGTCACACGGCTTAAACAATTCCTTCTCTATGTGCTTTCTATATATACTCAATGTGAGGTGATGATTTTTTATGAAATTGGCAATTGCTCTTCTAAAAGGAACGATAACTAGATCGTGCCAAGCCAAGAACACAGATGCTAATCAAACATCACGATCAATAAGATGAAAGTAATTCGCCAAAATAACTTTACATAAACCTTTGCAAACAAATGAGCAGTAATAACATATATTATTATGGAACTCAATGAAATACAATGAGAATGGGCCTTGCTTATATAGGCAAGAAACAACAATCTAAGAACCAGTCAAGGTCGTAGATCAAGCCATAAATCATGGAAAGAACTAGTTATCAAAGAACTAGTCAAGTCCATAGATTTATGAGAGAACTAGACATCAAGGATCTAGTCAATACCATAGATCTAGGAAAGAACTAGTCAATACCATAGATCAAGGAAAAAACTATACCTAACAACTAGATATATCTCCCAACATCTAAATAAATAAAAAGAAATATCCACACACATAAGTGGGTGAGAATAAATACAATCAAGGTAAATAAAGTACATAGGTATAGTTTTTTCCTTGATCTATGGTATTGACTACAGAGTATAGTGAGCAACATTATTACTAGTCTATAGATAGAACAAAGACAATATTTGCTACAGAGTAGGGATCTTTGATGTACATGGTAAGAATGTCGCTCACTTGTGGTATTTAGCAATATCATGGTCAATGCTTTTCATGATTTCATTCATCACTTCCTTGAAGTATACCTTGATGACTGGAAGGTGTATGGATTGCTGAAGGACCATGTGAAGGCATTAAGATTGATGTTTGCAAGATGCTATTTTCACAGAATATCCTTGAATCTCAAGAAATACATATTTATGGCACCATTAGGAACATTGTCGGACATATCATATATAAGGTAGGGTTAATAGTGGGCCCATTAAAGACCACAATGATCGTAAAATTACTTGCCCAAGGTGCAAAAAGATGTAAGAACACTATTAGGCTACACATGTTATCATTGAAGGTTCATAAGGAATTATGCTGCGATTAGTGCCCTGATAGAAAAGTTCTTGAAAAAGAGGAATAACAAAACATTAGATTAGATGGCATGGTGACAAGAGGCGTTTGAAGTATTGAAGACTAAAATAACCAATGTGCCCATATTGATATTCCCAAAGTGGAATGTACCTTTTCATGTTCATGTAGATGCATCTAGAATTGCGATAGGTGCATTTCTAGTGCAACTGTGGGGACATGAATCAGCCCATATCATTTGCTTGTAGAAAATTGGCAAAATCAGAGGTCAATCACTTTACAATAGAATGTAAGGTGATAGCGATGGTTTATGCTATGTAGAAATACAAACATTACCTTTTATCCATTTCGTTTGTATTCTACATTGACCACGAGCTGTTAAGATATCTAATCAAGAGATCAGTCATATAAGACATAATATGTAGATGGTTACTGTTATTCCAGGAATTTGAGTTTAGCATTTTGGTAAAACTCAGAAGAGTGAACCAAGGGCCAAACTATATATCAAGGATAGATAATGGAGAGGATGAAGGTCCAATAGATGATTAATTCCTAGGAGCACACTTATTCATAATTGAGGGGGTTCCATAGGAGATGGAGACAATTGTAAGCTTACTAGCCACATGAGAGTTCCTAGAGGGCTACACAAATAAAGAAAGAAGGTGGCTACCAATACAATCTTTTCCATTTGCATTGATTGATTGTGCCTTGTGTAAGAAAAGGTCGGACAAAATTTTGAGGAGAGTAGTTATGTGACATGAGCGGGATGCCATATTGAGGGAGGGACATGATGAAATTGCTAGAAAACATAACTTTGGCAATGCAACAAGGAAGACAGTATTGTTAGCTAGGTTATGGTGGCCCCACACCTTTCAAGGATGCCCATAAGTATGTGAGAGCTTGTGATATATGTTAGAGAGTTAGAAAACCACATGCATGAGATAATATGTCATTGATACCTATTTGACATTTGAAAAAGGGATGATAGTGTTGGAATAATTGTCATTAATGTCAAAGAAAGTTGAAGGAGATGACAAATTAGTTGGTGTCATTGATGTTGCAGGATTTAACTGACAGAGTAGAACGTTGAAAGAATATTGTTTGGTGCTTCGGAGTCTCATACCTTTGCTTCAGAGTCTCTTTCTATTGGTTCGGAGTTTGACCAGAGTGCTTCAGAGTTTGTTCGAAGTCTGTGGTTTGTCTTGGTCTGGGACCAACAATGTCGGGCCGAATGTTGTAATGCTTTTCTGAGCTTGCTGAAGTTTATGATCATGTGTGGCCGACCTTCGGAACTTTGTCTGTGGTTTGTCTTGGTCTGGGACCAGTTTATTGGTTTACTTTTTTATCTCGGCCGATTTTCTTATTGTAACTATGCCGACCTTCATGAGTTTGGTTGCCAATGTTAAGAGTGTGCACAGGTTATGATCATGTGTGGCCGACCTTCATAAGGATTTAGAAAAAGAATATGTTTATGATGCATTGAAGAACATTTGTTGTTGGCATCGACTATTCCTTTGTCTCTTTTTGAGTTTTAATGGCGCACTAAAATGTTCCATATATTCAATTGTCTGACCGACCCGAGTTTATTGGTTTACTCTTGTATCTTGGCATTGATCTTCTTATTGTAACTATGGCCGACCTTCATCTTGTTTGGATGCCAATGTTAAGAGTGTGCACAGGTATAAAAGGAGATGTAGAATCATTATTTGGTGTGTGTTTGAGAGGAAAAAGTAGTGAATTATAATGTTGGAGCTGTGGAGAAAAAAGAATATGTGAATAGTGAATTTGTGAAGGAAGCATGCGTGCATGAAGAACATGAAGGAGTAGAGTAGGAAGTTGTGAAGCAAGTGAGCATCATGTGCGCAACAAGAAGATATTCCTTTGTGTCTGAAACAAATTTTTGAGTATGATGTAATGGCGACATGCTGAAGAAGAGGAAGAGCAAATTCAAGCAGATTTGAAATGACAACTTGTTGAAGGAAGAGCAAAGCAGAGCATGAAGACTTGATAATGAAGCAAGTTGTGAATTTGAGATGAGGAGCTGCATTTTGAGTGAAAGGATAGATGCAAGCAAAGCAAGTAAATGAAAGTGTAAATTGCTTTGAAAAACAGAGTATAAAGCAATTTGATTTCATTAATTGGACTAGTGTCCATGTTGGAAGAAGGATCTTATTTATCTATATGAAGAGAATGATTGAATTGCCATCATAAGGTTGAAGAAGCAACTACATAAGGTGGATTTGTGTATTGTTGAGGTTGGTGCCTCACAATTTGGGGATTGGTGTCTCCAATGGGTTGAGTTGGTGCTCACATTGGGGATTGGTGTCTTTAGTGAGTTGGTGCTCAACATTGGGGATTGGTGTCTCCAGTAGGTTAGTGCCTATGAATGTATATTGAGATATTTTGGGCTAGATTTGGATAATAGATCCAAGCAATTTTGTCTGTGGTTTTCTCCCGAAAGGGTTTCCACATAAATCTTGTGTTATATGGTTGTGTAATTGTTATATCTTATGTGATTGCTGCTGTTATGGATGTTAATGTTTAAATAAGTAAAAGTTTGTATAATACTGATTCACCCCCCTTCTCAGTATTAGTGTGTGTTCAACAATTGGTATTAGAGTGAGTTCCTTATGAACAATTTGACCAATGAAAGGTAGTTCTTCGTCACACACATGGTAGGACAAGAAGGATTCACTTCAAATAGGGCTCCATTATTTGATGGAACTAATTATGCTTTTTGGAGTATAAGGATGCACACCTATTTAATGTCTCTTGGGTTTGACATTTGGCAATCAATTGTTAGTGGTTATGTTGCTCCAACAACTCCTCCAATAGATCAAGCTGGTAAGAAGGCTAGTGAAAGCAATGCAAAGGCTATGAATGCAATTTTGGGTGGTTTGTCTAAATCAGAATTTGTTAAAGTGATGCACTGTATATCTGCCAAGGAAATCTGGGATAAACTCAAGAACATATATGAAGGAGATGTCAACGTAAATAAAGTAAAGTTCCAAACTCATAGAAGTCAATTTGAGAGTTTGAAGATGAAGGATGATGAAAACATTGTAGCCTATCTTCTACGTGTGGATGAAATTGTCAACACCATTAGAGGACTTGGAAAAGAAATTAAAGATGAAGTTATTGTGCAAAAAGTGCTCAAATCTCTTCCTTTGAGGTTTGACGCCAAGGTGTCAGCAGTTGAAGAAATGAAGGATTTAAGCACCCTAACAATGGATGAACATCATGGGATTCTTACAGCATATGTGATGAGGACTGAAAAAGATAAATCAGTTAAGCGAGAGGTAGCCTTTAAAGTATCAAAGAAGGTGAAAAACAAAAAGCCTGAGTCACATGACTGCTCCAACATTGAATTAGATCAAGAAGAAGCTCATTTTGTCAGAAAGCTGAAGAAAGGAACTGGAAAATACAAAGGTATGTTACCCTTCAAATGTTTTAATTGTGGTAAAGTAGGACATTTTGCTTCTAGATGTCCACATGCAAAAAATAAAAACAATGATAATGAGGAAGATCACAACATGAAGGAAAGTAACAAGTATTATCAGTCTAAGAAGAACTACAAGAAAAGAAAATATGAGAACTTCCACAAGCACAAGAAAAATCTCTACACCAAGGAGGAAAGTAGTTGCTCATCTAAGGAAAGTGATGAAAGTGACTCTGCTAGTGATCAGGAGGAATCATTGTTCATGACAATAAAGTTAAGAGATAACAAATAAGAGTTGGTTTCAGAAGATGTTGAGGTGGATCTTGAAGGAGAGCTCATTAGTGCCCTAGATGAGATCAATATTCTTAGAAAGACGAACAAGAAACACAAACAACAACTTTAGAAATTTGAGGAAGAATATGATACTTTAAAATCAAAATTGTCTCAAGATCTTGAAGAATAAAGTAAGATCATCATTGGCCTAAAGACTCAACTTGAAGAGATGAAGAAGATGGATGAGATTGTGAGAATCCAGCTGAAACAAAAGAATGAAAATTGTGAGAAGCTTGAATTTGAAATAGTTTCTTTAAGAAAGGAACTTGAGAAGACTAATGCTAAATTAAATAATTGCCTCAAGTTTGAGAAGAGTATTGAAATATTAGATGATATACTTAGTAATTAGATATCCCCATTTATTAAAACCGGTCTTGGATTCAAAGAAGATTAGGGGACCTCCAAAGAAGTTGCAAACAAGTCAATGTGAAATGTCCCATTCAAGGGATCTTAAAGTTTCTATCAAGGAAATGATACAAATCAGTAAAGTGAATGAGACTCATGTGTCTATAACCAACAGTATAAGAAATCCAAAATCAACGAACAAATTCAACAAGCAACGGTAGAAAATATCATGTTCCTAAGAAAACAAGCATTTTCTGCACAGTAAACTTAGCTCATAAAATTAGCAGAAGATCCTTTATCCATCCAATAGCAGCGTCATTTATCCAATGTTTCAAAATTTGTTTTATATTTATTTTTTCTGCATGGAAATTAGTTTGGGATGTAGAGTTGTAGACTGTAGCCATTTCATTCAAGATCATGTTTTGGGTCTAGAAACCCCCAAGAATCATCAAATGTACAGATTCTTTTGGGGTTAATCAAATATGAAACTATAATTCATTTTCATGAACACAAAGAGAATGACACTACATGTTATAAATGCCACTAAACCGTGGGAACATTACATGATTTGTAGAAGTCGTGGAATCTCTACATGTCAGGAATAAGAATGAGGATCTGATGGAATAGAAATAGATCTCTCTTGGAATCTGCCCATTACCTTCAAGTACCAAGCATTTAATTAAGGGTTTTCCCATTTACCCAAATGACTATAAGTTTTTTATAATTGTAATAAGTCATGGACATAGAGGGTTAGATAGTGGAGAAGTAATCTTATAGAGAAAGAACAAGAAAGTGGATGAATGCTGCTCAATGCTCAAAGGGGAATTTATAAAAGTTTGGAAGAATGAAGAAAAAACATGAGAGTTGCAATGAGGAAAGCAAAGGTCCCAAGAGTCCTATTATAACCAAGGGATTGGAAGCCAAATGCTTAATAATGTTAAGGAAGAACATAATGAAATGCAAAAAGAGGATTGTGTGAATGGTCCTTCAAATGGATGTTTCTCATGAGTATGAAAAAGTGAAAGTTAACTAGCCAACTGGTTATTAGGATGGAGGATATTTATAAAGAAAATGATTCAACATGTGAAAAATGAAAGAAAATGGTGAGATCAAGCTTCTTCTATAAGGAATAATTCTACTGCTTTGCACAAGAGGTGTGCGATGTATTGGCACTGCAACGTCCAATGATTAAAAATAAAAAGAATGAAAAATATTGACATTACTTATAGTGGAACATGTGTGTGTGTGTGTGTGTGTGTGTATTAATGTGTGATACATTTCAGATTCATATAAGAAAGTAAGAGACCTCAGGGGAAGATGGAAAATCACAAACAATAATTAGATGAAAATTATTCAAATGTAATCCAGAACAAAGCATATGTCAGAGATTGAAATGAGATTGAAATGTTATGGAGAATACCAGCATATCTTCACATGAGTTAGCTTAATAAAAGTCGTCTACAACATGCATATATCCCCAAGTATATTCATTATGGTAGGTGTAAGAAATCATTTTGATACTCTCAATAAGTTACAAGCACGAGCTATGAAGAAAACATTTACAGGACATTGTCAAGCTATGAATTTGACCATGGGAGAGTGAAATGAGGCTTTGAGGAAAGTAATTTACTAGTGCAAGAGAAGCCATGATCCAAGAATCCAATTATGCATTCTAGAACTAAGCATATTCCCATCAAGTATTCAAGGTATGTGAGATAGTTGTAGAGCATTGGATTGAGTTTTCAAGTGTATGATGCCACTAGAGTTTAAGAGGATTGTTGCATATCTTTACTAAGCCTAATCCAGAAGTAGGTTTCTATTTCTTTATATATAGCAGAGGCAGAGCACATTGGGTGTGGTATCTTTCTCATCCTAGATAATTTATATGGAGGAATAACATGAACTCAGGGGGAGCAAATCCTTTCCTTATCATAATGAAGACGAGTCAGAAAGAGATCAGCACATTTATACTCAAAGGGGGAGAATTTGAGAATTTGAAAGTTTTACTCCTTTTCCATTGATGTCAAAGGGGGAGAGTTAAAATAAGAGAAATACCTATAAATTTAGCAAAGGAAAAATGAGAGGAAGTAGTACAGATAGATATTACTGAAAAGGAGAGTTTTGTAGAAAGAGGGAACAAGCTACATTCTGAGATTATGCATATGTAAGAGGATAAGGTGGTTTGTTGTTAGAAAAGGTTGTTCATTTCCATCAATGAAAAGGGGGATATTATTGTAATAATTATCATTGATGTCAAAGTAAGTTGAAGGAGATAACATATTGATTGATGTCATTGATGTCAAATGTTGTTAAAGGATCTAGCTGAAAGATCAATTCATCGAAAGAATGTCCTTTCATGCTTCGAGGATCTAGCTGACGGATAATTTTTTTCAAAGAATTTTGTTTGGTGCTTTGGAGTCTCCTATTTTAGCTTCATAGTATCTTTCTAATACTTCAGAGTCTGACTTGAGTGCTAGTGTTTGACCAGAAAGATTCGAAGTCTAACTAGAGTGCTTCAGATTCTATATGAAGTATGTGATTTGTCTTGGTCTCGAACCAGCAATTTTGGTCAAATATTGTAATGCATTTCTGATTTTTCTAAATTATTTTTTATGGTCATGTTTTTCCAACCTTCCAGGGATTTAAAAACAGGTTTATTATCTTTTTGTTTCTATCTGACTATATTATTTTGGCACTAAAAATGTTCCATATATTCAATTGTCTGGACAACCTGAGTTTATTAGTTTACTCTTGTATCTTGACATTGATCTTATTATTGTAATTATGGCTAACCTTCATCTTATTTTGACTACAATGTTAAGATTGTGCACAAGTATAAAAGGAAAGGTAAAATCATTATTTGTTATGTGTTTGAGAGAAGTGAAATAATGAATTGCTAAAAGGAGAAGAGTGGAGCAACAAATGAAGATATCTCTCAAGTAAGCCCCAAACATACTTCTCAGTATGAAATAACAGTGAATCACTGAAGAAGAGGAAGATAAAACTCGAGAATATTTAAAATGAAAACATGTTGAAGGAAGATAAAAGAAGAGCATGAAAACTTGATAATGAAGTGAGATGTGAATTTGAGGAGAGGTGAAGTTGCATTTTGAGTGGAAGGATAAGTCTAAGCAGAGAAAGTAGATGAAAGTGTGAACAAGATTGAAGAGCATAGTATAAAGTGATCTAATTTCATTAATTAGACTAGTGTCCATGTTTGAAGAAGGATTTAATATAATTGTATGAAAAGAGTGATTAAATTGACATCATAAGGTTGAAAGGGAAACTGCAGAAGGTGGATCCATGTTTTGTTGAGGTTGGTGCCTCACAATTTGGGGATTGGTGTTTCCAGTGAGTTGGTGCTCACAAACCTGCTGAGTTGGTGCTCAACATTGGGGATTGATGTCTCTAGTAGGTTGGTGCCTACGAATGTATATTGATATATTTTGGGTTGGATTTGGACAGTAGATCCAAGCAGTCTTTTCTCTGTGGTTTTCTTCCGAAAGGGTTTCCACATAAATGTTGTGTTCTATGGTTGTGTAATTGTTATATCTTATGTGATTGCTGCTGTTATGGATGTTAATGTTTAAATAAGTAAAAGTTTGTATAATACTGATTCACCCCACCCCCCCGACCCCACACACCCCCCCCCCCCCCCCCAGTATTAGTGTGTGTTCAACAGATAAATTTTATTGGAACAATGAAACTTGTGGCAAGAACTCAACTGTGGTTCATTGAAACCGCCACAAAATATCAAACTAGGTGGGCAAAGGCTATACCAATAAAAACTTTTATGACAATGACTTCCACAAATTTTCTACATTCGAACATTATCACGAGGTTTAGGTGTCCACTGAGTATTACAATTGACTAGGGAAAAGATTATGTGAACCAAACAATAGAAGAGTTGCAACATTTTCTTATCAATCAAAATAAAAGCACACCCTACCATTCACATGCAAATGGTACTATGGTGGGATTTAGCAAGGTTTTGGAAAAAGCACTAATCAAGATATATAACATAGAGGCAGAAGATTGGGATCTAAAAATCCTTATGGTCTTGTGGGTATAACACACAACACACTAGAGATTGTTGAAGTATTATCCATTTCAATTAGAGTTTGTTGCTAGCAGTAACATTTAGAATGAATGAGGAAGATTTAGTGATTGAGCGGATTATAACACTAGTAAAATTGGATGAAAAGGGTCATATAAGCATACAATCAGGTGTAGGAGAAGCGCCAACAAAAACTGTGGCACAATCTAAATTGTAATAACAAGGAGTGTGCAAAAGGTGTCAATTTTTTGTTATTAAATCGGAGGTGTCCATCTTTGTGGAATCATTAGCTGGAAGTTTTATGTATTCGGGCAACGTTTTTTCGGTAATGTTTTTCCCAGTTTCTTTTAATTAGAGGTTGTGCAGATTGGGTGATGAATAAACCAGAGATTGACTATCACATTTGCTTAATTTGGGCATTTACACGAGACATTATATTTCCACGAGGCTCATTTGAGTATTTATAGAGCTAATGAAATCCCTTCATTGTCCCGCTTTTGTCTTTTGTCTTGTCCATGATTCTTTGTGCATCTAATCAAAAGCTACTGACATCTTTTATGAAAGCATTAATATCTAATCAAAAGCTATTGTTTGTCCCATCCCCTCTATGCACAATTCACCCGTACATACATACATACATACATACATACGTATGTACGTACGTACATACATACATACATGAGTACTTGCTAAAATTAGACTGTCCTCCATGAGGGACATGATAAAGAAGTATATTTTTCTTTCTATGAAAATCCTTCGCTATACTTGAGTGAAGTAGAAATAGAATGGGCTCTTTTAATGAACAACAATCAATCGAGGAAGAACATCCAAATTTTATAAATTCGTGGTTTTATGAAATGGCACATGAAAGTTGACTGATAGGTAACAACATATTATCTTAGCGTGAAAAATATTTTGATAGCTCCAATTATTAGTCCTTGCACAGGAGACACTAGAGTAAGAACTCAAAAATCACATTTAAATTTGTTTGATTTTTACTATGGTTTTTCTGATTGAAGAGCAACTCTCGATTATTAATAAAAATATAGTACAGTGCTAATCATACAAAAAAGTGGCTGATATGGAAGCATACCCCAAAATGCCAAATTGAGAAAAAGATTGAGAGAATTTGACCAACATGTGGGCCAGGTCGTTAATAATTACATCATATTAATAGAGATTTGTTCAATAAAAAAAGGGACAATAAACATAGAGCACAAAAGAAAAGACATATTGTGTTGGCTTCAAACATGGAGGCTGGTGGTGGAGGTTTATCTGGTTCGCCGCCCCACCCACCAATACGAGAAGGTTCCTGATCTAGGATGCCTTCCTAGCCATCTTGAATATCTTCTTTATCTTACCGTTTGGGGGAAATAGCTAGAGCGAGGTGAGGGAATTTGCCAGAGGGGGAACACCCCAAGTATCAACGCTAGTATCGCCACCACCACCATCTCTATTGAGAGGAGGAACATCCCAACCACCGCCACTAACACCACCAACATCTCCAACGCCAACACCACCACCACCGAAGCTATCAAAACTCTTCCTTCCATTGCCCCCACGAAAGGGAGAGGGCGGTTGAGAGCGGGGGTTGAAACTTCTTTGTCTGCTCCGTGAGCTGCGACGGGGAAGACTACGACCATGACCCCAAGAGGGGAGCTTTATTGTGGACAATCTGAAGGTTCACGATTGACCGCACAACGCACATTGCCTCAATGGTCGATGAGTGTTTGCAGATGTTCCACCTCCAAGAAGACTTTTTCTGCCTGGACCTAGATTTGGACTAACATATTAGCAATGACGACATCTATATTAAAAATGGAATTTTTTTTGTGCATTTGCATATGATTAAAAAGAGCATAATTTCTATAGTTCCAAATATGGAAAAGAATATCAACTTGAAATAATTGTCAAGTCTGGTTGTATTTTGTAGATAGGGCTGAGTCCTTGAGAAAAACCATTTTCTAAGTAAAGAAATCTGGAAGAAAGGGTTTAAGGAGGGAGTGAATCCATTTCCAAGCAAATTAGGCAAAGGGGTAAAACTAAAATTGGTGTTTGATAGTCTCAACTTGGTTGCAGGCGGGGCAAATGGGGTTTGTAATTCCCATTTGCTTAAGCCTTTCCCCAACTGGGAGCCCTTGGTAAAGAATGCACCAAAGGATGTGAGCCTTCTTAGGTTTAGTGGGAATTTTGCAGAGCTTGTCAAACTGCCTAGCCCAAACCTGGTCGGAGGAGGTGAGACTCCATTGGTGATTTAAGGAATCAAAAGGAATTTCATGAGCAATGAGCAGGCGGTAACCAATTCAGGGTTTATACCGGTAGAAAGGGGTGGTAGCTGTCCAATTCCAGTCTCTCCACCAAGAGGTCCGAGAAGAAACTCTAATTTTATGGAGGTGTTTATATGGGATAACATTATGAATTTTAGTAATTGGAATGACATTTTCATTGCTTAGTAGGAATTTTTTCTTAACATTGTCCCAAGAAAGCGAATTTCTAATTTCCTTGCAGAAAATGTCATTAAGAGTGTGTATCCCCTTTTTAAAGGGTTAGAGACCTTTAATTCCGGGGATCATGCCAAGAGGAACATTTTGCAATTGGATAATGGGCTGCCACCAAATTGAATGGGAGTTTATGGAGAGCCCACTTTTGAATTCATCACCAACCTATGTTAGGTGGGGTTTGAGCACCTCCTAGGCTTTCCATATGCTTTTGGCAACAAAGGTGCCTCCAATTTTGACACACACAAGACCGAGGATAGTTTAAAGGTCTAATCTTCCCAAGGGTAGTTCCCTGAAGAATGCAGTTTCATATCAAAATCTTCAAGGCGTCTAAACCTTCCAAGCCTCTGATAATCCATTTAGCACTAAGAGCTTGGCCTTGGAGTTTGATATTAATAAGCCTCTTTTTATTATGGCTTTAATTTTTATTATTTTTATTAAAAATAAGAATAAGATTTTTTTCTACTTTAGAGAAGAGAAAAACTTGAACTAAGTTTGAAGTGGTTCGTGTGAAGAAAGCAAGCTTGTGGGTGGTGACGTTGAGACTTATAGGCACCGAGTTAAACACAGTGAAGGAGTGTTGAGCCAACATTTAATGCTGAACACAAATATGACAAGGGTGGATTCCGAAGCTGTTAAGGCTGATAACCTTGAGCTGAGTTCAATGAACTGGTGGAAATCAATATAGAGGATGCGGTGCGCATAACTACGCCCGATTCGAGGCGAGGTAAATACTCTCAAAGAGTACAAATGGTACAAGTGTTTGAAGTCTCTAACAAAACAAGAACACAAGCTTGAAATAGGCGCGAGTCCTTGTGAACTGGACTCTACATAGCTTGCAAATGGATAAGGCAATGCTTTGAGTGAGATAGTGAGTCGAGGCCATTAAGAGCTAATGGACACCCAACCACAAAGAAGGTGATATGCGAAATAGCCAACGTCAATAAGCTCCATCCTCCACTTGGATAAAGGAATAAGAGGATACCCTCTAAAGTTTAATAACATTTATTTATATCAATTAGTTATGGGATGAGTATGTTTGCTTAGTCTTCCCTACTTCTCCTCTGTAGTTTTATAATAAAAAATCAAAGTATTTTGGAATTTATTTATAACTCTAAAATCTTGAATTCTTTCATCAATATGTTTCCACCTTAGTTGATAGGCTTGGTCTACAATGACATATAAACCCCAATATTCGATGGGTGTTTACTTGCTCGACCTTCTCCTCTCCTATCCGTGTACAATAGCCTCTAAATATAGGCCTTGAACGGCTTTAAAATACTCATCTCATTTATTCAAAAAAATTAATCCCACATTGGTGTTGATAAGCTTGGTCCAAAGCGACATATCATTTGCAAAGTATCTCCTCAACTCTTTCATTCAACAACATGCCATGATTCTAATGCCAATAGGGGTGATGCCATGTTCAACCTTCTCACCTCTTCACCCACTATTACCTCTAAACACGCACCTCAAAAATCCTAATTTATTTCTTTATTAAATTGAAGTCCAGGGACATACCATAAGAAACACATCACGATCCTTATGTCAATAGGAGTGATGCCATGCTTGACCTTCCCCTCTCCCCACTGATTGCATGCACAAAAAAATTGACATAAATTGATATAGTTTTGTTATAGATTAACAAACTCCTTTATACACATATATGTAAAATGTGAAAGCATACAAAACATGTGTGAATTATTTGACAAAATATCACAACCTAAATTTAAAAAACCTAAACAAATTAAACATTGACCTCCCTTCTGACATGCCTTGCAACTCATGTACAATTGCTAGTATGATAACAAATACAAGAAGCTAGGGCCATATATAGCAGATTAAATTTTGTTGTCAAGGGCGATTAAGCTGAAAACCCTCTCAGGAATGGAGAAGGGAGGATTTGTGAATTTAAAGCCTATGTCACTGAATAATAAGAATATAATTAAAAAAGAAAAACATAAAAAATGAATATACAACCTTGGAAAGAAAAGTAGATATCCAACAAAAACAATTTTGGAAAAAAAAGAAAAACACAACAATTTTGGAAAAAAAAAGAGAAAAACAAATTTGACAAAAAAGAGGAATAAAGAAAAGTAGTCAACATTGAGAAAAACATGATGAAAAGGACAAAAAAGAGTGCCACCAACTTAAAAACTGGTAAATGGTGATTTAGCGAAGTAAGAAGGTGAAAACTGAAAACTTGAAAGGGTGCCTTTTTAATACAAATGAAGTGACATGCTTGATTAACAAGTAGGAGGATATAGGGAAATAAAGATAGGATAGGAATTCAAAAAAATAAAGATGTAGATTAGATGGCACGGGTGTCAAGGAAGATAAAAAGGGAAAAGAAACGGAAGCACAAGAGCCGAGGAAAAAGACAGATTAAAAATAAAAAGAAATTAAATAAATATGTTTATAGCCGTTAAAACCAACGAGAAGATAGGGTTGGGAAATTATAAGAAAGAGATTGGAGAGTTGAAAATTTATAAATGCACAAGTGATAATTGTATGTAAGTGCGACAAGAAGAGCTGCGAGCGAGGAAGAATTTCAGAAAGAAGAGGAATTGTGAGAAGGTGGGGAACATACTAATAGCAAGAGAGTGATGGGTAAAATTTGTGTTCTTATGTGCTTGCAGTTGTTCTCATCTCATTTGTATGTCTATAATAATTTGTGCATTCATTTCCAGCATGTTATAACTATGTTTTTAATGTAAATTTGAGTTATTATTCATCACTTATTGAGTTGGAACAAGAAGAATCCGTGTTGGCGAAGCCTAGTGTGGAATATCCACCTGGTTTACAGATCAGATTGGTATCAGAGCTGGTTTTCCTTTTTTCCGTAAAAGGTTTTCTAATACTTTCTGCAAATTTGTGTTAGTTTTTGTTCCATTTTGGTTTGACAAATTGTGTTACAGTTTTATGCCCAAGAAGCAAGTGCTTGTGGGAAGGTTGACTTGGCTCCCTTGCAAGAAAATATCTCCACCAAGAAGTGGAAGAAATAAGTGAGAAGCATGACACGCTTTGATGATGAGGTGGCCCGTACAGCTGAAGAACGACTCCATAAGTTGGAGGAGGATGTTATAAGTATTTCTCTTTCATTGAAGAAGCTCGATACATTGAGGTCCATTAATGGAGAAGCTTGGTGTTTCAACGGAGGCACTAGAAGCAAATGAGGAGGACGCTCCCAAATGTGAGAGGATTGAAGAACCACCCCATGCCAACCATGTTGCGCCTCCATTTAAGGCCGAGGCAAAGATTGAAATTCAGCCGTATGATGGAGAGGTGAATGCGGAGAGGCTAGACCATTGGCTAGCTCAGCTTGAGGTATACTTTGATTTACATCAAATTAATAAATGTTAGCGAATCTCATTTGCAAGGTTGAAGTTATCTAGACATGCATTATCTTGGTTTGAGAGTCATGTTCATTCTTTGGTTATGAAGAATCTACCACCCCTTAGTTTGTGGGAGGAATTTAAAGTTTTGATAAAGAAACAATTCTATCCTATTTTCTATGAGGAGGAAAGATCTATTGTTTGGAAATCTCTAAAACAAGAACAAGGAAAAAGTGTGCAAGATTATACTTGCGTGTTTTGGAAAATGGCGATGCAAATGGGGCAAGACACCTTTGATCGTGACATCTTAATGAAGTATGTTGGGGGAATGCATAGTCACTTGAGGAGGCTGGTGTTGCTAGATAAGCCCAAGGATCTTGATGAGGCTTGTTCTCAAGCTCATTATCTTGAGATGGATGAGGAAAAGGGGTCACCTCACTCTTAAGATGATGATAAGGAAGGTGAGTTGAATGCTACTTCTATTTCTAACAAAGAATGTGTAATGCATTGTGGGCATTGTTGGTCATATAGAGGAGACTTGTTGGAAGTTGCATCTGGAGTTGCATCCTTTCAAGAACAAGAGGGAGAAGAAAGTTATGACCTCGGTTCTAGAAAAAGAGGATGGGTGCAGCCAAGTTGGAGAAGAGAGAAAGTGCTTTACTTCTCTTCAAGGGAAAGTATGTTTGGGCACTTCTAATGATAAGGCTGCTCCACAAAAGGTGATCTTTCTAAGGTTTTCCATATTAAAGTTCAGATTAAGAAGAAAAAGGTAGATGCTCTTTTTGATTCATGTTCTCAAGAAAATTCAATTAATAGAGAGCTGGTAGATAGACTTGGGTTGGAAGTGGAAAATCATCCTAATCCTTATACATTAGGTTGGGTGAAACAAGGAGCAAAAATAAAGGTTTCCAAGCAATGTAATGTTAAGTTTGCTATCAATGAACATTCCATTGACAATGTTGTTGTGGATGTAGTACCTATGGATGCTTGTGGCATAGTCTTTGGCAGCCCCTACATGTATGAGCGTGATGCAATCTTCACGCGGAGGGAAAATGTGTATTGGTTGGTCAAGGATGGGAAAAGCTACATAATCCATTCCTATGAAGGGAAATCTCATATCTCCTTGGTAAGTTCAGCTCAAGGTAACAAGTTGAATGCTAGTGGAAAGATGTCTTTTCACCTTTTCAAAGCTAGGGGGGTTGATTGGTGTAAACTGCTGCATGCCATATCTACTAACAAGTGGCAAAAGTTTCTACTTGGGTGTTTTCTATCTGGTTGCAGTCTTCAATCATCTTTGATGGAAGGAAATTGGCCACATAAGATGGAGCAAAGAAGAGAGCACCTCCAAGAGAGGGAAAAGATGTGGGGAGGAAGTTTCCTCACATAATCAGTTCTTGAAGCTTTTAGGGACTTAAAAGCTAGAAATGGGGGAGGTGTCATCTGAAATTGGATCTCAGATATGCCCAATTCATGTAATGCACATTGTACACACTTGAAAAAATGCATTTATTGTAAAAGTCACAGTAGAACCTCTATGTTTTGATGACATATTTGGGTTCCTCTCGGAAAAATACACACTTTAAAAAAAATGACACCGAGTTTACATGCGAAAGTTTTGGCCTCTGGAAGTTAAAGGACTTCTTACTTGACACAGAACTGTCTTGGCGGTTGCGTGTCAGTGGCGACTGCACGTTTGTTGGTGGTGGTTGCATGTTCGTCACTGTTGAACACGAATTCGATATCGATGGTTGTGTGTTTGCCACTGTCGAACGTGTGTTCGACAGGTGTGGTTGTGTAAACACCTCCTGTAGAAGGCGGCGGTTCCATTTTGAGTCCGAAAAAGGTGAATTTGAAATGGTTGGAAACGTTTCAACTTCCCAAATCTATTTTTGGACTTTTTGTGTGGTTTTCTAAGGTGCAGGGAATCAATCCAGGCCTGAGGGATGTCAATTATCATCAAGAATAGGTAGAGGAGTTACAAAATAAGAATATTCCATCCATTAAGAGAAGGTTGGAAGGTCTTTGTTGGGATTCAAGCTGTTCCTAGCCAGCAGTGATGTATGGAAGTGTTGTAAAAAGAGAGAATGTCTGTAAAGTGCTAATTAAGTCTTGTACAATATTTGAAGAGAGTTTTCTTTCCATGAAAGCCATGAATATGGTAGTATGATGTACAAATTGTGAATTACATAATGAAGGGGAGTGCTATTGCCTCACCCATTGGAGTTTTTTCCCTTATTGGGTCTCCATGGTAAAATGTCTGTTCTTATGTGCTTGTAGTTGTTCTCATCTGTTTTGTATGTGTTTAATAAGTTGCACATTCATTTCCAACATGTTATAACTTTGTTTTTTATGTAAATTTGAGTTATTATTCATCACTTGTTGAGTTGGAATAAGAAGAATTTGTGTTGGTGAAGCTTAGTGTGGAATATCCACTTGGTCTACGGATCAGCTTATGACCATAGGGATAGACACACATTATGAGTTTCTTCGCTGCTAGGGGAGTTTTTTCGGCCTTGGATGTTAGGAGAGGTTCTAGTGGGAGTGCTTTACTTCCTCCTATGGTTACCCAACTTGTGCCCCTCAGCCATAGACACTTCTCGACGAGCATTATCAGATCCTGCATTGGCCCTTTCACAATGATAGGCGATGATAGAAATTATTCCTTTGTCGCAAGCATGGTCAGAGATGACCATCCAGTCTTTTAGACTTTCATCAACCCATGCTGTTTGAGGGTTCTTGCTCCCTCCACAAGGCTATTTGTATTGGTACCTTAAACACATAGGTTGGGGTTTTACTGCTTTGGGTTTACCCCTCGTTTATTTTCGACACTTTTGTTCTTTTTATTTAGTTAGTCTTTGATCCTAGGGTCCTTTTACCCTCGCACTTTCTATTGGAATGGAATATATTCTTGAGTGCCATTGACCTACTTTTGGTCATTTGTAGACATTAATATAATTTCATTTCATTTCTAACACTTTGAAGTGGTTCCTTGGTGGACCATTATAATCATGAATAGCTTCTGAAACACAATGAAAAAACATGTTACATGCTGGCTGTTTTGAGTAATTTAACTGATTAATTTAAATTACATATGCTAGGTATAAAACTTTGTATTAAGTGTTGTTTCAAACAAAATCAATCCAATTATAAGTGCTGAATTTGTAAATGCCAGGTAAATAAAACATTGCATGTATATTTGTTCAAAATTTAAAGCATAATCTGTGAATTCTCTCTTCTTAATTGAAGTCCAATGTATTAAAATCATATTATCAACAATTTATGTGTTAATAAAGTAGGGAAAGAGGTTTGTAAAGTTATGGACACTAAGCTATGTTTAGAACCCTATTCTGATCTAAAGATTTTGTCTATACAGGACTCATTTATTCGTGCAAAGAAATGGATACAGGAACTTCAAAGACAGGGTAACTATTATGTTTTCCATATTTTGTTTTGTGACTCACTTTTGTTGTAAAATTTGGATAGAATATAACTAAGAATGTGAGTTTGTGAAGCCTTGTAATATTTTGTGGCTGTGAAAGGACTCTGAAGTCTGTAGATTTGGAGCCCAATTATCTTATTGGTTTTTACCATTTGGAGTCTGTCAGTTGGTGAAGCGGATGGTGAAACTGAAACATGTATGCTATTGTTAAATATGTAGATCTTTTAAATAACTTCTTAAATCTGAATATATCCACTTTTCTTTTCAGAATGTATGCTTGAATGTAGGCTAATAGAACAATCTTGTGGCAAATGAATCTGTTGCTAAAGTGTCTGATCCTGTAGACAAGTTTTTGTCTCAGAAACATCAAATTATGGCTACAACATAGGCCCTAATGAGTTTATTACTGCCAAATACCTCAGTTCGATACCCTCATGAGAAACCGATTTTACTATCTTTCCTCATTTTTTCATGAGATTTGTTTCTAAATGTGTGAATTACCATAGTTTAACTTTAACCTGACTTCTATATCACTTTGAGAAATTGATATTACTTCGTTTCTTCATTTTCTCACGAGATAGAGAGAGGTTTTGTTTCTAAATGTGTAAATTGCGATAGTTTTAAAGTTTTAACTGATTGTTTATTGTGCAGGCACTCCAAACTTGGTGATGACACTTGCTGGAAACAAGGCTGATTTGATGGCAAAAAGGAAGGTGGAACCAGAGGTATTGGCTATATCATATTCTGCTTTTAAAAAAATATTAATGTATGAATATTTTCAAATGGCTATACTCTTGAGTGTCTAAAAAGCAAACCATAGAGACCACATATAAAGAGTTCAGAGTGTTCAAAATGTATAAAAAACAGAGTCATAGGACCAGAACTAACTATATTGATGAATCAGGCAGACTGATTCAATGCCTGGCCATAACAGAGGTAAGAAGCAGGTAATCCAATCTTTTTCCTCCAAGGGAGGTACGGGTCAAACTTTTTTCACTGAATTTTCGTCTAACTCTGCCTATAAATTTGGCTGAAAACTTGCTACTGAAGCTTAGCTTTAACAAAAGGATTCTTACCAAGAAATTTTTTATCTTCCTTGTGTTTAAGTGGCCTTTTGTGATTCATATAGGATAAGAATAACAATCACACTCAGAAAATCCAGCATGTAACACTCTGATTTTGTATGTTAACTTGGTGAATGTTTTACGTACTATTATAGCTGCTGAAATGAAGGCAAACATGTTAAGATATGTTTTGATCTTAAGAGAATGTGTTGCTAATTTGGATTCTTGCATACTGTGATTTATTACATGGGACAGCAAATATTGTACTTGTGTGTTTGCTGATGTGATGACAAATTGTCGTATACTTGCTAAACTCTCTTTGCTGATTGACAGCATACCCTAAATCAATTCCATTGATTCAAGTATGCTGAGGTCCTCTTGTGATTTCTGTGTCGATTCACACTTGAACCGGACTGAGATTGTTATGAACGTGTAGCGCCTAATTGCAGGTGTGAACAGCTAGCACGTGGATGCCAACGACAGGGGTTCGATTCTTGAACCCTGTACTGTCGAATTTGGGACCTCGTGAGGCAAGAAATGCCTGGACACGGGTGGCCTTGGCACGCGATCCAAAGGACGGAACGTCCTGCTCTGCATTAACGTGAATGTTAGTAGGGAGGCTGGATGGAAGTTGTTAGTGTTAGTGGTTAGTAGGAGTTAAAACCTAAACTAATCCTAAATCCTAACATGCACCCTACACTACTACCCTAAGTGGATTTTTAAATTCAAAAAAAAGGGGGGAGAATAAAACCTAAGGCTAAACTAAGACCTAGGTTGAAAACTATATGCAACCTAAACTAATCCTAATCTAAGGGGTGCGCAGACCCTTGGGAGGAAAGGGATAAGGATGAAGGAAGGGAATTCATTGGCATTTAATAGGCAGTCCATAAGTGGATAGTGCCAGTTTTGGCGGGGCAGGTAAGAATTAGAGGCATCTATTTAGAAATAGAGCCAAATTCAGTTTGCATGGAAATTTTGAAATTTAAAGTTCGCCAACCCAAGTGGCAATGGCGTGGGAAGTAAGGTAAAAGGCAGAGCCTTTAATGCATTGATTGTTTTCGGTCCTTGCGACCAGCTCGCCTTGGAAACAGCATGAGGGAATTTGATTTTTCATTGTTTGATTTGGTTTTGGCCGAAGTTGCTCTGCATTTGGTTTTTTGGTCTGGTTCAGTCGAACCAGCTCTTGGCATTTGACATTTTTTTGGGGATTTGGAGGCTGTTGTTAATCCTGAAGAAGGAAGGAAGTGTTGGAGAGTTTGTGCTGTTGCTGTGGAAGGAAAAACGTGGAAAACGAAGTTTTCTTCGAGTTCTGGAAGAGAGATTACAGGCATGTTAAGCCCTTTTCTTTAAAAATCCTTGCTTTGATTAAGTGTTTCATTAAAACAACCTTGCTCTTGGGTTTGGATTGTATGATTGTTGTTGAATCGATTTGATTTGGATTTTGTTGGTTCTTGCTTTCTTTCTTTTAGAAATGATAAGAAAAATGGCTTCTGGTTGCTCGGCCTTAATGTGTTTTTACACGAATCGAGTTAGAATGTGAATTATTGTAGTGATTGTTGATTGTATTGTGGAATAAAATAGACATTTTCTTCTCTGTACATGCTATATAAAGTGGAACAGGCCGTGTAATTGTTCCTTTTAGCGTAACTGTTTCCATTGAGTGTAATCGTTCCTTGCTGTTGTGTCTGGGACTGCCTTTGCATGAAAATGGAGGTTGAATATGGTTGGGTTGTGTACCATGATTTGGGTTCGTTGACCCTTGTTGTTCCTTTTCTTTTGAAATGATAAGAAATTCGTTTCTCTGTGATGTGTTTAACTACCTTGCTCTTCTTGCATAGAATACCTCCATGCTGTGTTGGTTGTTGATGATTAGACAAGGTTTCAAACTGGTTTTCTAGCAAAAAAAAGATGATAGGAAACTCTGCAGGGAGCGTTGGTCATCCTATTGCTATATGATTGTCTTTTTTCACATGAACTTGGTGATATGATAGTGAAAGTTGTGTGTGCGACTTGATGTCGATTCTGTGCTAAAGTTTTCTTGCTGAAAGAAATAGAACTTTTCTCTTCCTTCTGCTATTTCCGGATTATAAGGAATTGGCATTTGTATTTTAAAAGAATGGGCATTGGAATTTTATATAAGTGCTCGTGAAAGTTAGAAAAGAAATAGTTTCTCTTTTGAACTTATAGTATAATATACTGTTTTCTTGCTGAAGAAGGTAAGATGAATTGTGGTGTTTAAATGATGATCACTCAATCCTCTAGTTTGGATTGTTTTATGAATGCGTATTTGACTTTAAATTGCTGTGTGAAAGAAGTGATACATGGGAATTCTATCTTGTTGTTGGGTTTTCCTTAACTGTATTTGACTTACGCATTTAGCTCCCTATATGGGTTTACTTCAAAAAGAGGTATTGATAACTGAATATTGCATTCCGAAGTCTTGCATATTATTATGGACTCAACCAAAGGGGAATTCGGGCAGAATGCCTATTGGCAGTAAGCACATTTTGGGTGTTTTCTTTTCTTCTGAACAATTCTTGAAGAGTTCGAAGAAGATGATTGTTTCCTTAGTAAGGGTCAAGGACAGGAAATCTTCTCTGTTGCTTTTGAATTCTAGAGATAGCATTAGGGGCTTACTGTGCTTTATAATTCAATTTGTTGTAGGTAACAGCAATGAATAAAATGTTATTTTTAATGGGTTATGCTCATAAGATTAGGAAATCATGTGATTAATTGACTGCAGGATGGAAATACTGTTGGTCTGTTTAGTATGCAGTGAAAGAAATATGGTTTCTTTTATTATGGTAAATAAGGTATGCAGCCTTATATTGTCTGATCTTGGATGTAGATAATGTTGTACTAACCTGTTTTAGATCTTTACATGAGTCTGACTCAAATGAAGTATGGATATGGATGATCAATTCTTCCTGTTTTCATTTAAAGCTGATTATAAATGAAATTATCCTTACTGCCGGAAAGTGAATTCCGAATGGATTTTGTAAGTTTCACTCTGAACTGTTATCTTGAATTGTCTTTCGTTTGGATTCCACTGTTAGGACAGTCATGTGGAAAGAAGTAGAGATAGGAATGAATGACTTGGAGAAATTACCTTTGCTTCTTTCATTCAGTTGGAAATCTGGAATTCGTGAATAATGAATTTTATAATGCTTAGATGGAAGCAACTATATGCATTGTTGTTCGCTTTCTTGTCTGTACTTGAATGTTTTGAATTTAATATGATTCATGAACTGAAAGGAAAGTAATGAATTTATATTTCAGTTAGTTTCATCCTTTGCATTCGTTATTAATGAAAGGCGTGGAAAGGATAACTGTATGTTATATATGCAGTAAGCTACTTGTATTCCTAACTTTACAAATATTGTGAATTGATACTTGTAATGATTATGCAGAAACGGGACAACAGTTCCTTGGCTGATTGTGATGATGTTTTTGATAGTTCAGTTGTTATGCTGATCTCTCTTTTGTGCCTATTTCATGATTGATGTTTTACTGTCGTTTCATAAAAGAAGGGTTCTTTTATTGAAACAGTTAATTGAAGCACTTTATTTTAAGGATAAGTGCTTAATATACTCAGTTCATTGAACTGACCTGTGCAATTCATTTTGCAGATGGAATTTGATTAGAATGAAGACTTGGTTGTTTTCTAATGCTTTTTTATTTGATAATGACATGTAATTGTTGCTTTTATTCCTCTTCGAGGAATTGTGAAAAGAAGAAAATATATTCTTCTGTCCATGAGTTGTATGGATGTTTTGTATAAACTATGCCCAATCAGCTGGATTGGCAAATGTACAAATTATGACTTGAAATATTGAATATAATTACAAGTGTGATATTTTCAATAATTATATCAGTTTGATATTGTTGTTTAAATTGGGAATATGATGTTATTTCTTGATTTGGAATTGTTTCATTGTCCTTGGATGGATGTTGAATTGAAACTGATATCTATTCTTACTTAAATGCAACTTTTAAGTTGAAAAATGCAATTAGTTCATACTTGGGTAAAGATGAATTTTTAATTGACATTAAAAAGGATTAAGAAGAATATGATTCCATAATCAGAAGGTATTCAGGATTAGCTTGAGAGCTAAGGAATATCAATTCAACTTCGGAGTAATCGAACTTCGCTTTCAAACTCCATTAATGATCCCGTTTGATAAATTCAGAATAAAGGATATAGGATAAATATATCCATAACTAATGGACCTTAACTATATAACGTTAAGGAGAGTAAATGAATACATTTCTTGGGAATTAGGCCTCGTGTAAGCGCCTTCTAATAAGTTAGAATTCTGAATCTTGTTGCAGTTGGAAAATCTTGGCTAAGTTTAATAGGTTAAACTTATCACGTTCTTCAGTACGGACTGCTTAATCCAATGATTAAGAAATAAACCAAGTAAGGAAACGTAGCCCTTCGATACGAAGGAGAAAATACATAGCAAACTAATGGATGGTTTAGTCCCTCTTAGTTATATACAACTGCAAAGGAAACGAGGATCAAGGGATCAGCACGAATGCTAAAAGTTGATTTTAATTATTAACTCGTGGCTAAGTCACTTGAGCAGGATGTGTATTCTCGATGGGTGGATTCTGCAGGACATTGGCATACGCCAGCTACAGCAAGGTGTCTTCATGAAGACAGGGTCTTCATGACGACACAATGTTGCAACTGACATATAGCAATGCCCTCCCGAATTAAAACATTTAGAATACATAGGCTGAATGTGTAACTCTTAGTAGGGGATAGAGTATGATCAGATATACGGAGTGACTCCGGAATACTAAAGATAATTAGTCACACAAAGTCATGGGGTAACGACACCGTATGTTTGCGTATCTTTAGTTATCAGGAGTGCCTTCTTATATTCGTTCATATTCTAATTGAAAAAAAATTGTGAGTCTAAAACTGATCTTAAACGACGATGACTGGTAGGAACCAGGAAAGACCATTCTAGATAACAGGTGAAGTGAAGTGAAGGACGTATTCCGTAGATGTGTATCACATCCAAGAATATGATCATGCAAAGCATGTGAAAATCTTTGGCCAAAGTATCGCAATTGCTGGTTGCGTTGTCCTTATCACTTAATTAAGATGCAGGATGTCAGATGAATATCAGTAACAGATATTCAGATAGGCTTCTTAAATGGATCACTTCGATAACCGGGGAAGGTTATGAGAACAGATATATATAATATACTATGCATAAACAAACATGAAGGATTGGTTGTTGCCGAGTCATGAACATGAAGGATCGGTTGTTGCCGAGTCATGAAATGAAGGATCGTTGAAACTCCGAGCCATGAAAATGGAAGATCGGCAGTTCCTCGAATCATTTACAGCAGCATATAGAATCTGTTATAAGATTGAATGGCATTGAATGTGTGTTCCATATTGTAAATATGTGAACAGGGAACTTTCGTTTTAAAAAGGAATTGTGTGATCCAAACTGTGTTGTTTGGGCAGAGAACAATTATTAAAACTTGAACGTGTGTTTGAATTTTATAATTCATAACAGTGAACGTAATCAAAAAAAAAATTTCCCTTGTTCTGGTATTTTAAAATGGAGATGTTACACAGCAAGACATTATTTTTCTAACTTGAAAAGAAGAATTGTCAATACAACGACAAGAATGCTAGCGGTGGTCCAGCCCTGCAAACTGATGGTTGCGTAATTGTCCGTGGCAGTTGCATAAATGTCACTGGAAATTGTATAAATGTCAATGCCAGTCCTGCCCCCATGCAACAAGACACATTTGTGATGCTTGGAATAGGGCGTCTCTTTAACTTCTCGATGATTGGGAGTCCTTTGGTGTACAAAGGGACACCTCCAGCACTTGTATAAGTAAGAGTCTAGGGGTATGGGCTAAGCAGGAGCATAGTTACTGAATCTGGCCGGATCTGCACAAAATTAGGCTGGATCGGTTTTTCCAGGTGGCCTGGATTAATTCAGTCTGGATTGGTCCCGTGTTTTTCCAAATTTTTTTTTTCTTTTGCATGAAGAAAACACCCAACACCCTTTTATATTATTTAATATTAAATATATTAACATTTTATATTACTTTATGAAATTTTTTCTGTCTGTGTTACTTTGTGCCCATATATAATATGTATATATTCCGCATCGACTTTTTTAACTTTGTAAGAGTTCCAGATTTTTCGGATTTTTTGGCCTCAATGGATCTGTATTTCTGGACTTGGTAATTATGAACAGGAGTGTAGAAATGAGTGGGATGTAAGAATGAGATGCAGCAGCAGAGTTGAGAGAAATAATCAGCAGTAGAATGCTGATTTCTATAATCCACTGAGCTCTTTGTAAGATGAGAATAAGCAGCAAAAGGAAAAATATGTAGCGGACAGTTGAGAGCATAATTGGCAATACAGTGCCGATTTCATGCTCCATTGAGCTCTTTATAAATACCCCTTTGCTGAAGGAAGGAGGTGGCAATCAGTTAATGCTACTAACCTGGTTTTACCCACATTGGGGTTTCTAGGGTAAAATTCTGTGTTATGCATGGTTTACTTGTTTCCTCTCAGCTATTTATGGTTCTTTTATTGCTCAAACAACAGTTCATATTCTATGACTCTAATTTACACAAGTCACTGCCATTTGAAATTAATTCAAGTTGTAGCAGAAAGTATTATTTTATGATTTGCATTTAATTTCCAACAAGTGATTTGTAGAGGAAACTACAGATTGTGTTGGTTCATCCTGAGGGCAATGTGATGAAATGCTTGTTGCATATCATTTTTATTAATTTATTGGCATGTTGATTCATAGGGACATAACTTATGAGTCTCATGATTTATAGGGTTGCCGTCTTCTTTGGCAGATGGTTTAGATATTCAGAATTAGATTATACCTCTTAGATTATACCACTTAGATAATAGCAATGTTGTTTGGGGTTCACTTGGGCTGAGCTAGGAGAAGTTGACTTTATAAAATAACTGATAGCATAATCTTTTTCAGATCAGATTTGTCATTATGGTAGCCTTTTTTGCTTATGTACTTGTATGGCCAAATTGATCTAGATGCCAGGAGGTCCAGGGGAAAACACACTAAATGAGGATTTAGATGTGTTGTATGAGTATGCAGAAGCAATAATATTCAGAGAAACAGAATAGGGAAAATAATAGAGCAAGAACAGAAATTAAATTAATCTGTGTTTTGTACATGGCATATTCTCGAGTGAGATGTATTGGTGCTTATCTTCTACCTATTTGCTTTCTATCTAATGCTACATATGTGAATAAATATATTGCAAATCTGTGAAGGCATACAAACCATTATGGAAGTCTAAACGGCTGGGCTTCCATTTGCGAATCTACACCTTTCATTGGTTGAGTTGATTGACATCAGAAATTTAACAGTTGAAAAATTTGCCATGGGGTGTTGCCCTGCAAAAGGGGATTCTACCCCTCAAGCTTGCAAGGGTATGCCCTTGGCTCACTTTAGGGGCTTCATCTCTATTGGAATGGAGGAAAGTTGGCACCTTACGCCACCACATAGTGTGAGTTGCCATTAATGGTGTGGCATGTAGGCATCTGAGATACCAAAGAAATCACTAGTGAAGACCGCATAAGGTCTGGGCACGTATAGATGACACCTCGTGTAATTCACCCATATTACTTTGTGCTGCGCTAGAAGTGGGTGCGACATCTAGTGGAGATGGATTGGTGATCTTGGAGGTACCGTGAACCTCTGGAGGTGGTTTTGGAGTACTGTAGACTAGTAAAAAGGATTTGCAATTACTGCAACCTATGAGAATGGCCTTGGCGGTATCACTAGAATCACTTTTGGACGATCCTCGTGGATCACAAACACTACAACAAATTCTGCCTTTGAAAACAACAAAATGATGTCTTATAGGTATTTTTCAAATTGTGCACAGTTTGATAGGGAGATCACAATAAAAGTTATTAGTGGAAAAAAAACTACAAAAAAGAATCTCGAGCACCTTACATCAAAAGAGAAAATAGTTGGTGTTGCTTGTTATTATCATTGATCAAACTAAAGAATAATCTGATGAACTGCATACACATTATTTTCACTTACTAACAATTTCTTTTGTGCAGGTTCTCAGTGCATTAGTCTCCTGGATTGCATGTCTCAAGGATTGCACCAAGATTGCCGGCTTGTAGCATGTTGTGGGATATCATTGTCACTTACCCTTCTTATGACCATTGTACCATTACTTTATACCTATGTAATATGTACTAACTCCTTACAACACTGTCAATTATACCTCTGTGCTAACTACTTACAATACTGTCAATTATACCTCTGTGCTAACTCCTTACAACACCGTCAAATCACCTTTCCACCTGCAGTAATTATCTTCCTTTATCCTCCTTACCCCTCCTCGTCCTCAACCTTTTCATGTTTTTCTTGTAGGCGACTTCATCGACTCGATCAATAAAGTTTTATAGAACCCTTTCTTAGCCGATGACATCGGCTAGTCCGATGATTTTGTCTAAGATTGAGTTATGACTCTAGATTATATGTCCATATAAAGGATTCCTTATAAGTTCTCAAAAATCATCTTTGAACAATCCATGTTGTTTCATTCGCAAATCTTCCCTTAAAGGTTTAAGAGGTTTAGGGTTAGTGGAGCTTACACTTGGAGATCATCATTGGAAAATTGGGTCCAAGGAGGGAGATTAATGCAATGACGGTGTCCACTCAAAAAGTATCTCTATCCTATACTCTTTCCTCTATTTAGTTGATGATTGCTCATATGTATCATGTATTAGATAAGATAGTTTGGCATGTTCTTATCTCTTACATTATAATTCTTTATATTATAGCTCTTGCTTACCGCCAATGACATTGCACAACCTTTAGTTAATTCTTTCTTATTACCATTAGCTCTTGCTTTGGCCTAGAGGCCTAAGATCTAGTTAATCCCTACATCTCATTAGGTGTAGATTCCCATTTTAGACCTTTTTGCAACCCCACACACACATGCCTTTGGTTATATCTTTGTATTTATGTTGGCTCTAGTATGGTCTTCTACTTTATTCTAATGTAGAGAGAGGATCCTTGGATCATATTAGTTACATACTTTTTGGTGAACCCAATGTGAATCTTACTCCACCATTGATTGAGTCATTCTCATGTCTTTCTTTTCCTAGCTTCGTAGCATTGTCAATTTCCAGACATACCTTGCTCGCAACATTTCATTTTAAGGTTAATGTTTTTGCACTAGGTAGCTGGGATGTGGTACGGTTTGGGTATGGGTACGGGGATCTGGTATGTTGGTACAACAATTTTTTTGGGGGCCCATGTATGACACTTGGGTACAACTGCACAATATATATATATAAAATATTTAAATATAACCAAATAAGCAAAATTTTAACCATATACATGAATAAAGTAAACAAAATAAGTGAAATAGCCACAAAACATATTGATAATTCAATGCATTTTGTCATGATATTCATTGATCAAACTTAGAACAAGTACATTGTTCAAATGTTACGATGTATACACAAAAATTAAAATAAATCAGCATACTCATAGTTTAATTATAATTATAATCATAATCAAATGGCACACCTCCAATGTCTTTAACAAGAGCACCATCATCATCACGCGGTTTAGTAGAACCACAAGCATTAGGAGTAGAACCACAAGCATTAACAGTGCTGCTCCCACTAGCTACACCATGCAGGTCGTGCAAAGTACACCCTAGCTCCGGGTCTAGCAATGAAAGCTGGCCGATGGAAGCATATCCAAGTCCGAAGTCTTTGGGTCTTTATCCCAACACTTTGTTGGCCCTTGCTTGTACTCATCCTTCTTGTGTGATAAAAGACGCTTGTTAGAATGCACAAAGACCAAATCCTCCACCTTTTTTGCTCCTAGCTTGTTGCAGTTAAGTGAGTGGATACAGTATGTACCCCAGTTCCGCTCAGCTGAAGAACTTGCAACTTGTTGAGGCAAGCCACAAAGTCAATACAAAATTAAAATTTTAAATTTATAAAACTAAAAACTGAAAAACTTAAAGAAAGAGAGTTAAAGAAAAACTGAAAAACTTAAAGAGAGTTAAAAAATTAAAATCTTACCTGTGATAAAACTTTTATTGCAAGTGGCATGAGGTAGGTGTATGCTTGCCCATGGAGGTACCACCACGAATAAGTGTCCATATTCTATTTGTCATGAAGAGCGGTAACGGAATGATCTCGAGAAGATATGAAATTCACAAACTCGTCTCTAACCAAGTCTTCTACTTTTGGATATGGGAAGAGTCAAGCAAATGCCACCTTATACCCCTCTCTAAGTCAACATCCCGATATGGTGGGACCCTCTTGGGCAAAGAAAGGATCTCCGCACTATAGTATTTTGGAGTCGAGAAAAAAACAAAAAGATGCAATTGGGTGGTTATGTTGTTCCACCTTTCAATGAGATGCAACTACGCTTCCTTAAAGAAACTCTCTGTAGGATCTTGCTCTTTGGCATTTATGATGGTCTTAATTGACTTGATCATCTAGTTGATTCCATCATAAATCTCACCCAAACATGGATGATCCATATCAACAAATCACAACATACTCATGATGTGCTCGGTAAAACTGAGAAAGTACTCCATACGATCCCACCATGTGTCATCGATGATCAACAGTTTCACATTTCTGGCCCTCTCATTGTTTGCCTATCTCCATACACCCTAAGGTCGCTGATAACCATGCCGCTTAATGCTGCTCTCACCTTCACAAGTCGCCTCTAGAAAAGCGTGTGTGAGGAAAATCGAGTCTCAACAACCTAATAAGAAATTATAACAAATAAAATTAAGACGAGCAAAACTTTCAAAAATTAAAATTCTACAAATTACAAACAAATTTATTTTCATGAATTTATTTTAAATAATTAAAAAAAAACTAATTGTTACCTTTAACAACTGCAATGTCAAGAATCTTCAGAAGATGGCTTGGTACATGTGGTGGTTGTTGACGAACATTTGGATCTCACTCGCTTCCTCATAGACTTGTTTGATCCAAGGAATTTTTGTGCCCTATTTTTGTAACATTAAGTCGAGGGAATGAATAACACAAGGTGTTTAAAATGTGTCCGTACCTTTCCTCAACCAATAACCCTGCAACTTTGCAATTTTTTGCATTATTTGTTATAACTTGAACAATGTTTTGGGGCCCCATTGCCTCAATGAACTCTATGAGGATGTTGGCAATGAATTGGGCATCCATGACCTTCCCCTCACAATCAATAGCCTTCAGAAACATTGCCCCTTTAGGGCACAGTGCAACCACATTGATCAACGACCTATTTGCCGTATCTTTCCATCCATTGGAAATGGACACCCTTATTTCGACCCATTAATCCTTGATGGGTTGCAATGCCTCTTCAACTTGTTTTCTATCTTTTGACAATAAGGTGGTGCACACCTTTTCATACCCTGGGCTAGTGTACCTTTTAGGAGCTTCATTAATAATCTCAACATATCTTGTCAATAAGGCGATCTAACAACATTAAAAGGGACACCACATGCGTAAATAAAATGCCCGATACTTTGGTCGGCTATGTTTTCGAAGTGGAATGCCCTTTCCTATGGGCCTACATCTTTTGTTCTTTCGTGAGAAAGGGGTGAATCCTCTTCCCCTTTGAACGCAATGGGTGTAGATAAAAATGGGTGATATGGAGGCACAACATTGGCAAATGAAGTAAAATGTGGCTTGCTACCCGATCTCCGTTTGTTTCCATTGGATGCTTGGATTTTAGGGCAATTGCTACATTCACATCTTGCTCTTTGATGTATGTGAGGGTTTGTGCACAAGGCAACCCCTTTCCATCCAGCCCTTCACATGCTCTGATTCCTTGGCCAACAACTCCGCGCAAATGGTATTTCACTTGACTGTAGGAGCTCTTGAATTGCATTTTACATTCTAAGCAAATCTAAACAAATCCCCCTCCACCTGGCAATTGTTCTATTTGTGTGACATGCCTCCAAAGGGGCAAGCATGGATTGAATTTGAAGTGGAGACTTTTGATACGTTGGCCCACAAAACTAGAAATCATAGCCATTTTAGTTACATATTGCATTAAAAAATGAAGTGTTGAAAGAATGTTTAAAAATTAAAAGTATAAACTTAAAACAATCACAAAAAATTGAAAACAATTACAAAATAATAAATACAAAGTAAAAAAAAAAAAAAAAAAACCACAGAGTACTTACCTTAAATCACAAAACGTCTTTGTTGCAAGCTCTTTCAACTCCTTGGCACTTGTTGCAAGCTCCTTGAACTGTATGGTACTTGTAATCAGCCCTAAGCAATTGAAAATTAGAAAAAATATGAAGGTGAGAGTCTAAATGTGCAATGAGAGGTAAGTATACAAATGTGAGGTTAATATGTTGTTGAAAAACATTTGGGAACATGTGCTAGGGTTTAGGATTATTTTAATGTTAATTTTTTTGGATTTGACCTTTTTTGACCAAAAAAATGAGAACAAATTATACAAATCGTTGCTTTTTCTATGGGATTGCAACGGTTACGACTAGGGTATGTCTAGTTGTACTCAGGTACGTCTTGGGACGTGCCCAAATGTACTTGGGTACAACTAGATGAATCCTAGGTGCACCATCCACAAACCAGACCTGTACCCCATACCAATTACGAACCGAACCCGTACCCAGGGTCTGTATTGATGTACCTAGTAACGTAGTTTTTCCACTGAAATGTCTGATCTAATGCTATTAATAGTTTAGGCATAATGTGAAATGTATTAAAGTGGAGGACACACAACTTGCCCTTTTTGGCCTAAAATTTCGCTGTAAGTTAGATATTTGTTGGCTCTTGAAATTGTCACATGCGCCCAAAAGCACCAAATGGACTGGGGTCTTGGCAGTAACAATGGGAATGTCCCCAAGTTGTAGCACCTTGGATCCTTAGGATAGACCTCTGGACAAGGCCGACTTCCTATCTCTAAGTTATCCTAATGCCTACACTACCTCTAGTCTAAGCTAACAAATTCAAGGGGAAATGAAAGACAGAAAGCAATTGAAAAGAAGTGATACACCAAAAAGTAGGGATCACTCTCCTTATAGTGAGGCAAGAGGAAAGAGGACAAAACACAACTTCAAAGGGAAGATACAAGCCACAATTAACTTTGCATTTAAATTTGACTAATTTTGTGCATTAATGACACAGTGCATTGAAAACATGCAGTTATACCTACACACAATATATCACACAAGAGAGGAAGGAAAGAGAGAAGTAACACAACTAAGAGGGCAGATATAAGCCGCAACAACAACATATTAATGTTTTAAGAGATGCACAACTTGCTGCAAAAGTGAAAGAGGCACTGGGTTCATCACACAAGTCTAAAAATATAGGTCCGAATACCAAAATGCTCATAAACCCAAAAGTGCAGAGTAGCTTTGCAATAAAATGGGGCATCCTGATTACAATATGCATGGTTGCATTTATAGAAAAGGAGAAGTGAGAAGGGGGAAGGGAAAGAAAGAGATAAGAGGATCAAGAATATGCTGAAGAATATCTCATTTCTCATGTCTATCCCCTTCACAATGATCATGAAACTCTAAAAGATGCTCAACTCAAAATATCTGAATAAAAATTGCCTCAAAGTGCATTCTAGAATATTTACCTAGTTGAGACAAATATGCTCGATCGAGAAAGATCACCACTAACAGTCATGATTCGAACACAGAGGGAAAATGGCAGCTGACACTTATGATTGGAAATTATTCTCAAAACACGGTAGATGGCAACCTAAAGTCATTCCCTACAGGTAGTGTTTCTCAAGAGATTTCCAACGAGATCGATCTCGCTTGATTTGGTGGTCTTGTTAGGAATATTTAGTGTTCACATGGGTTGGGTGAATATTATTAATATGTGTATGTGAGTAATAATATATGAGTTGTCATAAACTTCTTGTATTAGAATAGGGAGTGAGATATATTAGTATTAGTTTGGTTGTTGAACCAAATCACTAGAATAGGTGATAGTCTAGATTGCCCTGAAACGCTTGTGCCCCTCTCGTACCAGGCCTGATATGTACTTGGTATGGTACCGGTATACTGTGGGTACGTACCTACAAGTCCCAGGTACAATCTGTGTACAGATTTTTATACTCGAGACGTAGCCACAACGTACCAGCCCAAAAAAACGTCTTTTTTAACATAAAACTTCAAAAAATTAAAAAATAAAACATCCTAACTTAAAACTAAAGTAACCTAAACCTAATTTAACCCTAAAAGCCCCCCCGAAAAACCTATTTATACACCCAACCCCTCTTGTTTACTCACACGCTCATATTTTGCTATTTTGCAAAGTTTGAGCTTGAAGGAGAGAGAGCTTGAAGGAGAGAGAGAGGAGAAGGATCAACTACAAGTCTTCAAACAAGGAGGATTATTTTCTGGTATTTTCATGCATTCTTTTCTTGTTAAAATCTTTTGATCAATGTTTTGTATGTAATAATCAAACTAATATGTGATCAATGATCATGAATGATGTGTTTCATGATCTATTTTATTTTTAATATAATATATTTATTTAGTTTACGTTTTTTAAAATGTTAATTAATTTATTCATATTTAAACTTTAGTATTGAAGTTCTATTTTATTAAACGTCTACCCTTTGTGTATGCTCTCACCTTGCACCATTTATGACAAACTTGGTGATTAGAATCTAGATTGACATGTAGGGCTAACTGTTTAATTTTTAAAATCAGTTATTTGTTCGTTTTTTATTTGAAAGTTTTGAATTAAATTCATTAAAAACTTAAACGTTTACCCTCTGTGTATGCTCTCACCTCGCACCATTTATGGCAAACTTGGTGATCAGAATCAAAGATTGACGTGTAGGCCCTAGGGTTTAACTTTTTTTTAATTAGTAATGTGTTCATTTTTTATTTTTTAAATTTTAAATTGAATTCATTAAAAACTTAAACGTCTACCCTTTGTGTATGCTCTCATCTCGCACCATATATAGCAAACTTGGTGATCAAAATTAGAGATTGATGTGTATGGGATAACAAATTAATTGTTTAATTTTTATTTGTTGTTTTTAATTAAATTATTTAGCAATGTTTTAAAAAATATCTCTTATTATAGGTTAAAACAAATTAAACCTATAGTCATGGCATCCAGTTCAGCTTCAGGGGGCATGGGGAAGGAAGCAATGTGGGAGGAACACAAGGAAATGTTCCAAGTGGCCTGATAGCGAAAATGGATCCTCATTCTCCTTTATGGAGGCATGTGGAAGTGTTAGAACTCATTGCCGGCGGTGGTGTCCATGTTTGGACATGCCCCTATTGTGGCACCACATTTAAATCCTCGTATACCCATTTGAAATTTCATCTAACTGCGGTATCGGGGACGGGCATTAAAACATGTAAGGTGGAGAAGAATACAATAGCTATGTACTTAAGAGAGCAAGAGGAGACGAACTTTGAAATTGCAAGAACTCGTTCAAAAAGCATTTCTTTGCAGCAAAGGACTATGGGAAAACCACCAATACCACCACCATCATTCCATCCATTCATTGATAGTAATGCTGAAACTGTTTCAGTTGAAACTCGTTTTGATGAAGATACCCCATCAAGAAAGAGAACAAAAGGGCCTTTAGAAAAATCATTCAACATTGAGAAGAGAGAAATCGTAGATGAATTGGTGGCTTGGTGTATTTATGCATGTGGGCTACCATTCAATGTCTCGAGATTACCATATTGGCAGCAAATGGTGAGAGGCATTAATGAGGCACCACAGGGGTATACAAGCCCCAACTATAAAAAGGTTCACACTTCTTTTTGGCAAAAGAAGTGCAACACATACAAACATCTTTACAGCCAATTAGAGATTCTGGAAGGATTTAGGAGTGTCTATTATCTCAGATGGATGGAAAGACTCCTGAAACAAACCTCTCATCAACATTATTGCAGTAAGCCCTAAAGGGGCAATGTTTCTGAAGGATGTTGATTGTGAGGGGGAAATAAAAGATGCCCAATTCATTGCAAACATTCTAATTGAGGCTATTGAGTCAGTGGGACCTCATAACGTTGTCCAAGTCAGTAGGGTTGATAGTAGAGGGTAGGTATGAGCACATATTTTGGACACCATGTGCAATAGACTGCCTGAATCTGATGCTGCAGAAGATTGGGAATATCACATGGATTGAGGAAATCTACATGGAGGCAAACGAGATTCAGATTTTTGTCACCAACCATCACATGTCTCAAGCCATTTTCAGAAGATTCTCAAAGTTGGAGTTGTTGAAGGTAAAGGAACAACTCATGAGTCATAAGTTTTACTTCTAAGTTTTTAATTTTAATATTTAATTTTAAATCAATTTCAATTTGTGTTGTTATTGAATTGTTTCCATTCCTTTTTAATAGGTTGCTGAGACTAGGTTTGCCTCTCACACACTCGTCTTGAGACAACTTGTGAAGGTGAAACATGCTTTGAGTAGCATGGTGATTGACAATGTTTTGACCGTCTGGAGGAAAGCAAATACAGAGAAAGCCCAAAGGATAAAGGCATGGATCCTTGATGATCATTGGTGGGCAAAAGTTGAGTATTTATTGAGTTTCACGGAGTCCGTTCTAAGTATGATCAGATTTGTAGACAAAGATAGTGCTTGCATTAGAGAAATTTATGATGGCATTGACTCCATGCTTGAGAAAATAAAAGATATCATACAAGCCAAAGAGTAGGACTTTGAGGAAAAGTTTTATAATGAAGTAAAAAACGTGGTCATGAAAAGGTGGAACAAAATGACCACCCCATTACATCTCCTTGCTTATGCCTTAAATCCCAAATATTACAACAATGAAATAGTTGGGTTACCTGGTAGGCAGCGACTATATGATGACCAAGAGGTTCCAAATGGGAAGAGGGCAACATTTAGGATGTTGTTCCCTGATCCACCTATATCTAGTGCAGTCCACAATGAGATGGGGATGTTTATATTTGGAGAAGGTAGCATGGGAGAGGTAGAGGTTCTTTGTGACAAGACCACCTTGACTTCCATTAAGTGGTGGGTTGTATATGGCCATGATGCCAAGTACATACGATCTATTGTGATCAAATTGCTTTCATAGTTATGAAGTTTGTGACTTGTTATTTGAAATTCTAATTACCAATTAAGAATTAAAATGTAAGATGATAGCATTCCTTTTAGTTTTTGTATATTAATAATACTTTATTTTTGTGACAAGTGGCTAATAATTCTTTTGGAGAGTGAAACTGGAGTACTTATGACTTCATCCACTCAGCCAAACGCACCATGTTGGCATCCAAGAAGGTTGAGGATCTAGTATACGTACATTCCAACTTGCGCCTCGTAACGCATAAGACGAAAAATTATACTAGAGGTCCTAACAAGCTTTGGGACATTAAACTTGAAACCACAGACTTTAAAGCTTCTGTTGCTTGTATGTCTAATGTTTCACGACTTGGCATTGATGACAAACTTCCAGGGAGCCCTTCACAAGGGTTCGAAAGTGGAGCTAGTGCGAGTGGAGCTGCAAGTGCCATCCATGAAGATGATTTTGAGGATCATCTAGATGATATGTTCTAGGCTTTTAGCTTTTAGGCCTAAGAAACTGAAAGTGAAGCAAGTTGAGAAGTTGAATGTATTAAGTTTTGAACATTATGAATCAATACAAAGTCAAGTCTCAATTCTCAAAGTATTGGAAATCTGTGTTCATGTTCTATGAATGATTGTATGAGTATTAAATTTCAATAAGTATGCAATGTATGAGTATTAAATTTCAGTAAGTATGCAAATGCTTCTTTAACTTTATAATTTCACACACACACACACACACACACACACATAAAACGTACCCAATAGTGTACCGTACCTGAAGTTTTTAAAATTTTTTCGTATTAGCGTACCGTACTTGTACTCGTACTGAAACAGTCTAGGTGATAGTTGTGGGATTGGCTTGATTCCTTGATAAGGAGATCTAAAGCCTATAAATGTGCAATGTCCTGTATGATTGAATATTGAGCAGAATATTATTGCTGGAGATTGATTATTGAGTGCATTCAAAGCTGTTTCTGTAAGTTTATTTGTTAAAACTCTGAACCAAAATCACATTTGGTATCAGAACAGGTTTTGTGTACATCATGGAGCCTTGAAATTGGGAGGGGGCAAATTATTTGTGCTATTGCTCTTGTGTTTAAAAAATATTAATTTGAGAGTTAAGATTAATTATTTTTTTAAAGTTTGAGTCTCAGGAGATTATCAAAGTATTTATCAAATTGTCGTGTTGGAAATTCCGTACATGCATTGATGATCTTTGTAATTTTAGATTAATTCTTGCTTGACCGAGTATAATTGTGAGATCATGCATGTTATCTTGTCTCTTGGCTTGGTTTGGCGTTGATTCCTTTAACTCTTCGCGGGTCAAGATTATTCCATGAGATATAATTTCATTCTCTATTGCCTCAGACCGGTTTATAAAATCAAAGAAGTGTGGGAAGAGAGGTGTATTGTACAATATTTGCCTGAGTGGATATTGTCTGACTGCATGCATAAGTTGTAAAATGCATTCTTCACGCCTTTCTTACCAACACCACGTGGAGATAGGTAAGAGGCACCCATATTATTTGCATGGCTACTGTGCATGAGGAAGACGTCAAGGTGTTGGTGGAGGACGATTTTTTGGTCTAAAAACATATAGCATAAACAAGAAGGGGTGGAAGAGGATTCCTGGTCAGTCAGGACCTACAATGCCTATAATACCAGACTTGAGCTACTTGATAACTGCCATATTGATAAAATTAAGGTGGAATTGATGTTATGCGTTTGTGCATAGAGCCTCAGGTTTGTGTTTTGCTCTGATGTATTGTCTCCCGTACTACGTATTTCATTAGCAAAGAGAGTGATTTGCTTTAGTTCAGGCACAAAGGCTGTAGATCTTAGATTGCTATTCCTCGTATTATATTGGAATTCGAATCCTTTGCATCATATTCCGTCCTTACCTACTTCAAATTGCACAACCCGTAGTCATCATAAAAAAGGTATGGTTTAATTTTGGAGCTGCACTGGTTAATAGTGGTATTCTATTAATAGATATATCAGTTGTCATATCTAAATATGGGTCGAATCCTTCAAGTATAGTCTTGTTAAATCTTGTATTTGCCGTATCTCATTTCTACCCATTACCACCTAGTCATCAACTCATAATCTTGGATTCCTCCCTTGGACCATTATTCTTAAGATATATTGATAAGATAAGATAAATATATTAATGTCCAACAAGTGACAATGTTACCAAAATATTGTGTAACATTATTAAATAAAATGTAATATTATTAATAATGAGTTTATAGAACTCATATTAATCATATAGTTGTAATAGTTTTATTATTGGTGATTTGTGAGAAAAACTCATGTAGCTATTTTAGTGTGAGAGATATCCTAGAGATTAGCCAGAGATATCTTAGGGATAAGTTTGAGAGATTGTAGGGATTGGAGAGAGATATGTGGGTTATTGAGGATTGATGTTGATTCCTTATATAAGGAGAACATCCTCCTATATAATGTAAACTCCATCTATGTAAAAAATCTCGAATGAATTGAAGAAAATATTATTATTTCTGTGTTAATCTTGTGTAAAGCTCCTGCATTTTGTATCAACCACCAAAGTAGGTTGAAGGGACTGAAGAAAAGTGCGAGCACTGATACAAGGTGGGAAAACCAAAGAGTTCCCGAAAAAGAGGAAAAACAAAAGCCAAAAGAGGTGGCCAATAGGAAGAAGAAATCACACGCACCCAAAATGGGGGTGGAAGAACAAGTGAGAGGAAGAAAGAGGGAAAGATGATCAAGAAGAAGAAAAGAGGAAGGCCCATCAGGGGATGTAAGATCCAACTCTCCTAACATCTAAGGCCGACTGGAAGAAGTTGAGGATAAAATGCCGACTAGCCGAAGAGAGAGGCTGTTTATTATGCCGTTGTCTGGATATAGTATTATCCCTCCGATGTCTGGTGGGTCTCGTCTGTCTCCTGAGGCCAGGCCTAGTATGGGCATGTCTATGATGACTTGGGGAACTATGGATGGTTTCCCTAGGCCGAACCAACCTAGAGGAAGAAGCGGGGCCAGTCTCACAAGGGCGCTTAATGCCTCTCTTCTGGTAAAACTGTGAAGAAAGAAGTGATCCGCTGGGTAGAATCTAGCCTAGGATGTGGCTAAAGAGTGTGCTCATGAAGCTTCAAAGCCTCCTGTAAGTATAAACCCAGACACCTTTGATCCTCAACCTTGAAGAAGTCAGAAAGATCTTACGTCCTCCTAAATAAACAATGAACTTTCCCTCTGATCTTGTAGTAAATGGGGCACCGAAAGATGAACTGTGTTTCCGTCTCGGTCTCCTAGAGGCTACACAACTGGCAGATCCTATCCAAACGATCAAGGTGGTGATCTGTCTCATAATGAAATCTATGGGAACCAACCCTGAACTGACCAAGGGGAATGCAAAGGGCATGCATCCAATGTTGAAGTGTACAGTGAGAGAAATAATGAGACTGTCCCTCAGCTCTAAAAAATGCTCAGCATAAAAGGCCATCTTGGGACGTAAATCCCCCTGAGGGTTTACCCAAGTGGTATGTATGAACTGCCTATAAATATCCTCTCTGATGATCATGTTCATCTCTTGTTTTGTAGGCAGAAGGTGGCTTGGTGTGTACAAGGAGTACTGAAAAGGTGGAATATGGTATGCCAATTGCCCCCAAAAGTTCGAAGACCTCAACATACCAACCGCGACGTGGATGAGGGGAGTTTGAAAGAGAAATAACCTTATAAGAATAGTATGCCAAGTATGGGTACTTGTCCCACCCCTTGGCAGAGTCCGTGAAATCTCGAATGTTGTGCAAGAAAGAAACCAAATCAAATATGGTCTCCAGTCTGAAAGGACGGGCTCCAAACTCTGCCATTATAATGTGTTGGGGTACTGATTGCTTACACTTGATGAAGCGGCGAAGGATAAGAGTCTGGACCCTCTCAATGGAAGCCTAGTCAGTACCCAACAAAGAGGGTCCCCAAGCAATAGATACATAGAGGACCGTGGGTCTGATGAGGGAGTCCATGAGGGACATTTTGGAGATGTCTTGAAAGTGATGGCAGAAGCACCGTCTCTCAAGAAGAACTAAGGACCCATAGCCCTTGTTGACTCAAGGTTGGAGAGCCTGTCTCAAACTGAAATGAGGGCCTGAAAATAGAATCCCCAAATAGGTATAAGAGTTGGTGATCTCAATCTCCTCACCTCTGAAGAAGAAATGGAGATGCGAGGTCTTCAAACCATTGAAGACCATAACCTTGGTTTTACCAAGGTTAACTATCAACTGTCGAAGATCACAAAACAAGGCCAAGGCATCGAGTTGTCTTTGTAAGCATTTTAGAGAACAAGCTAGAAGAACCACATTATTTGCAAAAAGAAGAATGGATATCAAAACTTGGTGCAGGAGGTACCCATCACTTTCCTTGAAGATGCTCATGGAGTTACCTAAGACTCCGGGATGGGGTTTCTCGTAGGGATGTTTTTTTTTGAAAATTTGGGGATGACGGGGGGACGACTTAATAAAAAATATATATATTTATTAATTTTACAAATATAACATGAATAATTCAATAAACTAAGACTTGAAATTGAAAGTTTGAAGGTTGAAACCATTAATGATTAATCCAATTATTCATCACATAAGCCAAGGCTGAAAAAGCTGACTCACGTGGCATATTAAATGTGCAAAGGCTTCAACATGAACAATTCACAAGAGCTAACAGTAGAAAATTCGACGAGCGAGTCATACGTGCCTCCTCAATGATCAACATGAGAAGAGTACACCTATATATGGTCATGCAGTATTATGTGATCAGGTCGAAAGCCATACTTGCGCCCTAGTACATCTATCATGTATCTGACATTACATAACTCCTCAAATAATTGACATAGTGACAACTCATTAAGCACTATCAGATCCCTACTGAGAGGAACACTTGTGAATCAGTATTCACTAGAAGTATTCTTTTAAATTTAACACTTAATCTGCATATGCAAAGTAGATCATCAACTAATCAATCCTTGCACAGTGATCTATCATCAATCTGCCTTGAATCCTCAGGAACGCAAAGCAAGTCCCACCGCAATGCAAATAGGGTCACAAATTGTACGTAGGAAACCCTTGCGATCCAGGAGATGCAAGGCACTATGTAGAACAATACAAGTTTCTTTGCTATATTAGAGGTCAAATCTGTTCCTGTTAAGAGCATCCAACCATACGGGAGACACCAATTCCTCAAATTACAATTTTGTAGGCACCAAAAATATGAGAAAGCACCAGACCCCTTTTTGAATAACCAGTCAACGTCAGCAATCTTGACACCGATCTCTTGGAATACGAATCGCCACCAACTAACTGGGCTCTCTTACGAAAACCAAACTCTGGTCCTGTCTATCTTTGCTGATGTTGCTACTAGCCATCAACAGGTGATAGAACACTTCTTTTACTAACTCAGATCAGCTGTGACTTTTCTTGAACAAAACTGCTGCATCAAAATATTTTTCTTAAGGTATTTCAAGAAACTCTTCACATCACCTCATAAATCTACTGGGACAACTCTGTCAGGCCTCTCAACATAGCACTTCGGATTTAGTGCATCTGCAACCTTTACTTCTGTATTTTTCAGTGTTCGAATTTCATACCCTTTCTCCGCTCAATGATAGGTCTGAATCCTGGTGATGGTAGAAGTCCAAGGTCGCACCCTTTTGCCCGAACAAGCCTCCTTCATCTGGCCAACCGACACTCCCTTATCGATACATTTATATTTAATCAACCATCTTTTAGGGCTTGTAATAATGCCCATAATTTATCACACTGAAACCGAAGATACTATGAATGTGATATATCTCACATCTATCTAAAATGTTTCTTTCACCATAATTGCTTTCACCTTCTTCCCCTATTCTGTCTTGGACCCATCCCACCTAAACCACTCTAATGTCATGACCATACATTGTAATGATTCTTACAACTCAACCATTCTATCCAGCAAAATAAAGTATGATGCAAAACGTGTGTCCAATGGCTTGAGGAATTCCTTCCTCGAAAAGCTACAAAAGAGTGCCAACGATGTATGGTGGTTGTAGATGAACATCTGCACATCTCTAGCATCAACCACTACATTTTTGACCCAATCAATTTTTCCAATAGCTTTTAGTGCATTGTTCATGGCATGCACACAACATGGGGTCCAAAATATATGTCGGTAATGAGCCTCAACAAGTTTGTCTGCTGCCCTGGACACATAAGCATCTGAGATAACTTGCACAACGTTGGCGGGGCCAACCTCCTCAATGGCATCTCGCAAAATGGTGAATTGGAACTCTGCATCCTTCTTTCCTAAACAATCAACTGCCCTAAAAAAGTAAGGACCCTCTCTGCATGAAACAATGATATTTATGAGTGGGTGGTGTCTGATATCTGTCCACCCATCTATGATGATGCTGCAACTGTGAGAGACCAATGTGCACCTCATTTCCTCCATTAGTAAATTAACCTTGGAATAGTTCCTATCCAAGATTGTGGTTCTCAACTTAGTGTCTCCTAGGGGCACATAACTCACACATGCTTTGGCTACCTTAGCCATAACCTCCTTGTAGTAAGGAGAGTGAGCAACACGAAATGGAATGTCAGTGGCAAAAAATAATTTTCCAATGGCATCATCAGCCTCTTCTCTAGCCTTTGTGTCATACATGTCAACAACTGGATTGGAGGCCACAACCTTCCTTTTCCCCCTACAACTACCAAAAGCATCCACTTTAGACACCTCATAAGATGCACCTACAGTATTTGAGAAACCACTGCCAGTATTAGTTCTCAGAGAAGAAGGGGTGCCACTAACATGACAGGCATGAACTTCTGGAACATTTTCTACCATATCTCCATTATACAGCCCCACCATTTCTAACCTCTCTTCAAGTGATAGCTGTCCACACATGCCTACACCTTTCCCTGGGATGTGCAATAAATGTGCATTTAACCTAGTAATGCTTCTTGACCAAGATAACGAGCATATGTTGCATTTCCATGTTTTAGTGCCCTCTGAAATGTTTGATCTAGGACCCTGAATAATTTGACCAAATTGTTTCAAAGGCTTTTTCTTATCAATAGGTCCCTTAACATACTTTTTCAACATTGTGTAGGGGCAACTGAACTTGTCCACACTCCCCTATGAACTAGTAGCATTAGGTGTTTCTGTTCCTTCTCCTTGCACACCCATCTCATCACCCATTTCAACCTCACATTCAACTTCATAATCACTATCTGAACTCATTTTGCAGCTGCAATAATTAAAAAATAAAACAATATAACTATACAATACAATAAAACAATGAATACACTTTAAAAAAAAACAATGAATACATTTAAATTTTTTAAAAAACAAGCATTAAAAATGCCCTCCCTTTATGATTTATCTCATTCCTTCACTTGCTAATCCAAATAGGGAAAAAAATACAAGCAATTCCTTCAATTTCAAGTTTCAACTTTGCATTTGGAATTTTTAAATAAAAAAAACAAAGAATTGTTGTAATGTATGTACATACCTCTTCATCAATATGCTCGAATTTTAATCCTTGCTCCTTGCTCCCCTTCTCTTTCTTTTTACTCTTGCTCTCGAGTCTTTGCTTTGTGTCATTATAGATGAATTGTGAGATGTTCTTTTTACGAGTTGTATTTTGATGAGTTTCAGGGTTAGGGATGTCGTAAAACGGTATAAAGTACTAAAAGTAAGATACCAACAACAAAACCTAATTTTAAAACGTTTTTGACTCCTCCTTTACATTAAGGAGCGGGTTGGGTCAAACGCTTGCTTATAACGTAACTCTTATTGGATTTGAAAATAATGGTCATTTTCATGGAGACGTCCTGTCCCCGTCCCTGGAAGGTATATTTCCGAAATTGTTAACAAAAGTGAAGACCTTGTGCTTGCAACGCTTAGGGACTGAGAGTATGAACTTTTGGGGAACAGACTTTAGCATTCATAGAATGGAGATTGTTGGCTAGATTTTCTGCATTGCACAAAACCTAGGCAGTCATGAGATAAATCTCCCTCATTTTACCGGTGGGGCTCCCGTGTCAGATTTGTCAATTAAAGTATGCTAATATCTAAATGGGGTTTTACTTTAACTATTCAGTTCATGAATCATAACTGAACAGTTCTGCAGCAAGTAAGCAGCTGTTTAAAGAAAGGAAATATTTATAGAAGAGAGGAAAGGGAATTATATCAACACAGAGAAGAAATGGGGAAGATGTGCATCCCAATCAATAGATAGCAGAGTTGATTGTATGCACATAGAAGAAACCAATAGATATAAACACAGAATTCTAAGCAAAGGTAGCTCTAGATCTAGATCTAGATCTGAAATAACACAAAGTTCTATTAAAAGATCTAACACATAAAAATTAACCCGGAGGTTCAAGAAACACAATACAAGAAACACAATATACTGTGACACAAAGTTCTCCAGAAATCTGCTCATGTATATTCCTTTGCTTCAAGTGGCTCTCAAGGGTTTTAGCACAATGTCTGGAACACAAGGTTGTTGCTTACAAATTCCCCTTATTAACCTGAAGGTTCTTCCTCTACTTATAGAATGTAGAGGGGCAATTACAAGTCGGAAGCTTTTAGTTGAACTGGCACATGTGGAAGTCGGAAAAGAAACAAATGACAATCTCCCTCCTGGAATTCCTCTTTGCATGACATGTATGATTTGCAACTGAAAATAAAACCTTTTATTTTGCACGTGCCACCTATCTCCAAGTAGTTGACTTCTTCAAGTAATGGCTTTTTAAACCAATCACTTAAGTTGTATAATTTAATTGATCGCTCAATTACTTTGTCGGAGGAAAGAAGAAGGAAGAGGAAAGCTGCAGTCTTGTCCTTTTTCATGTCTGTATGCAGCTGATTCTTTTGCCTTTGATTCTCACCAAACTGGATCTGGAGTAGCTGGATCTGGAAGCAAGCTAGATCTGGAAACAAGCTGGAATTGGAAACAAGCTGGATTTTGCCTTCGCCTTGTCTTCTCTTTTATCCTTGAAGCTTTTGCAGTTCTTCTCCAGTACATGCATCAATGCAATGTTTGTCGTAGATAACTCATCATCCTTATTTTTAATTGCATATGAGCAATTAAAAATTCTGGAAAGCACTCTGGATGAATGAAAATTCAATGAAGGCTTCAACTGGAAGATGGGAGCATTTGCACAAGATCTTGGAAGGAATTTTCCACGCACTGACTTCTTCACGGGTTGCATTCGAAACAAGAGGATGAAGCCTTTGTGCCGGAAGCTTTTGCAACTATGAGATCTGGATCTGGATTTGCATATGGATTTGCATCTGCATCTGCATCTGGATATGGATCTGCACCTGCATAACAAACTCTGGCAACTGGGCTGTGGATGGAAAAGCTGCAGCTCGAATAATTCCACTGCTTTTAATCTGCACGCATGAGTGAAGTTTTTCCTGCACGCATGAGTGAAGTCTTTCCTGCTCTGGATCTGTCTATCAATTCAGCAAGAGGTTCCGAGCCTAGATCTGTGTCTCCAATATCTGCAAATTTAGAAGTGATGCATGACTCCGTTGTGCTTTCTTTTTCATCTTTCTTTGCCATAACTTTGTCTATCTTTGTCTGAACAATTCTTTTTCTTCTTATTTGACTGAAATTCTTCAAAACTGGTGCAGATCTGGATAATCCTTCAGATTCGGAAGAAATATTCAATGTATTGGACATTGATATAAGTTCATTTTCTTTATAAAAGCACCTGTATCTAACTCCTGCAATTAATTCAGACAAAGATGGCAACCAGAACATGAACAGTGAATTTTAATAATAAAAATCTGCACTATTCAAGCCTGCTGCCCCAAAAATTGATGTTTTATTTGCCTGCAAAGTGAGCATGAATTTTTCCAACTTCACCTGAGCACCTGTATCACTTCTACAAACAATTATGCAGACACAAATCAGCCTTCTTCAAAACATGCGCCAAAACTAGAAGCTTTTAGCATCAAATCCACCTTCCTCTGAGCAAAATCCTTCTCCAAATGGGGCGCACTTTTCCTCTGGGCTGCACTTCTTCACCTGTGAATTAATTAATTCACCCTTATGGCAGCCCATGCTTATATAACCCTCATAATTCTATAATTAATAATTGCCCTTCCTATTCCTGAGCAATTAATTAATTAAAAATCATGCTCCTCTTTAACTGGTGTGCTAAAATTGCATGTTTAAGGACAACCATCCATTAAATTAAATTTAATCAATTTAATCATCCACTCTTCACTTCACTTAAGCTTCACAGTGTGCTTTGACCATAGCCACTGAAAATAGAAATTAATTTAATCATTTAATACTTTAAAAAGCATTAAATTTCCCAAATTCCATGAAGGGGCTGCCTTTAAATAAATTAAATTTATTTAATTTTAGACCAATCTATTTTCATCTTCTTTTATTCCCCTTTGCTTTGTTGACTTTCTTCCATGCTTGGGCGCCAATTTTGGGAATTAATTAAAATATTTATTTAATGCATTATTATTCACCCAAGGTGGGTCGCACTTTTTAGCATAATAGAATTATATTTTTAAAAACACATGGCAATGGGAATTTTTACCCTGCAAGGCAGCCCCGGAAATCCCATGATCCACTTAAGTGATTTGACTTTGACAATGGGATTATTTACCCTGCATGGCAGACAATAAAATCCCATGATTTCACTTAAGTCACTTTTCTTTTATTTCACCATGGGAATTTTTACCCTGCAAGGCAGGCAATAAATTCCCGCCTGTCTGCTGCCTCTAATTTTCCCACTGCAACTTAAGTGACTTTTCCATCATGGGAAAAAGTACCCTGCAAGGCAGGCAATAAAATCCCACCTGCCTGCTGCTTCTATTTTTCCCATGATCCACTTAAATCCTTTGTTTTCCAAAAATGCGCCCAACCTCGCAGGGGCTTTTTAGTGCACGACTTCGCCTTTTCCCAGTGAACCGGACCTCCGATGGCGACTTCCTTCTGGCACAATGTGCGTATGTGATCTCCGAATACTCCAGGCCAAGAATCAGGCTAACCCGGCAAAGGAATTGATCTAGAGAAATTTCACAGAAAACGAAACGGGAAAACACAAAAACACGAAAACGTTGCCAAAAGTCACAAATAAAGCCCAAAACTTATTCTTAGTTAAAACCCTTCTGGTATATAGGAATAATGATATGTTCGATCACAACAGGGTTAAATCAGAGCGCAAATTGCCTCAAACGGGGCTCAAAATAATTAAATACAAATTTCCCGCAGACAAATCCCGATGACAGAATATAACAATTTTGGGCATCTGGGTATTTGGCAAAAATGGCTAATATGGCTCTTTGGGAATATCTTGACGCAATACAAGAACTTTCAGGCAATAAAAACACAAAACAACCCATTATTTTAAAAGTACGAATTTTTTTCGAATAGGGTAGTCGCAGATTTCAGGATGAAATCTGGGTACACCAAGATCCCAAATAGAGTTGGGGATAAGTGAGCTCCTGCGTGAGCAATATTTACCTATATTTTACTCTTGATGAACTCAGACTCTCTCTGCAGAAGATGCAGAAGCGGCCCAATGTAAGTCAGTCTCGTGGATCTTGAAACGGTTGATGGCCGTGAGAAGGGTCTCAGAAATGCCAATGTCAGGTGAGACAGTTGATAAAGTTCCTGTCACGTGGCACCGATTTGTAGGCTAAACCTGGTTAAAATCCCCATGGAAGGAATAGTGTCTTTCTTTTGATCAAGGTCATGAGCCAAGTTGGGCATCCTCACATGATGGCTCGAGCATATTGCAGATAAGTGTGTGAATAGTTTGGTCCACCATGTCGAAAGCTAGCTTTCCCTTGGCTCTAATGTTTCTCCGCTCCCGCTCCTCGGATAACTGCATATGTAACATTGTAGCATAAAGCTTGGAGAATGTATGACCCACCATAATGGTCCTGTAGTTATTGGTGTTAGAGATGGGACCTGATTTGTGAATCGGGTGAATGATATGGTGTGCCCAAGATGGTGGAAGAACTCATGTAAACTATTTTGGTGTGAAGAGATAAGTCAAAGGGACTTAAAGAGATATCCCTTGGACCATAGATTTGAAGAGATTCTGCTTGGAAGGGGTCCTGATCCGATGCCCTGACCATTCATGATCCTGATTGACTCTCTAGAATCAAGTGTAAGATCAAAAGGTGGCACAAGGATAGGTGGGTAATCTCATACATGGATAAGTGGCTATCCCGGAATGACCATAAAGACTGGAAGTGTGATACATTTTTATATTCGGTGTTGATTTTATTTAGGGAATCAGATGATTGTCGGGGGAAAATGTGTGCACCAAAAATGTACTAGGAGAGTGCCGAAGAGACTCGCATCATGTTTATCTGCATTGGGAAATGAAGAGGTGTTTTTTACGGCGAAGGATACAACGGTAAGAGGCTTTCAAAGTATAATAGGAGGGAAGGGCTTGGTTAAAGGCATGTCGTAACTGTCTGTGGAAGATTTTGCACTCGTTATCATACCATTTGTTCATGAGGCAAGTATTCCATTGATGGAAGACATATGAAGGCTGGGTGGAACTTAGGCCAAGGACATGTACCACAGGCCTCCTAGACTCTATGGATCCACACTGAGGGTGTATTTGGCAACAACATTGTAACTTTGGAAACAATTTGGCCAACAAGTGTGAGACGTTGATCCACATTGGAGGACAAACTTCTGAAAATTCCCATTGGTGAGATCCCGAAGAGTCTCCTTCCAATTCCGTTTTGAAGGGGACTCGGGAGTAGTGACCAAAAGCTGAGGGAATGTGGCTCACAAATTAGCATTTTGAGTACTGCATGTTCGATAATTTTGCTAACTTGCAGAATTGGAGAAGTGGCTTTTCTAGTGACAAGCGACTATGTTTGGAAAGGACTTTCAATCCACCGCACTTTGTGCCTTTCAAACCCCTTTCAATGCAGCTCCACATGTGAAGAGATGCGAATCAGGAAAGCAGGTAATCCCATTGAGGATAATTAGCTCATGTGATTCTTCAAGCTAGAGGAGGTGCCGACCATAACCCTTGTCTAGAGGTGTTATTTTAAAAATTCACAACTCAACTTAGGAAGCACCAAAAATCATGAAACTCAAGACATTGCCCTTATAAATTATGGAGAATAAGCTAGCAATTTCAGAATTGTCAAATGCACATCACACATGCCAAATATCTATCTCCAAATGGGTCGCTTCAATCCAAACAATTATATTAATGCACCAAAGAGACCAAAACATGCAAGAAAAGATAATTTATTGCTTTCCAAATCCACTTGCACACACCAAAATCTCATGAAGGGTTTTTGTCCTTCACAAGTTTCCCCACCAAGGGTTTTCGTCCTTGGATGAGGTCCTCAACCCAAGGGGTTTCATCTTTGAGAGAGAGAGAGAGTATGAAATATCCCTTTTAGGATATCACTTTAAAACTTAGAAATTTATCAAAACCTGCAAACTGAAATTTTGATTTTCCAATGACAAGGTACTTAATATAAAAAAAATTATTCTTCCAAACTAACTCGTGACTTTGTGATAAAAGGATGTCTGCAGAAGCTTCAAAAGATGTAGAAAAATAATGAGAACAATAAACAATTGAGAAATAATGTTTAATAGCCAATGCTGAATTTATTTTATTAATTTTATGACAGAAAATGAGGAAAAAGTACAGCTGACCGTAAACTCCAGAATATCAATAGAAAATGGCTAGAATAATTTTCTATGGCATCAACATGACAATAACAAGTTCCAGATTTAAAATCTCTGGAAACGGGCAACGGAAACCCCTTCAAAATGTTGCCTGAATTCTCCAGGTAGGTCACTCCACTTGTGGGGGACACCCAAGAGCCCCAAATCTGAAAATAAATGAAACCCTTATTGAAGAATGTTTGTCCTCTGAATCCAGATCTCTAATTAACTCTCCAAATCTGAACCGTGCAAACAACAAGCTAGGGATGATGGTTTGGAAACCCTCACCAAAGAATGCTCTACTAGCTAGGAGATGGATCTCTCACCACCGAAGCTAGGGATCCTGCATGGGATCTGACCTCCACCAGCAAAAAGTATGCTGAACAATAGCTTGAGTGTCATGAATGAGTCTCTAAATGACCTCCCCAAGGGATTCCCTTTTATAACTCTTCATTGTCAAAGGGCTTCAATAACCCTAATCGACCCCTTTGGAAAATTTCCACATGTATAAGAAATAACTTGAAGTGACTTTATCACCATGCTAAAAAAGTACACTTAAGTTGTCCCAATGAAGAAATTAGAACATAATCAGTACCACCTAGCCGCCCATCACTTAATGTCAATGACGAAATATAACATAAAGTGAAGATAGTAACAAACATAAACCCATACCCAATAGCCTCCAACATCTCTAGCCCCTTGGGTATGACCAAGAGCTAAGAAGGAAATAAGCCTCTAGGACTCTAGCGTAGGAATGGGAGACATTACAGTCCTCTCTTCCTGAAATTTTCTTGTCCCACAAGCAAATGCGAACTAGGATGTTGTAAAATCTTCTCACCCTCCCAAGTAGCATCCTCAAGTGGCAAATCTCTTCCACCATACTAAGTATACTCGGTAATAACTCTATTTCTGAGCTTCCTTTGTCGTCACCTCTATGATAGTTTCTAGTTCTAAGACCAAATTTCTCTCATCGTCCAAAGGTGGCAAATCTATAGAAGGCACAATATGTTGTCCAAGTGCCCTTTTGATGCACAAAACATGGAAAGACGTTGTGGATCATGCTTTGCTTCTAGAAGCTCCAGCTCATATGCAACTGCCCCAACCCTCCGTACTATCGTGTATGGTCCATAGAACCGCGGTTTCAACTTCTCGACACCGCTCTACTTAAGTGAGGATTGTTTGTAGGGATGCAATCGTAGGAAGACCAAATCTCCCACCTCAAAAGACCTCTCTACCCTGTGCTTGTCTGCATAAATCTTCTGCTAGTTTTGTGCTTTCTGCAGATTCTCCTCGAGGGCCTTTAGAATATCCTGGTTTTTCTGTATCCAAGCACGAGCTTTGGTAGCTCGGCTATATGATAATACTAGGTCTACGGATGATGAAGCATCATACCCGTACAATGCCTGAAAAGGAGTCATACCAATGCTCATCTAGTAGGTGGTATTGTAACAATACTCATCCATGTGTAGCCATCTAATCCATGCACGCTGATTCCCTGCCACACAACTATGCAAATAGCCCTCAATCAACTTATTGACTATCTCCGTCTGTCCATCTGTCTGTGGATGATAGCTAGTGCTAGGAGTTTACTCCATACCTGCAAGTTTGAAAATCTCCTACCAAAATGTGCTCATGAAAATCTTGTCCCTGTCGATAATAATGTTTTACGCAAGCCATGAAGCCTAAAAATACCCATGTAAAATATCCGAGCCACCTGTGGAGGCTTATGCCCCTTGGGCATGGAAAAGAAATGGGCATACTTAGTTAACTGATCAACCACCACATATATGCAATCGTGTCCATGTACTGAAGGAATCCTTGTAATAAAATCCATAGATATGCTCTCCCACTTTTGCTTCGGAATAGGAAGAGGCTGTAGTAGTCCTGCTGGAAAGGAATGCTCGGCCTTGGTTAGCTGGCAAACCAAACACTCCCTAATATGGTTGAGGACATCATCCTTCAACCCTTTCCATGCAAATCTCTCCCTGATGTACTTGTAGGTCTTAAAATACCCAGATGCCCCGTGAGGGGTGTATCATGCACTACTCGAAGGATATTCTCCTTCATCTTGAATTCGGGCACAAGGAAAATCCTATCCTTGTATATGAGGTCATCCAAGATCTTGTACTGGTCATCCTAGATAATGCCATCCACGATCTCACATGCAAACTGATTTTTGGAATATTCAACAAGTATGTGAGCCTTCCAATCTGCTGAAATCTCTGACATAAAACTAAGCATAGAGGTAAGGTGAGGCCTCCTAGATAATGCATCAACAACAACATTATTCTTACCTTTTGTGTACTCTATGTCGAAGTCATATATCTGTACCTTATTAACCCATCTCTGCTGGCGGTTGTTGAGATCCTTCTGCCCCAAAAAAACCTCAAACTGTTGTGATCTGTACAAACCACAAATTTACTGCCCATAAGGTACTTCCTGAATTTGGCCAATGCATGCATAATGGTCAACATCTCCTTGTTGTAAATTGAGTGCCCTCTCTCTACAGGGCTCAATTTCCGACTCTCGTAGGCTATGGGATGCCTATCTTGCAAGAGAACCGATCCAATGCCCTCACGTGATGCATCACACTCAAGTACAAATGGCCGAGAAAAATCCGGCAATGCGAGAACGGGACATGAGCTCATCACCTTCTTAAGGTGATAAAAAACCTGTTGTGCTGATTCTGACCAAGCAAAAGCCCCCTTCTTGGTCAAATCTGTCAATGGTGCAGTCAAGCGAGAGAAGTTCTTCACAAATCTCCTATAGTATGTGCATAGACACAAGAACCCTCTCAAATGTGTCAATGTCCTCGGCGGTGGTCAATCCAATATCGCATGAATCTTTTCCTTGTCAACCTTGACTCCACCTTCCCCAATCGCATATCCCAATTACAAAAACTCTGTCATACCAAACTCACACGTAGAAGCTTTCGTGTATAGCGAGTTAGCTTTCAAAATACCCAACAGCTCATCAAGATGTCTGATGTGGTCCTCCTAAGTCTTGTTGTAAACCAAGATGTCATCAAAGAAAACCAAAACAAACTTCTACAAATGGCGGTTGAACACATGGTTCATACAAGACTGAAATGTGACCGGTGCATTAGACAAACCAAATGACATCACAAGAAACTTAAAGTGACCATAGTGGCATTTGAAAGCCGTTTATGCACGTCCTCTTCTTTGACCTTGATTTGGTGATATCCAAATTGCAAATCTATTTTAGAAAAATAGATTGCCCCCTATAGCTCATCTAATAATTCATTAATGCGTGGGACATGATACTTATTTTTTTGTCTTTTTGTTCAATGCACGGTAATCTACGCACATCTGCATGGTCCCATCCTTCTTCTTCACCAAAACCAACGAAGAAGCAAAAGGATTAGAACTGGGTTTGATATGCCCCATATCTACGAGCTCATGTATAGTCCTCTTGATCTCATCCTTAAATTGTTTGGGACGATGGTAAGGAGTAGTAACCACTGGCTTGCTGTCCTCAAGCTCATTCACATGCTCAAACCCTCTATTTGGAGGTACACTAGGAGGTATGTTGCTGAAAAATGCACTATGCTTGTCCAGTAGGCCCTGGACATCAACATGATACTCTGGTCTATCACCCCCTGTATTCTTGGTCAAAACCAAGCACTGAACTGCCCAATCCACCCCATTGTGCCTGCAAATTCTCTCTACCTGCTTAGTTGTGACAACTCGGGGTGCCTTTATAGATAATCCCCTCAATATCACGTTCCTACTGTCAGACTTAAACTTCAGCTCCATCGTCTGAAAGTTAGTTCGGAACTCACCAAGAGAATGGAGCCACTGCACTCCAAGTACTATGTTGGTCTCTCCAATACCAACAATATAAAAGTCATCAGTGATCGTATTCTTACCCATAGTAATGCTCAACTGTGGGACTCGTTGTGTGCACCTCATGGACTCTCTGTTGGCTACAACCACGTTGAAGCCCTCAAAATCCTCTGTTTGCAGACCTCGTCTCTCAACCAAAGATGCATCAATAAAGTTGTGGGTAGCCCCACTATTGATGAGTACCACAACATGTTGACTCTGCAAAACTCCTTTGACCCTGAATGCCTTGTACCTCGGGGTACTAGACAAGGTAGCAATAGTCTCCTGAGGGAAAGTCTCGTCCTTCTGCTCAACACCAGCACTGCCCAATGCATCTCCATCTCCATCATCCATTTCCTGAATCTTTAGTTCCTCCTCTCCATCACCGTCACTCTCCTGAAAGACCTCAATGAATTGGGTCTTCTTTTTCCTTGTGCAATCATGCTCTGGAGCCTACGGTGTACGGAAATCGAAACATAGTTTCTTTCACCTCAACTCATCTCTGAGCTCTCGAGATATGAACGGATTTTTAGCCGTATCCTGTCTGGGTGGAGGTACCTTCTGCTGAAAACCATCCGGTCTAGGTGGAGGTACCCTCTGCTGAACTTACGGTGGAAACCTCGGCTTTGGAGTAGATAACTCCAAATCCCATGCTATCCTAATAACATCATGTAATGAAGAAGGCTCAAATGTCTTCACAAACCCGGCTAGTGCATCTGTCAAATCTGCTATGAAGAGGGAAGTCAGCCTCATTTCCGAAACATCAGGGACCATGAATGAAAGCCTCTGAAAATCTGCAATGTATACACCCAAAGAATTTGCTGTTTCAAGTGAGTCAATTCTCTGAAGTACCTGTCAGGATCCCTCCTGTCAAACCTGCTCATCAACCTCTGTGTAAAATCTGCATATGTATCAATATGCATTTGCCCATGTGTAATGAGACCATGATGCCACCAGTCATGTGCATCTCCCTCCAGATGTAGGATTGCAAATTTAATTGCATCCTCTTCGCGCATGCGATTCAAGTTGAAGTATGTCTTTAACTTCTACATCCATGATTGCGCTGTACACTTCTTCGAACCATCGAAGTGTGGAATGGAGATCTGTCTTTTCTCCTCTGTAACTTAGGCACCTGCGTCAGATGGTCCCTCTTGTGTCTGCTACCAATCTTCATCCTGCAATACTCTGGGAATGACATGTTTTCCCAGAAACCCTCACTCAAAGACTTCTACTTATCCCAACAAGATTCCTTATCAAATATTTCTGCCCGCTGTCCCACTAGTGAAGCTTCCAGATCCTTCAAGAAATAGAGCTCTTGAAGTCCCAAAGGCTTGGTAAAAGAGTGGGGAGATCGCTACCCTGAATGTTCACTTTTGCCTCTTTGAGCCTGCTGCCCATTTTACTATTTTCTCTTCTATTTTCCTGAGGCCCAGATCTTCCCTATGATAGTCTCTCTGTGAGTTGGCTCAAATAGAGGTTTGTGGTCTCTTGCTGCTCAACCATATTGGTGAATAATTTCTTCATTAAATCCACATTGAGATCTTTGCTGTCACCCATTTTTAACCCAAACACGCTGGAGGAACAACTCTGATACCATTGAAATATCCCTTGTCGGATGTCACTGAAAATCTGGAAAACACCAACCAGAAACCCTAAAAAACAATGCTACAAATCCCTAAGGGTGACGTCACCCTGGAAAAAGGGTCTAGAAACCTCACGAATTCCCTCCAGAGAAATCACCAATCCTGCCTCAAGTGATCTGAATCGCTGATGGTTAAAACCCGGGTAAATGATCTCTCTCTGACACTGAATCAACCCCTAAAAAACTCCGTCTCAAAATATGATTTGAATGATGCTCCACAATAAAAAACTAGGGATGGATCTTTCACCACCGAAGAGTGCTTTGCTACTTAGGAGTGGATCTCTCACCACCAAAGCTAGGGTTCCTGTCGGATCTTATTCCACAAGCAAAATGTATGCAATCAACAATGGCTTCAATATCATAAAAGAGTGAGTGTATGAATGAATCCCATTCTCTCCAAGCGTTTCCCTTTTATAACTCTTCATTGCAACAAAGGGCCCAAAAAGTACACTTGAGCTATCCCAACGCAAAATTAGAATAATCATTACCACCAAGTCGCCCAACAATAATGTCAACGACAAAATATAACATAAAACAAGGTGGTGGTCAGACATCCATACCCAATAGCTTCCAGCGTTGTTAGCCCCTCGAGTATGATCAAGACTAAGACTGAAAATGGACATTAGGCCTCTGGTGTAGAAATGAGAACATTACACCTAGTTGCACCCCCTTTGTGGCCCGACATTTGATATACCTATGAGGAGTCTCCCATCCACAAGGAAAAGCGTCTCTGATTACTGCCCGGAGGTTTCTAATAACTGTCCACTTCCCTTCTTTCCGAGTTGCCATAACAAGATCATTGGAGTGTTTGAGTTCCGCTACCTGTGACTTGGTAAGATCCTCATCAAGGAATATCTTATTAGGGAGAGAAAATAACATCCTCTTGGCCTTAAGAGCCTTGAGTCTATCTGCCGTTGACCTGAACCGAAGAAAAAGGTAGACTCGTATCCTAGCCAAGCTCTATCCAGAGTAATATCATGTATGCCTAGAGTATATCTGAGAAAGGAGTTCCCGACCGTCAGGGGGTCTTGCTGACTAGAGGGGAGCCCTCTTACTTTAAGATTCAATTCACGTTCCCTTCTCGTGTGTTCCTCCACAAATTTAGCATGGACAACCTCCTCCACCGCTAACATAGGCAGGGGGTATCCTTAGCACTAGCTACTTGAGCCCAAGATTTGAATTTTGTTTTCGTTTCGTGTTGGATGGAAGCTTGCTGGATTCTGATTTCCTCATGCTTATTCTTGAGGTCGAGACTTTCAGCATGAATGATGTTACTGTGATGGTTGGGTTTGCCTACGCTGCTGGAAACCTGTTCTTTTAAAATAGCGTTTTCTGATTCCAGTGCTGCGACCCAGTGGGTGAGAATGCACACTTCTATGTGCAGGGCTTGGTTTACAATTTCTGTTTGCTGCAATCTGTCGAACAACTCTTGAAGCATTTCAGCTCTGTCTATAGGGTTTTGTGGATCCGACCTCTAGATTCTAGTTACCATTTTGAGTTTGCTGTCCGTGGCACTTGGCCGGGGCGCCATCTCAGTTTGGTATAACAGGCGTATTGGTAGGATAGTTTGTAGGGGCGAGATAACAAGAGGGCTGGAAGATGAATTGTTAGCAGACATTCGTTAACCCAACAAACATCCACTGTTGTGGCCCTTTCTATTATTCGAGGGAGGGGTAGTCAAGAAAGGAACTCGTGTTGCAAAGCTCACACACATTCACGAAGAAATTCAAGAGTATTAAACCTCTATGAACAAAATCAACAAATTTGCGAACAAATTCATGAGCCAATTCACAGAGCAAGCAATGCAAAATTCCCTTGAAACTGGAATTCGTGACTGCGAAAATGTATAATCCTTTGCCCTCGTGACTATGGAAAATGACCTCTACCTTTGTTTTGGCCCTTGCAACTGTAGAAAAATAACTTTGCCTTCGTCTTTCCCCTTGCAACTATAGAAAAAGACAACACTTCTGCCCTCGTGACTGTAAAATCCACAAAGGATGGTACACAACATGCCCTAGATACCTGTTTCGCGACTGTGTTTTCTTGACCCAGTGATTGGAGAACTTGCGAGACCTTGTTATAGCTTATGATTTGCCCTCGCGACTATAGACCTATAGCTGAATCTCATAGGAGCAGGGGCACAATACCAATCTCCTGCTCAAATCCCGACACCAAAACTCAGCTCGATGCCAATACCAAGCTCAACGTCAAGGCCCAAGCTCGACGTCACGACCTAGCTCGATGCCAAAGCTAAGCTCAAATTCATGGTCACCTTGAGAGTTATTTCACCTTACTCATTGATGATAGTATAATTGGTTGAATAGGTTTGTTAAAATATTCAAATCGCCTAGGAGTCAAGGGATCGAGCCCCACTAGCGCCAAGTGGTGGTATTTTAATGAAAGGAAATGTATTTCTTTATTTTAAAGTGTCCTGATTTAATGCTTTAGAAAGAGGGAGATGCATTTATATAAACATAGAGGCAAACCATTATTATCAAGGGGAGAGATAAAATTAAGAGGGAAGCAATGTTTATCTTAGAGGTTTTTTTTAAGAACAATTTTATTGCAAATGTGTTTTTGGTCCCACTATTGTAGAAAGTTGTCGTTTTTATTATAATAGTGTCAATATATATATATATATATATATATATATATATATATATATAAAACTGATCCATGTTGATCCAGTGGATTCTGTAGTAGATCCAATAACAAAAGTATCTGAGCAAGCATCTTTCCCCATGCCGAGCAAAGCTAGATCTATATGGGCCAACCATTGGCATCGAAGGCATAGACAACTAGGGCAGAGCCCATGGTTATTATTTTTTGCTTGCATTCTAACTAGACGCATTTTTGGTGTAACTCAATGTCAAAAATATGGGGGGGGTTTGAAATTTGAGCTTCAATTTTTACTCAACTGAGTTAGCAGCATCTTGACTAGAGGATGGAGGCTTTTGAGGTTGGAGGACAACCAATGTCCTTTCACAAGCCACTAGTGACGGGGCCACACAATGATTTGGTGGAATGTTTGTTTCTGCAGGTTTTCAGTTTTGAGTTGTGTGGTATTGAAAATAAAAACAAAGGTACACTCATGTTCACATATGTAATAAGTGAGTAATTTTGATGTAATCCCTTGATGGATAAATGTAGTAGGAAAGCTAAAACAAAGTGTTCTGCAGTATCATGATATGCGAAGAGGATGAACAAATGTGTGTGTCCCTTCTCATATGTAGGTTAGTGGTCATCCTATGAAAACCATTCATGAAGGTTGAACAGATGTAGAATTCCTATCCACATTTCCACATTGGTTTTGTTAGATGAGTTCCCAGCAGTGCATGGTTGATGAGAGATTGATGAGTTCCTTCTCTACCTTCAGTTTGATTTGTGGACCAAGATCATGAGCAAGCAAAGACGACGCGTTGTACTTGGAGAGTGTGATTGTTTTTGTACCATTTGCACAGTAAGGGGGGAATGTTACGAGTACTAAGTGTTCACATGGGTTGAGTGAATATTATTAATGTGTATGTGAGTAATAATATATGAGTTGTCATCAACTTGTATTAGAATAGGGAGTGAGATTTATTAGTATTAGTTTGGTATGTGACTTGTTTGGTTGTTGAACCAACTTATGAGAATAGGTGATAGTTGTGGGATTGACTTGATTCCTTGATAATGAGATTTAAAGCCTATAAATGTGCAATGCCCCATATGATTGAATATTGAGCAGATTATTATTGTTGGAGATTGATTATTGTGTGCATTCGAAGCTATATCTGTAAGTTTGTTTGTTAAAATTCTGAAACAAATTCACAGGTCTTTTGCAAAAGTTATGGCCTTGGACACTGCCTAGACCATTTGACCCTACCCAGGCTGTTTAACAGTGTTGACAACCACATGGACGTCAATTTTAGCCTCAAAGTCAATTCTGCCATGTGTCCCCTTCTCATTGGTTACTGACTCTTGGCTCTTCACTCAGCTGTTGCCATGTGGTTCCTTTTAATTGGCTATGGGATTTGGGTTGGAAACGTAGGTGACGGTCGTGAGGCCATCAAATTTAACTCAGTAGTCGCCTCGTGCCACACATCCCCTTTTCATTGCTTACTAGCTCGGGATCAAACAAGAAATGTAAGTGACTGCTAGGAGACTGTCAAATTTTCTCTAGCAGTTGCTCTGCACCACATGTCCTCATCTCATTGTTTACAAGTTCATGGGGTCTCCATTTCCTCTCTCTAGCTCTTCCTTGGTCTCTATCTTCCCAGGAACCGGCGACCCGACATTTGTCCACGTGTCGACCCTTTCATGATTCGAGTTTATGCCACATGGCCATATCTCATTTACTACGTGTTTCTGGGCTTTTTCCCTCTTTTCACATTGGATACTCAACCCCCAGATCGTGGATTACCATGATTGCTCCATGTGGCAGCCCATCATTGGTACCACTCACGGGCCTTTGTGCAGTTTCTATTTTTGGACCCTGCTTGTCTCAGTTGATTTTACCTAGGTGCCCGAATTTCTGAGATAAGTCCATGTGGATTAATCACGACTTTTCGGTTCGGGCCACGTGTCACCGTTTCATTTTCTATGGGCCCTCGGCTTTTCGTCATGCCTTTGCCGATTTTCAACTTCTTTTCACTCCTTTGACCCCCAGATCTTAGGGATTACGCCATGTGTCCTTATTAAAGTCAACATCATCTTCGCCTTAGCCGCTTTCCAACTTAGTGAAAGTGTTAAGTCGTGGAGCCTTTGCTCCTCTTAAGTAAGGGATTACTTTTGTATATAACACTTAAGCATTTCCTTTCTCCATGCATGTGGGATAACTCCCGAAGCTGAAATATAGAGCAGCAGCCATTGGTTGAACTTTGAATGCATTGTGTGAACTTGGGTGGCAAATAGAGTATTGCAAGGTCTCAATCCCGACTACCAAGGCATTGTAGATGCTTAAAAACATCGCAAGGCTGACTGTAAAGTGAAGCAAGGCTGAATCTCACCTAGGGCCGATTGTAAAACACTACAAATAATCTGAGGATGTCCCAAGATGATTGTGAAAGAAAGAGCTCAAAACCGTCCAAGGCATGTGCTAACTGTAAAAAACCTCTTCTAGTTGAACACATACCGCAAAGGTGATTGTGAAGTCGTGAAAAGAGCTCTAAATGTGACAAAAACAGAGTGCACACCGTTAGAAGCTCTGCAAATTGCAACCATCCAAACTAAACTATGAAAGCTCTTGAAAACATGAGAAAAAGGCTGAACATTTGATCCAATTGCTCAAAATGAAGCAGTGTGCTCATTTTGGCAACAATATCATTGTTAGGATTTTATTTTCCTTTCGCAGCAGATCTAGATCTGTCGTCTCTGACACTTTTTAGGAACTTACTGATTTGTGCTCAAAACAAAAGATTTAGATTGAGCTGAAAACATGCCGGTGATAAACTTTGTGATTCTAAACATTTTTTATGTTGTCAGACCTAAACATAAACACTTTTATGCAAAATCAAACATATTCTATTCCTACTCTAAACAATTTACATAACAACTATACAAAGCCACAAACACGCTGGGAGAAGTAGCTTCCCTTTTTGATAAAAGGCAGCCATGAGACCAGCTTTGAAGCACCCACGGCAAGTGAAAGGAGTGAAAAATAGGCTCTGCATCTCCTCTTTCTCCAAAATGTCAGCTCCATTGGAAGAATACACCGCTCTATGCTTTGTTTGTGAAGTTGTATCAGCCGAGTCTTGGTATTTTGAAGTTCTTCCTCATGCTCTAAAGTGAACATGATAGATGGCAACTCTGACTCAAGCTCTGAGATTGGTAGGTATTTGATAGGACACCCAATTTTCAAAGCCAATGGACTACCTCCTCTGAGCAATTCATTCTTCACGTGTTTAGCTCCATAGACAAAGCTTGTAGATACATCTTCCTTTTCCTTCTCCAAGGCCCAGGGCTCAATAAGCTCATCTTCCTTGACTTTGACCCCTGTCAAGCCAATGATCTCCTCCCATGTAGGTTCTGCAAGTGTAGACAGCGTTTGATCATAACAGTCATCCCCAATGGAAAGCATGAAGCTCTCAAAGTCTTCAAGTATCATGGCAAGTTCATCCTTGTGTTTAGCTCCATAAACATAGCTCATAGACACAATTTCCTTCTCCACTTGTGGCTTCATTTGAACATCATTGGCGTCCAATGATGCCTCTTGCTTTGTCTTAGGCTTAGGTGAAACATTTTTGACTGCAAGATTCCTTTGGTTGGGAAAGAAAATCCCCTCAGATGGAGGACTTATGAGCTCAACTAATTCCTCTTCCTCTTCCAAAGCTTTAAGTTCAGAAAACATCTCCTTACCTTTCAGCTCTGGCGGCACCTTTGATTTATTAGAAATGCAGTTCCCAAGGATGGCAGCAAGATTTTCTTTATCTTTTGTCTCTAACTGATCTTCCTTGGCGTCAAAGACTTCTTTCTCCTCATCTTTGAGTTCATTCCTCTCATCCTCGACCTTGGGTTGATCAATTTTGACAACAGGAATCTCTTGAATGGGCTGAGTTATGACTTCATCATCACTTTCATATTCATTCCAATCTGAAACAACTTGATTTTCATTGATGGAGCTTACCTCAGTAGACCATGGGGCACTTACAAGGAGTTGGCTGCCATTTAGCTCTTGAAGAAGAACTTGTTAGATCTCAAATTCCTTGACTTGCTCCTTCAAACATTGCAAATGCTTTTTTCTGATTTCCAACTCCTCAGGCTTCCTTTCCGACTGTATAGATCCTTCTTCATCAGGAGGACGAGGATCACCTCTGTCCATCATCACAGATTCAAACCTAGGCTTAAATATGGTTTTCCATTAAAAAGTGCAAGCCTGCAAATCTTACCATAACTTCCCAAGTTTTCTTCAGGAAACTCTTGGGGATTGGGTAAAACTTTTGATGAGGGTGGGAGGGGTGGAATACTGCTGCAAATGGAGAGGAATAGGGGAGTCTGCAGGATAGAATTGAGTTTGCAAGGGAGGAGAGCTGCATGGATCCAAAAAATAAGGGAAAAAATGAATTCTAGGCTGTTGTTGCAGGGGTTCCAGTGATGGAGAGGGTATAATATCCTATTTGGGAGGAAGGTAAACCTCAGGGGATTCCAAGAAATGGGGAAAGGAATGCTTCTGGATGATCTGGCTGTAAGGTTTCAAATGCTTGAGTGGGAGTACTGTATGAGCATGGTAAAGGATTACCCCATTGACAGGGCTCCTTAGGACCAAACAATTTGGCCTCCATTCTCGCAAAATAAGTTCTTGCACTCTCCTTATGTTTTCTTCCTTGACTTGAATTTTTTACTGCAAATCAGGATCAAGGATGAAGCTACATTCATCATATGCATACTCATGAAAATCACCATAATTAGTAGGATATCCATATACATCAGTTTTACCTCGTGCACATGTAGATCTATCATAATTATGATCAGGGGAAACTTTGGGTGAATGTAGGGGAATGGAGATAATATTGCTAAGGTGCATGAAGATGGGGAGAAGGATTCCAATGGGTGAAATGATGGGCCATGAATGTATAACCATATTAGAACAAGGAAGGGAATAGATGGAAATGGTGTGCAAATGAGAGAAATGGATCATTGAATCAGTGGAATTGCCATGTGCTTGAAAATATGGTTCAAAAATCAAAATAGCTAAGAACACACCAAAATTTAGTTGTAAACTAGAAAAGCATTCATCCTTGTATCTACAAATATTTGCAAGTTAAGTTGCTAGGATATGGGTATGTGTTTGGGTACGGGTACGGGTTTAGTATGTGTGTACATCGATTTTAAAAAACCCTCGGGTACAATATGTCTTGGGTACATTTGTGCACACGCGGGCGCGCGTACACACACACACTCATTTTACTCATTTTTAGTCCATGAGAAATACAAAACTTTAAAAATATAGTAGGATCAAGGTTCAAAACATTCAATATGCTTAAAATTTTACATTTTCATTGATCATGTGGCTGCCATACATATGTCATATGAATATCATGTCAATATGAATACAAACAATCTAGAATATCATGTCTATATGTATATCACATCTCCTCTTTTGCATGATCAATAAAACAATGCTTGCCTGTAAGCAATGGCTGCTTCTAAACAAATTTGAACTCTGTGCAGGCAATGGCTGCCTCTAAACAAATTTGAACCCTGTGCAGGCAATGGCTGCCTCCAAGCAAATCCTCCTTTCAGTGGCTGCCTCCTCTTGAATTCTTCTTTGGCTCTTTGCTCTTACACTTGCAAAAACCAACAATGAATTGTTTGTGTTTTAGTAATGGTTGAGTGCCTTTTTATAGCTGTTAGAGGGGTTTATGGCTTATTATTTTATTCATTTATAGATTAGGGTTTGTTTTTTAATCATTGTCTAAGTCAAAATAAAAATAAAAACATTTTTTGAACATCCCCACCACCAAACCGTGCGGGTATTTTCAATTTGGAAAAAAAATAAAAAAACCTGCGGGCATGTCCAGGTACGTCTATGACATACTCGGTATGTACCTGGATGTATTCAGGACATTTCTGTACTATACTCTGGACGGATCTGTACTAGGTACGTATCTAGGGGGGGTTTGGGAGGAGGGGACGTACCCATGCTTCCTAGATTGCAAGCATTCAACAAGAATACACATCATCCCTCCAGGGGTGCCATAAACTGTTGGCTGTTGAAATTCTCACATGCACCCAAGAGCACCAAATGAAGGATTGGTGTCTTAGCAACAAAAATAGGAATGTCCCCAAGGTGTGGGACCTTGGCTCCTTGGGATAGACCGCTGGAGAAGGCTGGCTTCCTATCTCTAACCTACCCTAATACCTACACTACCTCTAATTTAAGACAACAAATGCAAGGGAGGAAGGGAAAAGAGAAGGCAACTGAAAAGAAGTAGTGATACACCAAAAAGTAGGGATCACTCTCCTTATATTGAGGCAAGAGGAAAAAGGACAAAACACAATGTCAAAGGGCAGATGCAAGCCACAATTACCTTTGCATTCAGTTTTGTCTCTCACTCCATGCATTAAGACCTTGCAATTACACCCACACACAATATATCACACTAGAGAGGAAGGAAAGAGAGCAATGACACAATTCAGAGGGAAGATATAACCCACAACAACATCATATTAATGCTTTAAGAGATGCACAACCTGCTGTAGAAGTAAAAGAGGCACTTGATTCATCACACAAGTTTAAAAACAGAGGTTTGAAACCCATAATGTTCAGAAACCCAAAAGGGCAGAATAACTTTGCATTAAAGGGGAGAATTCTGATTACAATATGCACAACTATATTTATAGAAAAAGAAAAGAGAGAAGGGGAAGGAAAGAAAGAGAGAAGAGGATCAAGAATATGCTGAAGAATATCTCATTTCTCATGTCTATCCCCTTCATAATGATCATGAAGCTCCAAAAGATGCTCTACTCAAAATATCTGAATAAAACCGACTCAAAGCATATTCTGGGATATTTACCCAGCTAAGACAATGTTGTCATGTATTTTTGTAAGGGCAAAATCAATGTTGAAACATGACAACTTAACCCTAGTGTCAAAAATTTTGCTTGAAAACCCTCCTAAGCACCTCCCCAGATCAGTATGCCCTATCTGTGGTGTCTATCCTATCCTTGCAAGCCTTCATATGTGTTGTACATACCTGCCTAGGTGTTCAAAATGTTGAGACAAGGTGACTCATTCCTTTCAGTGCAATGCTTCTTAAGGTGGATTCTTCAGTAGGCCTAGAAAGACTATTTTTGGCCTTTTCGGGACATGTGTGCATCCTCCGGGGCAGATGTGAAAGCCCTAAACCATCTGGGAGTGGTATCAAGGAGCTAAGAATGCAATGGAACTGGTTTTGGAAAATTTAGGAAGGTTTCGGAGGTTTAGGAACAAGAACAGTGAAAACAGGGTTTTGAGGGTGAAAGAGCTTGTAGTCTATAATGGCACCTGAGCTTCAACAGAGGATTCCGGGAGCTCTGTAAAGAGTTAGAGGTCAAACAAGATGTCATCGGAAAGCTGGTTCAATGATCTACATGATGGAATTTCCAAATTCTTCACAAGACCCAAACGCTTCTCAGGGCAACTCGATTTCAGCAGACTCACCTTGTTCTCTTGAATGAAAAAGTAGCATTTTTTGGAGGAAGAATCAGGTCTTGAAAACCATCTCATTGATCTTGAAATGATCTTGGGAGTCGAAATGATATAAAATTTTGCTTGAAAAGAGTTCCTAGAGCTCTAGGAAAAGTGATTTCAAGATTCGGGGATGTAGTCATTTTCCTAGTTGGGTGAGTGGCGTATTTTGGTGTCCCAACTGTCTCGACTGTCCCAATTGTCCCAACTGTCCTAGGGACAGCGAAGACAATAGAGACAATAGGGACAAGAAAATGCGCCCCACCCCTTGGTTATTGCTCTTGGTTCACCATACGACTCTCTCCATGGTAGGTGCTAAGATGTGTTTGAAAATTGGCTAAGTTTTTTCATGAAACCCATGGGTGCATTTTACTGTCCCAATTGTCCCTGGGACAGTGGGGACAGCTGGGACGACAAAATATGCCCCACCCTTAGCCCCTTCTAAGGTTCATCATGTGACCAAAAATTTTGCTACTCTGGTGCTTAAGCGTTTCTCTCATTTCCCCATCTCTCCGCTCTTGCTTCGCCACTTGTCATGCTCATAGTGGGGGGTGCATTTTATTGTCCCAACTGTCCTTGGGATAGTGGGGACAACAAAATGTGCCCCACCCCCATGCTTTGTAAACCAAAAATTTCACCAAGTATGTTTACACTGCTTCTTCCTTCCCGTGAACCAAAAGTGCTGCCGGAAAGTTTTAAACATGAAATAAACTCTAATCACCTCAATTTTCAACCAAGAACTCCATTGTTTCTGCTCCATAACTCCAAAAAATGTGCAAATTATACAGAAACCCTGTCAAAATTCCTTCGGGAAGCTATACGCACCAAATCTTAAAAAAATCATATCTTGCAAACTGGTGAACGGAATCAGACAAGATTTTCACAATTGTTCTTCAATCCAGGGGCCTTCAAGAAGATTGTAGTAGCAAAGAAGATGATAACCTGGTTTATTAATGGTAGCAAACCCTAGTTTGATGCCCTAGATAACGCTTTTTCAGTTTCCAAGCATATTGGCAGGCAGATTGAGGTGAAATTTGGAGCACGAGATCCAGGAAGCAAGCCTAATCTAGTAATGCAATTTTCGCTGCAATCCAAGGTGGACAATTGTTGTTTCTAAAAATAGTAAGTACCTGGTGCCCTCGCTTACTAAAAATAGAAATATTCCAAAAATAGCAAGTCCTCTCAAATTAGTGCACTCAGGAAACAATGTCCGGTACTTCTCCCAGCAAGATTCTTCATCCACAATGTCTGCGGGCTGTCGTGTCTGCGAAACTTCCGGATCCTTCAAGAAGGAAGGCTCGTGGAGTCCCAAGGGCCTGGTAGATGCATGAGGGGACCCTTGTCCCGAATGTCCACTCTCACCTCTATTACCATGCTGACCCATATTGCTGGCTTCTCCTTTCTCCGCATGAGTCTCAATCCTACCCTGTGCTAACCTCTCAGGAAGCTGGCTCAAATAGAGGTTGGTAGTCTCCTGCTGCTTCACCATGTTGGTGAATAGTTGTTTCATCAGATCTACTCCCAACTCTTCACTCTCTCTGTCTCCCATCTTTCAACCCTAACAGGCTGGAGGAACAACTGCTCTGATACCACTGAAATATCCCTGGCTGGGATCTTACAACAAGATGGACAAAACACAGAAATTTGCAGCAAATACTAAATCTGATTTTTCTGATTTTTATACAGAAAAATACAGCTAGGGCAGCGAACAGTAAAATGTGAATAACTTTCAAAATATCCGTTCAAAACACTTGAAAATTTAAAGAGAACTAGATAATAATATAAAGAACACAAGGGAAATATTTTTGGAATTTTTCAGTCACTATATCGCTGCCAGAAAATTACAGCGTGCCTAAAATAGCTGGGAAACTTCGAAAATTAATGTCTTTCCGAATACAAGTGCAAAAATGATGAAACTTGGGAAATAACATATATAAATATGGAAGATGAATTTCCAACCTTCAGATCTGAAAACGGCCAGCTGAAAACCCTAGAAATTAGGGCTGCAATCTCCCAAACAAGTCGCCCCCTTGGTAGATGGCCAAAACCCTTGTGAAATCCTCTGTAGATGATGCCAAACCCTTCCTCTATGGCTGCCGTAGGTCTGATCCGAAAACCAACTGAAAATCTTCACCAAAACTCACAAAAACCCTCAAACCCTAATTCTGAAAATCCTGAAAATGCCTCTGTAAAACAGCCTTGAAATCAGCTCCAAATGACAAGCTAGGGTAGATCTTTCACTACTGAAGAATGCCCTGCTAGCTAGGGATGGATCTCTCACCACCGAAGCTAGGGTTCCCGTGGGATCTTACTCTACAAGCTAAAAGTTGCAAACAACAGTTGCACCATGAAAAGAGATATAAGTGTATGTATGAATGAGTATCCTTTCACCCCTCTTCTCCTTTTATAATCTTTTCCATGTCAAAGAAACCCTAAAGACCCCCAAGGCACACTTTCTCATAAAGAGGGCCTAATCAAAAAATAACTTAAAGTTGCTTTTTCCCTTCCTAGGCGCCTTGGCCCAAAAAGTGATCCCAATGAAGAAATATAACATTTAATGCCATACATATCCCCTCAAGTCGCCAAAAAGGGTCTTTTAAGTGGTCCCAATGAAGAAACATAACATCTAGTCTCTTTTAAAAGCACTTTATGACCCTGTCAATAAAAAATAATAACTGGACTAGATGCCCATACCCAATAGCAAATAGTATCCGTAACCCCTTGGGCATGACTAGGGTTAGGACACGCATTGGCCCTTAGGCCATGGGCGAGGGAAAGGGGACATTACACATGTCGGTGAGAAACTTTGTGATTCTAAACATTTTCTATGCTGTCAGACAAATCTTTATCAGTTTTCAGCTATTTTCATTTCATTGTAAATTAATAGAGGGTGTTTTGTGGGTGTAGCTTCTGGTCACTCTACAAAGATCCCAAGTTCTACCAACATTCAGGTGTCATTCAGTTATTTACACAAGCGGTTTGAGATCAAAGACATTAGAGGGAATTTTGATTGAAGAGGATGTCAATGTTCCAGAAAATGATAACTAGTTTTGAGACGACAATTGGCCTTCACCAAATAAAAATCACCACTTCAAGTAATCCTCAAAAAACCAGTCGCATGGCTTAGAAGCATAGAATTTTTCTTTTCACTGGATAGAATCTTACGAATTCTCAAAAGTTGATTTATGAGGTTCGCATAAATGTTTGGGATTTTACATGAATATTGCTTACAAGATTGATAAAGTCAAAATCTGGAAGGCATTGGGAGTGTTTCATAACATTTTGTCTTAGAAGGAATAACATTGCCATATAGGAATTTCATATTATTAAATTTAAACGCTCTAAATTATTCAAATAAATTGTTAATTTGATCTGGAAATGATGGTGTTGGCAGCTGAATTTGTGCACCCAAAACATTAGGAGGTGCATCAGTGGCAACAATGTGATTTCTTCAAGTGTGGGACTTGGCTTCTTTAAAGCAGACCTCCAAAGAAAGTTGGTTCTGATCCTAACTGCTCTAATGCTATCATTACTCTAGCAGCTGACTAGCCTAATGTAACACTTCATGGGGGGAAAAGGGAGGAGGAAAACAACTGAAAGGAAATGGTGATGCACCAAAGAAGGAAGGTGTTCTCTCTTCCTCAGTCTGTTAAATGACACTGTGAATTAGAACCTGCAAATATAACCGACATGCAATAGATCATAGAGCATAAAAGGCAAGAGAACAAAACACAATAGTTAAAGTGAAAAAGCCACAATCAATGCTCTATATTTCTTGGAGTATGCACAATCTAATACAAGAATGAAAGAGGCACTGGATGCATTACAGATCCTAACAAAAAGGTCTTAAACACTAGGAACTTAAGTACTCAAAAGGGTAGAGTAACTGTACATTCAGGAAAGAGGAACCCTTTATAATGAAATGAGTTTACCTTTGATAGAGGCAGAGAGTAGAGAAGAAGAAGAGAGAAGGAAACCCTGTGCCTGAATTTGCAAATTTCCCTCCCATTTAGTGGCTGCAACATTAAATGATCTCCTTCTTTCAAAATAGGTGGTGCCTCAGTGAAAATGGGATCTCATATTAAATGGGTGTTGGGCTTAAAAAATTGCGTGTAATGGGAGAATGACAGCTGGAACTTTTGGTTGCAAACTGCTCCCAAGATGAGGTGGATTATGACTTAAAATAGATACCATTTAAAAGCACTCCCCAAGAGCTTTCCAACGAATCCGATCTTATTTGATGTGATGCTTTGAATCAAAAGTTATGGCTGTCAGAATCTTTGTTGTGCTGTGTTTCCCAAATTACGGCGCGAGTACGTCAAATTTGGATGAGAAACAACCTTCGCCATGTGTCGATATCTAATTGGTTGCTCACTGCCATGTGGAGAGCTCTTGTTCAATTCCGGGCGAGCCTAAGTACCTGAATCCTTCTTCGCAAACCTTGCCCGGAATTGAATCTCCACCGTTGATTTTGGTCTTAGTCCATGTGGCACCATCTAGTGGCTCCTTCATCTCTGAAGGCTCTTCATCTTTGCGGAGTGGGATTTTCATACAATCTCGAAGGGCTCCTAGATTTGACACGTGTCGTAATCCACGAGTCTTGGATCATTTTCCCACTCCCTTTACTCCTTTGTCTCCCAAGCACCATTTGCTCCAAGCTCACTAGATTGCGTCAGTGTCAAAATCGAAGAGCTCCTCCCAAACTCAACAACCTCACCAACTTCTGCCTTTTCCTTGTAACCTTGAAGGCACCAGATTGCGCCACATGGCGCGATCTAGGACTCCCATGCTGAGGAGACACTCCAACCTTTGCCAATCTTTATTTTTTTGCTCGCAGGCTCCTAGTGTACTGGATTGTGACATGTGTCATCATCCAAGTGCTTCGAGCCACAAACCTTTTCCAAACTTTGAAGTGGCTTCCAATTCTTTAAACTCCACTAGCTCACTAGATCCTGGCACATGGCATGATCTAGGAGCCCCTCCACTTTTCTCCTTCCTTGGAAACTTTTTCAATCAATCTCCACGCCGGTTCAAAAGGGAGCCTTGACTTGTGGAGCTTCTGCTTGCTCCACTTAAGTAGGAAAGCACTTTTGTATATTAAGACTTGGGCGCTTGCTTTCTTGGTGAATGTGGGATAAATCTCCAAAGCAAAAAGACATCTGGCCATTTCAATCAGTTCCATCCGTGGCTCCAAGGTAAAAACAGGCCTCTTTTACAGCTTCTAGCAAACAACTACAGCATTTTCATCCCCCTGCCCTTCAAACACGAAGCCCTGAGAATGGAGAGAAGCTTTGCAAATGAGAAATTGAAGGAGTGGAACATCAAATGAATGAAACTTGACGAAGAGAAAACATTCCACTGATTCAAACCCTTCAAGCTCACACTGCTGGTTGTCATATCCCTCTGCAGAGCATAAAGCATCCAAACAAACCCGTGAAAGTATCTTTGAAACCTGAGAAAACAAGCAGAGTGTGATATAGTTGAGCAAAATGAATAGGAAGCTTATTTTGGCAACAAATGGTTATGCAAATAAATATCAATCAATGAGTGACATCCCATTGTTAGTTTTATCATGATATTTTTTCAAATTTGTATTATATTTGCTATTACTAACGGCATTCCACATTAGAATGTTTTCAACTTGTGATATTTATAAGCTATATTCATATTGCAGGAGGCTCAAACATATGCTAATGATAATGGAATTTTCTTTATTGAGACCTCAGCCAAGACGGCGCAAAATGTAAATGAACTTTTCTATGAAATTGGTAAGTTTATCTTTTGATGTTGAATCTTTTTATTCTGTATTTGTCCCTCTTCTCTTGCTTGACACGAGTTGTTATTAGCTTTCCCATTTACCATCCCAGCAGAACTTAATAATATTACCCTTTTAATGTAAATATTGTTCTTCAATAATCTGTTGGAAAAGTTTTTAATTTTTTGTTCTAAAATGCTTCTAGTGTTTTAAGAGTGGGTTCCCCTAATAGCAAGCTTTGGTATTATCTCATGAAATTCAAGGTATTGAAGTTCCATATCCCTAACTCTTATCTGTCCATGCTATTTTCAGTTTTTCCTTCAATAATAAATACAATGTAATTTGATGTCAGCAATGCACCATATGGAAAGCATTTTAACAAAATCTATTTTAAGGTGTTCTACTGGATCCAGAGCAAAAATAATCATAGGAAACGTACCCTATCTGGATTGTGCTTGGCATACAATCTGATCTTTTTTAATAAATTCAGAGTACATTTATCTTACAGCCTATAGATTAGCAAAATGGAATAAAATAATAGGTTGGTGTTTGGACCCGAATATTTGGATTTAAGACCACTGGTAGTCTTAGTTCAAAAAACTAGCAAAATTCTACATGTTTACACCTCTACACACATACAAAGTTTTGGAAGATGTTTTTGTTTTACCAATTTGGAGACTCTTTGAGTTCCTGAGTAAGCAAGTCTAAGTGTGTGTGAGATTAAGCAGGATGACTTTATTTTATTAATAGTGGGACTCTTTGTTCCTGTTATTTTAAATGTGCTAGAAATCTAGGGCAAAGTTTGTGGATAAGAGAGAGACATGAGTGTATCGAAGGATCTTCTTTAGTTGTAATGTGTATGACACAATATGAATAGGATGTACTAGTCATCATTGTAGTAACTTGTTTCACATGTATGCCGTTGCTTCTGTGAAATTGTAGTGTAGTAGTCGGGCTATAAACAATCTTGTGTTGCTAGCAAAAATGCTTTGCCCTCAAATAATATTTAAAATGTCTGGAAAAAGGCTCAAATACTCTGAAGGACAATTTCTTACCCTGATAAACTTTTATGATTTTACAACAAATTTTGTAGGATAAAAAACTTGGAAGGGAAGTTGTGAAAGGAGTGTTGGAGGAAAAAATGCAGGAGGTTAATCAAGCAGAAGTGATGGGCATTAATGCTTGTGCATTATATGTTAGTCGTACTAGCTAACTAACTGCATGTGAAACTGCAGGCCTTTATTCCATTCCAATCTTACATGGGTAAAGATTGTCAATTCAAAACTTTTGCTACTAAAAAAGAGCTTATCAGTTTAGTCAACCTGACAGATGTAAACATTATTGCCCAATGATAGAAAGACGTTGCAAGATTCAGAAACCACATGTGTGAAGTGAAGAAATTCACTGCAGCGCTATCCCCTATGTTCCAGGATTCTGAGTTGCAAAAAAGGTATTGTTTCCAGTGTAAGATTGCAATTTAAATGACAGTGATTGTGTTTCATAAGTGTTCTTATGTCATCCGATAATTCTCAGGCTATGGAAAAGAAATTTTACAGTGAGAGTTACAGATAATTATTGTATATGCATTGGGAGAATATGCTTTGTAGCTCTTTAACCATGAAGTTGATTAAAAAATTGTGAAAAGAGCGGGCTTTGAGAGAGTTTGCTGATAGGTTGGAACCCAGTTATTATTTTAATAGAGGCTCTTGTAAGTCTTTCTGAATACTGGAGTAGTTTAGAACATTGATGAGCCAAATCATGTGATGGTGTCCCTCCCTGGTGCCTGGAGATGCTGTGAAGGAAAAATTGGCCGAGTCCCATTGCCAACCAGAGCTTTGGCGGATTGGAGGGACCAAACTCAAATCAATGAGCTTAACTTTCCTACTCATCTAAAATCTTCTGCTGCTGTGATTGCTACATGCTCTCCCCCATACCGGAGCCCAGTGGCAAGTGCCCAAAACCTCTCCAGTGAGACAGATCAACATTAGATGATACCTTGTGTGAGTGCCACATGTTCAGAGCTGCCAATGAGTTAATAGCATGCTATTGGAGATGGAGCATAAAGCTGCTATGGTCTGTTGGGGTGCGGCAAGAGTGCCACATCATCAAGACTAATGATTTTTTTGGGTGCCATGTGTCCCGTGTTTGTTGGAACCTCAAATCACCACAGTGGAAGAAATAAGCTATAATTTCATCAGTGAACCTATGAGCCTATCCATTCTGCAACTGATACATGTCCCTGCACCGCAGGAATAAGAAGACACATCATCTCCAAGGGGTGATGTTACATTAATTTCTTTTTAGTCATTTACAATCAATTTTGCCAAAATCTGGAAGGTATCGAGAGCGATTTTCCCTTGACATTATGAGATCACCCTCGTTTAAATTGCATTAATTACCACTTTAAATGTCAATTATAACCTGATTTCACCAATTCACTGATATTCAATGCCTCCAACACCAATGTAGGAAGAGAACAGAAGTACTAGTTGACCAGTGAAATGAACTGACCAATGATGAACTTTGATTTTGATTTTCTAACAGCATTTTGCGTGATTTTTAGTGAATGCTTCTCTTTGACTACTATTGTGACTCTGTTGATCAATCATTAGAATAATTCTGCTGCATTTGAGGTGAAAACGAAATTGAGCAGAAATTGCATCTTTGATCAGCATTGGTATTTTGCAGCGACTGTTTAAAGGATGTGCATCTTATTTTTCAGTTTGACTGAGCCATTTTGACTGACTGGATGTTTTTTCAAGAGGTATGACCATTAATCACTTGTTTTCCAAGGGACAATGTCTGGTAAAAGCCATGTGTCTTGTGTTAAATTTCAGTAGAAGCTGCTAATACTCCCATTTTAGGTTATTGAGTACAACCCATGGTTCCCGTGGTAAAATTGACAATCAGAGTAAAACCCGTGATTGTGTTTGATATAACTGACCATTGGGTATAACCTAAGGGTTTCATTATAAAAAGGATTATTGGATAAAATTTGTGAATGTTGGTACTAATTTGCTAATTGGTTATAACTTATAACCCATAGTTCACATGATAAAACAAATAATTTGAATAAAGCCCATCAATGACTGTGATAATCGGTATGTTGCATGTATCTCATGGGACTCATGATAAGATAAATGATTGGAGTAAAACCCACAGAGGATATGATAGTTGGGTAGTTAAAATCTTGATACCCTAAAGGCCAATAATAATGTTTGGTGACTGGGTAATAGTTTGGTTGAGCGGGTAACTGTTCCCAAAGTGAGAGTACAAAATCAAGTAAGATTGTTGGAGTGAAATGAGTGAATGGGCGAATTAATAGAATGAATTGTACATTATGAGGTTATTAAATTGTTTAATTTTCTATCTTAATATGACTGGGTGATAGAGCGGTATTTTAATTAGAGTCAAATTAGTGATACTTTTTGGCGATGAATGTCCAGGGGTATCCATCTGTTGGGCATGAATTGATACTAGTCTCCACTTATACTAGACCTAAAGTGTTTTTCTTACGGACTATTGTTCTGTGCACGTGTAAGCTCTATAGTTGTTGGGTGTAGGGTACAGCTGGGACAGTCCTTTACATGCTGACTGTCAGTATAGTTTTTGCCATTTTGGTTCTTTCTAGATCTTGTTTACATTGGCTTACACTAACTATTTTTTGTGCAATGATATATGGTTGTAAATATTGTTTTTTTCTCTCAATAGAAACATGAACTTTCTAGATCTTTTTTTTTATAAGTAAAAAAAAAGGGCTTTAAGCCCAGCTATATTAAAAATATCAATCAAAAACCTGAAAAACAGGTACCAGTATCAAGTTAAGGCAACCCAAATTGGTGTTGCAGATAAAAAAAAACTATTACATAATATCTATACTAAGAAAGAAAGCCAGATATTTAATTCTTTTCTCCCGAAGAGCTAGAAACCTCCAACGTAGGCTCCACAGGATTGCGAGCATTCTCTTCAATGACTAGGGCCGCCAGAGTCTCTGCCAACTTCGAATCTTCAAACTCGTCTGTTTGTATACCCAGCACCGAGCAGATTGCATCCAATTCCTTGCCTTGCGTGATAGATTCCAGAGCAAGAGCCTTCATGAGCGACCAAATCTGCTCTAATCCAAGCCCAATGTCAAGACCCAGCTGGTCCATATCCTCGTGTATGGCAAAGGAATTGCTAGCACCCAACAAGACAGTTTGAACTCCAATAATTTGTGCAACTTTGAGAGCATCCAGGCGAGCCATTGACTGACCAGGATCACCCATAACTTTCACCACTTGCTCCACAGCCGCAGTATCACTCAGCCTAGCTGAAAGACGAACCTCGAGTAAATTGGTGGACATCCAATGGAGAAGCCGAGGGTCCTTCACTCCTATCAGCGTACTTTGCCAAAATTCTAGGGCCTCCTTGGTCGTAACCCTGTGCCCTTATCTAGAAGACAACCAACATTGAGCAGTTGCCTAATCTTCAAATTGTTCACCAACCCCAGAAAAGAGAAATGAACATCCTCTAGCGAATACTTGTGTATCAGATTATCATTCATTTCATGCATAGTGTTCATGGCCATGTCCCTCCCGAGACTACCTCTGGTGTGCTTGGCAGGGCCGACAATACCTTTTCCTTTATCCATTTTCCTAATGAACTAGACCTCAATTTTGTAGAGCAGATTACAGATGGCCAAAGCAATAGAAGTGCTTGATTTATAAATCCCTTCGCACACGACCTCCCACATGACAATGTGTGCGAAGTTATGGTGATTAATGCCCGCGGGAGGTGGGGAGATCATAAAAAAATATGGCATTTAAAAAGAATGACAGCTGTGCTGTCCTTCCTTCGCCACCTTTTTATTTATATAATTGCTATCTTTTTCAATTAATTTCCCCACAAATCCTTTTAGATCATTAGGATGAATGATTAATAATTTTTGGGTCCCCTTCCTAATATTAAGATCCACCCCAAAATTAGCAAGTTTATCAACCACTTTGTTGGCACTTTGGAAGATGTGAGCAATTGAAAGAGGCCCGATAAGGGTTCGACAATCGTCCACAATGCCAATCAGCTGCCAATGGTTAATTTGCCCTTTATTTATTGCATTAACGATAATCTGAGTCTCCCTCAATGTATAATTTATCCCAACCTTTTTGTTTCACAATTTGCAACCCTTGCGAAAGAGCTTTGGCTTCAACAAAGTTGTTGGAACACTTTCCAAGAGCTTTTGCGAAGCCCAGAATGGCTTGACTTGTAGAGTTCCTAAAAACACCACCAACACCAGCCCATCCGGGATTATTTCTTGCCACCCCATCTAAGTTCAGCTTTAGGAAATCATCATTAGGAGCCTTTCGAATTTGATCTGTGAATGATTTTGTTTTAATGCGTACCCTCTTATCAGGGATGCCAGCCAGAATGTTTCTCCAATTAGAGAAAATACTACCATCGATCAAGAAAATTTTACCATCCTTGGGAGTCCAAACATGAAGAAGTTCTCTGATAATATTTTTGAGTCTGAGTAAGGATAATGTCAACATTTCTTTCTTCATCTTTAAAGATTCTTCGGTTTCTTTCAAGCCAAATATTCCAGCAAACAGTAGCCGAAATGGAATGAACTTTCTAGATCTTGTTTACATTGGCTAACATTAAATATTTTTTGTGCAATGATATATAGTTGTAAATATTGTTCTCTTCCTCTTAATAGAAACATGAATAACCAAAAATGGACGTACAACTACAAGTTTAATCAAGGAAAATAAATGGAACTATGTAATCGGAGCTTCTGTAGTAGTATTGTTTAAATATTGCATTTTTTTGTGATGTTACACTATGTGGCGTACTTTTAACACTTGTCATCACTTTGCTGTCTATGCTCATGAATACTCATGAGAATAGCCATTAAAGTGATGACTTGAGTTATTGAGTATTAAAAATTCTCCACAATGGAAAATCCAACAAAAATGAAATATTGCTGAAAATACTAGCTGTGAAGCATGAAAATGCCCCCCCTTCCCCACTAGTACCCCCCTAGAAACGTTTCTGGTACAGGTAGGGGTATGGAAACGGAGGGAAATGTCCCCAAAATGGGCATACAGATCGGGTACCTCTCGGAAACGCCACCCGTACCTGCGGCAGAGGATGAGTAAAAGAGCCAATAACAAAAAACACACTATTTTGTAGCATTTATTGTTTCTAACCCTAATCTACCTCCTGAATTTCCTAAAGACACTTCCTAAAAGCTATATAATGACATCTTTGGTCCATTCTAAATCACACTCATTTCTTTCTCTTGCTGAATTCAGTTTTCATTAAACTAACATTCAACATTGTGAAGAGCAAAGAGACATCAAGGAGCAGCTTGAAGGAAGAGATTAGGAGGTGTTACTAAGAGCTAAGAGCATCAAGGAGGAGTTTAGAAGTAAATTTGGAAGGAGGGATCGATGATTGTATGTTTGTGGATTGCCATATGCCACACCATAATGTTGAAGATCTAAATATTAACTTCATTTCCTAACAACACCTTCATGGTGAACTTGGTGATCAAAAACCAAAAAGGATGTGTAGGGTGTAGTTTTATTTATTGTTTTTTGATTTTTATTTATTTATGAAGATGATTATGAGGGACATCTAGATGATATATTCTAGAATCTAGATTGTAATCATTTATATATGAAACATTGAAATTGTAACCATGTTGAATCTTTTGAACTTCAACGAATACAAAATATTTTTAGTGCTTTATCTCTTATGGACTAAAATTTTGAAAATGAGTACTATATGTATATATATATATATAATATATATATATATATATATATATATATATATATATATATATATTGTATGGATGTTTCCATAACATTTCGTACCCAAGTTTTTTTTGAAAATCGCCATTTCCGCATTTTGGACCCATACTCGTACTCGTTTCCTGGCAACATAGGAAAATAGAATAGTTGGAATGTTGTCTGAATAATTGGCAAAAACCTAGAAGAAGCAATACCCAAAATAAGTATAAATGCAACAGAATAGATGGAAGCCTTAATAGTTGTTATAGGGAAGCCCAGTTATGGTATTATGCACCTTAGAATGTGGATGCAGACATAAATTTGTAGATTAAAACTATGGTTGACAAGCCTAGCTATACCTATCTATGGAAACTCATGACCGCATTACAATCCCTACTCGATTTGGCTGCATATTAAATATAAAATTGCCCCAGTTTTCTTCAACGTTTTCTTGCTAATGTTGAAAGTGAAGCGAGATTAGAATTTTTAAGTAGGGCTTGATCAGTTGCTTACTGATGAAGCAATTTTAATTTGCATTGATTATATCTTGCTGCTTGTAGAACTGTTTTTTTGCGTGGCCTTTTCATTTGTTTGATTACACACAGCCTCTTCTGTTTTTAATGATAGTTTAGAAAAGGGGTGTTTGAATGGCTGAATTCGGGCACTTAGAAGCTTATCTGAGATTAAAATTTAGATGTATCTAGTTATCATTGATCAATGGTCTGCCTTAGTATTCCTTTAAGTTTTCAGTTTTCATGCTAAGATTGAAAGATAAGTGAGATTGATTCTTTTGAGTATGGCTGGATCAATTGCTTAATGATGAAGCAATGAGAGTTTGCAGTTAATTCCATTGTTGCTTGTAGAACTGATATTTTGCATGGCCTTATTTTCATTTGTTTGAGTGCACAAAGACTTCCATTCTTAATGATAGCTTAGAAAAGGGGTGTTTGAATGGCTGAATTTGGCCAAGAAACTTATCCGAGATTTAAGTTTTAGATTTATCTAGTTATTGATAGTTATTTGTGTTGTAATATGAATCTTACTCTCTATGTAGTGTAACAGTTTGCTATAGGATTGGCAAGTCAAAATATTGAAAATATGAGAAAAGTCAGAGTATTACCATTTGTAAGTGTGGTTATGAAATAAACTTTCAACAATTTTATTTGAGAAACTGATAAAAATAATTACCATTGCAACCTAGTACAACTGTAAATACTGATTATTTGCATTGTACAGTCATTCTTAATAGGAGATCCACAATCATAATTCTAAATTCCCTTCAAAAATATAAAAAGGGAACTCAGATGCCAGAAAGAAAGTCACACTTATGTTCTCCACTTTGAACATTAAACAAAGAATGGTTATAAGCGTTATAAGACCCTGAAAGAAACAAAGTTTAATCTTTTATGTAGCATTGATGAATGATACAAGCTTTGTTTTTGAAATGTTAAATGTTTTTTTCCTTTCGACAACATAGAGTTTTGATTACATGTAGGGCTCGTTTCTTCTTCTCCGGAGTGGACATGTTTTCTATTTTTTCTATTTTCGTTTCTTTATTCTTTTTGGTTATGGAGAAAAGTCTTGTTATTGTTTCTTTCTGCAGGAAAGAGGCTACATCAAGCTCAGCCAATGCAGCCTTCTCCGGGCTTGCTTCTTGCAAATGGAAGAACAGAAACAGGAAGCTCTAGTTCTTGCTGCTTAAAATAAGGCTGTGAACTGTACAGATTCTGGTCATTGTAGATTTGATGTTGATATTTTACCAAACAAGCTGGTAGAAAGTTTGTTATCGTGTAATATGAAAATCTTCAATGCTTTATTATATAGACTCAAATATCTTTGGTGGATTCAGCTTGTATTCGTCACACTAGTGTTGACAAGTCACCTGCTGCAGTAAATGCATGGTTTAGTCCCACGTTTATGAAAATGTTGTTATACTAAGTTTGTACATTGCTCACTCACAGATTATATGGAAAAACCTTCTTTGTTTCAAAGACATAAATCTATGTAAATGCTTATACAAATTGATGTTAATTATAATTAAACCAAGTCAGCAACTGGGTGTTAGAACCTTTATTTGTTGAACTGTTCTTATTTGTAATAGCAATTCGAGCATGTTATTTTGTATGTTCACCAGATGCTGTGCCTCACAATTGGGCATCTCTAAATTCATAATCCCTTTTATACAATTGCACCGGTTGAATATATCATATCTTAAATACATTTTATGCATGACCTTGAGCAGCCTCCAGAAATTCTGTTGGCTAAGGTCATGAAAAGCTTTGGGTACCAGATTAATTTTGCTTGATTCTTGCAGGAAATAGAAGCCCAATCAGTAAATACATTCATGTTCAATACAGATCATGCAAGTGTGGGAGTAAAGAAATCTTGACAGGTAAACTTCATTGTGAATATGTTAAGACACTTGCAACTTGAACACTTGCAATACCACATAATAAGTACTTCACATAAAATCACATCAACCACAGCTGCATGACTCATTTCATTCTGTATACAAGATAGAGTCTTAGTAGGAAATATTGGGAAGGTATAGATTTTGCAGTATTATGGGCCTAAAAGACCACCTATAAGAGTTTGTACAAGTATACTACTTTTTAGTTTGTGTATGGGCGCGAGGAAGTGTTTCATATGTTGTTTTTGGTAGCAACATTTCACGTTGCGCACATTGCAAGGTTAAATGAAACCAAGTCTATTTATGAAAGGATTAGAGAATTGATGAAATTGGATGAGTATGGATTACTATTGTGATGGAGCCAAGATATTAAGAAAATTCTCGGAATATTTCGCATAATGAACACAATGTTTTTTGTTTCGCATAGGGAACACGTTACTCTATGATCATTGGTGCATATAAATCATCTCGAGAATTTTTTGTATGCAAAAAGAATGGTCTAATAGAATATCCTCTCTTCTTGATAGTATAGATTAAGATAAGAAGGGGACCATTATAAGGCCACATTCAAAAGGGTTACAAGGTGATAATGTCATGGATCTAGGTGTATACGCCTAATTTTTCAATTTACTAATTTTATTTTCTTTACAGGCATCATTGGTGCATTAGCTTCCCCAAAGCAATGTTCTTTGGGATATTGTCGAGAGCACGAAGTAACCATAAATGGTTATGTGCATCCTTCATGGGTTGTATTGGGTTGGTCAACAATGATACTTATGAGAGCTTTGATGTGTAGCTTGATTACATCATATTCCACATGTTTACACCCCTATAGTCGTCTTTTATAGATTCTCACCATGTCATCCTCTTATAGTCACCCTCACATCTCTTTTTAGCACACAAATCCTTGTCATTTTCCCCTCTTAGCACCTCTGAGTTCCCTCCATCCAGTTTGATTTGCTTCCTTGATCTCCCCATGCTTGCATTTCTTTTTTCGACGAAATTGACCATGTGAGCAAATTTTCTTAGCAAATGACATCAACAATGGTTGATGTTGTCAGGTTAATAGTTTGTCACAACTGAAAACATTGACCACGATTGATACTGTTGGCTACCTTAAACTATTAATGCTATCATTTGGCTACTTATAACCAATAGTTGAAAGCTCAATTCATATCGACATTCATCACTCATTCAGTCTGTTGGTGCTTGCCAACCTGCCCTTAAAGCTCCGAAGGTCTTGAAGTTGGTCATATTGGCCTTCTTTGGAGTTCACACTCGGAGCATTAGGTACTTAGTATTTTCAAGTATATGAGTTGTACTTACTATGGTCTACCCAACCTTTGAAGTCATTGGCGTCTTTAAGTACAAGCATTCCTAAGTCTTCTTCTATTCGTCTATGGTCCCCCACATCAACTCTTTCATAAAGTGTTGCTAACCATGGGGGGAATTTAATGCGCCAATGGTTTCTTCAAGCATGCAAGTATCTCTAACCTCTTGTCCTTTATTTTATTTCAGATTTGGATGTTTATTGATGTGGTCATGCATAGATTATGATAGGGAAATATATTATTTATCTATTGTATTATTTATTTATTGGTTCTTACCTTATAACTCCCCATTTTTGGACCTATAACTTTATACAACCCTCGATCCTTGCGACTCTTGCTTTGCAACCTCTTGGATCCCTTACTTTAACTACAACCTAATTTTACAACTTTACTATTGTCAATTTACAAGTGGCAGCTAGTTAGACGCCACCACCTTATTTTAGATCTAGGCTTTGGAATCCTATATCTCGTATAAAGTGTGGGCTATCGCCTTCCTAATTTCACATCCGTATCAACTTACAATCTTAAGGTGTGCATCTTTAACATGAACCCCATTTATTATCCTAGTCTAGATTACCCCTTATAGAGAGACACAAAATATCTTTTATTGGGCCATTCTTATTTGCATACATTCTGGTGAACTTGACATGAATTACTTTCTTTCGATTGAGTCATCTTCACATCTCCTAAGCCTTGTTGAATCTTTCAAAATCTCATTGTAATCATATTATAATCATGTTGTCGCCTCTTATGATTTTTCTTGCGAGCCTCAATCCATTTAGATTCTAGATGGGATACTACTTTCTCCCTCCCATACTCATGGTGCAATTTCTCATAATCACAATTTTAACCAACCATCGATTTATATGGACAAATATCCACAAGATGATCTTCCCATATTTAACATTTATACAGATGAAGATCCACAAGATGATTTTCCCTTCTCTTCTCATATTGCCATGGATGCAGATCCGTAAGACAATCTTCCCATTTATGATCCATTTGAACACACTGTATATATGCAAATGTTAGACTTCAAAATAAGAAAATAATATGCTAAATCCTAATCTAAGCCTTAACATAGTACCACAAGATTGAGTTAAGAAGAATACATCAATACTTAACTCCTTGTTGCATGGATTTCCTCATGGATGTGGATGTTCAAGCAATGTGTGCAAGATTTGAACAACATGCTTATAAGGAGGGGATGTAAGTAGAAAGTTTTCCTGAAATGCAATGATTTCCAAATTTTGAATGGCTCCTACATAGGAAGATCTCCCAATTTAGTAAGGTTGCCATAATGGAAAGCTTGCGTGAAAGGATGGTGTATAATGTACTTTTCAAAGGTCCTTTATAGAAGTTTTAGGTGGGGAAGGTTAGTTGATTTTAGCAGATGTGAAGTAATAGAAATGTAAGACTATGGTTAGTTAAGAGTGATTACGAGTGATTAATTAGGCATATGATGTTGTAGGATGTGTGATGTGATGGAGGTGATTTAATTAATTAATGTAGTTGTGTCAATAGGATTTATTTAGCCATGAATGATTTATGAGTGGTGGATTTTGGATGTCTAAATTTGCCCCTCTTTGGAAGGGTGTTGCAATTAGTGTCACCCTTTTAAAGAAAATAGATAAAAAGATAGATGTACTATAGAAGAAGAGGGCAGAAAAGGAGGGTGGGTGTGAATAAATAGGAGGCAAGGCTTTAAAATAGATTCGTTTTCACCATGGCTAGTTATAATTTAGAACTCTAGTTTTGTGAGAGACAATAAGAGAGAATGGATTGCATCCCAATGCATAAGCATCAAAGTGAGTGGGTGAGGGAACACATGCAACTAGAGGGATGCAAGCCAATATGAAGTATTTTTGGATTGTTTTTTGCATTTATTAGGGATATTTGTTAGGCCAAAGCCGTGTAGTATGGACACACTATTGTGAATTCTTTTTGCGTGTTGTTTCCACCCACACAAATGGCATTTGTGTTTTTGTAAGTGTTGTTTCTGTAGCTTAGTATTTGCATTTTCGGGTGGTGTTTTTGATTTTATCATAACGCTTGTGATGCATATTGTAACATTTTTGATTGGTGATGTTTTTTATTTTTGCGTAGATTTTTTTTATTTTGTCATAGTGCATGTGATGCATGTTGTAAATTTTTTGATTAATGTGTAGCGCTTGCGCCTTAGAATGCAGTGTTTTTGATTGGTGAAGAAAAAATAATGTGTAGCGCCTGCGCCTGCGCCTGCGCTTTAGTATGCATTTTTCTTTGTGAATGCAGAAGCAACTGCCAATTCTAGTTGCTTGGGAGAGGTGCTTTACCATGTTGAGATTGGTCAAAGAGTTCATTGATGAGGAGTACAAGGTTTTGGAGGTTGTGGGCATGTACTATATAACTCGCATGTCAAATATTCAGGCAAATATAGCCATGTTGATAGTGCTAGCAAAGTGTTGTCATTAATAGACCAACACTTCCCATCTTTCAACACGGGAGATAATGGTGACCTTCAAGGATGTGTACAAGATATTGTGGATCCTGAAACAAGAAGATTTAATGTATTGGAGGGATACAATACCCTGAGAAGCTATGAGGAGAGTGGTTGGCAGGGATGATATACTATTGTCGGGGATGACCCTAGACTTCGATGTGTGTATGACATGTGACATGGTAGATATATTGCCCCTAGTATTGATGGATCTTATCAGAGGCATATTGTTTCATGGCAAGAATGACATGTATTTTATGATGGGCTTAGCCAACATTGTAGTAGACATGGTGGAGGATTAGAGTGTGTTTTCCAGGGAGCTTTGTGTGTTTGATCCATTATACAAAGAGTTGCATTTGATCATATATAGAGGTGGGTAGAGTGTGGGTGATTCCACATTGTTGCACTCATTGGCCTGAGAGCACATTGCTATTGGTGGAAAACATGGGCACTACATCAGAGGAAGGATGAGGAGCCACAAGAATAGAAATGGGTGGTGGTGTGAGATAGGAAACAATGACATTTGGGAGATTTTAGATTGTACAAGAGAACCCTATATGAGATAGTAGCAACAAATATCACTTGACAACTGTATGTAGCGATGTGGGAGTGGCTAGAGGACCTTGAGATATGGGGTTCTCATTAACACCATGTTATATTGTGGGCAGATGAGACTACATCATTGAGAGGTACATGCATGATAGAGTACAAAGACAATTTAGAATAAGACAAGGTATCCCAATAGGTCCACATGTTTTTTACCAGAGTGTAGAGGGCAGTGGGGATTGGTGACAGATCCCATAGTAGTAGTTACTAGTTGGACTTTGGTACAATTAGTAGTATGGGTGGATTGTAGAGATGTGATTGGTGTAGGTGTAGAGGATGGGGTTGACACTTGGTGGAGGCAAACAAGGAAGGAGAGACTAACCATACCAGAGAGGCGATGGGTAGATTTGAGGGAGATTGTTAGAGTTGTGCTACGACGATGCCAATATAGGCCACAATGACATGTTAGAGTGGGGGAGAGAGAGGAGGAGAGAGATGGTTGTGTAAGGGCCAGGCCCAGAAAGATGGAACAAAATGGAGATAAGGGATGGAGAGGGTGTTAGAGCCATGGAGACTGGGGATGCAGAGGGTGCATGACCATGATGATAGGGGATGGAGTAGGTGACTCGAGGTCACAAGAGCCAGATGGGAGATTTATGGATATTTTAGATAGGGAGATTAGGGATTGAAAGGTGGAGCTAGCCAAGATGAGGGGAGTAATGCATATTTCACACATGGAACAACTAACAATGTAGGATGATGAGATAACATAGTTGACAATTGAGATAATGTGACGAAATGGCGAGTTAGATAGACAATGGGTGGATACACAAAGATTGCAACAAGATAGAGATATACAATGGACTCTACTAGAGCCACTAATGCTAAGCTGACCAACATATGATCTCACAAGGTTAACAAGGGAGGCCTAGTACTATAGATGGTTATATGAGTAGGCCCTTCCCACATAGGAGAAAACATATTTTACAAATTGTGAGTGGTTTGCCCAAAACATCATCTGCAAGCTCTCTATCATTAGCGAGGGCACCATCTAGGAGGGTTCCACTGTCAAGGGGGATAAATGTTGTCTGAGAGCCATGATGAGAGTTGATGTGGTCAATTTTGTAGATTTAGGATTTTGAATATGGATTTTATAAAGATGTATATAATTGAGATGTACATTTGAACTTTCATAGTCATATGTGTGTGTGTGTTTCAGTGTGATTTTTTGCTTGAGCTCTCACTTTGTCCCATGCATTTATTACATTTATGATTTTGAATGTTGTGCATTTAGTTGTACTGTAAAAGCATATATGCGCGCAATTTCAAAACTTACGCGCACAATCGTCTTTAAGATTTTTAGGTTTCATCAAGGGTATAAATTCAATGAAGTGGAATAGATAAATACATAACAAGAATGAATAACACATATAAGCTAGATTTTCCTACTCATGCTCAAACATACTATTGGTCCAAAACCATTTCTGCTCTCATATTCATCATTGATTACATAAATCAATGACATCACAAGCTCTTTCTTAGACCTTACTTGACTACATGCCCTCACACCTTGTCGGTGAAATAATTTGTTGTAGTACAAGTTAGTGGTTTTCACCAACGGTCATAGGGCTAAGCCCCTACTTCTTGGGTATGGGGAGGTTCCCATTATTGAATGTAAACTAACTAAAACTATGGGGTGGTCGTTAGGCTAGAGATCACAGAGGAATACTCCACTAAACTTGTGGAAAACTGCTTGTACAATGTACAAGGGAGGAAATAGTTTGGAGAGCGTTAAATGGGAGTAGGATAAATAGGGAGAGAGGGTTAATGTTGTGACTAGGCACTAGAATATTCTCACCAACAGTAGCCAAAGTAGGTCCACATTCAATAGCATAACAAAACAATGTAATCAACAAGACTAATAAATAAATCAAAGACACAATTTTATAGATCCATTATTCAAGGACACAAAGTTCCTTCTTGGTTGTACAAGCTTACAATGCTTGCAAAGTTGGAAAGTAAAGAGAGAGTAGATGAATACAAACAAGGAGATAGAAGAAATGTAGCTTTATTGCTTGTAGTAGTAATGATACAAAGTCCAACAACTATCAACAATCAACAATTGCCATCCCTTTGGAATGGAGAAGCCATCCAAATTTATAGCTTACAAAATTTCTCTTCCTCTCCCCCCATGTGAATTTTCATTTCACCACCACTAGTGACTTTTCACATACCCTTAGGAATGAAATTAAGTCCTTTTCTTATTTATGAAAAGAGACTCTTACAATGTAATATTAAGTCACTTAAGCGAATAAGACGAAAGAATGAAAAAGTACATTATCAATGGAGGAATAGAATGTTAGAGAAAGAGAGAGAGAGAGAGGGATGAGAGAGAAAAAGGGAGAGGTGGAAATCCAGAGATGGGAAAGCTCATGCTGATAAAAAATATGCATCTGATGGACCATTGAGGGAATGCTTCATGAATGATATTTTTGACCTCTAACCACCTATTGAACTGGAACACTGTGATTGCACATTCTTCCTCTTGTGAGATGCGGACACACTTCAGGGTATCAAATGAGTGTTCAAAAACATTATTAATTGCATTGCACCATGTGAACTTGAGATGGTTTCCCGATCATGGAAACATGACGATCCTTTTTTATCACAAGATTGGAGTCAAAACATGGAGATTATCACTTTACTACCCTTGGCTTCAAAATTCACCTTTGCGAAAAAGATGTCTCCTTTTTGAATGGAAATATTCTCAGGATTCCCAAACCCCTTGTTTATTTTCTCCTCATTGAAATAGGCCTCCTCTAGATAGAAGGATCTCTCCTTGAATGAAATTCTTTGCTTCTAACCTCTTGTTTGACCGAAACATTATGGTTACAATCTCTTTCCTTTGTGATATGTGGGCACATTCCAAGGCATTGAATGAGTTTTAAAAAAAACTGTTATGAGACTTGCATTGAGTCGACCTGTGATGACTTCTTTATCCTACAAACATAATGGTATTGGGGTACCTTGATAGCTTGCGGTTCAGGATCATAGCCCACAAATCAGATGTAGGTCAAGTTGGGGAATTGGATGGAGTGGCTCCCATACTTTTCAATCAGTGCAACTACTTGGGAAGAGATCCTTCGTTCCAAATTTCCTTTGAGTAATCTTATGATGCACACGGTGAATGCTTCATTCACCCTAGAATAGTGTGAATTTCTCTCCCTATGAGTGAGTTGTGGATACTTCTTGTAAGCAGGTGACCTTTGAGGCACATTGGGAGAAGTGGATATGAGGTGGGAGCATCACTGTTATTCACTTGGGAAGATCAATTCATGTTTGCAAAGGTTGAAAGACTCCAAGATTTTGTTCCGGAGCTTCCTCTGTATTTGGTATAGAGTTCAACAATATTTGGTTTGGAACTTGGTCAAAGAACAATGAGGAATAGTGAGTTGTTCTACATCAGAATAGGCCTCAGAAGGGTCTTGTGAAGCAAAGGACATACACCAAGTAAGAAGTCATGGTGAACTTCTTAGTGGCATGCAACTGAAAAAATTGCCAATGGATTTTTTTGTTGATGATATGCCCCCAATCCACCATCTAGTTTCCTTCAGTTGCCACTAGGATGATTTGAGCCATCCAATCTCGAAATTATTTTGTCATCTCCTCACTCATTACTTTGCTAAGAAGGACAATGACATCTGAATAGGCTTCATGAAATTCACTTCCTGAAAGGTTCTTTAGGATCCGAGAGGGTTTTTTGCCTTGTTTGATACATGAACCCACTATTAGGCTTTGCAAATAGGAGTTAGTCCTCCCCCACTTTGCTCAAGAAAATTCCTTGGTTATGATGACCATGTTTTTGATAGTGGGAATTTTTAGGCACTGAGAAACTCCCTTTGGAGTGAGGACTGCAAGGATTGAATTGTCATCTGCCAAGATTGCTCTGGTGTTCAGATCATAATGTTGTGCACATGCCAAGAAAGTTACACTGTTCTATGAACTAATAATGGATGTCCTCTTGCCCTGGATAACCCACTTGAGAGTATCTTTTCCTTCACTGCTACTCATGGCTGGTTCATCATTATGGACTTTAGGCCTTCCAGGTCCATGTGGGGTGACATCATTGTCTCCCACATTGGGATATTTTGTGATTAGTGTTGAAATATGTTCGAGACTAGAATACTTGGCCTTCATGGTGGAAAAAAACAACAAGATACGCAAAATGTGAACTTATGGGAGTGAATGAAGTTCAATTGCATGACTTACTATTTTTGGTAGGTCCTAACTAGGATATCTATTTTTAGTAAGTTTTCACAATTTTCACCTTTTGATGGTTTTTTGCTTGTTTGGAGCATCACAAATGCTGATAATTTGGTGTTTTTTGGAAACTTACTATATTTGGACACTTACTATTTTTCGACAAAAGTATTATGGGTGTCAGATTGCAATGAAATTAGTCTCAAAAGTTTAGGTTTTATCTCTGGACCTTCTGCTCGAATTTTTGAGGGTTTTAAACTTCCAAAACTTTGTAGATTTGACAAGGCAACTTCCTAGGATGCAAATTTTAAATTCTTTTTGTAAATTATATTGAGCATAAATGGAAATTCTCTTACAATAAGCTTGAAGGTGTTTTTGGAAGGAGTGCACAAGTAAAATTTCGTGAAAATCAGGTGCACAGTTTTGGAGATATGCCCATTTTTCAATTTTGGGAGTATAGTTGCCTGGAAAAAATGTAGTAGCATATCTAGTAAAAATGAAGGTTTTTGGGAGGGAAACAAAACAACTTCAAGTTTGATCTTGGAGTTATGCAGTTACTCACATTTAAAAATGGCTTTCGGGAGCTTAAAAATGATTTCTCATGTGACCAAGAGTTGAGAGGAAGAATAGGGGCACACGTTTGTGTCCCCCTTGTCTGCTTTGCACCTAGTGCAATCCAAGGGGAAAACATGGGTGAGAAAATGTGCCATGGGGGGTATGGTCATGAAGAGGGAGCATGGAGATAAGTTGTTTACAAGATGAAGTTGTTCTTAGGTGCAAAACTGGCAACAAATGAGTTGCGAGAAATGTAGACACATGGGGGAACACAAATTTGTGTCCCCTATGTCCCTTTACACCTTGGTGAAATCCAAAGGGACAACATGGGTGATACAATGTGCCATGGGTCTAAGTACATAAGAAAGGGACATGCTAAAATGCAAGTTTTTGAGGCTCCTAGGTACAAAAGAGGTGAGCTTCAAGTTATGAAAAGTTTTCCAACATGGGGGAGTGAACTTTGGTGTTCCTCTTGTACCCTTTAAACCGCGGGGACAATCCAAGGGAACAAATCATGCTAGAAAATGCGCTAAGGGGTTAGCTTATCATGAAAAGTGGACCTTGCAACTCAACTCCTCTATATACTCTGCCTAACACCTCAAGGCATATTTTTTAAGTGACAAAACATCAAAATGGACGGGGAGAACAATTTGGTGTCCTCTTGTCCCCTTTTGCAACTTAAGAACAATCCAAAGGGACAAAAACGATGAAAAAATTGCACAAGCCATTTTGAAATGCTGATGTCACCCGCCAAGTGTAAATTAGGACACTAGGAGTGCTTTTTCTACCATGAGAACATGGAAGAGTGTTTTGGAGTTAAACCATATATGATTTTGACTCTAAATAATTTTTTGAGATCATTAAAGTAGTTATCATGAGCTAATTCTATTTATACTATGATTTTCAGGACCTGTTTCATTCTTGACTCGAAGGGGCAACTGTAGTGTCCTATATTGTTATAAAATATTTTTAAGTCTTGGAACAAAAACGATGTTTACATAATGTATAAGGTTACAAGAGATTTTCATTGATTATTTTTTTGCCTACCAAATCCTTCTGAAACTCCTAGAATCATCTGGAAAAGTTAGATTTCACAGTTGGAGCCTTCATTCCCTATGCCCAAAATGAGCCGATCTTGCTCAAGTTGTACCTGACATCAATTTATTCCACAAATTTTCCCTAAACTGTCTCATATTACTTCATTTATCTCAAATATGATTTTAGGATGGTTTGAATCTTCCCTGTCATCTTCTGGAGGGTGCTCACTAGGTGTGAAATGGCCAAGAATGGCCCTTTTTAGGCATCTGGGGGCAATTGTTGTTAATTGAATCTTAGTGACTTCTTCTGCAGTGCCCACCTCTTTTGTATTCCCATTTTGAGCTACTTGGACTCATTGTATATGGATTATTTATTTTGACAGGGACATTACTAATATATTATATTATTTTGATGCGACATTACTACATGATATCATTATTTTCTAGCACTAGGATGCTAACTCTTTTGGACATGTTGTTTATGAGGCACTAGGTGCTACTTTTCATTGATTGATTATTTTGTTTTAGATGATATCATGGTTGGTTTTGATCTTGATCATGTATTGTTATGGTATTCATATGGGATTCATGGTCGTTAATCCTTTTCCATGCATATGAATCATTCTATGTTACATTGTCTAGTAAGCATGACTATTTATGGATGATTGATCTAATGCATATGATGTTGTCATATTTTGATTATCGTATTGGGTAGATATGAGGTTTTCCTTGAGTGTGTAGATGGCATTTGGTATCAGAGCTTGGTTTTAACACTAGATGCTTTGGGGACTTGTTAATAGCTATTGGTAGTTAATTTAGTTTAAAGCATTTTATTTAAAATTATTTCTGCAAAAGTCTAACATATCATTTTACCCTCGTGCAGTATGACAGGGTGTGGTACTAGACGAGGTGTAATGGTGGCTTGTGGTCATGGGCAGACACCTCCAAAGATTCCTAGGGCCAATTTTGGGCCACAAATTTTAGATGCGCATAATTAGATGATGGGGGTCCTTCAGGGTCGACTTCCTGTACAGCTGAAGCCATTTGCAGAGGATATTCAACATGATAGTGAGATACACACAGATGAGGGTTCACATTTTGCCACTCACACACAAGTTTCATCATAGTGACAGACATCACGTATCCATTCATTTGATCTTACGGCCCGACGAGAGAGGTCTCGTAGCCCCTCAGTACAAATTTAGAGAGTGGTTGAGACACGCCGTCATGGGACGACAACAAGTGGTGTCATCCATGATATTATTCAAATTCATCCACCTACATATGAAGGCATGATAGATGGTTTTGGGGCCGAGTCACGAATCATAAGTATAGATAGTTATTTTGGCTTGCATCCTTATGAGAGCAATGTCAAAGATCGCCTCACCATACACCTCCTCTGTAATGTAACAAACATCTGGTGGAGGAATAATGAGCGGAATCTCCATTTGACCAGAGAAACTATCACCTATGAGTTATTTGAGGAGCGTTTCTAGGATCGATACATGTCGGAGCATTTCATTCAGAAGAGGATTGATGAGTTTCATGATTTTTGATAGGGTTTCAGTACAGTGGCCTATTATGAGTGTAAATTTTTAGATCTTATACATCAAATTTAGACTATCTCCAGGATGAGAAGTTGTAGGTGAATAGGTTCATTAGGGGCTTGAATACATACCTGGCAGGAGAAGTTAGAATTTTATCTCCCACGACCTTGGAGAAGGAAGTGGGAAGGCCTATCTTGTAGAGGAGAATAAGACCAAAACTGAGTATTATCAGGATAGGAACTAGGGCATGTTACAGGAAAAAGTTCACTCATTTCAAGATCAAATATCACACATTTTTTCCCCACCCACAAGAGGAGGGTTTAGACCTTTTCTATCAGCTTCACAACCTCCTCCACACCCACAAAAACCCTCTTAGCAACAGAATCCTCAGTAGCAGAGGAATATGCCAGGCCAAGATAGTTAGACAAATAGGGGCTATAATGGCCACATTTTGGTAAGAGACAGAATGTCAGGTAGCCAACAACCTAATCTGGCTCATTCACAATAGTTGGCTAGAGTGGGACCCACAATGTTAGTACATCAGAGCACATGAGGGTCTTAGTCACACATGGATGTGCCACGATGTTTCATTTGTTGTGCCTATGATCATTATGCACGTTTTTTTCCTTAGAGACCATATTTTGATGAGAGGTAAAATGAACTTTCTTCAAAGTAAATATTTGGCGATGCAAGACGTGCTCATCATGTCTATGCTGCAGTGGAAAACTATCAGGCCGAGCATCACGCCACAATCATTGCGGTGACATGTATGATTAGGGGTATACCTGTTACTGTATTATTTGATTCAGGAGCTTACAACTCCTTTATATTACCCTCTTTAGTGGATAGGTGTGATGTGGTGGCTTCTAGGTAGGAAAATAGATGACAGGTATAGTTGGCCACATGGGCCAATCTCACTGTAGACTCGTATGTGAAGAGTTGTATTTTTGACCTAGGGGTATTCTCCACTACCTTATACCTCCGTATTTTTCTATTGGGATCTTATGAGGTGGTTATTGGTATGGATTCGTTTGATTCCCATCATGCCAAAGTTGACTGCAGGAACACATTCATCGAGTGTAAGGATGATATTGGTAGTTATGCAATTATATCTGGGGTTTAGAGACTCATATCATTGCGTATGATTTTGTCATGCATCTTAAGCAGAAAATGGGTAATGTATGTCAGATGTTTTCTATCATGATTAGTTATAGATATGAGGAGATTTATGAGAGTTCTCTATTAGATAAGCACCATATCTTGAGAGAGTTTGCAGATGTTTTTACTAGTGAGTTTTTGAGTATGCCACCACATTGTGAAGTGGATTTTTATATTGATCTTGTTCTTGGTTCAAAACCCGTGTCTCGTGCTTCATACATGATGAATACCATTGAGCCCCATGAGATAAAGATTCTGTTAGAGGAGCTTTTATAGAAGGGCCTCATCTGACCTAGTGTGTCTCTTTAGAGCGCACCGGTGATTTTTGTGAAGAAGGACAAGTCTCTTCATTTGTGTGTTAACTTAAGACATCTAAAAAAGGTAACGGTGAAGAACCATTATCCTTTACCCTGTATAGATGATTTGATTGATCAGATGAGGGGAGCCAGAGTTTTCTCTAAGATAGATCTAAAGTCAGGTTACCACCAGCTACGGATCGCAGAGGAAGATATACATAAGATCACTTTTTAGACTCGATACAGGCATTACGAGTTCACAGTAATTCCCTTCGGTTTAACGAATGCACCCACAATGTTTATGAGCCTCATGAATGGGGGTTTTTAGGACCTTCTTGGATAGATTTATCGTTGTTTTTATTGACGACATATTGATATATTCTCTCTCGATAGAGGAACACCAAGAGCACTTGAGACATGTATTACAGGTTTTGAGGGAGCACCAACTGTTTGGGAATTTAGAGAAGTTTTATTTCTTTCATATTGAGATTCAGTATTTGGGGCACATTATCATAGGTAAGGGTATTTTAGTAGATCCCTCGAAGATCTGAGCTATCATTGATTTTCCAGCCCCCACCACAGTGATTGAGGTTAGGAGTTTTATGGGGTTAATTGGTTATTACCACCGTTTTGTTTAGGATTTTCTAGGATTGCCAATCCTATCACTTCCCTTTAGTGAAAAGGGAAGAAGATTTTCTGGTTAGAGAAGTGCAAGCATGCCTTTAAACTGCTCAAGGAGCATTTGACTATTACACCCATTCCCCACACTCCATTGTAAACATTATTGGGGTTGTGGCGCATGCCCCATCCCACGGATGTGGCATGGGCCACAACCCCTCCTTCCTCCTTGTTTCCATGACCTAAGGCTGTCTCCACCTATGCACATGCCATAAGACATTCTCATATGGCAGTTGCCCTTGTTATTACAACACACACACACACACACACACACACACACACACACACACACACACACACACACACACACACACACACACACACGCGCGCGCACGCGCGCGCACACACACACACACACACACACACACGCACGCACGCACGCACGCACGCACGCGCACACGCACGCACACACGCACACACACACGCACCCACGCACACACACGCACCCACACGCACGCACGCACACACACACGCACACACACGCACGCACACACACACACGCACACCCACACACACGCACACACGCGCGCGCGCACACACACACACGATAAAATGTATATACAATTTCAATAAAGAAAGGATTTCTCTTAATCTAGCTCTGAATATGATCTCTTAACAAAAAAAATAACAATACAAATAACAATACAAAACTGTAAACTTGTTGATCCATTTGGATCAAACACAAAGAAAGAAAGAGAACATTAATTTTAGAAAATCCTGGTAAATCAAATAGTTGTTTGCAAATCTGATCTGAATATACAAATATCTTGGAGTGGATAATCCTTCCTTAAATATTTTCCTCCTTGAGATCTCCATGAGTTCTCCTTCCCTACAAACAAAATAAAAATACAAAATAAGAAAAAAATAGGGCATTTGGGTGAATGCATTGAATAAAAATGAATTATAGATATTAGGTTTGCATTTTCATTCTCTTAAGTTTTTAAATATTTAGGGTTTTGATCTCACGGTGCATATCTCTTGAACCATAGGGCTCCAATTTAATTGCAAATTGAATTAAGTCATATGGGTGAGAATTTTAATGGGGTTTAATTAAATGTAGACCTTGGTTAAACTTTAATATAGGGATGTAGTATTTAATTAAATCCAATATTATTATTTACATAATAAATTTGAAGGCACAAGTCCATTTCAAAGATGAAATGGGACCCATGACCATTATATATATATATTTTGGCTTCCCACAAATCTTAAAATAAGAGTAATAATATATTAATCACTCTTGAAAGGATTATTAACATTGTTGTAAATTAATTTTTTAAACTTGTATTTACTCTCCAAGTGTGATAAGCTTTATCGCTAATTGATCATCTTCATTTTACTGCCATAACGATATATTTATTGTTGATGCTTATAAAAATAATCGTAATTCGTATAACTTGTGGAAGCGGCATTAATTTGACTTCTTGTCCCACATGATCGTTAATGCGATGCTGAAATAACAATGCAGAAATTGTTACAATCCTCAATGTTGTTCACATTTATAGTTTGGTGTCACTTCACCATATGTTGCGACTTAGTTGTGTTGCTATTGTAACACATATTCTTAATCGCTATGTAAATATTTTTTTAAAAAAAAATACCACCTTTCTCATTTTTTCATCTTTGATTGGGATGTTTGGTTATCTTTTTACTGTTTTAGAACTCATGTTGAGCAAGGCGTGACATATTTAATCACCTTAGGAATACATCACTGTACATGAAACACACTTGAAAACCATGTTAGCACTTTCCTCTCAATTGGAATGAGGGTGGCATAGATATGGAAAGGCTTTGTGAGCTGATAAGTTGGTCGGAGGAAGGGTTCATAGTGAAAGGGAAAAGGTTTTCAAAGGGTGGGCTTAGTTGTCATGGCCAAATTTTTTAATTTCACGTGCTAGAAATTTAACATGATAAAAAATTGGCTCTAGCTTTGTGACATTAGATCGTAAGGGGTAATGAAGAACCTAATATATATTGTGAATTAGAAAACTAGTGACTTATTGGTTGGGCCATAGGTCACCATACTGAACAAATAACAAATCTACAAACACAACTATAAAAAATGAACACACAACAAAAAGGGAAACACAAAACATGAAGGTAAACCCACAATATAAAAGGAAACCATGATAAAAAATACCTAAATCACCTATGGTACATGTAGTGGACAATCCACTTTCACTGCAACAATGATTCTTCATTGAATGTTCACCCGTGCACGGGTATCACCAACTGCTTTTGTTATGTAAATCCACTAACTGGCTCACTGAAATGTGACCCCTTTCTCAATTTATTGAATTTTTTTTCATGATTATTATTATAAGTGAGGGTCCACTTAGACATCTCATTGCCTTTATTGCTTTGATATCGAGTTTCCATTCATTTATCCATTTGCAAATTCATCCCAATTTCTAATCTTCTATTACTACTACAAGAATGAGTTTTGATCGTACCAAGCTTACCATTTTCACATCGAGGCTTGTGGTATTTGGTGGGAATTTGACCTTTACTTTTAACCTACTTCATGACCATGGTTTCTATGAGCTAGTTCTCGGCAAGTACTTTTAGATTTTGAATACTGTCATAAGCCTCTTGATGCTCCATGTTTCTCAATTTCTCCAAGTAACTATCCTTCATACAAATTTTCTCACCCTCGACTTGCTTCTATCTATGATGTGATGTGCATAATGCTTCATCCTCATTGAAATAAAATGAGCACAAGATAGGGCATGAAATATTTAAATCGTTATTCCCTTCATCATGACCATTTTGAGCCTCAAAATCCATTTCCATGATGAAAACATCATTTCCTTGAGTAGAGTCAAATTTGAAAGATTCAAACATATTATTATTCATATATTACTCATTGAGAAGGTCTCCCTATTGAATGGAATCATCCTTGGGAGAATTTTTGAGTAGAGAAAATGAATATGTACTAGCCATGCACAAAGGTTAGAGATTGTGTGCAAGGGGTGCACGAAGGGGCACACAACATGCAAAAGGATTGGCCTGCGAAGGCCCATGCATGAGCACATAGGGTTTGGGACTTAGCTAGTTTTATAGGAATGTGTATAAAAATAGAAAGACAGAAGATAAAATGGTGTTCAAGAAAGATCCAAAAATAGACAAATCAGGATATCTTGGCATGCACGGAAGAGGAGTTATAATTAGGAAAAAGACATGTAGACAAGGACAAAGGAAACACATGAAGCAAGCTAATAATAGGATTAAAGTGTGTAAAAGCATGTAAGGTCTTATTTTAATTGTAGCTTAATCTATTGTTAGCATAAGTTGTAAAAAGAATGTAATCTATTGTAAGCATGCCTATTATTAAGAGGGTGCATGGAGACGATGAAGGGCACATCCCCACCAGATATATATATATATATATATATATCTACATATATACATACATATATATGTATATGTATATATGTGTGTGTGTGTGTGTGTATGTATATATATATACATATACATATACATACATACATACATACATACATACATACATACATACATACATACATACATACATACATACATACATACATACATACATACATACATACATACATACATACATATATATATATATATATATATATATATATATATATATATATATATATATATATATATATATATATAAGTCAACACTGGACCATACGTGCATACAAAACTTGGCTACATAATCCAAAATACACATGCATCAATAAATCACTTAATACCACTAGCTCTCTCTTTTTTCCAACAAGGACGCATATAGGTTGTGCATCCTTGTTGGAAAAAAGAGAGAGCTAGTGGTATTAAGTGATTTATTGATGCATGTGTATTTTGGATTATGTAGCCGAGTTTTGTATGCACGCATGGTCCAGTGTTGACTATATTGGATGTAATCAATTTTTTTTTTATGTAATCATCTATGTTGGATAATTGTGTATGGGTTGTTAAAGTAACTAGATTTGAGTATGGAGTTAAGAGAATTCAAATCTTGTTGATCATTCTTTATGTTGATTGAACTTCCTTATTATATGTGTTGCTAAATTTATATGCCATGATGTATCTTCTTGCATGAATGGGTTTTATGGTTATGATTATGAACATGTATGCTAACATCTTGTTAAGAAAACAAAGGAGGGACCTATAGATTACATGCACTTCAGGTGAGTTTCCAACCTTGTTTGGATGAAGTGCCAACATGTATAGATATTGTTGGGTAAACAAACACTACATTTTGGTTATGTTGCTGGGACCTCTTTTTCAATCTGTCTACCAAAATGTTACATGTAGATGGCATTTCAATTGTCCTTAGAGAATATTGAGAACTGGATATATGATGGCTATGACATGTTTTCTCAGAGATATAGCACTAGACCTGATTTTAATGCACAAAAGTGGGTGGAAGAAAATCTTTATGATTTATTGTATTAGACATTCTTAAACTTTTTCCCAATATAATTGTACCAGTGGTTGGTAGCTTACGAGGCTAATAGAGGTGTTAGGATAGAAATAAAGAAAGCTTGGAGATAGGAATATTATCAGGCACTCTCTGAATTAGACGAGCCGTGGAACAAAACTATGGATCGTTGGTGGGAAGTTGTGCTCTGTAGTTATACCTTGGAGTACATGATTTCGACATACTCTATCCTAGAGGAAGCAAAGTTTTGGTTTTTATGTTATCCAAAAGGATCCTATTTACGCATGACACCTTTAGCTATCAAGATCCTGATGGTTGAATTAGGAATGGAGAGCCTACAGATGGAGAGATAAAACCCCACCACACATAGGGGCAGGAAGCAAGTTTGGGAAGGATGGCGGGAGCCATAAAAGAGGAAAGAGAGAGAGGAAAGATGACTTAGGTATAATTATGCATGATAGAGGGAAGTTGATGAGGTGCTGAGATCGAGAAGAATGATGACTGGAAGAATTGATGAGAACCCAGGGAAGGTGAGACCACATGATTATGTCCTTTTAAAATTGGGGAAACATAGTAGAGATAAACCTTTGACATCTGATGAGAGTGAGTTTGCAGAGAGAATAAGAACCATGAGCGCACATATGACCTAGCTTGGATACCTAACCCTTACGCAAGGTATTCATAATCCAGAGTTCATTATAGAAGAACATTATAGTGGAGGAAAATAACAAGAATATCCATTTAGGATAGGAGATATAAGTAAGAATATTTTAGTATCATCTCAAGAGGTGTAACAGATTAAGGACACACATATGGAAACAAAACATGTGCTCGTGTTTGGAGAAATTATTTTTGGAGGTAATTTATAGACGCGTCTTCAGGACAATGTTAACGCGCAACCAATTGGAAGTAATCCCATAGGTGTAGCTATAACACAGACGGTTGGATTCTAGTTTATCATGACTACTGGGACGCAAGGCAATTCATATGTGGGGCCACAGGTCATGACAGGAGGATCAAGAGGTTCAGGACAACCACCGCATAGAGGAAATATTGGTGGAGGTTTGGGTTTAGGATCTGGCCCCACTCCAGGGTAAGGGCCTCAACAACCATCACAACAACCATTGCAGCCTTAACAACTACAACAATAGACCCCTCAAATATATTTTGAGATGCCACTTCACTTGATAGAGTAAAGAGGTGTCGAATATGGAACTGAACATGTGCATAAGTGAGAGTTATTATGGAGAGCTAAGGGAATAAAACATACTGACCGGAAGGCAAGTCAATTTTCCGCCACACTTCAAGGGTGCATATACAACTGGTATAGGAAATATGATCCACACCATACTGCGGTGGATTATGATGCATTTCAAACTGGATTTCTAACTGAGTTCCATATCCCTAAGTTCAAGCAATAAAGAATTAGCATGCTAAAGGACATTAAATAGGGACTATATGAAAGCGCAAGGGAATGTGATGCACATTTAAAAACCTTATTGTCTAAGATATCTTATGATATTCATCAGAACTAACATGCACATTGGTTTTTTCACTCCATTTCAAAGAGCATTCTCACATAAAATTTTTCATTGATCTGCATGAGGCCTTAGAAGCAGTGGAAAGTAATGATACATGGGTAAGCCCATTCTTCGAGGTGAAAATAATGGAAATGGCTACATAGTTGGAAAATTTGTCTACCAATTCAGTGCATGAAACATGCAGTGGGTTATGGTGCACTGATTACGAAGTGGAAGGACATACGAATGATAGTTAACCACCACATGACCATGAATATGATAAGGAGATCACACTAGATGCATTGATAGATGGCTAGTTGGTGAGTAACATTATTATTGACATAGGTGCAAAGGTTAATGTTCTAACATTGGATGCTTGGAACTAGATGGGAATGTCACCATCACATCCATCTTTGCATGTGATGTATATGGAAAATAAAACAAGGGCCATGCCCATTGGGGTGTTGAAGTATGCTTCAATCACTATTCAAGGAGCTAAATTTATAGGTGATTTCAAAGTATTATAAATTTATGAGGAAAATAATTTCCCCACACTGCTTGAACGTCCTTGGAGCTATGATAATAATGTAGATCTATGCTTCAACAAAATATATATCAGTTTTGAGAATAAGGAGGAGCGCAATGTCATACCCTTGGATGATGCGAAGGTTGCACCTTACACAAAGCCTATCAACAAAAAAGAGCTTAACAAAATATATGCACATACAATGCATGATCTAGAAAACATAGAACCATCAAAGGAAGACAAAATTCACTTGGAAGATGAAAAATTTATTAGTGATACTACCAGTGTGGCATGTGACAATTGAGCTCATGGAACTTATGAGATGGTAGGCCATGAGGTCAAGGGAAGAGTTACCTGGATTATTAGGGTGTGCATGATTAGACGCTTGGGAAAGACTCAATTACCAAGGTATAATGGGGAAGATAAAACTAACTCTTTATTGCATGTGATGGAAGACTAGTGGCGAAATGAGGGAGACATATGAAACATGATCATCTACACATTGCGCAGGACAATGAAGCGCTGGTGGGCAACACATAGAGACAATCTATTGGGTTGGTGCAAGGTAAGGGTATCCTTTCTAAATAGGTTTACTCTTACCATTGTTCCTTCTCTTATAAATGAGTATGATGGGAAGATGCTTGTTTTGGTACATATCCATAATTGTGAGAGATAATGGGTGTAAGGACAAGAAGCTACACCACTATCCCTTTAGGTACACAAGTTTTACTCTACTTCGTGAGGATGCACGCATACTTGGTATGTGGATGATGAGCTAAAGCAAGAAACTACAAGTTTTAGCGACATGAAGGGAGGTATTGATCATACCTTTGAAAGTTTTCCCACTAAGCAACCCATACATGAAGCATTGCAAATCATGAAGCACATCACATTGGGAGATAACGCAAAGGAAAAGGAACTTATGATCCAAATATTAGGAGAACCTGAGACTGAGGTGTGCGAGGATATGATGGAAATAGAAGAAACACTTCTAGGGCACATGTGGAAAGAGAAGGAAAAAGGGAATATGGTTAGCTCATTGATGATGAGGAAATTGAAGATTTGATTATCAAGCACACAAAGGGTATGCAAAATGTTATGGATTCTACAAATTATTAGGCACGTGCATACCATGTGCCTATGAAGACTAAGAAGGTGAATATTGGCACTGAACATGCACATAAGGAGGTTATTATTGGGATTATTGGTCATAACCAAAGATGGAGAAGATCATTGAGTTACTGTGTAACTTCCAGGATTTATTCAAAAGGGGATATCATGAGCTAAAAGGCATACATCTTTCATTGGGGAGATGAAGATTAAGCTGAAAGATGATGCACGACCAGTTAGGAAGAGGCCATACAAGATGAATCCAAACCTATAGGTGAAAGTGAAAGAGGAGATTGATAAAATGTTAAAGTCCGGGATCATTGAACTTATTGAGGAATCTGAATGGATCATCCTCATGGTGATCAACATAAAGAAGGATGACCAGATCAAGATCTATGTTGACTACAGGGTACTCAATGATTTATGTGTAAAATATCCTTTTCCTACACCATTCACAGAAGAGATCTTAGAGGGTGTAGCATGACGCGAGATATATGCATTCACATATGGATTCTCTGGGTACTATCAAGTATGCATTGCACACAAGGACCAAGAGAAGACCACCTTCAAAACTGAATGGGGAAGTTTTGCATACACAGTCATGCCCTTTGGGATAAAAAATGCGCCAGCGGTGTTCTCATGCATTGTTGTTTAGGCATTTAAATATTTCATTCATATGTTTTTGTAGGTCTATATGGATGATTGTACTGTTTATGGGTTAGTGAAAGATCATTATGATAACCTTCATATGATGATTGAAAGGTGTAGGAAGTTGAATATCTCGTTGAACATCAAGAAGTGCATATTTTCCATCCCCTTTGGCACATTGTGTCACATCCCGCATTTTAATTTCATGATTGTTAAAAGACATGTTATTATCGTAACATGATTCATGAAGGTTTGGGAGTGAGAAGCGTTTCCCAGCCAATATCACAACTATATGTATGCATGTTTACCATGAAAAGGATAAACATTCTTACACGTAATTGTGAAACTAACCACGTAATGTTACTAAACTCCAAGAACTCAAAAGTTGTGTTACAAAATTATCCTATTTTGTGTTTATATGCTGAGTTGTATTCTTGCCGAGCTTGAGGATTCCATGTTTGGGATGCCTTGCTATTGCTATGCATTTTATTGATAATTCAACTTACTTTCTTGTTAGAAGTATCAATTAGCATGCATGGCTGAAGTTATTCATGGTTTCAATATATTATTCCACTATGTGGAAATAGTGGTGATTTTAAATTTGCTAACTCTTTTGACCTTGATGATCATCAATTGCGCAGTGAGAAGAGACCTTCTAACGGAATAGGTAAAATTTGGTCTTAATTAAGTAGATGTATAAGCATCTTGATGATATAACAAGTTGTGGGTTAATTTATTTAACTGTTGCATTTTGTGATCATAACGTGCTTATTGGTTACATGGATTTGACGCTTTAAAACATATCAACAAGTACATATATTATGTTTACACAATCATAGTAACCATTTGTTATGATGGCATTATTGATTTTTAATTTCTGTTAAAACACCCTTGGCTGGGCAGACATGAAAAAGACAGAATTAGGCAACTATGCAAGGTTTATATTTTTTATCCTAATTGGAACGTATTAGCTTTATGATGTATGGATTTAATCACTTATTTATTTTGACTTATTGAAATTCTACCATTAACATAATGTTAAGGAATTTTTTTGTTTTTATTTGATTAAGCCAACTTGACTATAGTCGACTGGTTAATTGGCTTTGGTTGTATTTTTTATAATTTAATTACACTGTGAGTCGAATGACATGTTGCATGGTTAATAGGTGACTTAGTCACTTGGTCGAATTATGACCCATGCCAAATGAATGTTTAAATTTTGATTGGTTTTATTTGATCAAAACCACCAAGTTGGTCATTTACACGAAATGACGATTAGGAAGTGGAGTTAATGGGAAGGCCACTACATGGCACATGCAAACATTTAATGCATTTAATTTACCCCACATATTTTGGGGAATGGGAGAATTACTCTAGAAGCTACCATGAAAAAGTTTGTTTTTCATTTTTACCATCCCTTGCAGTATTCAAGCTATTCTTCCTCTCTTTTGATTTGTTACATGCATTTTCTTACACTTGTATTTTGTTGAGCTATTTCGGGTTAGAGATAATGGAGGATTTAACAATATTTATGGTGGACGGTTTTAGGTAATTTCTCATTCTGGATTTAAGTTGTTCTTATAGATTTTCAAAGGAAGGAAACATGGGATCTTGTTGGGAGATTCAAGTGGTTTCAGAGAGTTTAACAGGCATGGTTATATTTCCACTTGTCTAGATATTTGGTATGGAAATTGTTGAATGAATATTGATTGTTAAGATGTATGGTTATCTTATTTGTGTGCATGTTTTTTTTTTTTTTATAACGACCCATTTATTGCAACTGTGTTTTAGTTTGATCTGGGTATTTGTTTTGTGCTTGGTTAAGTTATTTTAATGGCTTAAATCCTTCAGACTTAATAATATAATTTGCATGTCAGTTTATATTCTTTAATGGTTTGTGGGAATCAGTTACCTTATGACTAAGATGTGATGACCAGTTAATTTTAAACTATTTGGGGTTTAAGTTTTTTGTAGGATTTATTACTATACCAAACATAGATATCAAGCTTGATCCACCACGAAGATGGTGAAGATATGGTACAAAATATTTTCAAGTCGGTTAGGAACTCGGTCTGGTTCACTGTGAAATCAATATGATCTTATTTATATCATTAGTATTCTATTTTGTGAGCTCTAACTGGGTTGATACTTGGATTTTTGTATTTGGTTTGGGTGGTTTAGTATTTGTTGATTTGGTTGATACTTTGTATATCAATGACTTGTATCCCGAGCCTTCACGAAAAGATAGGTGCATAAAAATAATTTTTATGGTTTTGAAAAGATAAGATGGGCAACAATATATTTTTCATTTTGAACACCTTCGTGTTCATTTTTCAGGATTGAATGGGTTGATATATTGTAAATGTGACACTGAGTCATTATAGATGTCGAACTGGGTTAAACCCGAACCCAAATATTAAAATGGCGACATTTTGTTTAAGTCTCCGTTGAGAAAACTGGGAATGTATGATTCTATTTCCTTTACTCAATTTACTAGATTATAGGAATGATTCTTAGGAAATATGATTACCTACATGTGTAGTTAAGGGATTTTGGTGGTTGTATTCTTTGTAATACTAGAAAACTTGGGTTTTGATCAGAGTTTTAAGATCGAATTTATACTTATTAAGCTTTGACTGCCTTAAAGAAATGACTATCGAATTAATCGAATAGGGTTATATCCTTTCAGTTATAGGAAGTTAATTTTTGGAGGGAGATGTATTAATCACCATCCATTTCTCTTACCTGTGATTCATTGAATATGTTTATGATAAAATGATTGTATCCTTTATGTATCCATTTTTTGGAAATCGATATCTTCATGTTGAGATTTTATTTTATAATCTTCTTCTTACCATCTAATGTGAAGCTAATCATAGTTTCTTAGGATTGGGTGGATGTTGTATTATAAGTGTTAACCTAACTTGATAGATTGTTTGAATGTTCCTATTCTTTAGTATAATTTCATGATGATTTGGTTATGAAATTAGATGAATGAACACTCTTGATTGATATTTTAGGATGAAAAACATGGAAGGTTTATTTAATAAACTATAGCATATTTTTTTATAATTATTATGAAATATTGATGATAGAGTTTTGTCTTATTGTTCTGAAAAATATAACGGCTTGTAAGTATTGTTACATGTTGATGGCATTTAATCAATCAATATATATTCAACTGTTTCATAATTAAACATTTAGACATGGGCCATATATCCATGACAGTTTGTTGAATTGACTATGTACATCTATACTTTTTTCTCTTTCAAAATTTGGAAAGGATCGAATATTTCAGGAAGATAATTTGGATGGTTACATGCATACTTGATATGCGATATATTTATGACTGATTGTAAACATTGATTAAATGTATAATTTATACTTGGATTATATTGAGTGAAAGTTGTTCGCGATATTGTAAACGACCATAGGCTAATTATATTATTTGAAAATAAATGTTGTACTTTTGGAAATGAAATTCTTATACTATAGATTATGATAATTCTTGTTATTTTCATGAGTTGTAAATAGTGATGTTTTTGATTTTCAAACTATTATACTTGAATAGGTTGAAAAATAAATTGGTCATTATTAATTAATTTTACTTGTTCATCATTTCATCTGTTTTATTAAATGATTGGATTGATAATCATAATATCATTGATTAATGATTAATTAATGAAGTTATTAAATAACGTTGTTTGGACAACAGAACAAGAGTTGTGAAATACAATACTATTTCTAAGACTCGAATGAAATAATTCAAATTTAATAATCTCAAGTACATTTAATCAATAATTGATTGATAAAATTGTACATGATAAGACACTAGCTAAGTGACTTAATGAAGGAAAAGTAAATTTGTACTATTTCTACAAATAAGCAAATATGAACTAAATAATTGAATAAAACGTAGCAATTTTACACTATAATTAATCATGAGTAAATGATTACTTGATTTGACCTTGTCATAAATGAAATGAAATTATCAAGTAGGGTTTATGATGAAAAGCTAAACCTAATAAGATGATTAATCTAAAAGGGTACTTAACGAAGAAATTTTTAAATTGAATCTAAGAGTTGTAATATGAAACGACATTAATAAATGATTTATTAATGAATGTCATCAATCCTATGTTTTAATTTAAACTCTTACTGTTGAACTTAAGAATAATGTCTTAGGTGCTAAGTTGGCATGGACCCTAAGTCCTGCTTATTGCAATGGCTGTACTCTGACTATGTTATCTTGGGATGGCTACAAGAAGGGTAATGATCAACCTTTGACTCGAGTCAAAGAGTAATCATTATCTTTTCCATAGGGATCCTAAACTAGTAAAATCAACATACACCCATAATTGAGAGGGATGACCTAGACTCCAGGCTTGCTTTAAACATAAGTTAATATGCTTAACTAATAAGATGAATCCATATAACTGTGTGGGATAATTGATTGGTGATGGGACATGTTTTGAGTGACTAGTGTGCAGTCATGAAACAAAGCATGCAAAGTATAACTTTAAATTTTTTTCCTAAGTAGTGTAATTGATGAATACATTGTCAAATCACCTAGTTCCTTGTTAACCATGTGTGATGCCAGATGAATTTCAATAATCTAATTTTCAGGAAGACACTCAAGAATTACATCAGTTCACAAACCTAAATAAATAAGTTAACCAAATACATACAGGGTATGTACACTTAGAATAAGTGAATATTATTATGGTCGGGTAGATCTAATAATCATGAACACTCAAATGAGTGATAAAGGGGATCAGGTAGATCTAATGAACATTTTACAATTGCACATGGTTATGATGTTATTAGATGGATGTAAAAACTAGATTACTAGTTGGATTTCTTGTAATTGAATTATGAATCATTGAAGCATGTAATGGGGATAAGGGAGTTTGTTTTAATTTTTTTCCCCTTCAATTTGAAGTTGAATAACATTGGGTGTGGCATTTTGGTATCAGAGTTGTAGGTTAAAACAACTCTTGGACACAATGGGTCCTTAGACTAACACTGAAATTATTTATTTTCTAGTAGAACAATATGGTTAGGATGAGAGGAAATGTTGCTAAGAATACACCAAATGGGCTGAGGCTGCTACAATCAAGAAATTGGACGAGATACTTGTAATTCAATAAAATTGAAACAAAACTGTTGTTTTGGAATACCGTATCCTAGTGGAGGATGATGACATGGAAAATGATGAAATTGTGCTACGCCCTTAACCTATTGCTTGCATTAGGATATGAGTAGCCGACATGTGGCTTACCATATCATTTTATTATATCATTTATACTTTCTCATGCTTAATAGGTTGGCCTTGGTGATGGCCATAGCATATGAATGGTATATATAGGGGATTATAGGTAGTATTTCATTATCATTTGAGCATTTGAGTCTTATTATATGGTTTGGAGGTTTCCCCCTCGAAGTGGCGAAGCTATTCTAATTGCATATTGAGATCATTATTCTAAAATATTGTGTTATTTGGTGTTCTATTATTGCTCTTAATCTGAATTATACAAGTAATTTCATTACAAGTGGTATCAGAGCTGCGATCTGGGCCGAAATTAGGGTAAAAACCCTAATTTTTTGTTTCCGCAACATATTGAGAACCAGAGTGAATTGGTGGGATATATTTTTACTAGAGTTGCAATGAATTTCAAGTAAGGTTCCCTTAAAATTTTAGACTTTTTTGATTTATTTTACAAAATTTATTACAAAGTTAGGGTTTTTTCATAAAATCACTCCCTAGGGTGCAAATTGTGGAAAATTTTCAAGTTCTTTACATTTTCGGAAAGCTCTCAAAAAATTAGTATTAATATCTTCTTTGTGTTTTTTCCTGTTCGGCCGAAAGTGTATCAAAACCCTAAACCCTAAGATTTGACATAATTGTGGGGCCTTCCACAAGAGCAAAAAAGAATCTAGTTACTCCGGGTAAAACCCCAGATAAAGATGGGGTAGTGATTGAAGAGATGGAGTCAGAAGAGGTAATTACATATTCCTCAGCACTAGGGTTTACCTCAGTTGATCATAAGGTGAGCCAACTTGAGTATGAGTTGCGAAATGTACAATCTGAAATGGCCTCTAAAGGAGACATAGCCCAAATCAATCATCGGATTGGATGATATCATGCAACATGTAAAGGGTAACCAGTATGGCCCAAATCCGGCCCATATTAACCAAGGAGGACCTTCAGTTCAAAATCACGGACAAACTAACCATATTGGATCACTTTTCTAGTCCCATCATAATCAAACATATTCGCAACCACGGAACATGATGCCAAAAGTGGATATGCACAAATTTGATGGTAAGGATCCCCTAAATTGGATAAATCAAATGGAGAATTTCTTTGAGTTACATTAAACACCATCAGGACAAAAGGTGACATTGGCAATCCCTATATCTTGAACATCGACCACATTTTTTTGGTATCATTGGTTATGTGCTCAGAGGAAGAAGAATGGTTTAGGTGTCACTTTGGACAGTTTTTACTGAGGAGTTGTAGTTGCACTATAGTTCCAGTGTTTCAGAGAAATAATTTAGTCAATTAGCAAAGTTATGGCGAACAGGATCAGTTAAAGATTATGTGCATCAATTCCAAAACCTATCCTTAAGGGTGGAGAATATTCCAGAAGAGAAATCTGAATGACTTTTTTTCTTGGGGGTCTTAAGGACCACATCGAGCATGAGGTATGGATGTTTAATCAATCAAGCTTTCTGATTCTATTATCATGGAACGTCATGCATGAGGAAAAAATTCTTTGTAGTAGGAGGCCAGCCTTTCATGAACACCAGAGACCGTAGTATCTCTTCCCCTTCATTTGCTAGGCTAAATTAGACTGACTCCTCAACAAATGGAAGAAAATAGAGAAAAAGGATTATGTTTTAACTGTGAGAAAATATGGATCGGGACATAAATGTGATGAGAAGAAGTTGTTCTATATTGACGGAGGTAATGAGAATGATGAGGAAGCTGAAATTATAGGAGAGGCTGAGGAACCGATAGAATATGAAGTAGAGGATCACCAACCTACAATTTCTTGCCATGCATTGTCAAGTATTAGTAATCTGCAAACACTCAAGGTTATTAGATATCTCAAGAAATATAAGGTGACGGTGTTGATTGACTCGGGGAATACTCATAACTTCATAAATAGTAAGTTAGCTACCCGCCTCAATTGTTTTATTTACCCAGCTCCAGAAATGTAATTTATGATTGCAAATGGTGGGATAATCAAGTGCACAGGAAAGTGCCATAGTATCAAGATTTCCACAGGAAACTACCTGTTAGAATCACCTATGTTTGCTACTTCTATGGGAGGGGAAGATATTGTTTTGGGTGTCCAATGGCTCACAACCTTAGGTACTATTGAGATGAATTTTCCAAGAATTGTTCATGCTATTTCATTCAGATGGAAGGACAATACAATTGAATGGGATGGTAGCTAAGTATCCACAGATTATTAGCTCTCATCAGATGCAGAAGGTTCTCAGAAAAGGAGTGGATGGCTTTATAGTAAAGCTATTTTCCATAGAAGTACAAAATACAAAGTCTTCAATGCCACCCCAATCTTCAGAAGATTGTGGATGCTCACTCATCTATTTTTGATGCAATTTCAAAGGGACTACACCAGTTAGGGATCATGATCATGCCATTCAGTTGATTCTAGGGAAGCCAAACACCTAACATCAGACCATACAGATACCCATATTCCCAGAAAAGTGAGATCGAGAAAATGGTGGAGGAAATGTTGAAGGCAGGTATCATCAGGTATAGCCAAAGTGCATATTCGTCACCAGTGGTCATGGTACGTAAGAAGGATGAAACATGGAGGATGTGTCCAGATTACTGAGAACTCAACAAGTACACCATCAAAGATAAGTTTCCTATTCTAGCAATTGATGATTTACTTGATTAATTGCATGGTACAAGGATAGGTTATACTTGTGTAAAGATTTTGAGTTGAAGCATAAGATTCTTGTAGAGTTACATGCCTCACCTATTGGAGGACACTCTAGGTTTTTGAAGACATATCATAGAATAAAAAGAGAATTCTTTTGGGAAGGACTCAAGGGGATGTACAAAAGTTTGTATCAGAGTGTTTAGTGTGCCAACATAACAAAGGGGAAACAATTAAGACACCATGTCTGTTGCAACCCTTACCAATTCCTAACCAGAGATGGGAGAATGTCTCCATGGATTTCATCACCAGATTGCCTTGTTTAAAGGGTAAGAATGTTATTTTCCTGATTGTGGATAGGCTCAAAAAATATGCCCGTTTTTGTGCCCTATCACATCCATTTGCAGCCAGTACAGTCACAGGTATTTTTTTGGAGTTAGTTCAAAGGCTACATGGAACCCCAAAGATAATTGTAAGTGATCGTGATCCTAATTTCACAAGTAATTTTTGGACGGAATTATTTTCATGTTTGGGTACTCAGCTAACTCACAGTTCATCTTATCATCCTCAAACTGATGGGAAAACAAAAGTGGTCAACAAATGCTTAGAGGGGTATTTACGTTGTTTTGTATCAGATAAGAAAGAAAGGTGGATTAAATGGCTAGCACTGGCAGAATGGTGGTATAACACATCTTTTCATACCTGTTCTCAAATGACCCCATTTTTAGCATTATATGGTTACCATCCACCTTCTATCACTTCCTCCTTGAGGGTGCAAACTAAGGTCAGAGATGTTAAGGAACACATTCAACATCAACAACAAGTTTTGGTTAGTTTGAAGGAGAACTTAGCATTAGCACAAAACAGGATGAAACAACAACTAGATCAACACCATAGTGAAAGACATTTTGAAATTGGTGACTGGGTTTTTGTACGTCTCTAGCATTACAAACAGATGTCCCTAAAGCAATAGAAAAAGGAAAACAAACTTGCTCCTAAATATTATGGCCCTTATCAGGTTCTATAGAAAATTGGTAGTGTTGCTTATAAACTAGAGTTGTCTCCATCTTCACACATACACCCAGTATTCCATGTTTCATGCCTAAAGAAGGTTATTGGAAAGAAACTTGAAGCCAAAACAGAGTTACCATAACTTGACGAGGAAGGAAAAATCATTTTGGAGGCAGAGAAGATTCTGCAAACACATACTAAGAGGTTAAGAACTAGAGACATTAAGAAATATCTGATCAAGTGGAAGAATATGAGCATAGAAGATGCCACCTAGGAGGATGAAGGTTTTCTGCAGAAACATCCAAGATTATTCAATTTTGAGGACAACATTGGTTTGAAGGGGAAGGGCATGCTACGCTCTTAACCTATTGCTTGCATTAGGATATGAGTAGCCAACTTGTGGCTTACCATATCATTTTATTATATCGTTTATACTTTCTCATGGTTAATAGGTCGGCCTTGGTGATGGCCATAACATATGAATGGTATATATAGGGGATTATAGGTAGTATTTCATTATCATTTGAGCATTTGAGTCTTATTATATGGTTTGGAGGTTGCCCCCTCAAAGTGGCAAAGCTATGCTAATTGCATATTGAGATCATTATTATGAAATATTGTGCTATTTGGTGTTCTATTGTTGCTCTTAATCTAAATTATACAAGTAATTTCATTACAAATTGAACAGCCTGAGGGGTCAACAACTAATAATGTTGTAAATAATAATGAAAATACAACAAACAATAATGTTGCAAATCATGATGTGCATGTTACAAATAACGATTCACATGTTGCAAATAATAATGCTAATGTTGTAGATCCAAATGCTGCTAATGAGAACCAACATGAGAATAAAAGAGCATATTTGTTAGCATAGCTATCAAATGATATCAAATGAATCAATCCTCTAAAATTTAATGGGATAATTCTTGGGGATGGACATGAGAACTGGCTCAATGAGATGGAGAAGTATTTTTCCGTCCAAAAATTTTCTTAGGAAACCAAGGTAGTTTGGGGAGCGTACGAGCTCTCCAACGAGGCTTATTTGTGGTGGGATATTAGGAAGGTAGAATTAGGGGTTGATGTAACCAACATTACCTAGGATCAGTTAAATTTTTACTTTAGGAAACGCCGGTTGTTGCAGATTTATTATGATCAGAAAATGTATGAATTTAAGACATTAACTCAAGGAAAACTAACTATAACAGAGTATTGGGAGAGGTTCATTAAGTTACTGAAATATGTACCTCAATATCAAGATGATGAAAAATTTAGGATAAGGAAAATTCATCATGGGACTCAACCCTATCATAGGTGCGAAGGTGGATGTGCATGGGCCTTCAACAATGGAGGCATTTTAAATAAAATCCATCCTTCAAGAGCAGAAATTGTAGGCTATATCTGCTCACTATGATGAGAAAATGAAGAAAAAATTAATCTCACCATCACCTTTAGCACCAAATAAAACTTGGTGGTAGAAGGTGGGAAATAAAAATAAGAATATAAAAAATTATAACAATTAAATATGTTGTAAATAATAAGAAAAATGGTCAAAATAGTACTGTTGTAAATGAAAATAAAACATAAAGAAAAGGTCCTGTTGGAGGATGTTTTAAGTGTGGTGGTGATCACTACGTAAAAAATGTCCTCGGTTGAAAAATACAATAATTAACAACAGATGATACATGCTACAGTAATAAAAATGTAAGTTGAAAAACAAGCCACACCGATTGAAGTGCCAAGAAAGTTGTATGATTTACCTGTAACTATTATTTTTGAAGCTGGTGCTACTGAATGTTTTATTTTAAATAAGTTATCTAAAAAATAAAAAGAAAAGCTAGTTGTATGAATAACTCATGGATTGTTCAATACGGGAACAATGTTGTTCACACGGTGAAAAAATGCCTTTTTAGCGTAACATTAGAACTACTTGGTTTTACAACTAAAACACGCCTTTACTTAGGGCCTTTAGGTTCTTATGATGTCATTATCGGCATAAATAGGTTGTCACAAAATAAATCAATGGTTGATTGCTATGAGAAGCAAATACAGTGCTTGGATGACCTGCAGAAAATAACAGTCATACAAGGCACAAAAAGAGATATAAAAGTAAGACAAATCTTAGCTATGTAACTTAAAAAGGCCAAAAACAAAGACTGCATGCTTTATACATTTAAAATTTCTAATTACAATGAAGAAGGAAACACTTATTTGGTTGATTATTTGCTGTTACAAGAATACAACTATGTGTTCCTTGAGGAGTTACCTGGACTCCCCTTAAGACAAGAATTTGACTTCATGATACACATTAAACTTAGAACAAAACCCATTTCAAAGGCCCTGTACAACACGACAAAAATTGAGCTTGTGGAGCTCAAGGTACAACCGAATGAATTGATGTGCAAAGCACCAATCAGACCAAGTATATCCCTTTGGGGAACACCAATCATCTTTGTCAAAAATAAGGACAATACATTAAGGTTATGTATTGACTACCACATGCTAAATAAAGCTACGATAAAGAATAGATACCATTTGCAAAGGATAGATGATCTATTTTATCAAATGCATGATGTATCAATTTACTAAAAAATTGACCTAAGATCAGGATACCATCAGTTGAGCATCAAAGATGAAGATATAAATAAAAAAAACTTTGGAACAAGGTATGACCAATATGAGTTCACGGTTCTAACATTTGGAATCATGAATGCGCCAACTGTATTCATGAATTTGATGAACAATATATTCCAAGAATACTTAAATAAGTTTTTGTTAGTTTTCTTGGATGACATTTTGATCTACTCCAAAAAAATTGAGGAGCATAATGAACACTTAAGAATAGTGATGGACATACTTAGAAAATAAAAAATTTATGGGAAAATTTCTAAGTGCTCCTTCTATCAAAATGAGGTACAATACCTTGGACACGTCATAAACAAGGAAGGAATATCTGTAGATCCCTAAAAAATAAAGGCAATAATAGAATGACCAACACCAAAGAACGTACATAAGGTTAGAAGCTTCATGGGGTTGGATGAATACCATAGAAATTTTGTAAAATACTTTTCTACAGTTGGTGATCCAATAACATCTTTGCAGAAAAATGATAAGAAATTTTTATGGTCTCAAAAATGTGAAAATGCATTTAATTTACTAAAAGAGAGTAAATACAAAACCAATTTTGAAGGTTCTAGACCCCATTGGAAGCTTCCCTATTGTTACTGATGCCTCTAGTGAAGGTTTGGGTGCATTTCTTCTCCAAATTGATCATGTGATAGCATATGAGAGTAGGAAATGAAAGGTGCATGAGATGAACTATGCTCCCTACGATTTAGAGTTTACTGCCATAATGCATGCACTCCAAGTTTGGAGGCAATATTTATTGGGAAACCATTTGAACTACAAATAGACCATTTGGGATTGAAGTGCATCTTTGTGCAACCTAACTTAAATGTGGGACAATGAAGATCACTTGATTTTTACCACAATATGATTTCAATATAAACTACATAAAGGGTAAAGAAAATATAGTGGCAAATGCACTGAATCGCCATAATAATGTTTCTGCGATTGTTACCCTTAGATCAAAGATGAGGTAAAAAAGAAAATGAAATATGATTCATATTATGAGCATGTTAATATTTCTTTAACAACAAATTCTAATGATAAAAAATATGAAGGATTTCAGGTTTGACAATGAGGGAATCTTGAAATATGAAGGTAGAGTCTATGTACCTTTGGGAAATGACTTAAGGGTCAAAGTTATGAAATAATTTCATGATTCACCATACTTTGGACATTATTGAGTAACTAAAATTATTTCTAATGTAAAATAATAATGTTTTTAGAAAATAATGAAAAAGGATGTGATTAACTATGTTTCTCACTATTTGAAATGTCAGCATGTTAAAGCTAAGCATTTACACCCTGCTGGTCTGTTGTATCCTCACAAAATTTTGAACTATAAATGGCAAGTTATAAGCATGTATTTTGTGTAGGGGATGCCTATGTCGATAAATAAACATGAGATGATGCTCGTTGATGTGGAAAAGTTGATGAAAGTATCTCACTTTATACTGGGAAATCTGAAAGATGATTCTTGTGTACTTGCAAGAAGATTCATGTATGAAATTTTTAGATTTCCTGAATTTCCAGAGTTAATAATTTTGGATAGGGATCCAGGGATGACATCTATATTTTGGAAAACTTTGAATTCAGCCTTAGGGACAAATCTGAATTTTAGTTCAACATATGATCAAGAAACCAATGGAAAAATTGAATTGGTTAACCAAGTTATGGAGGATATTATCGGGATGTACTACATGGATCAACAATACAAGTGGAAAGAATACCTTCTATTGGTTGAGTTAGTGTATAATAACACCTGCCATGCATATATGAAAATGGCTCCTTTTGAAGCATTGTATGGGAGAAGGTGTAAAACACCCATTAGTTGGGACAATACAAAAAATAGAGTGTTGGTGGGCCCTGAAATGTTAACGGAAATGGAAATGCAAGTAAAGCTCATACATGAGTGATTAAAAGAAGTTTCTGATAGGAAGAAGAGCTATGTAGACCTAAAACAAATAAATAGAGAATTTGAGGTGGGAGACAAATTATTCTTAAGGGTTATGCCCAAAAAGAGTTGTATAACATTTGGGAAGGTTTCCAAGTTATCACCAAGATATGTTGGAACTTTTGAAGTTTTTAAAATCATAAGTACGATAACATATCATTTAGCATTGCCTCCCACATTGTTTAAAATGCATGATATTTTTAATATTTCCTTACTTAAGAAGTATGTTTCAGATGTATCACATGTGCTTAATTGGAATGCTTTGTAGGTTCATGATCCAAGAACTGTGGTAGTTGAACCAATCAAAATTTTGGATACTTGCAGATTGCACTTGAGGAATAGAGAAGTTTCATAGTGCAAGGTCTATAATCAGATAAATCATACAAGCAATGAATGCAGAAATAACCAGAAGATAAAATAAACAAGAGAAAGATTACACCAGATTTAACATGGTTCACCCAATGTGGGCTACGTCCACCAAGAAATGACCAATATTATTATTCATTTCTTTACAAAGGAAATACAACGAAGATCTACTATCTTCCAACACCTCATAGGATGTTCAATGCTTTTCCCTCACTCAGCTACTCTTTCTTTCTCACCAAGAAAAATTACATGTAAATTTTTTGCTATTTATCTTCTCTTCTTCTTACTTACCCTCATACAATTCATACATCTATATATATCTATTTTGGGTAACTTAAATATTCTTTTAAAATCAATAAATCATCTTTAAAATAAGTGATTTATTCTAATTTTCATCAAAAAACAAAAGTTGTGTCGCATAGGTAACTGTCAACGGTTACTGCCTGACCGTCGATGGTCACTTCCTAACATGGACTGACTGACACTAGTTACACCCTGCCGATGCTGGTTACACCATGACCAATGCCAATTACTTTCAGAACTAGTAACATGTAAAAGAAAGTTTCTTGTGAAGCAATTAAGCTCCATACTCAACAATCTCCCATTTGGAGATCAATTTATGCACTGTACTGTGCATCACCATCATTGGTTCATTTTCCTTGGCCCGTTTCTTCCTCTTCAAGTCTTAAACTAAAAGACCAATAGAAGTGGAGTGAAGCTCTAACTTCTCCCTCACCAATGAATTCATTAGCATGCCTACCTGGTTCTCATCTGTATGGATTTTCTCTAACTTTAGTTTTCCATCCTCCAACACCTGCCATATAAAGTGATACCTCAACTGAATATGTTTCATTCTTGACTGAGATGCTGAGTTCTTTTTGAGATGAATCACACTTTGACTATCACTATATAATCTATAATCCTCTTACTCCTTACCCAAATTTTCCATGAACCTGGTCATCCATATCATATCCTTGTTAGCTTTTATAGCTGTAACATACCCTGCCCCTGTAGTAGACAAATCCACAACCTTATGTAATCTTGAAATCCAACTAATTGTCATTCCACCTACTGTGAAAATATATCCAGTGGTGCTCCTCCTGCCATCCAAATCTCTAGCCATATCTGAATCAACATAGCCATGTAAAGAAGTATCTGACCCTCAATAGAATAACTCCATGTCAGATGTCCCTCTCAAATACTTGAGAATCCATTGGAATGCTTTCCAATGTTCTTTACCTGGATTAGCCATAAAACTTCTCACAACTCCCACTTCCTGTGCAATGTCTAGTCTAGTACAAACCATGGCATACATAATACTTCCTTCTGCTGAAGCATAGGGAACATGTTCCATGTACTCTACCTCCTCGTGTGATGAAGGACACTGATATTTTCTCAATTTTAAGTGTCCAGCCATAGATGTACTGACAGGTTTTGATTTTTCCATATTAAACCTTTCCAACACCTTATTGATATAATCCTTCTAAGAAAAATACAAATTCTTATTTTTCCTGTCTCGGTGAATTTGTATGCCAAGGATTTTCTTTGCAGCTCCAAAATCATTCATTGTAAATTTTTGAGCTAACCTCTCTTTAAATTTACCAATGTCTTACATACTAGATCATGCAATCAACATATCATCCACATACAGTAACAAAATAACATAGCTCCCATTTTCAAGCATTTTAAAATAAACACAGTGGTCAGATTCACATCTCATATAACCATGCTCATGCATAAAACTATCAAATCTCAAATACCATTGCCTTGGAGCTTGCTTAAGATCATATAAGTTCTTTTTCAATCTGCACACAAGTTTCTCCTTACCCTTGACTTCGTAACCAAGCAACTGCTGTATATAAATCTCTTCATCCAAATCACCATGAAGGAAATCCATATTCACATCTAGTTACTCTAAATGTAAATCTTCTACTGCAACTAAGATCAATACAATAAAAATAGAATTCATCTTAACAACAAGAGAAAATATTTCACCAAAGTCAATACCTACTTTCTTTGCAAATCCCTTTACTACATGCCTTGCCTTGTATCTTTTCTGACCACCCTCTTCTTCCTTGATACTGTAAACCCACTTGTTCTACAATGTTCTCTTATCTGCTGGCAACTTAACCAAATCCCAAGTCTGGTTCTATTCCGAGGAGTCCATATTCTCATCCATGCCATGATCCCACTAGACGTGGGTCTTATCCAGCATTGCTTCTTCAAAGCTCTCTGGTTCACCATTATCAGTCAATAATAAAGAAAATATAGAAGGTGTAAATCTTTCTGGAGGCTTAATTACCCTTTGTGACCTTCTCATCGGAGTTTGGGGTAATGGAGGCTCAATTTGAACCTCCTGGACATTTGTATCCAAATATGACAGTGACAGACCCTGGTCACCTGTAACTGACATTGGTTATGTTAACCGATGTTAGTTTGGCTCTTCTGTAATAGATATCGGTTCTACTGACCGATGCCGGTCAGGGGTAAACTGACACTGGTTACTGTGTAACCATGTAGTTAATACTTTTAAATCTGAGAGTTCATTTTAATTCACAAACTTTTCAACCAGTTCATCCTTGGGTACCAAAATTTGATTCCTGTACATTCTCTTTTTATTCCATTCAACATCACGACTCCTAATAATTTAAGAATTCTCTAAATCCCAAAAATGGAAACTGAAATCACCAGATCCATAACCAATGAAAGTTCATCTCTTGGATTTTACATCTAACTTTTTCCTATTTTCCTTATCAACATGCACAAAAGCTTCTGAACCAAAAATTTTAAGAAAAGAAAGATCTACCTCTTTTCTGGTCCAAGATTCCTTTGGTATTCCTCCATCTAGTGAACTTGAAGGCCCAGGGTTAGTGAAATAAACCACTGTATCAACTGCTTCCACCCAAAACTGTAGGGGAAGTCTAGAATGAATTCTCATACTTCTAGCACGTTCCATGATTATCCTGTTCATTCTTTCTACAACAACATTCTCATGTGGTATTCTTGGAACCATTCTTTCTCTACGTATCCCATTCACTGAACAATAATAATTGAAAACCTTGCTAAATTATTCACCACCATTTTCACATCCAAGACACTTTAACTTAGAATTTGATTCATTCTCAATAAGGGCTTTCCATCTTTTAAAAGTCTCAAAAACATCAGATTTACGTTTAATAAAATAAACCCATACCTTTCTTCTAGCATCATCAATAAAAATAACATAATACTGGGATCCTTCATGAGAAGCTACATGATCTGGTCCCCACACATCTGAGTGTACAAGCTCAAATTTTTGCTTCTTCTTAGTTACCCCAACTTTGAGAAATATCACTCTCTTTTACTTTCCAAAGATACAATTCTCACAGAAATAAAAATATAAGTTTTTCAAATATGATAACTTACCCTTAACCTTTAAGATTTGCATTCCTTTTTGACTCATATGATCCAACCAATTATGCCACATGCATGCATTTGAATCTGAAGTAGATAATGTAGAAAATGAATAATTAATACAAGTAAATAAATATAACATTCCTACCTTCTTACCTCTTGCCACAACAAAAGCACCATTGACGACTTTCCAAGAGTCTCCTGTAAAAGTAACCATGCAACCAGATTCACCTAGTTTCCCTACAGAAATAAGATTCCTCCTGGGGCTTGGCACATTCCTCACATCTTTCAATACCCATGTATTTTCATTCGACAATTTTAGATGAACTTCCCCTTTACCAGTAATACTACAAGGTTCATCATCACCCAAATAAATATGCCCAAAATTTCCCTGGACATAATGTCTAAAATAACCCTTATTAGGGGTTGCATGGAAAGAAGCTCCTAAATCTAAAACCCATGATTCAATTCTATTATCTAAAGAAATAATAAGAGCATCTTACATTACCTCTAATGCAACAATATTTGCTTCTTTACCTTTTTTTGGTTGTTGGTTCTCTTTATCCTTTGACCAACAATATTTTTTTGCATGTCCTTTCTTTCCACATTTCTAACAAGTAATTCCCTTACTTCTTGATTTAGATTTTCTGTCCCTTGAATTTGATTTCCCATTACTCTTACTCTTGAATCTCTCCTTCTACCCACCCCTGCTTTCTACATTCAAAGCATTTCCAGATGATAATTCTTCTGTACTCTTCCTGCGAATTTCTTCATTCAAAATTATACCAACCACATCATCAAACTTCAAAATATTATTAACAAATGTTGTATTACTAACAACCATTACCAAGTTATCCCAACTATCAGAAAAAGAACATAAGAATAAAAGTGCTTTCACTTCATCATCAAATGGTATATCAACCGATTTTAACTAATTTACAATAGATCAAAATTCATTCAAATGACAAGATGCAGATCCACCTTTATGCATCTTAGAACTAAATAGTTTCTTCATCAAATAAAATTTATTTGAAACACTAGGTTTTTCATATAAATTAGCAAGAGATTTTATTAACCCTACCGTAGAAGCCGCTTCTGTAATATTGGAAGTGACAGATGCTGCCAGGCTCAATCTTATAGATCCCAAAGCATTTCTGCCAAGAATATTCCATTCTTCATTAGTCATTTTCGTAGGTCTAGACTTCTCATCCAATGGTAATTATAAATCTCTTTGATACAGATAATCCTCAATCTGCATCTTCCATAATTGATAATTTCAGCCGTCAAACTTCTCTAACTTGTATTTGTTTTCTTTTGCCATTGTTGTAGCTCCTACTCAATCAGAAAACCCTTTGTGAGTAAATCTGTCAACACACAAAACCCTCAAACAAAGCTCTGATACCATTTGTTGTGGTTAAACCATATAACAATGTTTCAAAAATATATAATCAGATAAATCATATAAGAAATAAATGTGGAAATAACCAGAAGAGAAAATAAACAAGAGAAATATTACATCAGATTTAACGTGGTTCACCCAGTGTGGGCTACGTCCACTAACAAACAGCCAATATTATTATTCAATGCTTTACAGAGGAAATACAATGAAGATATAATGTCTTCCAACACCTCACAGGATGTTCAATGCTTTCCCCTCACTCAGCTACTCTTTCTTGACCACCAAGAAAACTTACATGCAAAACAATTTGTAATTATCTTCTCTTCTTCTTACTTACCCTCATACAATGCATACATGCATATATATCTATTTTGGGTAATTTAACTCTACTTTTACAAACAATAAATCATCTTTAAAATAAGTTATTTATTCTAATTTTTGTTAAAAAACAAAAGCTACGGCGCATAGGTAACCGTCGATGGTTACTACCTGACCGTTGATGGTCACTTCCTGACTTGGACTAACCGACGCCGGTTACACCCTGATCGACACTGGTTACACCCTAACCAATGCCAGTTATTGTCAAAATCAGTAACATGTAAAAGAAAGTTTCTTGTGAAGAAATTAAGCTCCATACTCAACAAAAACAAGTATAATTACCTTGATCATATAAAAAGTTGCGGGTTAAGTTATTTAACTGCTGGATTTTGTGATCATAATGTGCTTATTGGCTACATGGATTTGACACTTTAAAATGGATCAGCCGATACATATATTATTTTGGAACAATCATATTAGCCATTTTTTGTGATGGAATTGTTGAATTTTAATTGCTGTTAAAACACCCTTGGTTGGGAAGACATGAACAAGATAGGGTTAGGAAATTGTGTATGATTTATAGTTTGGATCTTAATTGGAACGTGTTAGCTCTATAATGTATGGATTTAATCACTTATATGTTTGGAATTATTGGAATTAGACCATTAACATAATATTAAGGCCTTTCTTTTTTTTATTTGGTTAAGCCAAATTGACTATAATTGATTGGTTAATTGGATTTGGTTGTATTTTTAATTATTTAATTTGATTGTGAGTCGAATGACATGTTACATGGTTAATAGGTGACTTGGTCACCTAGTCGAATTACGACCCATGTCAAGTGAATGTTTTATTTTGTTTGGTTTTATCTGATCAAAACCGATGAGTTGGTCATTGGCAGGAGATGACGAGTAGGAAGTGGAGTTAATGGGGAAGGCTATTACGTGACACGTGTAAACATTTAATGCATTTAATTTACCCCACTGATTTTGGGGAATGGGAGAATTCCTCCAGAAGCTACCATACAAAAGTTTTTTGTCATTTAACCCTCCATTGCATGCATTCGAGCTCTTTTTCCTCTCTTTCAAGCTATTGCAAGCATTTTTTCACACTGGTAGTTTGTTGAGATATTTCAGATAGAGATAATGGATGATTTAACAGTCCTGGTGGACAGTTTTGGGTTATTTCTTGTTTTGCATTCAATTTGTTCTTCTGGATTTTTGAAGGAAGGAAACATGGGATCTTGCTATGAGCTTCAAGTGGTTTCAGTGAGTTTAACATGCATGGTTATATTTCCACTTTTCTAGATATTTTGTATGGAAATTGTTGAATGCATATTGAATTTTAAGATGTATTGTTATCTTCGTTATGTGCTTGTTTTTTCCGATAATGGCCCATATCTTGTAACTGTGTGTTAGTTTGATATGGGTATTTTTTTTTGTGCTTGGTTAAGTTATTTAAATGTATTAAAGCCTTCAACCTTGGTAATAGAATTTGTATGTTTGTTTATATTATTTAACGGTTTGTGGGGAACCACTTACCCTACGACTAAGCTATGATGACTAGTTGATTTTAAACCAGTTGGGGTTTAACTTTTTTGTAGGATTTATTGTTAGACCAAACAAATCTATTAATATAGACCCACCATGAAGATGGCAAAGAGATGGTACAGACTCTTTTGGATTCGGTTAGGAACTCAGTTTGGTTTGCTGTGAAATCAATATGATCTTATTTTTATCATTAGTCTTATGTTTTACAAGCTCTAACTGGGTTGATACTTGGATTTTGTTATTTGGTTTAGGTGGTTAAATATTTTTTGAACTAGTTGATACTTTACGTATCAATAAATTGTGTCTTGAGCGTACACAAAAATATGGGTGCATAGAAATAATTTTTATGGTTTTGAAAAGACAAGATGGGTTCAATTCGAGCATGAGTACTGCAATATAATTTTCGTTCTGAACATATTCATGTTCATTTTTAGGATTGTATGGGTTGATATATTATATATGTGACATTGAGTAACTACAAATGTCAAACTAGGTTAAACCCAAACCCGTATATTAAGAGGGTTATGTTTTGTTTAAGCCTCCGCTGAGAAAATCAGGATTGTATGATTCTATTTCCTTTACTCAGTTTACCAGTTTGTAGGAATGATTGTTAGGAAATACGATTACCTACAAGTGCAGTTAAGATATTTTTCATGTTGTATTCTTTATAGCACTAGAAAACTTGGGTTTTGATTAAAGTTGTAAGCTTGAATTTATACTTTTTAAGCTTTGACTACCTTGGGAGAAGGTCTGTCAAATGAATTGAATATGGTTGTATTCTTTTGGTTGTAGGTAGTGAATTTTACTTGGGAGATGCACTAATTGAACTCCATTTATCTTACACTTGCTTCATTGAATAGGTTTATGATAAAAGGATTTTATCTTTGTTGGATAGATTTTCTACACAGCTGAAAACTTAGGTAGTCATGAGATAAATCTCCCTCATTTACCGGTGAGGCTCCTGTGTAAGATTTTGTTAGTTTATATGTCCTAATATCTATCTGTTGGTATTACTTTAACTGTGTAGCTCATGAACCATATCTATACGGTTCTACAATAAGTAAAAAACTGTAAAAGAAAAGAAAAATATGCAGAAGAGGAAAATAATAGGAAACAAAGGAAAGGAGAGAGGATGTGCAACCCAATCAACAATTTACAAAGTTGATAGTAAGCACATTTATTAAAATAAATAAATCATTAAACCCATAATTCAAAGAAAAGGAAACTTTCAGATCTAGATCTATAATAACACAAAGTTTATGAATAGATCTAGAAAGAAATAAGAAGCAAAATACACTTTTGACACAAAGTTCTCCGAAAATCTCTTCTCTATTCCTTTGCTTGAAGAAATCAGGGGTTTCAGCTCAAAGTCTAAAACACAAGAATGTTGATTACAAATTCTCATCCTTTAACCCGTAGGTTCTTCCTCTATTTATAGTGTATCAAGGGCAATTACAAATAGGAAGCTTTAAATGAATTTCTACATGCGGAAGCTATGAAAAGGGAAACAACTGGAAATCTTCCTCCTAGAATTCCTCTTTACATGACATGCATGATTTATAACTGAAAATAGAACCTTCTACTTTGCATGTCTGCTGTAATTGACTTCTTCAAGTAACAACTTTTAAACCAATCACTTAAGTTTTATAATTTAATTGATTGCTCAATTAATTTGTCAGAGAAAATAAGATAAAGAAGAAGAAAGAGGAAAAGAAATTAGAAGAAAGCTGCAACACTTCCATTCTTGTTCTTTTTCCATATTCTGCATGCCGTTGACTCTTTTGTCTTTGATTCTCACCAAGCTAGATCTGGCAGCAGGTGACTGTGATTTTCTTGCGAGTATTGCCTTTGACCTGTCTTCCCTTCTATCCTTGAAGATTTTACAATTCTTCTTCAGTACATACAAAGTAAATTCGATGAAGGCTTCAACTGGAATATTGGCAGCACATACACAAGATCCTGGAAGGAATTTCCCATGCACTGACTTCTACACAGGCTGTGTCAGAAACAAGAGGATGAATTTTTGCTGGAAGCCTTTGCAATTATGACATCTAGATCTGTCAATTAAATCAGTGATAGGTTTAGGGACAATGTATGAATCATTGAATTTAACAAATTTGGAAGCTATGCATGATTCTACTGATCCTTTTCTTTCATCATGCTTTATCATGGCTGGAACAATCTTTTCCTGAGCTATTTTTCTTTTAATTCTACCAGAATCCCTTACAATTGGATCAATTTGTGTAGATATAGAAACTTCTTTAGATTCAGAAGATATATTCAATGTACCTAACATTGATTTGAGCACCTGTGATGGATACCTACAATTTTATTCAGACAACGATGGAGTCCATGGCACGAATACTTGATTTTTATCACCAAAATATGCATATAAAGTCTTCAGCCCTAAAATTTGAGATTTCACTTGCATGCAAAGCAAGAAAAAATATTATTTAATTCACCAGAGCACTTATACAACCATGAAGATTCTCAGAATGACAAAAATTAGGCTATTCCAACCCTAGGCGCCAAAACTGGAAGCTTCTCGATAGTGGAAAATAAACTTTAATGCAAAATCCTCCTTCCTTTGGCGCCAAAACCTGTTCAGGCTGTAATCCTTTGCAAAATGAATGAATTGCTTCTTTATTATGGCAGCCCATTCTTATATAACCCTCATCATTCTATTTTTAATAATTTTCCTTCCTATTTTTGGCAATTTAATTAATAAACAATCATGTTTATTCACCCAAATTGGGCTCCCAATTATGCATGTTGCTGGTTGCTTTTAAATAAATTTATTTTATTTATTTTTAGCATGCATCCTTGACTTATCCTTTGCTATTGCACATGCATTGACTTTACTTATATTTAGGGCACCAAAATTGGGTGAATAAACCATTAATAAATATTATTAACTGCATTGTATTCATCCAAGGTGGGTCGCACTTTTTGGAAAGAGGAATTGCTAAAAATAAGAAGTCGGCTTGATGGGAATTTCCACCCTGACACTACAGCTCCAAAAATCACCTCTTCCACTTAAGTGATTTGACTTTCATTATGGGAATTTTTACCCTGCAAGGCAGGTAAGAAATTCCCGCCTGCTTGCCACCTCTAATATTCCCATTGCATTTTAAGTGACTTTGACTTCATGGGAAAAATTACCCTGCAAGGCAGATAAGAAATTCCCGCCTTCCTGTCATTGCTAAAATTCCCATTGACAGCTTAAAGTCTTCCTTCCAAAAAGTACTACTTGCATTAAAACTGACCTCCTTTGATAAAGTGCAACTTACATGGGTGAATAAAGCTCTTTGGTGGGAAAAGTTAGCCCACCAGGCAGACAGAAAATTCCCATCATTGCTTTAAGTGATTTTTCTTTATTTTATAATGGGAATTTTCACCATGCAAGGCAGGTAAGAAATTCCCGCTTGCCTGCCACCTCTAATTTTCCCATTGTAGCTTAAGTGACTTTGACTTCATGGGAAAAAGTACTCTGTAAGGCAGGTAAAAAATTCCCGCCTGCCTGCCACTTCCAAAAATCCCATTGCAACTACAATCATTAATTCTAAAAATGTGACTTGCCTGGGAGAGGCTTTTTGTGCATGACTTCATCTTTTTTGGTCAGAAGCTTGCATTTTGAAGGCTGATTCCTTCTGGTGCTGTGTCGGTATATGATCTCTCAGATGCTTCAGGGAATTAAACAGACTATACTAGCGAAGGAATTGACCTAGGGGAATTTCACAGAGAAATAAATAGAGAAAACCATGGAAAAATGTAAAAGAAATAAATAAAAGTGAAAAATGTTGCTAGAAGTTGCAGACAATGCCCTGAATTCATTTCTTGGTGAAAACCCTATTGAGATGAGTGAATAATGGCATGAAAAACTTTAAACAGGATTCAACCAAAGCACAATTTACTTCAAACGGGGCATTATTTATTCAATAAATAATTAAATAAAAATTTCCTACAGACAAAACTTGGCAGAGGGATAAAATGAGTTTGGGTATCTGGGTATTTGTCAAAATTGGCTCATATGATTCACTGGGAATATCCTAACATAATATAGACATCTTTTAGCAATAAAACACAAAAATACCCATTATTTTAAAATAACAAAAAAAATTTTTCAAATGGGTGGTCCCAGATTTCAGGGTGAAATCTAGGGACACCAGTCAGCTCCGTCTGTGGACATCGTTTCCTCTGTCAGAATGACATGAGTAAAGATGAGATCCCATCATCTTTGGTTTCATATCTTGTGCATTGGGTTTGGGGTCAGGAAAACAAAAACAACATAAAACAAAAAAATAAATAAAGAAAACAACAAAAGTTTTATTTATATACAAACAGGTTTTACCCTTTATCTCAGTTTTTGAATAGCTTCAGATGTTTCCCTTTGAAAGGTAGTGGTAACTTAATTCCATCATGGTAAAAAATGAAGAAATTATCCATTCTATCAGCTCTCTTAATCATGAAGGGCCCTTTCCAAAGTGAATCAGATTTGTCTGTGCATGCCCTTTAGTTCATGTCTCTTGTCCCACCAGAGTACCCAGTCTCCAATCTTGAAATTTCTTTCTCTGGCCTTCTTCTCAAGCACCTTGGGAAATTCCTTATAAAATTCAACTTGTGGTGGCTCATCCTTTCTTCTCTGTGTGGTGGGTAAGTCTGCATCAACTTTCTTTGTACCCAACTTTACTGGTTGTATTTCTGAGGAAGAACTATCACCATTTTGTTTGTTTTTCTTCAAGTACTGATCACTCTTGTTGAAAGTCTTCACTAAGGAAACTAAACCCTTGGTGATTTTTTTACCTTTTGGTTGGATTACTCCCCTATGGTCATCATAACATGGATCAATTTTGTTTGTGACTATTTGTCATGGTAGTGACTTACTCCCTTCAACATACAACTTGTCAAAGTTGTCTTGTTCCAGAAATGCAGATGTTTGTTTGTCCTCATTGAAAGTTTGCCACTATTCAACATTATCAGGGACTTTAGGGAGGTAGACCATCTCCACTTTATAGTTTCCTCATCTGAACATGGATAGTGGTCTATTCGGATTAAATAATGTGGTTGTGACTACCAAGGAATCTGCCTTGGAGTTCTGATTGGTTGGAATGAAGTCGATAGAGGAGGTTGCAAAATACAGTGTGGCAGAAAGCACTTTATCTCTGTAATGCTTCATCTCATCTCTTTTGACTTGATTTTTCCCTCAAACTTGCTTTACTAGAAGTTCAACATCTCCTTGGGCTTTGAGGAGTTTTACTCCTTTCTTTTTAGCTTGCTCCATTCCTAGCAACAATGCTTCATACTCCACCATATTGATTGGTGTTCTCTAACATTAGCTTATGGGAGTATGGGAATATCTCATGATCTAGAGATATTAATAGAATGCCGGATCCTGATCCAAAAGAAACAACATGTGCCTTTAAACTCTAGTGTCCAAACTTTTTCAGCTCCTCCTAGTTCTGGCTTTAGAACAACTTTTTCCATTTCCAAGAAATAGACCCCACGGTTAGATCCCTGAAAAAGAATCTGAGATCTAGGATCCTCAGATTTTGTCACATGTGTACTTAGACTTTTCAGGATTCAGCTTATGGATTATTCCTTTGATAGGAATATGGGCACAGGACCAATCCATTTTTACTTCTCCTCCCAGCTCTTTGCAGAAATTTCTGCTTAGCAACATCCCGTAGGAGACAGGAATATCTGCAACTAATATTGTCATCTTTAATCTTTTGTCAGGAAAAGCTACCAGAATAGCTTGTGCATCTTTGATTTGTCTGATTAAAGGGACTTGTCTCTCCATGGAAGTAACACCTTCCTATGGTCTTTGTTATGGTAAGTCCAAGATCATTTGCAACTTTAGTTGGCATGAGATTGTCAGAAGCACCTGAATCTAGAATGCAGTTGCTTAACTTGAAACCATTAAGAAATAAGAAAACATAGAAAGGTTCTACTCTTTCAGAAGATGACGGGGATTTAACAAATGTAACATTGTTCTGGGGAGGAATATCTTTGGGTTTAGGAAAAAGGCCTTTTGATGTATTGGATTTTCCTAGTGATTGTACATATTTGACTAGCCTATTTGATTTCTCAGGAAAGGCTCTCAAGTATTTAGCTTCTAACATTCGAACTCTAGTTTTCTTAGCATGGTCAATAATGTTGAAATAAGGAATAGATTTAGATACCTAAGCTATTTTCTATGGTCGAGACGAAGAACTCACATTATTATCTCTAGGAGCTAAAGAAGAAGGTAAAAGGTTGTCTCTTATGTGTTCATCAGCTAATGCCTCAGCTTGACGAGTTTTTGATCTTATAAATACTGCATATGTATGACCATGATCATCTTCATGAATTTTCTCATCGTCATGTTCAGATTTGTAGTTCAGGTAATTAATGTTGGAGTCACTAGCAGGACTTACAAAATCATCATTCTCTAATTGATCAGTATCAGCTTCCAGGTCTTCTTCATTCATCTCCATGTGGTTTCTAGGAGAAACTTCAATTACTAATCTTTGGGAACCACTAATGCGGTTCCGGTTGTTGTTGTTTTTAAAATTTCGAGTAGGGGTAGTATTGTTGCCTTGAGCCATTTGAGCCATTTGTTTCTTCATATGTGACATCTCATTTACTAACTTTTGCAATAGTGAATCAGAAGTATTAGCAGAGGATGAGCTTTCAGCTCTAGAGGTGTCGCTCTTTATTTTTCCAGCCATGACGAGGTCATCTTCAATTTCAACCACCATGTTTTGGGCTACTAACAAGTCAGCAGGACGTGCTCTTCGCAATTGATAGCTTACTTCAGGAAGTAAAGCATTGATGAAGAAAACCTTTTGATTCTCGTCACTCAGAGAAGCAGAAGCTGAAATTTTGTAAAGTATTCTTTGGAATTTTGCAATAAAATCCCACATGTGCTCTTGTGGCTCCTTCTTCAGCTGAGTTAGTTGAGTTATCAATGTACTGGAATCTTTAGCTGGCTTGAATCTTTTCAGGAATGTATCTCTCATAGTGGCCCAGTTGGTTATGGTGCCAAGAGCTAGCAGGTAGAACCATTCTCCAGCTAAGTCATGCAGAGTTTCTATGAAGAGTCTGATGGACACATCTTCATGTTCAACTACAAGCATTCCACATGATATAAAAATGCATCCAAGTGGTCATCTGGATTCTGTTTTCCATCTCCAAAGAATTTTGGAAAATTATTTCTCATCCCTTTAGGTAGATCATGCATAGGAGGAGTCAGATTCAGAGGTCCAAAGGTTACACCCCATGGAACAGGTGCTGCAGGGCCAAGTGGTTGATTTTGCATCATGATGAACAAAGAACGTATTCTTTGAGAATAGACTTGGTGAATAATTCCAGATGCCAAATTATGCCAAAGATGATCCGGATCTGGATGAGTTTTCACTCTTGTTTCTAGTGAAATACCGGATCTACAACTTCTAACTTGAGGAGGATGACTGAAATTGAATTGCTCCTGCAATCTATAAAAATGATCGGTCCTCCCTTGTTCCTTGATAGATCAGGTGAATGGGCATTCAACCAGGTTGAGAGTTCAATGGGAACTAGCAAGATAAGCTCTGGTCTACAAAAGATTGTTGTTCCCCAGTAGAGTCGCCAAAAACTATTGGCTAGATTTTCTGCACAGTAGAAAACCTAGGCAGTCATGAGATAAATCTCCCTAATTTACCAGTGAGGCTCCCGTGTAATATTTTTTCAGTTTATATATCCTAATATCTATCTGTTGGTATTAATTTAACCGTGTAGCTCATGAACCATAGCTATAGGGTTCTACAACAAGTAAGCAACTGTAAAAGAAAGGAAAAATCTATAGAAGAGGAAAATAATAGGAAACAGAGGAAAGGAGAGAGGATGTGTAACCAATCAATAGTTTATAGAGTTGATCACATGCACATAGATTAAAAAAATAGATCATTAAGCACAAAATTCAAAGCAAAGGAAAATTTCAGATCTAGATCTATAATAACACAAAGTTTATGAACAGATCTAGAAAGAAATAAGAAGAAAAATACACCATTGACACAAAGTTCTCCGGAAATATCTTCTATATTCCTCTGCTTGTAGAAATCAAGGGTTCAGCTCAAAGTTAGGAACATAAGAATGCTAATTACAAATTCTCATCCTTTAACCCGTAGGTTCTTCCTCTATTTATAGTGTATCAAGGACAATTACAAATAGGAAGCTTTAAATGAATTCCCACATGCGGAAGCTATGAAAAGGGAAACAACTAGAAATATTCCTCCTATAATTCCTCTTTTCATAACATGCATATTTATAATTGAAAATAGAACCTTCTATTTTGCATGTCTTCCACCTATCTCCAAGTAATTGACTTCTTCAAGTAACAACTTTTAAACCAATCACTTAAGTATTATAATTTAATTGATTGCTCAATTACTTTGTCGGAGAAAATAAGTGAAAGAAGAAAAAAGAGGAAAATAAATTAGAAGAAAGCTGCAAAAATTCCAGTCTTGTTCTTTTTCCATATTTTGCATGCGGTTGACTCGTTTGTCTTTGATTCTCACGAAGCTGGATCTAGAAGCAAGTGACTGTGATTTTCTTACGAGTATTTCCTTTGACCTGTCTTCCCTTCTTTATTTGAAGGTTTTACAATTATTCTTCAGTACATGCAAAATAAATTCGATGAAGGCTTCAACTGGAAGATTAGTAGCACATGCACAATATCCTAGAAGGAATTTCCCATTCACTGACTTCTACACGATCTGTGTCATAAACAAGAGGATGAATTTGTGCTGGAAGCCTTTGCAATTATGACATCTTGATCTGTCAATTAAATCGGTGATAGGTTTAGGGCCAATGTCTGTATCATTGACTTCAAAAAATCTGGAAGCTATGCATGATTCTACTGATCCTTTTCTTTCATCATGCTTCATCATGGCTGGAACAATCTTTGTCTGAGCTCTTTTTCTTTTAATTCTGCTGGAATCCCTTGTAATTGGATCAATTTGTGTAGATCTGACAACTTCTTCAAATTATGAAGATATATTCAATGTACCTGACATTGATTTAAGAACCCATGATGGATACCTACAATTTTATTCAGACAAAGATGGAGTCCATGGTACAAATACTTGATTTTTATCACCAAAATCTGCATATAAAGTTTGCTGCCCTAAAATTTGAGATTTTTATTGCATGTAAAGCAAGAAAAAATATTATTTAATTCACCAGAGTACTTATACCAAAATGCAGATGCTCAGAATGACCAAAATTAGGCTATTCCAACCCTAGGTGCCAAAACTGGAAGCTTCCCAGCAGTGGAAAATAAACTTTAATGCAAAATCCTCCTTCCTTTGGTACCAAAACCTATCCGGGCTGCAATCCTTTGCAAAATAATGAATTGCTTCTTTATTATGTCAGCCCATGCTTATATAACCCTCAGCATTCTATTTTTAATAATTTTCCTTCCTATTTCTGGTAATTTAATTAATAAACAATCATGTTTATTCACCCAAATTGGGCGCCCAATTATGCATGTTGCTGGTTGCTTTTAAATAAATTTATTTTATTTATTTTTAGCATGCATCCTTGACTTCTCCTTAGCTCTTCCACTTGCATTGACTTTCCTTCTATTTATGGTGCCAAAATTGGGTGAATAAACCATTAATAAATATTATTAAATGCATTGTATTCACCCAAGGTGGGTCACACTTTTTGGCAAGAGGAATTGCTAAAAATAAGAAGTCAGCTTGATGGGAATTTCCACCCCGCACTGTAGCTCCAAAAATCCCCTCTTCCACTTAAGTGATTTGACTTTCATCATGGGAATTTTTACCCTGCAAGGCAGGTAAGAAATTCTTGCCAGTGCTTTAAGTGATTTTTCATTTATAATGAGAATTTTTACCCTGCAAGGCAGGTAAGAAATTCCTTCCTTCTTGCCACCTCTAATATTCCCATTGTAGCTTAAGTGACTTTGCATTCATGGGAAAAATTACCCTGTAAGGTAGGTAAGAAATTCCCACCTTCTTGCCATTGCTAAAATTCCCACTGACAGCTTAAAGTCTTCCTTCCAAAAAGTGTGACTTGCATTAAAAATGCCCCCTTTGATAAAGTATAACTTGCATGGGTGAATAAATCTCTTTGGTGGGAAAAGTTAGCCTGCCAGGAAGATAGAAAATTCCCATCGGTGCTTTAAGTGATTTTTCTTTATTTTATAATGGGAATTTTCACCCTATAAGGTAGGCAAGAAATTCCCACTTGCTTTCCGCCTCTAATTTTCCCATCGCAGCTTAAGTGACTTTGAATTCATGGGAAAAATTACCCTACAAGGGAGGTAAGAAATTCCCATCTTCCTGCCACTACAAAAAATCCCATTGCAAGTTACAATCATTAATTCCAACAAATGTCACTTGCCTGGGAGAGGCTTTTTGTGCATGACTTCATCTTTTTGGTCAGAAGTTTGCATTTTGAGGTTGATTCCTTCTGGTATTGTGTCAGTAGATGATCTCTAGATGCTTCAATAAATTAAACAAACTATATTGGTGAAGGAATTGACCTAGGGGAATTTTGCAGAGAAACAAATGGAGAAAAATAGAGAATAACGAAAAAAAAAGTGAAAAATGTTGCCAGAAGTTGCAGACAATGCCCTGAATTCATTCCTGGTGAAAATCCTATTGAGATGAGTGAATACTGGCATGCAAAACTTCAACAGGATTCAACTGGAGAAAAATTTACTTCAAATGGGGCATTATTTATTCAATAAATAATTAAATAAAAATTTCCCGCAGACAAAACTTGGCGGAGGGATAAAATGAGTTTGGGTATCTAGGTATTTGTCAAAATTAGCTCATATGATTCACTGGGAATACCCTAACATAATACATACATCTTATGGAAATAAAACACAAAAAGACCCGTTATTTTAAAAAAAGAATGATTTTTTTCAAATGGGTAGTCCTAGATTTCAGGGTGAAATCTAGGGACACCAATCCTTCATGTATCTATTTGTTAGAAATTGATATCTTCATGTTGATATTTTATTTTATAACCATTTTCTTACCATCAACTATGAAGGAAATCATAGTTACTTAGGATTGGGTTGATGATGTATTATAAGTACTAACCTAACTTGATAGAGTGTTTGACTTTTCCTATTCTTTGATATAATTGCACGATGATTCAGTTATGAACTTAGATGAATGAACACTCTTGATTTATATTTTAGGATGAAAAATATGGAAGGTTTATTTAATAAATTGTAACATATTTGTTTATAATGATTATAAAATATTGATGATAGAGTATTGTCTTCTTTTTCTTAAATATATAATGGCTTGTAAGTATTGTTACATGTTGATGACATTTAATCAATAAATATATATTCATTTGTGTCATAATCTAGCATCTAGCATCTAGACAGGGGGAAATATATCCATGCCATTTTGTTGAGCTGACCATGAACATCTATCATTTTTTATCTTTCATATTTCGAAAAGGATTGAGTATTTCAGGAAGATAATTTGGATTTTTACATGCACATTTGATATGTGATATATTTATAGCTGATTGTAAACATTGATTAAATGTACAATTTATTCTTGAATTGTATTGAGAGAAAGTTGTTTGTGACATTGTAAGCGACCGTAGGTCAATTATATTGTTTCAAAATAAATGTTGTAACTTTGGACATAAAATAATTGTAGTATAGATTATGATAATTCTTGTTATTTTCATGATTTGTAAATAGTGATGTTGCTGATATACAAACTGTTGTACTTGAATAGGTTGAGAAATAAATTATTCATTATTAATTAATTATACCTGTTCATCATTTAATCTGATTTATATAATGATTAGATTGATAATCATAATATCATTGATTAATTATTACTTAATGAAGTTATTAAAGAGCGTTGTTTAGACAACGAAACAAGAGTTTTGAAATACAATACTATTTCTGAGTCTCGAATGAAATAAATCAAATTGAATATTCTCAAGTATATCTAATTAATAATTAATTGATAAAATTGTACATGGTAAGACATTAGATAAGTGAATTAATGAAGGAAAAGTACAATTAGACTACTGCTGCAAATCAACAAATATGAACTAAATAATTGAATAAAACTTAGTGGTTTTACACTATAATTAATCATGATTGAATGATTAATTGATTTGAACTTGTCATAAATGGAACATAATTATCAAGTAGGGTTTATGATGATAACCTAAACCTAATAAGATGATTAATCTAAAAGGGTACTTAACGATGAAAGTTGTAAAGTGATTCTAAGAGTTGTATTATGAAACACCATTAATAAATGTGTTATTAATGAATGTCATCAATCCTATGTTTTTATTTAAACTCTTACCATTGAACTTAAGAATAATGTCCTAGGTGTTAAGTTGGCATGGACCCTAAGTCTTACTTCTCGAAATGGTCATACTCTAACCGTGTTATCTTGGGATGGCTATGAGAAGGGTAATGATTAAAATTTGACACAAGTCATAGAGTAATCATTACTTTTTCCAGGGATCCTAAGTTGGTACAATCAACATACACCCATAATCAAGAGGGAAGACCTAGAGTCCAAGCTTGCTTTAAACATAAGTTAATACATTTAAATAATAAAATGAATCAAGATAACTATGTGGGATAAGTGATTGGTGATGGGACATGTTTTGAGTGACTAGTGTGTGGTCAGTAAAAAAAAACATAGCTTGAAAAATTTGGCCTAAATAGTGTAATTGATGAATACACTTTTAGATCTCGTGGTTCCATGTTAACAATGTGTGATGTCAGATGAATTTCATTAATATGATTTTTAGGTAGACACTCAGGAATTACATTAGTTCACAAACCTAAATAAATAGCTTAACCAAATACATACAAGTTATGTAATCTTAGAATAAGTGAATATTATTACACTCAGGTAGATCCAATAATCAGGAACACTCAAATGAGTGATAAAGGGGATCAGGTATATCTAATGGAGATTTTATAGCTAGAAATGGTTATGATGTTATTAGATGGATGTAAAAACTAGATTACTTGCTGGATTTCTTGTCACTAAATTATAAATCATTGAACCATGTAATGAGGATAAGGGAGTTTTTTAAAAAAAATTTCCCCTTAAATATGAAGTTAAATAACATTGGGTATTACACATTGCTTGGGAACATTATCTGTAAGGATGTATTATTGGTAGATCCAACTAAGATTGTAGTGATTTTGGGGATAGAAGAACCAACCAATTAGAGTGAAGTGCATGGTTTCTTGGGGCATACCAGTTACTATCGAAAATTTGATGCAACCTAGAATTTACTGTGAATAACCCAGGCGTGCTGACACATCACTCAACATAAGATGCAAGCTCACGCAAAGTGTGTAAAGGTACCACTTCCCTCTTTAGAGTTGCTTGTACAAGATGTTGGCATGATGATGTTTAAACATATTTAGATTTATAATTATTAGTAGTTAACCCACAATGCCTAAAATGGATCTAGATCTTAGAGAATAATGATAAATGAACTAAATGATAAATATGATAGGATTAACCATATAAGAACCATATTCAGTCATGTCTAATACCATTATCCAACCAATATACTCCATTTCATTAAAAAATGTAAAACAAACAAGACTTCTTACACTATAATAACATCTCCATGACTTATGCATGTCTAAACCAACATCACAACTCTATAATAATTCACCACCTACTAAAATATGCAAGTAAATACATATTTATAGGGGTGGGGGATTTCCCTACACCACCCATGCACTTCTCAAAATAGGCTGCATGCTGATAATAGCCATGCACCTTTACAATAGTATGCATAACATGCAAGTTCTCTAATAATAGATGTCCTATAGTTAACTCCAAGTATAAATCCCATTATTAGCTTAAACTATGCATGATGCTTATCTGCTTCTTATTCCAAAAATACCATTGCATGTAGTGCAAGTATTCATCTCTATGTGTGCTCTTCACGCTATCTCTAAAAATAACCCTTGTCCACAAAACAACTAAGTCCTGATTTTGGGTGTTTTAATACTATTATAGCATCACACGCTCCCAATGCCCTATATTCATGCACCTAATACTTTGATTATTTTTGGATATTCAATATTACCCCACACTAGAGTACATTTCCTTCCTGATAATGTGAATCCATTCATATGTCTTCAATAATAGAGAATAGGTTATGAAGGAATGAACCAACTCTTTAAAAAAGGATGAAGTTTATTCTGCAACACCTTCTTCTTCAATTGGAAGGATTAATTATGGATAATAATTTATGATCTCAGCCTCCAAGGTCTTCCTATCAGTCAGAGCATTCCTTGTTTACTCTAGAATATCAGTGGCTATGTCATCCAATTCATCTTTAGATATTTTCTCTTTCTCATTTTGTAGTATTCAGACAATATTGGCCATACTTGATAGCATTCCCTCCATGAGGTCCATCTTCTGCACTATGATTTTTCCAATCTCATTAATCCTTTCCTTGTGTGGATCCTAGGCTGCTATGAGGGCATTGTGATTTTGTTTTACCAATGCCAATATTTCTACGCGCCCAAGTGTTTCATCCTTCATCACCTTTAGAACTTCATTATCCTCTACTAAAGTTCTAGTCCTTATTATGGCGTCTAGCGCCACACATAAATTAAGAGCTTGATCGACTCTCTTCAGTTCATCCTTCAATGTTTGGAGCAATACTGCATAAGTTGAAATTTTTCGAAAATATTGGCCCTTTCTCTTGCTGCTTCTTCCCCTACATCCTTTTTCTCAGAGAGGTGCATTGGTCCTTCCTCTAGAAGAAGGTAAATTATTGTGCGTATATAGTGCAACTCAGACTTGAAGTCTTGAGGCACCTTCTCCAGAACCTCATGCCTCTTCAATAAAATATCATCTATAATCTGATCCTCCATCTTCTTTACATTTTAGGCCTCCATAATTGCATTATCACACTCTTGAGTAAGGCACTTGATTTCTGTGTCCTTGTCCTTTTTATCCTCCAATAACGTCTGGATTTTTTCCGCCTTATCCTTATTTCAGGGCGCTTCTTCTATGGATACCTTAATCAAAGATTTTATCATCCTCTCATCTAAAAATTGGGTTGGCTTAATGGTCATATGGCGCATATGAGGCGCCTTCCTCATCTTATTTGAAGTGCATGCCTCCTCATAGACAATAAAATCAGGCTCATCAATGTGAGTCTGCATGCCCCAAGTTAGTTGCTTGCGAGTGTGTGTATTGGAAATTTCAGGGTCCATCCAATCCCAACCATATGAATGTTTTTTCGGTAGTGTACTCTAGAAATAGGTTCAAATAGTTTTTTAAGGGTCGGTCATATAACCAAAATCTTGAGTACCTACTGCTTCTTCTTCCTTATGCATGCTTGAATGCTCACCAACATCCTCATGCGCTAATGCATCATCTTATTTCTATTAAGCTACACTTACATCTCATGGGGAAATGCCTTCAACTACCTAGTTGAATTCCTCCTCATCTTTCCCTTCTTCCTACGTGGGGCACATGATAAATTTTGTATCCCCACCAGCATTGCTTTCTCCTTCACCAGAGATATCTTTGCAAATACTCACATAGGGGTCTATAGTCTCATAGACTACACACTTGAAAATATCTTCATCATCCTATATTTACACGTTGGGGACGGCCTCAAATCTATCTTCACTCATTCTTGGCGTTTCCTCTACTTCTTGTGTGCTTGGCTGTGAGGATTCCTCCTCACTATCTTTTATAAGATCATATTTCCTGTGCTTTCTCCTCTCCTTCTATTCCTCCTTTACAGGAGTCATGTGTGGTGATTTCCTTACTGGCTTTGAAGTTCCAGCACCAGTGTCGCTTGAAGTGCACCTCTTCCTCAGAATCCTTCTGGTATGAACAAGTCTGAAACTGTCTTCAGGTTCCTCTTATTCTAGGACGTTTTCTAGTTCTATATGTACTGGGTCTTCAGGAGTAGGGGGCGTAGATGCAACATTACTTGAAGTCCTCACTATTTAATTCTTCTTAGGAGGACCTAGAAGAGCCATATCCATGCCCTTCACCACTTTTCCATCTTGAACCTTGGTCTGAGGTATATATAGATGTGTGCTGGTTCAATATTTCCTACAGCCAAACTCTCTGGCATGATGTCCACATTATTAGACTCCATAGTTTCAACATGGGCCTCCTTGGCCATACATTTTTTTTCCCTAGAATGTGAATGTCTACATACACTTTTTCAACGTCGAACTGGAGCTGATGCACATCATGAAACCTATTTACATATTCCTTAAAATATCTTGCGGTAAATGTAAAGGGAAACTTACACAATGGGATATTCTCCCCAGACTTCATGTAGAAGTGCCCCAAGCTGAAATATTGGTAAACTATGAATTCAACTTCTCATCCAAAATATTTGGCATCTCACGCAGAATGTGCCATTCTCCCTCAAATGCCCTGCACAGTCTCTAGAACCAATTTTTAAGCACTCTTTGTATGTATTGGAAATAGTTTTGCACAACATGTACTTGGAATATATTTTTGCTGGGGAGTTGTTCTCCAATGGAAATTCCCATATGTTTTCTGTAGGACCATCTGGTACCCCAAATTCACTGAACACAATTAATAAAAAAATTGCGCCCCAGGTTATCTTCTCACCTTTTTATGCTTGGATGCACGCCTTGTTCACCAAGCTCTCTGTAATGGAACCAAATATTTTGTAGTAGGTCTTGTTGGCCATTTTGTGTGCTATATGCAACCAACACATATTCACCTCATTCTATCACTCAGTGGCACCTAGTTTGCTCCCTGCTAATCGCATTGCAACTCTAGTGGCCATGTATTTAATGATAGCGACCTTGAAATATTGACCCCCCTTCTTCTACTTGTATAGGGTTGTTGTGGCATCAATTCCCTCATCATCTGATAGGTCTCTAAAAAAATATAAGTCTGTGTTGTGCAAAACTGTTACCTTCTCGATCAACTTGGCAGTTATCCTCATTCTCCTTCATGCGAAATAGAAAAAATCCTCATGGAATCGTAAAATTAGCCACTGGTATAATTTCTTGGGCTTTGCAAAGTAGGGTAACTCTAGGATCTACATTACACCTATGATCTCATGTAGTTTCTTCACCAAGGCATCCAAAACACTAGTCCCATCCACCAGTTTCTAGTTAGTCCTTCTATAGACTTTTGCCATGATGTCCTTCATACATTTTATAGTGTGGTGGTTAATCTTTGAAACCCTACACTGAGTAATATTTTTTTTCCATGACCAACCTTCGATGAATCCTTCTAGATAAAACATTTCCACTAGTAAATCCTCTGCTAGATTGTCAACCTCCTTCTCTAATACTGGAGCTTTCCATGGTTCCTTTGCTCCTTTTGATTTTAGAAATGTGTAGTGAAAACCCTAGCTATGAAATGAAAATCCTAGTCAGTCTTTCATCGCGCTCACACACCACTACTTAATTCATACTTCCATTCCTGGAAACTCAACACCGTGCTTCAAAACACGACAATATTAATCAGCCTGTAGAATTCTCTTTGTCTCCAACTCTTCTTCACACTTCACATTTTTTTTCAAGTTCGTAAGGTAGAAAATGATGTTGAGAATGCTGAATTTAAACCAAGTTTCAAAAATTCACTTTATTAATTTCTCCACCTACCACCATACAGGGAATTAATTTATTGAGTGCATTGCACACGTCAATGTCTCACACCTAAAACTTTTTCACCTCAGTCATAATTTCCTAGTGCACCGCTACTTATCTGTCACAAATCTCATCTACCTGAACTTCCTTAAGCCGAAGAAGTTTATCCAATGTGACCAAACATACGTAGTCTCTAATGCCACAGCCTCCCTTTTATTATACTGAGTGCCCAATGCTTTACATGTGGTCTTAATGTTTTAACAATTATTTAAAAGTTCTCATGAATTTTGAAACCTTGCTCCTTTTGTTTGTCTTGTGGTTACCCACTAGTTTATTTATTTTCCATACCTCCTTTATCCACCCCACACTAAGGGTATGTGCATTCCTCTACATATATAAACACTTTATATTGTGATAAGTTTCTGGCATGTAAAAGCGCTTATTACACAAAACACTGAACTAAATGGACAAAGCATAGTGAAAAAGAAGTAAATACATTAAATGAAATATAGTAAAGGAAATATAATCTAAATGGTAACAATGCCTTATTACAAACACCAAAAAGGCTTATTTATAGTAGGGCTTTAACCTACTCCTATTGAAGTAACTGGGTAACCGTGTTCCATCAATTGCCTCTAACTAGAAAGTGACTGATTCAAGTATGTGATTGATAACATACGGTCCCAACCAATGCACCTTAAGCTTACCTGAGTGGCACATAAACTTTGAATCATAAAGAAGCGCCATCTACCTGAATTCAAGCTTCTTATCCTTGAGGTGTCTGTCATGCCATGCCTTCTGTCTGGCCTTTTCTTACTTATGACTCCAACATGCTATGATGCATCTCTCATCCATCTGTATTAAGTTATCAATTCTCTCCTCTAAATATTTATCATCAGCTAGACCTCCAGGGCATGCAATATGCAAAGAAGTCAACATAAATTATATAGGAAGAACTGCTTCTATGCCAAACACCAGTTGAAAGGGTATGCCCTTATTCAATATTTTTTAGGTTGTTCTATATGCCCAAAGTACAACATAAAATTTATCATCCCAATCTTTCCTTCCAACATCAATTTTTTTATGTTAAGGTCTGGCTCAATATCTTGTTGAAGGCCTCAATAGTCCCATTTTCTTGAGGGTGATATGGTGTGCTATTTTAGTGCATGACCATAAATTCATCCAATAATATCCTAATTGTCTCATTCAAGAAATGTGTTCCCCTATCACTTGTCAGACTCAATGGACATCCATACCTAGCAAGAATATCTTCCCATAAGAACCTTATTGTTGTAGCCATTGTACAATCCTTTCTAGGTGCTGCTTCTTCCCACCTTGTAAGATAATGTGTACAAGTGATGATGTAGCGTGATCTAGTTCTACACATAGTTGGGGAAATATGACCCACATGGTCTATTTCCCTTTTTTCAAACGGTTGTGCACTAGTAATAGGCCTTAAAGGAATTTCATCTCTTTTCCCAGGTTCTAATAGGCACTGACAGTGATCACACGCCTTATAATACTCTTTACAATCCTTGTACAGGGTCTCCCACCATAAACTAGAGAGTAGAATCTTACGCACAGTAGTGTCACATGTATAGTGCCCACCTACAATGCCACCATGAGTCTCTTCCATGATATTTTTGCACTCATATTCTAGTACACACTGACACAATACTTCATCTCGGCCTAGTTTGTATAAGTCACCAATGATCAACATGAAAGGTACGACATGAATTGCAAGTTGTTTATTCTCCAAGGCTTTCATTCCTTCTGGCACCATACCTGTGTGTAAAAAGACAACAATATCTTCTAATTCTGAAGGCATGTGGTTTAACCTGTATAACTGTGCATTTGGCATTGTATCTTCAATTGTCTATGCTTGCTCTCCTGATTGAATTCTTGATAAGTGGTCTAGGCTAAAGTTAATTTTACCTTGTTTTACCATGACTGTAAAGTGAAACTCCTAGAATAATAGCACCCATTGACATATGAGCTCCCGTAAAACATGATTATTTACCAAATATTTCAATGCCATGTGATCTGTATAGAACACAGAAGGTGTTGCTAGCACATACTATCCAAACTTATGCATCATGTAGATAATTTACAAGGCCTCGCGCTCTGCAGTTGTATAATTATGTTCTGCAGGTGTCAACTTTCTACTAGCAAAACATATAAGATGATCTATAGTACCTTCTCTAGGCTGAGCCAATACTATGCCAATGGCCATGCCAGAGGCAACCACATGTACGTAAAAATGTTGGTTCTATGAGGGAAAACAAAAAATAGGTGCTGTAGTAATCCTCTCCTTCAACTCTTCAAATGCGCGCTGCTGTGATTCTCCCCAATAGAATGTCCCTTTTCCTTTTAGTAACTCCTAAAAGGGCATGATAATCTTAGCATATCCTTTGATAATTTTTTTTTAATACCCTATGTGGCCCAAGAATCCATGCACCTCACTTTGAATGGTAGGCTCCTCTAGGCCTACAATAATTACAACCTTAGCTACATCTACTAATAAACCTTCCTTGCAGATGATATGCCCTATCGCATTTCCAAAAGGTATAAAAAATACACACTTCTTGATGTTTAAGGAGATTATTAATTTTTTGCATCTTTCAAAAACTAAGCGCAAGTTTTCAAAATGATCCTTGACAAGCCCATATATTGTCTAATCATATAGGTAAACTTTCAAGAATTTGTGAATAAAATCCTAGAATGCTTGAACAACTATGTGTGAAAATACTATAGGTGTGTTCTTCAGACCAAAGGGCATCACCATATATGCAAAGCTTCCCCATTTAGTAGTTAAAGTTGTCTTCTCTTGATCGTCCTTTGTAATTATTACTTGATGTTACCCAGAGAATCCATCTATAAAAGAGTAAATTTTGTGCCCTATAACTCCTAATATTTCCTCAGTGAAAGGCATAGGAAAAGGATCAATCACACATGCAACATTTAGCTTCCTGTAGTCCACACAAATCCTAATCCAACCATATTTCTTTATATTGATTACCATGGGGCTAACCCACTCTGATTCTTCTAGGGGATTAATGATGCCAAATTTTAACATCTTGTCAATTTATTCTTTAACTTTTATGCATAGATTAACGTTAATCCTGTAAGGTCTCTTCCTAAATAGGCATGCACCTTCCTTTAGCTTAATCCTCATCTCCCCCAAAGACTCATGCACTCCTTTTAACTCATGGTAGCCCGTAGGAAATAAGTCCTAGAAATCGCGTAGTAACTCAATTATCTTAGACACTTTATAATTAGACTAATAATCTCCAATGATGGCCTCCTTAGGTTCAATATCCATGCCAATGTTCACTTTCTTGGTCTTCATAGGTTCATGAGAAGCGCTTGCCTTCTAATCCACATTATCTAAAACCTCGTGCATACCTTCTGAATGATCAATGGCCAAATTTTCTACTTCTTCATCATCCACTATGTAGACCATATTTTCTTTCTCCTTCTCAAGGCAATCATGCTCAATTAGTGCAACATCTGTCTCATCTAGTTCATCAAAATGTGCTCATGAGTCTGCCTCACAAAATAACCCCTGAATGATTTCTTCAGCCTGTGCACTGTCTCCCATAGTCAAGTTCTCTATAACCCATAATGCCTCTTTCACTGGAGGTTTAGTGGAGAAGTAGTCAAAATTATGGATAATTCCTGCAGTCAAGTCTTGCCAATTTTCAGTCTCCCTATATAGTTCTGCATAAACGTACCAAGCGTGTGCTTAGGTGCATAAAGTAAAATAAAGTTTGTGCACCCATAGTGAAGGTGGTAAAGCTTCCTGACTCTCTATCTAGAGTCTCTCACACTACTAAATGTGGTGTTAAATAAGATGATTACCATGATATGTGTAGATTTGAATAGGTGCATTGCTCCTGAGAAACTGGGTTGTTAGAGAAATTTTCACTTCATTCCATTCTATGTTATTATACTTGTGAACCATCCACCAATGTACTGTTGTCCAGCGTAGGGTATATACTAACATATTATTTTTGTCCACTTGATCCTTCCACTGTTCTTCCATGGTGCACAGGAATACCGTAGGGTCTCCTTCTCTAGTGTACCAGGGTACAAAGTTGTTACTTATCCTCCTAATACAACGAGGTTTGTCTCCTCACAAATATGTGCTTCTTAATTCATGCCCAATCATATCATAAGTTCCATGTTCCCAATTATCACAATCAATACTTTAGTATCACTAATAGACTGTGCATCTTCCCATTGGAGGATTCCTTCCTTAGATGGCTCAAGTACTTCTGGATCTTGAATGAAACACACATAAATTATGTTCAGGTCTTCCTCACTCAAAGGTTCAACATAAGGTGTAGATTTCCCATCTGTCAAAGGGATAATAACTCATTCTTCCTTTTTCTCAAATATTATATACCCCTTGTTGAACCATCGATCAACATTATTTGTATAATACCAAGGGTGCCTTAGTAGAGCTGGGAAGATGTTTGCTTTTGCAAGTGCTAAAAAATCAAAGTCCCTAGTGAACTTGGCCCCTTGTATAGTAATCGATGCATATTTTAAAACTCCTATTAGTGTGGCCTTAGTTTGATTTTCCATAAACAATACATTAGAGGATGGCTATAATGGAGGTGTTCTCATCTACATCCATGCATCTAAAGTAAGCACATTAGCTTCCGCACCTGTGTCAATCAATATACTGCTCAAAATCCACCCATCCAAAACAACATTCAGAGTGATCTCCTTTTCATAATCCAAACTATGAGGGGGGTGATTAGCATGCTAGATATCATGTCCATTATTAATACCTACACACTGAGTGTTTCCCTTTAACCAATTCTCTAGTAATGGAATAATATTATCCTGGCGCAACATCTTGAATACCTCTTTCAAATCATCAACTTTTGACTAGACCATCTCTGCTACCTTATTTTGTTCCAACTTTCGTGACTGTTCCTTTAAACATTGTATTTCAACCTGAATATTTTTGAGCACCTCCATGGTTTCCTAATAAACCTCCTTATGATGTGTAGGATTTGGGTATCTTGCACGTAAAACATCCTCCTTAGTAATGGTAGGATTCTGTTGTAATTTTTATTTGGCGCGTGCAACTTCAGCGTGTGTAGTAATCTTCATAGGTACTACCTCAGGTTCTGGTGCCAACTTTGGCATCCATTGATTTTCCATGGCTCGCTTTATTCTAAGCATCCGTGCACCCTTGTTCTCCTATTTATGCTTCTTGTTAAGATGCTCATAGAAGTTCGAGCACTCCTCATAGTTATGATTATTTCCACAAAAATAACAAGTAATATTCTAAGGGCATTCACACATGTAGTGGTTAGGAGATCCACACATATAACATGTTCCACAAGGAAACTCACCTCATCTACCACCATGACCTTGGCCCCTAAATCCACCATGATATCTTTGACCTTTGTCACAACCTCCTTCAAAGCACTCTTCATTCTAATCATAGCACCCTTGAGTGTGATCACGATCATGGTTATCACTTCTAATTTTAGAGTTATCCGATACTCCTATTTTTTGTACACCAATATTAATGAAATCATGGATCTGATCAATCAACATATAATCTTTAGTATGGTGATTCGTGAACCGATAAATCTTATAGTAGAAAGATACGTTATTCCATATTACAGGTTGTAAGAATGGGCATTAGCTTGCATCATGGTCTAAATGACATATCTCATAGTCTAGAAATAATGAATGCACTGACCTATGGGGAAAACTATCCTTAGTATGACCTTCTACTTCTCAATCTATACACCAAATCCTAGTGCACGTCTCGTGTGTTGAATTGGCCGATAGTTTCTCTAACTTATTTTCCATAGCTGAAATCTGAGCTTCCAGGAATGGGATCATTCAAGTGTCTATACTTCCAACTGACTAAGCTCATAACACTACTTTAAGCACTTCACGCAGATCCATATATGCCTTATTTGATAGTGCCCTCCTAAAAGGTGTGATCAAGCCTCTAACGAACCAATGTGCATGATGGCTTACATGGATATCATAGGAAAGTTTGGACAAAATCATTTTTAAATGAGCATCATACTCCTAAACACTCTTAGTACTTCCTTACTTAATATCCTTGAGCATGCTTATACTCTTCTACTCGAACACAGGGATATTAAATTCCTTAAAGAAAGCATCCCACAATACTGTATAATCTACGCAAGTATGATCAGGGTCAAACTTCTTGTGCCAACTATGTGCGCATCCCTGCAATGTAGTTACGAACTGACTTGCATTGTGCTTAGTAGTTGTGATCCATTTTCCATGCTTAAGTTTCTCACACATGTGCACATGCTCAGAAACATCTTCTATTCTACTATACTCTGGAAGATGAAGTGACATCTCCATGTAAATATTTTAGGGTTGGTAAGGACCATGCCCATTGGATCTAGAACCTCCTATGTTACCTCTACCTCCAGACCCACTAGATCCACCAGAACCAGAGCCACCTATGCCCCCTGATCCTCCACCTATAGCAGGAAGTGAACTAGAGGATGTAATGCCCTGTGTCCCAACGATGGTACTAAATTGAACTCCTATAATTTGTGAGGTGGTACTAATCCCATAGGTGTGTCCAAAATTGTGCATACCTAAGTTCTGTGTTGATGAAATGCTTGAAAAGGTACCTCTAAATAACAAGGAAGATGTTTGTATGGCTGTAAATGTACTTTCTATTTTATTTACTCTTGTTATTCTATTGCCCAAACTAGCTTGCTGGCTACTGTTTGTATAAGAAACTAGAAAACCAAGCACAAGGGCAAGGTTTTTGGGTAGATTCAGATGTGTGCCCATGTCATCTCTATTGGCATACTCTCATAAGAGGTGGAGGAGGGTTACCTATCATGCTTTCCTAGATGGGGGAGTTCCAAATGTTCTAGCTCCACGCCCTCTGCGTGAGCTCCAAATCCTTCATGAGCCATATCTCTCCTCAATGCAATCCATTCTATAATATTTTGATGCTTCCATAACTCCCTCTCACTTACCTCATTGTACTTAATATGCCTTTCTTCTCTTTGCCTCTTTGCCGCTAGGTGCACTATATTTCACCAAACCTGCTCCTGCCCTCGTGCGTGGTGGGGTTTAGCTAGCCATCATCTTCTCTTCCAAATTCAGGGTTACCAATAAGATCTTAATCACCAGTGGAATTCCTTGTAGATATGTTCCCTTGGGATAACGTAAAAACTGTAACTTAGCTACCTATGGGAAATAATAATTGGAAATTGAGTACTCCAAAATATAGCTATTTAGAACACCATGAAACCAAGTATCCATAATGCTTGTCCAAATCAGATCAACATCATAGAGGGTCTGAAATCCTTCCTACATCTAGATAAGTGTGTGAAACCTCCAATTCCTTTTAGACACATAAGCAACTGGCCACTCGTACATCTCTATCAGAAATATATCAAAGAAACTCTCATATAAACAGTCATACAAGTTATACTCCACCCACATGCACGTGTTAAAATTAGATCCAGTGCTGAATCTTTGAGTATATTATTCTTCTAGATCCATTATCCACTCCTCAACACTTGATAGGGTCAAACAATACTTCTTCATCACAAAACATCCTTAAAAAACTGAAAAATAGGTCCCGACAATGGAATCAATGATGCACCCAAGAATTTACTATGAATAACCCATGTGCACTGACACATCACTTAGCCTGAGCTGAGTTCTCACCTGAAGCAAACAAATGTATCAAGTCCCTCTTTAGAGTTTCTTCTATAGGATGTTGTCATGATTATGTTTAAACATATTTAGATTCATAATTATTAGTAGTTAACCCACAGTGCATAAACTAGATCTAGATCTTAGAGAATCATGATAAATGAACTAAACAATAAATATGATAAGGTTGACCATACAATAACCATATCTAGTCATGTCTAATACCATTATCCAACCAATATACTCCATTGCATTAAACACTGTAAAAAATATAAACTTCTTACACTATAATAACATCTCCATGAGTTATGCGCGTCAAAACCAACAACAAAACTCTACAATAATTCACCACCTACTAAACTACACAAGTCAATACATATTTATGGGGGTGGGGACTTTCCCTTCACCACCCATGCACTTCTCAAAAAATGTCACATGCTAATAATAGCCATGCACCTTTACAATAATATGCACAACATGCAAGTTCTCTAACAATAGATGTCCTATAGTTAACTCCATGTAGAAATCCTATTATTAGCTTAAGCTATGCATAGTGCTTATCTACCGCTTGTTCCCAAAATACCATTGCATGTAGTGAAATTATTCATCTCTATGTATGTTCCACTTGCTATCTCCAAAAATATCCCTTATCCACAAAACAACCAAGTCCTAATTTTGGGCACTTCAATACTATTATAGCGCCATGCCCTTCCAACGACCTATATTCACGCGCCCAATACTTGGAATATTTTTTGCTATTCAAAAAAGTTCATTAATGGTTATGACAATATTTCCATGCCCTTGGAAGATTTTTTGAAGGCTACAGGAAAATTCTATTGTCGTGATGCACAATAATAGGATTTTTAAACCTTGAAGGAAAGATTGACTATTGTGCCTATCTCGCACTTTCCTTCTTGGAACAAGCCTTTCCATGTACATGGTGATGCCTTTGGTATGGAAATGAGAGTAGTATTGGAAACCCTAGGTGAAAGAAATATCGATCACCCTATTTATTTTACAAGTAGGAAGATGAAAACGATAGAGAAAAATTATACAAATATGAAGCTGAAAGTGTTATCTATAAGCTACACGCTTCATAAGTTCAGATAGTACTTGTTTTCCACACCATTTATCTTTTATACAGATCATATGACATTGAAGTACTTTCTTAACAAAATGGTCTTGTAGGGGCACATCTGCCAATGGATACTTCTTTTTTAGGAATTTGACTTCATAGTCATAATGAAAACACGAAAGAGCAACATGGGACCTAATCAATTGTCCAGGATCAACTCTAGAGATGATTAATAAAGTATTGAGGACACTATGCCACATGCCCAGTTATTCAAATTAAACCTTACACAAACTTATTTGGAGGACATTACAGTATTCTTACATACTGGACTTGCACCAGAAGACATGAAGACTATGGAAAAGAAGCAACTTACAATTCGAGCTATGCCATATTATCTCATTAGATGAGACTTGTAAAAAATGGGGAGAGATGAGGTCTTACATAGATTTGTTTTAGAGCATGAGCATGAGGCAATCATGGAGGAAGTTCATGGAGGGATATCCATAGGACACTATGTAAGAGACACTACTGTGCATAAGATCTTATTAGCAGGTATATGGTGGGCTACATTATAGAAGATAATTTTTTTTCCAAGACATGTGATCACTTTTAGAGACTTGGGAATCTTGGAAATAGAGATGATATGCCATTAAGTCCCATCACAAGCACAAAGCCTTTTGAGAAATAGGAAATTATTTTTTAGGACCTATTACACCACCCGTGTATAGGAAAGGAACACATTATATCATCATATGTAATCATTACTTAACAAAGTGGGATGAGGATGCTCCTACAAAATATTGCACAACAACGATAATAGTGAGGTTCCTTTGGGAGAATATCATCAACAAGTATGGATAACCACTTAGTATTACAAGTGATATGGGACTCATTTATTGAATGATACTATTTGGATTTTTTTGTCATAGTTTATGGTGGAACACCATAAGACTACCCCTTATCACTCCCATGATAATAGGACTACCAAAGATTTCAATAAGATCTTGGGTAAGACTCTAATGAAAATATTTTATGTTGAAATAAATGATTGAGACGATAAGGTATTTCTCATGTTTTGGGCATATAAAACAATCTATAAACGATTTAATAAGGCCACATCCTTTCAGTTAGTGTTTTGTATAGAGAATGTTTTACATGTGGAATTTATGTTACCATCCCTACACATTGCGTGCATACATGGATTAGATGATGAAAATATAGTTGATGAGTGAATTAAAAAATCAATGCAGCAAGATGAGAAGCCTACTATTGTGCATTGGAGTTATAAGATAGAAAAGGTGAGATAGAAGGCTTGACATGACAGGCATATCAAGAAAAAATTATTTTACAATTAGAAAGATGGTACTCATGTATGACTTTGAGTTTGCGTGCCATCCAAGAATGTTGAAAGTTCATTGGTTGGGACCCTTTTTCCTAAAAAAGATACTGGAATTAGGGACATGTCAATTACAAGTGTTATATGGCACCATATTTCCTAGTTACTTCAATGGGATTAGGCTGAAGCCCTACTATAAATGATCTTCCTTTGTGATTGTAATAAGGCAGTATTGCCACTTAGATTAGATTTCCATTTCATGTTTATTTTTCTTTATCCTTTTATTATAAGAGCATTCACATGTAGAAGATGATTATTGTATGTTAAGTTTATGCATATAGGGCCACACATAATTTAAGTGTGGGGTGAAAAAAATAGGTGCAAGTGGTGTTGATACTCTTTTAAAGCTTGGTTCAGGGTATGCATGAGTACGAGATAGTTGCGCAGAATAAGTTTTTTGGTGCGCACGATAACGCGAAAGGAAAATATGTATTAGAAAAATATATTGGTACGTAGGTGTTCATTGGGATAGATATTTCTCATATTGAGAACCACGTGAATGGAGATCCACGTATTGTAATGTGAGGGAGGCAGTAGTAAGATGAAATACTTGACAAGTGTCATGGAGGTGTGTGATGCAGGGATGTGTGTTGAAGGATGACTATATCTTGGGAAGTAGTTGCACATGTGAAGGTTACAACTGGTGCACACATAAGATAAAAGCTTGGAGGAAAGAAAAAAGTGCCTTTAAAACCAAAAAGTACTTTAAGACAAAAAATGTGCGAAAAGAGAATAAGTGTTTAAAAAAATAAAAATAAAAGGTGGTGGTACGTGGAACAATTGGAAAATTTATAAATAGGGGAAAAAATGGTTTATTATTACCTTGAATTCAAATAGATTTGTGTGATTGAAGAGCTGGGAGATGAAGTACAAAGAGTGAAGAGTGTGAAGAATAAAATCAAGTAGCAAAGTGAACTGAAGTAGAGTGAAAGAAGCCTTTTGTTGGGGATATCCTTCAAGAAAAATGAAGTGGAAGCTTAGGAGAAGTGTGAGGGCATGGGTGAGTGAATATTAGGGTTTCCAAAATTTGAAATCAAGGAGTTAAGGTTCGCATAATTGAAAATCACGGAGCTATGGTTTGCAGAGTTGGAAATCACAAAGATATGGTTTGTAGAGTTGGAAATCATAGAGCTATGGTTGGCAGAGTTGGAAATTGAGTAGCTAGGGCACATTTCAGTGAGGTTTATATTTCAAATTTGAGAAGACCAATGACAGAAAGAAGGCAACCGAAGAACAAGAAGGATGTGGAGGAATCACCCAAGAATTGGTTCTCAGAAATGCAATACCCACCTGAGGTAATTGTGGAACAACCCTAGACATCACAACTCATAAAATACAAAATATATTAGTATAATCGATGAGCACCAAGGCACGAAACTGCCATAAAAAATATTTTTTGCATGATTTACCCACTAGGAATGTAGAGGGATAGGTTGTTATGGATGATATGGTCTAGAAGGAACTGGAAAAGGTAGGGGTTCTATAGTCGTTTGAATTTAATTTCTTTGGAAGGCCTATACACCTCTTCCAGTGGTTGATGTCGTGTGTGCATGGATATTATTTCTACTTCGTCAGACAAAGGATGAGGCTCATAACTAGGTTAATTGGAAGGGTGATATGATTACATGACACCATCAAGGACATTGAACTTGATATATGTGATGAAACCAAAATTGATGAGATAAATACAAAATTGTAGTATGACAGGGGGAACCGAGCCATGTGTTTCACTGTTTTCTGTAAGCTTTTGGAAGAAACCGATAAGGGTCTAGACAAGGACGAATACCTGTTGATAGGGTTGGTTGAAGGTTGTTGCACATGTTCTGACTTCTTGATCTAATGCTGGTTGTGAGAGCTTCCTTTTGGCTAGGAGGAACTACCTGAAATACACAACAAGACCACAAAAGAGGATTAAATAATATATGTCAATGGGTTGCCTAACATGTGCTAGATCCAGGAAGTGTAATACTTCCTTGGTGACAGTCAACCCACTATTAAATACAATTTAATGTAAGAAATAACGTAAGTAAATAGATTCCTACTCTAATTGATATGATTTAGGTATCTCATCCAAATACAATAAGCAAATCTAACATAACAGGACAGGCTATGATCATATTTGGAGGTGGGGTAGTTGGTCAGGGTTCTAGTACTGGTTAGGGTCAGGATCTAGGTCACTTAGGTTTCTTGGGTGAAGATTCTTAGGTTTTGTTATTGATAGGATGGAAAAAAATAGGGACTGGTATCGATAAGATATAACCGATGACAGTTTAGAGAGAACCGACTATGGTCATGGGTAATCGGTGTCGATACGGTCGGGATGACAAGAACTCAGTAAGATCTGATTGTGGAAATTGGTCTAAGGTTAGACATAGATAAAAAGGGGAATGGTGAGGTTTGTGGGGATATTAGAAAAACTCAAAGATATATAAAGGTCATGTATAGATGATCAAATGGTATGATGGTGAAGGGTTGAGTTTACAGGAAAGTGAATGGTGGGGGAATGGAGATACTAATAGAAAATGATAATAGAGATGACAAAAACCTTTAAAACAAAACAAGGATGGAATGACATAGGTGATTAACACACTTACTAATGTTGTAGTTCTAATGGCTATGTGGTGGTGATGATTGATCAGTGGGATGGAGCTTGGTGCCAAAGCGGTGCTTCCCGGAATGCTACCATGAGAGTGATACCTCTTAATCTATCTTGATGTTGGATATGACTGCTTGGATGTGCGAAATTTCTCTGGTTCTTGCTTACATGTAGATCTCCTTTTCCTCCTCAACTTGAAAATGTGTCTAACCTCCCAAATAAGGTTACCAAAGTGAATAAATGGTAACTGACGACGGTTTCAGGTTGAATAGCGTCGGTTTTGGGATGACTAACATTGGTTAAGGTGGGATTCCCTAGGTTACTAAAAATGACAGATCTTGGTAATCATTTGGGTCAGGTCTATCCATCTTTCATGGATCAAAATAGATGTTATCATTTTAATGAGTAGGAATGTGGTTAGAGGAATAATAGGCATTGATTTTTAGGGTTGGACTAAGTCTTAGTTAGTTATGGTGAGTAGATAGATACTAAAAATAGGTTTATAATGAGGTGTCTAGGTGAGGTGGAAATTGGTTTAATTAAGATAATTAAATAATGAATAAAGTGAGGATGAGTATTAATTTAATTAAAGTGATTAAATTAATATTAATGTGTGATGTGAAGGTCATGGTTAGGTAAAATTGTTTAAGTTAGCTATTCGAAAGAGGACCAAGGGGAGTGTGACCCAATTTTGGTGTCTACATTTTTCCCCTTTTTGTTGTGTAGCTTGTATTGGTAAGCGGCACTGAAAAAAACAGGAAGTGAATGCCCCATGTTTGGGTGAAGGTGATCCCCCTCAAAACGGGCATTGATGAGGTGGAAGACATAATCGGTGAGTGGTTTGATAAAGGTGTAGGTGGGGAAAGGTTTGAATATTGAGGGAAAAGGTGATGGTCAACTCGAGTAATGGGTAGTAGGTCGTGGTCAAAATTAGATCATGGGTAATGACAATCAAACACACACACACATATAGATTGTAAAATAGACCTAGGTTAAAGAGCTTGCAAACTCTACATCGTCCAAGGTTGATAGGTTTATCCAAACAAGGGTGAAGTGATTCAGGTATCCAAGGTATAGGATATGGTCTGGAACCACAACATAGGTCAAGTGCAGGAACGTTTAGGTACGTTCTGGTACACCAAAGGTTTTGTCAGGATAAACGACATGGCAATAGGCAAGATATGTTTGGTAGGATAAAGAAACATAGGTAACAAGATTGTAAGGTACATCGAGTACATAAGGTAAATGTTTACACAAAGTAGCTCACATTCAGGAAAACATGTCATGGAATGGGTAAGGCCAAGGTATAGGTAAAATAACAACTCTTAAGACAAAACAAAGGAAATGTAGGGGTAGGTTGGGTTTTTAGGTATGTTTCAATGGGTGGCTGGAATGATAAAAAATGGGTGAGCGTGATTGGAAAAAGGTGAAATAGGGAGTGGGGTAAGGGAAACTAGTTTGAAGTGTGACAGATGACGGTTGACTAGGGCACCAAAATGACCAATGTCGGTCATAGCAGATTGGGATTGAAAAGGAAAATTACACTTTTTGTGGAATCATTTTTTATTTTCCAATAATAGAAAATGAAAAAGGAGCAGTGGAAAAGTGGAAAGTGATGGAGCGAGATGAAGATTTGAGTTGGCAATCCTTAGAGCAGGTAATTGACATTCGATAGGCAGGTCCATGAGATTGGTGTGATTGATTTTATTAGGTGGAGGTGAGGAGGGAATTTAGTGATGGCTGAGGTAGGAGAGGGATTGGGTGGACCATATGTGTAGTGGCCTGATGTGCCACCACGTAGATGATGTCGCAATGAGGTATGATTTGATCCCCTTCTATGTGTGGTAGGTAAATTTGTTTGTAGAAATTAGGTGAGGGTAAAATGGGTTTTTTGGGGGGAAATTAAATTTAAATTAGGGAAGAAAATAAATGAAATAGGAATGGGGAAAGGTTGATGTAGGGTAAAAAGGAGTGGGGTTGGGGTGAGGAGAGATTTGAGGAGGGAAGGGTAGGTAAGGATGGTAGAATATGGGATTTTTTTAGAGAAAATGGGTAGGGTTTCACAGATTTTTTCACCGCAACAGTGACTGACATCGGTCAAGGGTTTGTCGACGTTGGTGGGAGTTATTCAAAATTGGTCACAAATGAGTTGACTGATGCTAGTTTTGGGAGACTAGTGCTGGTTAATAAGAACCGATTCTGGTTGGCATGAGGGAAAAATAGGCTAGGAAATGAGATAGAGTGGGTGGGGGAGATAAACCATGAGATAGGAAGATGGTGTTGATGGAGAATAACATGGGTAAGAGGTATACATAGGAAAGAGTTGAGGGGTTTGAAATTGATATGGGGGGAATGGGTAGTCATTAGGGTTGTGGTGGGGAGATAGGTAACGAGTAGGGGGATTTGGGGAATAGGTTGGGGTTCAAGGGTGAAGCAAAGTATGGTCGAGATCTAATGATGTTATGGTTTGTTCGAATGCATGTGAGGGACCAGTTATAGATGCATGATAGGGTACCACCCATGTTATTAGCAGTACGAGGGAGTGCGATAGCTGAGAAGTGACACCATGTGGTAGAGGTTGGCCTGATTAGGGTTAGATGTTATCGACATGTAGTCCAGGATCTGAGTTTGATGGTCACCCTCATCGACAAATGGGATTCAAAGAGCAACACATTTTGGTTGCTAATAGGTGAGATGACTGTCACCTTTGAGGATGTTTATAGGATCTTGTGGCTACCAATAGTAGGACACAAGTGTATTCTATTTCCTCAGAGGCATTTCAGGAGTTGATGTTGACAGTGTTTGGAAAGGGGCTGGAGGATTTGAGGTTCCATAGTGCCACCCTGAGTTATGGAGATATGTACTAGGCCAATCTGAAGGAGATGAGGTTAGTGGTGTTGATGATGGAGGTAGTTTGTTGTTTCACACTACCAGATGTGGAGGGTGGGATATTCCCATAGGAATTGATGGGGGTTCTTCATGACATGATGGAGGACAGGACCCAGTTTGCATGGGCACCAACATTCTTGGTCCAGCTATATAGAGAGTTATGGGCCTATGGGTGGTTACGGTGGTTCAGCCTGTGCTACACATTCTTACTACACTAATGGGCATATGAGCACATCATGTGTGTGTGTCTAGTGGGAATGTCCCAACCTGATGCATTCAAGGCAGACATGGTTCGAGTGGGATACAAGTGATGGGTACCTGCTATTGGAGAGTGCCGCGTTGCCAGGGCTTCACATGATGTTGTATATTACAGGCTTGCATTAGAGGGGTTATCCAGTGTGGACATAATTTGGAGGCCGTATGTGGGCTTCCCATCATATAGGTATATGAACAAGGAGCTACAAGAGCTACAGTTGCTCTGATGGATAGAGGGGTGATGTGCAAGAGAGAACATGATGATACCTATTGAAAGGGTTAGATGGCATTTTGGGTAGCCATAGGATGTGCCTCCACCATTTCCACAGTACAAGAGGGATGACATGGAGAGGCCTATACCTCTACCATAGCTGACGGTGCCTACAGGGTAGGAGGAGCAGGTGGTAGACTGACATATTGATGATGTTGGGGTTACAGATAAGTAAATATAGTAGTGGGAAGCGTAGCTACAGGAAGTACCACTGAGGTATTAGTAGCTTGACTTAGCCACTATCACAGTGCAGAGGGATGCCCTACAAGGGTAGGTGACTACCCTGGTGACACAATTGGGGATAGTGGAAGGGCATCTGATAGGGTCAGAGGCACAAGTGGCCACACTACAGTCACATGTAGTATCCCTACAAGCCTAGGTAACACAGAGACAAGTTACCTCATAGGGTGGGGATGGAGATGGGGCATAGATGGCCGCAATATAGGAATAGGTAGTAGGTTTGTAGTGCCAATTGGCCACTACATAGGTGTAGATTTTGGCTCTTCAGGCCTAGGTATAGGCACATGCACCTATACAGGCTCAGGGACAGGGTCCCATGGTACAGGTACAAGGTCAGAGGTTGATGGCACTGCCACTGATAGTACCCATGGCTAGGTTTAGGGATTCCCTATGGAAGGTAAGATATTATCAGGATCACTTGATGGCCACAGGGATAAATGTCCCTACCTATGAAGAGTATAGAGCACAACAAGCCTCGAGTGAGAGGACCAAGTCTTGCACTCACAGTGTGGAGAGTACAGGGGGTTAGAAAGGCCCGAGACAGGGTCAGGGCAAGGCCACCAGTGCACAAAGGCTAGCTCTAGATGAGGTACCATCAGAGGTAAAGCCAAGGCCCATGGAGGGTGGTGAGATGCTAGCAAGACGTCTCATGGGAGAAGAGGAGGAGGAGGAGACATGTGAGATAGGAATGGAGGATATCCGATGGGGGGATGCCTAATAGTTACACATACTTCCATTTTTGTGTATTTTTGGTATATACCATCCTGTGTGCCAAAGAGAGTGAGGTTGTATATGATAATTTTGAGATTTTTGATCATATACCGGCTTGCATGCCGAAGATGGTGAGGATTTATCTGATCGATTTGAGATATTTGTATCTGTGTACATATGTATGTATACACATACTTTCTCATTTATAGAGATGATGTTATTTATAGTATGGATGGTGTAATTGTTTTAATTTCCATTATTATTTGTGTATGTGATGGAAACTAGATGAATTAGACATGATTGAGTTAGGTCAGCTAGGCGTGATGGAGTCAGGTTATAGGCATAATGGATTCAAGTTATAAACATGATGGAGTCAAGTTATAGGCATGATGGAGTCATGTTATAGGCATGATGGAGTCATGTCATAATTTTGATTTTAATGTCCAAGTCATTGGTACCATGGGAAATAAATGATGATTTATATCCATGTTATGGGTTAAGTTTACAAATATTTTCTATAGTGGAAATGTGAAAATGATAAATGAATGATGTGATGATGTGGTAAAAATGTTCATCAATTGTTTCTTGTTTAGTTTAATTTCCAATTATTGATATGAAATAGAAACTGAACCGAGGTAGGATGTGAATAGGAAAATGAAGGGGAAAAATAGGTTAGGGTAAAGAGTGGCTGAGCTAACCTTCAAGGGCCCCATGCCTTTAAAGTTCTCCCTACATAGCCCCAGAAAAAAAGGTCCTCAGGCCGATGTAGTTCTCCAATAAGCTAGGGAAGAATATGAGGAATGGGTTGGTAGATATTAGGCAAGATTGAATGTAGGTTATAGACATGGTTGAGTCTAGGTCATAGGCATGGTTGAGTTTAGGTCATAGACATGGGTGATTCTAGGTCATAGGCATGGTTGAGTTTAGGTCATAGGCATGGTTGAATTTAGGTCATAGGCATGATTGAGTCGTTTAAAATTTAGGGGTCGATGATCTAGTCTTGTATAGAATAATCAATAAGTAATGAGGAAGGAAAATGGTAAGAGGTGGTAAAAGAACCTCTTAACTGATAGGAACCCCGAAAAAGTCTACCATACCTAATATGGGATTATGAATGTAAGTCTCTAAAGGCATTACATAGTGGACTATTCTAAGGGTGAATAAAGTCACATGATCACGAAATGTCGCAGTTGCGGCAAGTCCCTTGAGTGGATATGAAGCTGAGGGTGCAAAAGGATCAATGCGTGTGAAAGTGGATGGTATGTTAGTGTAACTTAGTGTGATCATAATATGATCTATTCTTAGTAAGAAATCATAGGAGTAGAAAATAGGTAAGTCCATGATGAAAAATTTCATCGTTTTCTTCATTTGTTTGTTTTTAATAGATTAATCGATGTGGGAAGTCTATATGGGATGAGTATATTATCTCCTTGAGGTCTCCCTGAAACTGATCGATGGGGGAAGCTTTTGAAAATTTGTATTGTATTTTTTGTAATGAATTTATATAGCTGTCCTTCAAGGGAGACAGTTTATTTATAGCGGCGAGATAGAGAGAAGAGATGTCCCTATTTGAGGGAGTCATCTTGTGTCTGGAATTTTGACTCAAGGAGTTGAATCACATTTTGTTTTTGGATGCTTTTAAGTCATGGAAAAGACTATAGGGGAAGATTAGGTTCCTTGTTTAGAAGACATAGACCATAACACACAAAGGTTAACTATGAAAGAGGTGGTTTTGAGTGATGAACTGACCATGGGATTCCATCTTTAAAAATATGAAAATTATCCATGAGAATCATACTGTGAGTAGAGTCCATGGTACTCATATTGAAGATAAAGTTGAAAGGTGATGTGTAATCACATGATCCTTATTTAGTTGTTGATCCTCAAAAATAGGTAATATGGAAGGTGAATAACGCTCAAGGGATGAGTGAGTCAATTGATAGAAAGTGATGTAGGACTTGATGTCAACAATAAAATTGTCAAAGATGTAAAACATTAAGAGGCTTAGGCTTGGGTTTACCTTCAAGTGAAGATAAACGATAAGCACCAAATGATCCATAGGCATGGGTAATGATATAGGGTCCAAGCCAATTAGGAGTAATTTTTCCTCTGTTTACTTTTCTCTTCTTTGGTTACGTGTTGATTTTCCTTACAGGACGAGGTCACTGGCCTGGAGAGGTTCATTCATGGATGCATTTTTTGTAGGCACGTTTGATACATTTTTAGTATACTTGGAGATGGCCAAGAACATTGAGATGACCTTCATCTAATTGTTAAAGTTACGCCAAACTGATCTTGGCGAAAGTCATCATTGTTGAGCATATATTGTAGAGAGATGCAAAGAGATGGAATTTAAAATTTGAGAGGCAAGACAACCTTAGTACCGTAGACCAGAGAGAAAGGTGTGGAAATAGTTGAAGTGAGAATACTAGTGCGGTAGGCCCATAAGGTGAAAGGGAATGTGCCTGAATGCCAATCCTTCCTAGTATCGTCAACTACTTTCATAAGAATTTTGTTCAAGGTTTTATTGGTTGATTCTACTTAGCCATTAGTTTGCATGGGTAATAAGGTGATGAGAAACTGAGTTAGAATGCCAAAAGCGTTGCAAAGATTTTTATAGGGTTTTGTTTTTGAATTGCTTTTCTATTATCAATGATGAGATGGTGAGGGATGCCAAAATCGACAAATGATGTGATGGTTGATGAATTCACATATTTTCTTAGCTTTCAGTAGAAATGAGGGAAATGGATTCTACCCATTTAGTGTATAATATTCAGTAGTCGGTTATAATCCATTGATAGTGACATTGTGAAGAATGATGATTGATCTCTGCTGATAAGATCCAAACCCCATTGAGAAAAAGGAAAAAGGTCTCGTGTGACCTATAAAGCATGACTAGGTGTGTGATGAAGATTAGCATGTTGCTGGACATTTCACACAACATTTGACATAGTCACAACATTCATAGTTTATGGTTGGCCAGTAATGGCCAAGGCGAAGAATGCGTTTAGTGACCAGCTAAACCACTAAAGTGGCCTCCACAAATTCCTGTCATGAACTTACTTAATGGCGAAGGGAATTTCAGAACTTGTAAGGCATCGTAAGAGAATACCATCAAATCTGCACTTATAAATGAGACCACCCATGATGAAATAGTGAGAGACACTTTAAAGAAAGGAACATTGTCTATTATAAGTGAGATCAGAAGGTAGAATGGAAAGGGAAAGGTAATCTGCAAACTGCTTATACCAAAGGTCACATGGGTCAGGGGTAATGGTTCCGATGGAGTATACCTCATGAGGTAAATAAAAGGGTGATTGTAACCTTTGTATTGTGATAAAATTTTTAGAATCGGCAGGCGAAGTAGGTATCTGAGAAGCCAAATAGGCCATGGTATCTGTAAACTTATTAGTAGAATGGGGGGTGGTTTGTAGTTCGTAACGATCAAAAGGTGGTCAAAAGTATGTCTACGTGATGTTTATACTTTTGAAGTATTTCATTACATGACACTAGTATATAACTATTGAATTGGTTTACGACTAGTTGGGAATCACCAAAGATATTGATCGAATTAACATCTAAGCACATAAGAAGCCTAGAAGACACAATACAAGTGCTTCGTATTCAGTGATATTATTTGTAGAATCACAAATCTAATTTGAAGGATAAAGGCATAGGTTCACTCATCAAGTGGAATGAGGATAACCCCAGCCCCACCCCCCATGCATTGACAGCTTCGAGCCATCAAAGAATAGGGTCATATGGTAAGTGGGTATCATTTAAGGAGAGGGTAGCGATGGATTCTTTTAGGAAATCAAAGTTAGAGGGTTGATTCCTGGAAAGAGGTGTGTCTACTAGTTGGTCAGCAATGGTTTGGCCTTTGATGGATTTTTGATGAATGAATTCGAGGTTGAGGTTATCAAGAAGCATAAGGCAAACATGCAGTACATTGATTTTGATAGGGTTTGGCATACATGTAGTGTAGGGGGTCAGTATTGGTAACAACAAAGGTTTTGTGGTTCAGTAGGTAATGACAGAGTTTGGTGGTGATGAAAACTAAGGATAAGAAGAGTTTTTCAGTGCATGGGAGTATCTAGTTTTTTAGTCCAGAAGGGTACGAATTATGTAATAAACCACTTGCTTTCTGTGCTTGCTCATCATGATGAGCAAGCATGACACTTAAAGTAATTGTCGGTGGCAAAAATGTATAGGTAAAAGGGTTGGTCATCCTTAGGAGGAATGAGCACGGGTGGTTGAAGAAGGTATTATTTTAAGGCTTCGAAGGCTTTATGGCATTCATCATCCCATTTGAATGAAACATCCTTCTTAAGAAGATGATGAAATGGTTGACAGTGGTCGGAAAGTTGTGAGATAAAATGATGAATGGATTGCAACTTACCTTGTAGGCTTTGAAGTTGATAGAGATTAGTAGGTGGAGGCATGCAAAGAAATGATGAAACCAAGGAGTTTTCTTGAAATTACCGCAAAGATGTACTTTTTTGGTTGAAGATGGACACAATACTAGATGAGGCGGTCAAAGATGACCTTAAGGAGAGTTAGGTGTTTGGATCGATGTTTATATTTGGAAAGAATATCATCTAAGTAATATTACAATATATGATACATGATGTCATGGAAGATGTATGTCATGGCTCGTTGGTATGTAGCACCAACATTTTTAAGGCCAAAAAGCATTAATAGAAAGCAAAAGGTCCCCCAAGGGGTAATGAAGATAGTCTTGTGTTGATCTTCTGGAGCAAGTAAAATTTGATTGTAACCCGAGAAACCATCCATGAGTGATAGAATTTCATGGATGACAGTGAGATCAACTAGTTGGTCAATTCCTCGTAGGGGAAAATCATCTTTGGGACAAGCTAGGTTGAGCTCATGGAAGTCCATGTAAATGTAGAGTCCCCTTGTCACCTTTGTGATAGGAACGATGTTAGAAATCCATTGGGGATAATCAATGGGTAGGATGAAGCAAACTGAGAGAAGGCGCTGAAGCTCTTCTTTGACTATAAGAGTAATGCGAGGATGTATTTTCTGCAGCTTTTGTTTGATGATATAGGAGAGAAGAGGGAGCCTCACCATCACGTTGATAGGTCAGAGGTCCTAAGGAAATTGTGTTTACGAAAAAAAAAAGTTAGGAGGGATAGATTTGGGATCTATGGACTATGTGGGTGAAGGTGGTGATGTGGGTGAATGAGGTGGAGAAGGTTTGTCTTCCTCAATGAGGACAGTGTTGGATTTCTTAGAAGGTGGCTTAGCATCAAATCCAATACCACTACGGTCATTGTGTTTATGGGTGGTAGAAAAAAATGATAATCATGGTGGACCTTGTTCGTAATAATTGAAGCCAAAGCCTTTCCATGTGCAATGGTGGAGGAAAGTGTGGGTGAAGCTGAAGGTTAGTAAGGGATTATAGATCAAGATGAAAATGGTCATGCTTGGGATGGAGGCTCAGGTGAATAGGTGGTGTTGTCAAGTCCCCCATATGTTAGGTTAATGTGAAGGTGGGGAGGACCATAAGGAAGAACCTCTGCCGATGCGGTAGTCATAACTGAGGGTGATGACGTAGGTTTCCATACTCTTACGGAGTAAGGAATGTGTTGATGTTGTATAGGCAGTACTCCCTCTAGAGTGAGGCATTGAGAAACAACCTTCTAATGGATCGGTAGTAGGTATATGCGGATAGCAGAGATAGAAAATTCACTACATTATTTGGATAGGAGGTGTATTGATTTGATTGGTTGGGTGAGAGGAGTGGTTGGCTATGGAAGCTGCAACGGAGTAGGAACATGAAGAATTATATGTAGGAGGGGTGGTGGTAGCATTAGTGGACGGGTTTGTGGGTGAAGGAGAAGTGGGAGTAGTGGAAAATGCTTTGAATAGTACAAGTACATCATTGTGTTGGTATAACATCTTATAAGTTTTGAATGTCAACGAGTTGACAGGGATGGTGTTGTTACGTCCTTCATGCTCAAATTTTACACAAAAGTGTAAAGTTGAAGGAACACAACCCATGATGCAAATCCAGGGTCTGCCGAGCAATAAGTTATACTGGAACTCTCCTTCTAAGATATAAAATAGTTCTAGGATAGTGTGAGGACCTACGTGAAAGATAATGGTACCAAGGGTGGAGGTGATGGCGTCATTGAAGGAGTGCATCATACCTAGGTTATTATGCATACAGTTAGAGGGGTTACACATTTGATTATATGCATGTGAAGAGATGATGTTAATGCTAGCACCACCATCAATCATGACATGTCATACGCATATGTTATTGATATAAATAGAATTTAATAGGGTGGGATCAATGCCATTTGACTAGAGAGGTACAATCTCCTTAATAGAAAAGATGAGGGTGAAAACGTGAGGAGTCGTAGGGGAAGAAGGAGGAGCTAATTTTATTAGTGAGGCCACATGGTGAGGGGTGATAATCAAGGCCATTGGTGTGGGTTCATTGGGTAGAACTTCAATGGATTGTAAAACCTTTATAAGGGCTTGTCTGTGGGATTCAGAAGTCTGGATGAGATCATACAAAGGAATTTTTAGAGGAGACTGATGTAATGGTTTTATCATTGTGCGATGGGTGACCCTGTCAGAGATAGGGTATGTAGGTCTGTGGATGGTTATTTTGGGAGTAGGTACAAATGGTATATTGGGTACATGGTTGGTTGATGGGCTAGTTGCTTTTTCTTTTCCTTTGTCTTGCTGAGCGTTGGTAGTAACGTGAACCATGTTAATATGAGGGGAGGTGGATGGAGAGGGCGTGTCATGAAAGGAATAATGGCACAAGGGGAAAATTCCTAGCAGTGGATAAGAGCCTTATGAAATGAGTAGGGTGAATTGACATTTGGGTGGTGGTTTGGCCAACTCTCTTATATGGACCATGTTGATCTTAAATTTTGGAGGTGGGAAAAATGGTTGTGGGGGTGGAGATACTGGTCGTGGAATGGGTAAAGGATGCTGATGTATGGTGATAGGTGACGGTGGAGCATGATCCTCATCAAGTAGGTCATCATCGTCGAAATTCTGTTCAGGAGGAAAAATTTGAAGAAGTATGGTCTTCAGAGCCTTAAAATTTTCAACATCATATCCTGACACATGATGATAGGCAAAAATCTTGGTTTCATCAAACCCTTTTGGTTTGGGTTTGAGATGATTGTAAGGTTTAAGAGGTGGTAATGTGATGACATAAGTATCCAAGAGATTGGTTAAAATGTTGGTATAGAACCCCGCTAATGGATCATAATGGGAGGTGAGTGTGGGTTTGGGTATAAGTGTGGATGATTCTGAAGGAAGAGGATTTATAGGAGGAGGAATGGGTTGGTCTACTAGTTTGGTATGTGGAGTGTTATTAGGTCTTGTTGGAATTTGTTTGGGTAAAGATTGGGTAGAAGAGCTATTAATGGAAGGTTTGGTTGGTTTGACTTCCTTAGTGAAGGGTAGTGGATTATTAGCTTTGAGTTTCACCTTCTTAGGTAAATGTGACACGGGAGTATGAGATGAAGAAGGGAAAAAAGATGGAGGAAGAGGATGGGTTACCCACAAGGGAAATTGAGTTGCGGTGGAGGTGGTTGGTAAAGGTTGGGTAGGCAGCATTGGTTGAAGTCATATAGGAAAGGTTGGGGTTATAGTAACTAGTGGAGGTATAGGTGACAAGAAATACACGGGTACGGGTGAGGGAGCTTGGTTTTTGGGTGAATGAGGTGTTACAAAGGGTCGCGATATAGTAGTATGTTTCTTAGATGTTGATGAGGTCCTAAGATGGACGGAATGGGGGAGGGTGAAAATGGTGTTGTAGGTGAGACCGATGTACGTGGCCTAGAGGGTTGGGTTTTCCTGTTAGGTAGGAGGATAATGCTACTGCAGTCTTTGGAAGACATGGTTAAGTCCAATCTGACAGGTGGGTGGGTAAGGCTTGATGTCAGTATAACACCCAAAGTAGTGATGGGTCTAGATATGGGTGGGGAGATAAGTGTGGGTAGGTTTTTTAGGTTTGGGAATAGTTTTAGTGATGGGTATAAGTTTGGATGAAAGTAGGGATGATGAATAGGAAATCATTTCAATCGGCATGGTCATTGTAGTTTTGGTTGCTGAAAATACCTTTTGGTAGATTGTGGAAGTATCTTTAGACAACATTTGTATTTGGGTCAAAATGGGGAGCTGAAGATGTCCCCAGAGCATGAAATGATTAATGTAATCCAAAATATCGACCAATCTTAAAAATGGGACTACGAAAGAAGAGGATGGAATGGGTTACGTGAAAATCCCTGTAAAATGTGTTTGTGAGACAGGGAATTGGCTGGCCTCATATTCTATAGGTAAGAGAGCTGAGATCATGTCAATAGGATCCTAGGATGCTAGGGGAGAACTATATCTAATAGGTAGTGACATTTCTGAATCATCTCCCATGGGTAGGAAAGATAATAGGCTGGGTGAGGTAGAATTATCTCTCGGTGGAGGAGAAGGTGATGATGATTCTCTTGTAGATGGAAGAATAACAAGTGTTGACAGTTCAAAAGGTTAGGAAGCAAACGATGACACAACATCGGTAGAAATTTTTTGTTACTCTGTGGGAGAAAGGGGAGATGGGGGGGACTCCTATGTGAGTGGAGGAGTAGAAGAGGTATGCTCCTCTATGGGTGAAGGATCTCATGCCAAGATTTTCTCAATAGATGAAGTAGGTAGGTTTTGAGGAACAGTTGGCATGATATCAAAAAATGCATGAACCTCACGGATGTTACAAATGTTGGATGAAGGTTTACTATTTTTATTAGAAGATGGTTTATGATTAGGGAATGGATTTTTGAAGATGTGCAAATTCTGATTTTCTGGTGTTTTCGAGTTGTCTACGACAAGGTCTCCATTGTCTATAATCTCTTGAACAATGTTTTAAAAATTTATATAGTTACCATCACTATGTCCTTTAACACGATGATAATTACAGTAGTCACGTTATTTATACCAGAAGGGAATAGGATGAGCGAGATCGAAACTTGTATGAGGTTTTATGGGAGGAAGTGTAATGGCTCCAGGTTTAAGAAGTTTTTTGAAGACCGAAGAATAGGGCTCTCCAATCAAAGTGTAATTCTACTGCTCCCACCGAATCTGAAAGTCCTAGATAGGAGAAATATTGGAAGAAGGTTGGGCCTGATTAAAAGGATGAGGTTGACCCACCTTGAGGACTACCACTTTGGAAGATCCTTTAGGCTTTGAATAGTTATTTTGGGGTTTTGAAGATGAAGAAGAATCATTTGATTTGAATGGGGTGTTCTTTTTCTGTAATTGGATCTTCTTTTCTTCAATGGCACAAATTTCTAGTTTTCAGACCATGGTGAAGGCTTCATCAAATGTTAGTAAGGTTTGGACTTGTAGGGTTGCTGAGATGTGTCTGGCACAAGCTATAGTGAACAACTGGATAAGTTCAGTCTGAGGTAGTTGGAACATCAATTGGTTAATGAGACTCTACCAGTGGGCAATGGATTATTTAATTGATTCATCTTCATACTGCTAGGTCGAATAGAGATCGGTCATGGTGAATTTCTTGGTAAAATTGATTAAAAAATGATCTAGGAAAGATTGGGCTACTTGATTAAAGGAATAAATAGAATGTCAAGGTAGTCCACTGTACCAATCCAATGTTGGGCCTATTAGGGACATTGGGAAAGTTTGTAGGAGAAAAGTGTCATTGTGGGTGATCAGGTAACACCCATGTCTGAACAACCGCAAGTGTTGTTGTGAGTCTTCTTTACTATTGAAGTGATTGAATTTATTAATTTAACAATGCATTGGGTAAGGAGGAATGGGAGTAGATGGATGGATAGGCTCATTACATATTTCATCATATGTTAAAGAATTATGGGAGCTAGAAACAGATGCTTTTAAGGTTTACATCTTCTCCATCATCATTTTAATGAGGTCGTTAGTAGGTTGGGATGAATGGGTTCCCCTTGCAGAAAAAGGGAGTTGATGCTAAATGTATGAGACATGTGGTATGCTAGTGTATAGTGGCGCTGAGTATGAGAACTACATAGGAGGAATAGATGTGGGTGGTACATAGCCAACATAAGCAATATATGATGTCAGGGGTTGTTGGAAGTATGTGTATACGTGTGGGGTAGTTGTAACAAATCTAGTGGTGATTAGGGGTAAGGATTGTGGGATAGAAAGGACGAGGTTTTGGAAAGGGGTGTAAGTTGCCAACACTGGAGGTGGTTGTGATGCAATGGGTATATGGGAAGTGGTGGGTGAAGATGGAGCTAGACTTATAGGGGATGTTAGAGGGACATAGGGGATGTTGGAGAGAAAATATATGTCGCGGGTACAATCAATGACGTAGATGCTGTGGTTATAGTGGCTGTGGGATTTAGTTGAGACACCACAGTTGATAAAGTGGATGATGGTAGTGCCGAACTGGTGTTATCTGACATAGAAGTGGGGGCTAGAGCTGGAAGGATAGATACGGGCATGCTGTATATTAATTGTCCTGCGGAATCTTGGGTGGAAGAATGAGTGAGATAGTACTAGAGTGTAACAAGATTTTGGTCAAGGAGTCTCGAAAACTCCTCATCATCGGTAGTAATGGGGATAAGCTGAGTCAGATCCATAGGTGATAGAATGGACATAGGTGATGGACTAGTTGGGAGTGGCTGACAGCTAGTGTGAAATAAAAGGGTGTTATTTTAGCTACGAGTCAACACCACATGAATCAATGTAAATCAGGTGAATTTTACTCTATAAATGACACATATGATAACAAAGATGGGACCAAATAGATTTTGAGGGGAAAATTGGGTAAATATTTTGATAAAAATCAAATCAAGGTGACTGATGCTGGTTTCAAGAACTGATGCCAGTTAAGGTATGACCGATGCCAGTTACTGTGAAGAATAACAGTTTCAGTAAATAAAGTAGAAACTGTTGATTGTTAGATAGAGAAACTGTATTAGAGGACTATGATCAGAATACATAGAGTATGGTGACACACAAAAAATTTTAGACAAAAAAGAAGGTGAGATGAGTGTTCTCTGGATAAACTGATCCAATAGAACAAGGAACCAACACTGGTTTGGTAAACTGATGCCGGTCAGATGTAAACTGACAAAGGTCTTGGGAAATTCAGTCTATGAAAACACGCACTACTAAAAGTGAATTTCATATTTTTTGTATCTTATGCTATTTATGATTGACACGTGAATTCAGAATAGAGTTTTTGGTTGGGAAGGTGTCCTAAAAAAAAGGAAATCTAGAGGGTGAGGTTTCAGGTTATGTTATGGCGGGGACGGTCCTTCCTTTGATGGGGTACTTGACAGAGATAACCAGCTGGGGATTGTCTGTCAATCCTATGATCATGTGATTGTTGACAGGTGTTCCTAGGTAAGATTTCGTTTAAGAAGGTGTGTATATTCAAATTTTTGTGTAGTTTGGAAAGAGAAAGAGAGAGAAGCAAGTGCTTTCTATGGTTCAATTGTGTCAACCATCAGCTATGCATGAATTCTAGCGTATAGGCTGCCCTCATTTTTAATGTGAGCTATAATGCACAAAATCAAAATTCAATGCAAGTGTTTTAATACCCAAATCGAAATATGATGTACGATGTAGCAAATGATGAATTGGAAGAGGGATTATTTTTCACTAATGCAATGCAAGAAAGAAGAAGTTGTTCATTTTAAGCCCCAAATGACAAATGTCATTTAGACAATTAGAAGAAACGAATATTACCAGGGAGAAGATTAAATTTGTAATTTTTGAAATGAAAGAAACACACAAAAATGTTTTCCCTATATGAAGAAAATGCAATGAACCCAAGAGAGGGTCCCACTGGGCGTGCCAAAATGTTTTACCATTTTCTTTAAGTTTTTAGACGAAACAGATAAGGGTGTGGGCTAAAGAGGAATACCTGTTGATAGGGTCGGTTGAAGGTTGTTGCATGCATTCAAACTTCTTGATCCAATGCTGGCTGTGAGAGATTCCTTTTGGCTAAGAGGAACTACCTGAAATACAAAACAAGACCAAAAATGAGGATTAAATAATATATGTTAGTGGGCTGCCTAGCGTGTTCTAGATCTAGGAAGTGTGATACTTCCTTAGTGGCAGTCAACCCACTGTTAAATACAATTTAATCCAAGAAATAACGTAAGTAAGTAGAATCCTACTCTAATTGATATGATTTAGTTATCTCATCCAAATACAATAAGCAAATCTAATATAATAGGCTAGGCTATGATTAGATCTGGAGGTGGGGTAGTTGGTTAGGGTTCTGGTACTGGTTAGGGTCAAGTTCCGGGTCACTTAGGTTGCTTGGGTGAAGATTATTAGGTTATGTTATTGATAGGATGGACAAAAAATAGAGACCGGTATCACTCAGCTATAACCGATGACAGTTTAGAGAGAACCAACAACGGTCATGGGTAACTAGCGTTGGTACGGTTGGGATGATAGGAACTCAATATGATTTGATTATGGAAATTGGTCTGAGGTTAGACAAAGATAAAAAGGGTAATGGTGAGGTCTGTGGGGATCTTAGGAACAATAAGAGATGTATAAAGGTCATGTATAGATGATCAAATGGTATGATGGTGAAGGGTTGTGTTTGCATGAAAGTAAATGGTGGGGGAATAGAGATGGTAATAGAAAATGATAACAAAGATGAAAAAAAACTTTAAAATAGAACATGGAATGACATAGGTGATAAACACACATAATGATGTTGCAGGTCTAATGGCTAGGTGGTGGTGATGATTGATCAGTGGGATGGAGCTTGGTGCCACGACAGTGCTTCACGGAATTCTATCATGAGAGTGATACCTCTAGATATGTCTTGATGCTAGCTATGGCTTCTTGGATGTGTGAAAGATCTCTAATTATTTATTACATGTAGATCTCCTTTTTCTCCTCAACTCGAGAATGTGGTAAACCTCCTAAACAAGGTTACCAAAGTGAATAAATGGTAACTGATGACGGTTTCAGGTTGACTGGCGTCTGTTTCAGGATGACTGGCGTCGGTTAAGGCGGGATTCCCTAGGTTTAATAAAAAAATGAAAGATCTATCTAATCATTTGGGCTAGGTCTATCCATATTTCATGGATCAAAAAGTATGTTATATTTTTAATGAGCGGGAACGTGGTTAGAGGAATAATAGGCATTGATTTTTAGGGTTGGACTAAGTCTTAGTTAGTTATGGTGAGTAGATACATACTAAAAATAGGTTTATAATGAGGTGTCTAGGTGAGGTGGTGGGGTGAGGGGTCTAGGTGAGTTGGAAATTGGTATTAATTAAGATAGTTAAATAATGAATAAAGTGAGGATGAGTATTAATTTAATTAAAGTGATTAAATTAATATTAATGTGTGATGTGAGGGTCATGGTTAGGTAAAAGTGTTTAAGTTAGCTGTTCGAAAGAGAACCAAGGGGAGTGTGACCCAATTTTTGTTTCTACACCATGAATGTTGATAATATTATAGACCCTGCAACCAGAGTAGTGACATGATTTGTTATTTGCAAACTAGGGGGCTATGAGCATTGGGGAGAGGTAAATCATAAGTTCCTATATATTGTGCATAAAATGGCACACAATACTCAATAAAATATTACACAGTACATTACCGAAGGAATTATAGAAGAGGAAAGTGTGAAAATAGAAAAAGGGGAAAAGATAAGATGGGGATCCATTTTACTTCTGTTCTTCTTCTGGGAGATTAGTGTCCCAGATGGTCTAGAGGATGATATGTGGATACATCCACCCGAAGACAAGTCCCTTGTAATACGGTTTGCAAATTTCACATGTGAGGATGCAATCACAAATCCTTATAAGATGTATTTAGAGAAATGGTATAAGAGGATGCATGAGTAATTTGAGAAAAAGTAGTGCATGCCCAGGGAGTTACCAAGTGTGATAGGCTAGTAGGGAAATTTTGCAATCATGTAACACTTTAGCCTTACGATATTTTTGATGAAAAATGGTGAAATGGGGCCATGGTGCAAAATACCATTTTCATTCATTGAAAATTATTTCAAATGCACAATGAACATGATCAAAGATGCATAGAAGATGAATTTTGATGCAGATAAGGTTGAATCGGATTGTCATACCTTACGCAGATATTTATAATTCATCCAGTTAGGGAAATGACAAGAATATATAATCAAAAAATTACAGATCCATTGAATAAATTTCCAAAGAATATAGATTATGATGTGAAGTTAAATTAACCAAAAATTTATCTGACTATATATTTAATATTATAGACCATGAACATAAAGTAAATAACTAAAATATAAAAGACACAAAACACCAAATTTATAGTGGGGAAACATGAAAGGAAAAACCCCACTCAGAATAAATCACTTTCTGTATTAATAATTTCATATAAAACTTTTACCCATCACTTCCACCTCACTCCTTGGTCTCACAAAATTATTGCAGAGTAGTTTCTTGTAATTGTTCAATACAATGATCACATTGATCTTCCAAATATGATATCTCAATATATCAATATGGTACCAATGTATATATTTGTTCATTTCCAATCTTGAGAGGGATCACCTTATCTATATAGGATTGGTGAATTGGTCACGCCATTTCACTCTTTAATGTGGAAGATTGACATAAATTTTTTAATAAATAAACTTTAAAATAATATGGGGTGTAAAGTGGTGGTCCACCCAAAGAGGTATCCCCACTTGACATTATTACTCCAACACCCCCCTTTAATGTTAATTGGGAAAGGATTTACAGATCCATAAATTATCAACGATGATTGAGGCTACCATGTAAACAAGGGAATTCAAATATATTTTCTCATACAAAAATACTTAGGACAAGTGCTTTATATATGAAGAATTATATCAGATTATGGAGCCTTTTATAAATCAAGGAATTCCCATAACTAATTCTTCACTAGGATTTACAAGTACATTCACATAGCGTGAACATTTATTTATCACAAAATGGAGGAAGTATTAGAATTTTACAACATGCCGTTAAGAGGTGGAATTATCATGCACACTCCCCCTTAATGGAAACTGTGATAGGCCCAACAATGCATGAAATTTAAAAATTTACAGAACATATCATCTTTGTGAAAATATCTACAACTTGATGTTCAGTGGAATAGAACATGAGATCAATATCACCATTTGGGACTTTCTCTTGAATAAATTAAATATAAAACTTGATATGCTTTGCCCTTTGATGCTGAAGTAGATTTTTTGCAAGAGAAATGCAACTCTAGCTATCACATAGAATAGTAGTGCTTCCTTTATGCCCATATATAGTTCATCTAATAGTCTTTTCATCCATATAGCTTCCTCTTCTACTTCTATAACACTTCTATACTCTGCTTCAGTAGAAGATATAGAAATTGTTGGTTTATTCTTACTACTCCAAGTGATGACACCTACACCCAACTTGAAAATATATCCAGAAGTAGATTTTCTATCTATAGAATCACCATTATGGTCAAAATTACAATATCCAAATAATTTTTCATGATCACAAGAATAAAAAACCATAATTAATTATTCCTTTAACATATTTTAGAATTATTTTTTCCATTTTCCAATGATCCTCATAAGGATCCTACACAAATCTAGAAACAAATCCTACTAGATATGAAATATCAGGCCTAGTAATAATAAAAAAAATTAGACTACCAACTAGTTGTCTATATAGAGTAGCATCAAATTTAGCACATGTAAGTTTATAATCTAATTTCACACCAAATTCAATAGGAATGACACCACGTTTACTATCAATCATGTTAAATATTTCAATTAAATTAGTAGCATACTGAAATTGAGATGCAATAATAGATTTATGATCCTGGAATATAACCATGCCAAAAAAATTGATTTAGCAGATCTAAGTCAGTCATTGTAAAACATTGTTTTAATCTTTCTTTGAATCTAGCAATTAAATGTTTAACACTGCTAGTAATCAAGAGATCATCAAAATATAAGAAAATAATGATAATATTATTATTTTCAAATTTAAAAAAAAATCATTATTAGAAAAACAATTAGAGAAACCAATATCCTGAAAGAAACTATTAATTTTAGCATACCAAGCTCTAAGAGATTGTCTAAGACCATATAAGGATTTTTTTAGTTTATAGTTCCTTACCAGGTTCTTCAAATAATTTAGGTTGATGCATGTAGATCTCTTCTTTTAGGTCACCATTTAGAAATGCATTTTTAACATCCATTTGGTGAATCTCCCAACCATATTAGGAAGCTAATGCAAGAAGAATCCTTACATTGCTCATTTTAGCTACATGAGAAAATGTTTCAACATAATCAAGACCAGGATTCTAGATGAATCCATGAGAAACTAATCTTCCCAAAGTTTATCAATTTCACCTGCAGAGTTATACTTAATTTTATACAACCACCTAGATCCTATAATGCTTCATTTAGAAAGAGGAGGGACTAATTCCCAAGTGTTATTTTTAATCAAAGCATTGTATTCATCTTTCATAGCCTTGATCCATATTTCATATTGAATGGATTCTTCTAAATATTTTGGTTCTACCTCACATAGGGTCATTAAGGCATGATAAGTATGATGACTACGAGTTACCTTTCTTAGGATAACATGATGAGAATCCTTAACTAGATTTTGAGCACATTTATGAATCTCGGGATGTAACACATTTTGAGATGACTCCCCCTCAATATCCATCATATCTAGATCAGTATAATCATGCTCTTGAACTTTTGTTTCCATATTTTTAGCAAAAGGATTGTCAGGATCTATTTTAGGAGAAGCAATGGAGGGTTCATAAGAAGCATCACAAAATGTTTTCTCTAAAATATGAACATTCTTGTTTTCAACTATGTCATGTTTGAAGGGGTCATAGACTCTTAAATTTTTTTTTTGACAACCGTAACCAACAACAATACATGAAAAAGAGGTTGGGTCAAGATTCTTCCTTTTAACTTCTGGAATAAAAATAAAAGCAAGACTACCAAATATTCTTAAGTGAGATATCTAGTTTTTGTTTTGTCCATACTTCATGAGGTGTATTTTGATGAAGATATTTAGAAATAACTCTATTAAGGATATATACAACAATATTCATTACTTTTTCCCATATAAATTTAGGCACAATATCTGCATGAATTATAGTCCTAGCCATCTCTAAAATAGTCCTATTTGTCCTTTCTACAATGCCATTTTATTGTGGGGAATATGGAGTAGTCAACTCTCTCTGAATCCCACATGAAACACAACTCATAAAACTTTTTGCTGACATACTCACCTCCATTATTAGTCCTAATTATTTTTATTGTTAGATTAGAAGCATTCTTAATTAAGTATTTAAATTCTTGAAATTTAGACAAGACATCCAGATTTTTCTTAATAAAATAAGACTAGGTCATCCTAGAGAAATCATATATAAAGAATACAACATACAAAGCACCATTGAGAGAAGGAACTTCAAGTGGACCTACCGCATCACTATGAATCAAATCTAATAGATGAGAGGAATTTGGATCATGATGCTTGTGAAATGGCACAACATGTTTCTTACCACATAGGTAACTTTGAGATGTTTCATGATCAAATTTCATCTTAGGGAGACCAAGTACAAGATTTAGGTGAGACGTTTCATAAAAAAATATGAAACTCACATGTACAAGTATTTCATGCCAAAGTTGAAGATCATTTCTAGATGAAGAAGAAAAACAAGATTTACAAACAAATCCATCAAAAATATATAAACCATTTTTCTGTATATCGGAAACAAACATTACCGAGTTCATATTTTAAATACTATTTATCTTCTAGCAATACAATTTTATAGTTTTATTTAGTTAACTAAGAACAAGATAAAAGGTTCTTTTTCAACTAAGGAACATACGAGACATTCCTAATTATTCCATTTTTTAGTTTAACATTTCCAAAACGTACAGATTTAATGATAGAATTTTCCTCTAGATATATATTTTCCTCACATGTAATAACATATGATAGGAGACCACAAATAGTGTCTCAGGAATTGAATGTGGTAGAGGGCATCAAATACTTTCAGCAAGTGATGGAGATAGTGATGGAAGTATAGTCAGTGCAGTCTCAGCTGTGTTGGATACAGGTGTCTGCGATTTAGGCCAGATATAGCTGAGAGGAGGCTACTTACTGACCAGAATCAGATGGGTGAAAAGCTGAAAACTGAAAAAGTGGACACACTGGGATCCACACCTTTGGCCTAGAATAAGATTCTTCAAAACCCTAGCAAAAAGGTGGGTCCACAATCTCCAGAAAGAGGGTAGTTCACATGGGAAAAGGACCAATGAAGGTGCTACCTGTCTAATGGTTCTAGATGGTTGCGTAAATAGGGCTTTAGACAAAGCAAATCTTTCCCTTGTTGGTAAGTTTCTAGGCTCCAGACCTTATATTGATATCATTATAAAATGGGCTCTTAGAAAGTGGAAACCAAAGGGGGATCTGAGTATTACCATTATGTCACAGGTTTTTTTTCTGGCAAAATTTAATCAGCAGATTGATTTGGAATCAGGGCTTCTGGGAGGCCTGTGGTGGCTAGGTAATATGGGCCTTTTTTAAAAAAAATGGTATCCTGGGTTTGACCTGAACATTAAAAACATAAACATCATTCCAATCTGGTGTAGGCTCCCAGGGCTACCACTGCAATTTTGGGATGATGAAATCTTGTTAAACATTGCTAAATCCATAGGTGCTCCGATTGGGCTGGATGGCCCCACGAGAAACAGATCCAGACTTGCTTTTGCTCGATTCTGCATATCTTCTGAAATGGAGCAAGAGTTATCAGAGCATATCATCTTGAAATCTAAGTGTGGAATTTGGATCCAACAAATTGAATATGAAACCTTTCATTTAAGGTGTAAGAAATGTCATCGTATAGAACACTTACCAGAAAATGCCCTAATAAGGAGATCTCTAAAGAGGAGGATAAACACAAAATGAAAGAACAACTTGAGGGAGATTTAGATAAAACAAAGGAAAGTAGGGTGCTAGATAAGGAAAAATGGAGAGAAGAAAAAGCCCCTAATCAACCTGAGTCGAACTACAAAAAAAAGGAAAAAAGGGGTTTAGAACTCCTATTAGGAAACACCTGGTCTAGCGTCCAAAAACTCCAGCAGCATCTTTGCATGGAGCACCCATAAGAAACAAAGAAGACCTTAGATATGCAAAATCCAGTAAAGGTGACTCTGGAGGTGGACAAGCAAGAAGGAACAGTAAAGGTAAATATTATTCCTAAGGATCTAGCTTAGACTATGGAATTTCAAAATGATACTAAGGAAGTTGAGATAGATAATTCTTTGTGCATCATTGAGGAAATGTTGGATAAGCACAACATGGTTTCAGAAGAAGCATTGCAAACAAACACTCCAAGGGCTGAAAGTAAAATCTCACCCACAAATGGGAACCCTTTATTTAGAATCAGATCAACAGATCTATAATATATTGGTAGTAAACAGGGAGAGAAAGAGGAGGGAGAAGTAACGCCATTTAAGGAAGATAAGGAGCTAACTTCTAGATTCATAGAGGTCATTTCAAAAAAAAAAGAGAATGAAAGGATTTGAAAAGATCCTAGAATCACTCTATCGTGAAAAGAGAAAGAAAATTGACAACTAGGAAACTTCAACGTCCGGAACTACTAGATCTTCTGCTAGAAGAATAATACATTTTAGAAGTATTTCTAAAAGAGGAAGGCCCTCAAAAAATACTCTTAGAACCAAGAGAAAAAAGAAAGACATTGCAGATGGCACTCAATGACAATTGAGCCATCAGGAAACCCCCACTCCTGTTAAATGAAGATTATCTCTTGGAATATCCGAGGGCTAAATGGAAACTCCAAACAAAGAATTATTAAGGAGTTATGGGATTCTAGTATTTTGATTTTGCAGGAAACTAAGATGAACGCCAAGATCATTGAAACTAGTAAAAAGAATTTCTGGGAAAATTCTGACATGGTTGCGGTGGACTCTCAAGGAGCCTTTAGAGGTCTGTCTACTTTTTGGGATAAAAGGCATTATATTGGTATGATGCTTAATGCTAGCATTAATCATCTTGCTATTAAATTTCATGCTATGGAGAACAATGGTGAATGGATCCCTTCTAATATCTATGCCCCTAATACGGTTATTGGGAGATGTAAACTATGGACTGATCTTAAGATCTTTAGAAACCAACATACTATAGCCAACTGGCTTATCATGGGTGACTTTAACTCTCCTCTAAACCCAGGTGTAAAACATGGAGGAATATCCAATTTTTCCACAGGTATGGAGGATTTTGCAGTTTTTTTGCTGATCTTAATCTCTTGGATGTGGATCTCCATGGGAATAAATACACTTGGACAAACAAAAGGTTGGGGAAAGATATAATCCAAGTTAGACTAGATAGAGCCTTGATTTCTGCTAGTTGGATTCTCAAAACAGGACTTTCATCTCTCATCCCTACCCAGAATTGGATTGGACCACAATCTGATTGCCTTAAATTTTCTCAATTGGACTAAGCCCATAAGAAGTTCCTTCAAATTTGAAAAGATGTGGATGGAACATGATGACATTTATGAAAAAATTAAAGAGTGGTGGGTTTGGAATGGTGAAGGCACTGCTTAATTTAGACTGATTCAAAAGCTCAAAAATGTTAAAAAATAAGTTAAATTTTGGAATAAAAGAGTTTTTGGTAATGTGTTTGAAAAAAAAAAAAATTAAAACAAAAGCTCCAAGATCTAGAAATCAAAATGAATACAATGGGGAGATCTTTTGAAGATCAGACTAAGGAAAATAATATTATTTAAGAACTACATATGATTTGTAGCAGAGAAGAATCCTTATGGAGACTAAAATCTAGGGCTATTTGGCTAAAAGGAGGAGATAGAAATACAAAGTTTTTCATATGACCACCCTAAAGCACAGAGCTTGTAATAGGATCATGGAAGTGGCTAAAAGTAATGGCACTGTTATAAAAGATCCCAAAAGCATCAAAGAGGAAGCTCTCAATTTTTATGAAAAACTTCTTAATGAGAGGAATATCGTTGTTGATGAGGCAATTTCTTTCATGTTGGAGGCTATTCCCCAAAAAAAAATTGAAGAGCAGATATTTAAATTTATCACTAAAGATTTCACACTTGAAGAGCTACAAAAAGCTGTGTTTACTTTAGAAGGTGATAAGGCTCTAGGCCTGGATGGTTTCTATATTAAGTTTTTTCAGAAATTTTGGGAAATATGTTTGGATGATCTTCTTAGAGCGGTGAATGAATTTTATAGAATTGGGGATCTTTTTAAATATCTGAATAACACCCACATTGTGCTTGCTCCAAAAAAAATGGATGTTAAGGACTTCAAAGAATTCAAACCCATCAACCTTGTGAATGTTATCTATAGAATTTTTACCAAAATCATTGCTACCAGGCTGCAATTTATTATGAATGATCTAATTTCAAGGCAACATAGTGGATTCATTAAAGGTAGGATTATCCAAGATGGAAGTGATTATGGTACATGAGACCATACACTCTATGGAAAATAATAAAAAAGAAAACATGGTCCTTAAGCTTGATATGAATAAAGCCTTTGACAAGGTATCTTAGGTTTTTCTAGACAAAGTTTTGATTAAATTTAGTTTTCTTGCTAAATTTAGAAAAATTATTAAGGCTTGCATCTCTATGGTCAGATTCTCAGTGGTGGTTAGTGGTGAGCTGGTGGGATTTTTCACAAGTACCAGAGGGCTAAGATAAGGGGACCCCATATCCCCCCTGCTCTTCATTCTTATGGTAGATATTCTTAGTAGAACAATTGGTAAAGCAATTATTGACGGTCTTCTGAAAGGTTCAAAGCCTACTTCCATCAACCAAGTAGCTTCTCATTAGCAATTTTTAGATGATACAATCCTTATTTTAATGGCCTCCATCCTTAAAGCTAAGGCAACCAAGGCTATTCTGTAACTTTACGAATCTGCTTCTGGGCAGGAGATCAATTATGATAAAAGCTTCATTTTCTTCTTCAACATTCATGAGGAAAAAAAACTTAAAATTGCAAAAATTTTAGGTTGTAAAATAAGTTCACTTCCAGCCACATACTTAGGACTCCCTCTTGGCACTAAAAAAGTTTGTACCAAAGTGTGGAATGATCTGTTGGTGAGATTTCAAAAGAAAATGGTTGGATGGAAAGGAGCCATTCTGTCTAGTGCTGGTAAGTGTCTGCTCATAAAAAGCACTCTTCAAAATCTACCTATCTATATCATGTCTCTGTATAAGATCCCTTCTACCTTCAGAGAAAGAATTGAGAGGATTCAGAAAAAATTCTTATGGCAGGGCATAGAGGAAAAGTTTAAATATCACTTAGTTGCTTGGGATAAGGTTTGCACTCCCAAGAAAATTGGGGGCCTAGGCATTAAAGACATAAAGAAAATGAATGAGGCTCTAATTGCAAAAATGGGTTGGAGAATTCTATCAGAGAAGCAACCTTGGATAGAATTAATCAAGGCTAAATACCTTAATCAACAAGCAGTCTTTTCTTTTCTTCAAGATGAGGCATCTTCCTTATGGTTCCATTTTCTGGAATAATTTAGTGAAGAGAAGAAATTTCATCAAACAAGGAAGTAAATGGAAAGTGGGAGATGGTTGTGATATAAAATTCTGGGAAGATAACTAGTTTAATTGCAGCCTTATGGACAGATTTGGTGTTGTCAAAGACAGTCTTAAAAGTAAGAATGACACTAAAATCATGGATTATATTGAAAGAGATGGTAACAATAAGAAATGGAAAAATTTTTCTATGGATAGAGATGATCTGATCCAAAATATTTCCTCTCTACAATATCAGTTGGACCTATCCCCTTAAGTCAGTTGGATGTTAAGGATGAATTGATTTGGAGCAATTCTATTGATGGAGACTACTTTGTTAAAACTGGTTATAATACTTTCTTTGACAATAGTCAAACTGAGTTCAACTGGAATATAATTTGGATGACTGAGCTCACTCCTAAAATTAACTTTTTCTTTTGGCTTGCTCTCAGGGGAAATTTTTTTATCATTGACAATCTGATAAGAAAAGGTTTCATAATGCCTAATAGATGTCATCTGTGTAAAAAAGACTCTGAGGATATCAACCATTGGTTTTAATCCATTGTGAATATGCTACCAAAATTTGGATTTTTTCCCTCTCTAATTTTATAGCTTCTTGGGTGGTGCCGAAGGACTTTAGTCAGTTCTAGACCCAATGGAGCCCGCCTTATAAACATTTTGTTGTGAGAAAGCTCTGGAAATTGGTAATGCCTCATGTTATTTGGAGGATATGGAAAGATAGAAATGATATCATCTTTAGAAATAATAAACAAAATTATAAGCTCAGTATTGGTAAAATTTCTAATGCTATTAAAGAGAACATTGTAGGATTAAAACCCCCCAAGAACAAGAGTTATCCAGAAAATGAAGAGCATATCTTATCCCAATGGAAGATTGGAGCTGACAATATCCAAAATAATACCGGTAATAATATTGATAGATCTTTGATACATTGGCACCCTCCTGATCTCAACTGGTATAAGTTGAACTTTGATGGGGCCTCTAAGGGTAACCCTAGGATTGTAGCTGGGGGAGGAGTGATACGAGATCATAGAGGCATTTTGATAGTTGCTTATGCTGGTAAAATGGGAATACAAACTAATCATTTTGCTAAAGCATTAACCACTTTATGGGGCCTTAGAATTACTCAGACTCATAATATCTAAAATCTTATTCTGGAAGGAGACTCGCTTAATATCATTAATCATCTTAATCAGTGTTCGCCTATAAGTTGGAACATCAAGGAATTCATCTTGGAATCCATAAGTATTTTCCAAACCTTCAACAATATTTGGATCAAGCATACTTACTGGGAGGGTAATAAGGTGGCAGATGCATTGGCTAACTACGGCATAAACGTTAATCACATTATTTGGGATAATAGTGATCACATTCCTGTGCAGATTTAAAACAAAATTCAAGCAAATACTTATGGGCATGCAAATACAAAGTAGGGTTAATGAGAATTTGGTGTGGGTCTTTGAGAATAGGACTTACACACGTGATGAAAAATTTAAAACAACACTCAAGCAGATCTTGGTAGGAAATAAGGTTATAGTAAGGATAATGATGGCTTAAAGTGGATTTATGAGAAGATTAAATTCACACATGTGGGCAATATTTTAATTATAACAACTTTCAAACAAGTTTTTGCAAACATTCAAGTCTGTAGTAAGAATGATGATGACTTGGAGTGGGTTTCTAAGGAGGTTGAAGTTCGCGCATGCGAGATTTCCTAGGTGCATAACAACATTCATGCAGGAATTCATGGGAACTTTCATGTTAGCAATGGCTATCCTCACTCCCATCATGTGAGAGATATTTTCAAAAACAGAGAAAGGCAGATTGGAAACTACGTTTCCTTTACCATTTCTCATAGGGGTTTTGAAGAAAATAATTTCAAACACTTAAGAAAGGTAAATATGGGAGGAGCCCCTTATCAGATTGAGCCCACCAAGGACCCAAATTGGAAGAATAATGGAGAGATATGGATTATTCTCAACCAGGGAGGCATTAAAAATTTTATTGAGAAGATACAGGGTCACAACCAAAGTATTTATGTGTAATTTGTGAAGGATTGGAAGGATCACAAAGTTGAATATGGCAGGAAAAAAATTTTGATTAATGAAGAGTTTATAACTGAAGCAACAGGCCTTGGGATGGATGGGTACAACTTTTTTAATAAAAGGATTGACAGAGTAGCTGAGGAGAGAAAGTTTTTTGAGGGAAATGAGAAGTTGGTCTTCATCACAGTGGGTTTGAAGATTAGCTTTGTCCCTCTAGCATTTGACGAGGTCACCTGTATGATGGTTCGATACATCTCCTTGGCAGGAAGATATGTCACTGTGCCCATTAAGCATCTTGTGTTCCTCAATCATTTCTGCAGAAGTTTCATGGTATGTTTCCCACACTATCTTCTTAACTCTCTTGAACTCTCCATTTTGGAGTTCCAAAAACATACTCATGTGGTCCCTCTGCATTAAGGTCTCATCTTCTTGCTACATAAACTTTGTATTCTCAAGTATCCCAGCCTTCCTTCTTCCCCCATCTCTGTTCCATCTATCCCCTCCACCGCTGCCGCTGCCCCCATATCTTCTCCTCCTATCCCCATCACCACTTTCACTACCCCTTTACCTTCCTTCTCGGCTCCCACCATCATCCCCTCCACCTCTACTCCCACCCCTGTCGCCTCCACTCCGACCAGACCTATTACTAGATCTTCTAAGAAGCTAAAGCTGGATACCCCTGTTTTGGGGAACGTTCCTCAGGAATTGGAGGATGCTCATAATCTACTCCATATTAGCAATGTTGGCTTACATGATGCTTTGCACACCAAGAGTTCCACACAAAGGCTGGAAGCCTTAGAAAAGGACATGTTGCTGCTGAAAGATGAAGTTAAAAACTTGGCTAAGCAAAAAGGTAAGAGGAGGAAGGAGGAGGAGGTTGATCTTGACAATAAGCAAGTTGAGGATATTTATAAAAAACTAAACTCCTTGGACAACTATCTAGGGAAAGCCAAGACTCGTCATGACCATAATATGGCTATTTTTAGTGCAATCAAAGACTTCCTTGAGCAGCATGTCCATGACATCTATGCTCTCAGTGATATCCCAACAACTCTTTGGGGCACAAACAAAGAAAGCAAAGAGACCATTCAAAAGATGGATACTTATGACTCTACTCACATGATGACATTGGATTTGTTTACCTCTTAGCAAACTATCAAATTCAGAATCACCAAAGCCGCCAAGAAGTAAATGCAGAGCTGCGCTCTTGTTGTTGTCTTCCTTCATTTTTTTTGTTGTTTTTTTTTACTGTTTTTTGGTTACTTTTCTATAGTTTTCAAACTAGTTAGTTGTTTTGTGGTAACTTCTCTTTAGTTACTATTGTTGCAAATCAGCAGCACCCTTGGATGTTGATCAGATTTCTAGTTTGATCATCCCACGCATCCAGTGTGATTGCACAACATTGAATCCTCTCCCCAAGTGTGGGACTTTTAAAATGGAAGAGGAATCTCCAGATTAGAGGCTAGTTCCTCAACTCCTCTAGTCATATTTATCACTTACAAGTTACAGAGGTTTATATTCCTAATCCTACCCTAAATTCCAAAGGGGACAGAGATAGATGATGCGAAAAAGCTAAAACTAATGCTAATAGGTGATGCACCAAAGGAGTGGTGAGAATTTCTCACTTCTTCAGATTGACGCAATTCATAAAATGTAAAAAAAACAACATGCACAAACTGATAATTGTAGTGAAGAATTGGAAATTAGCCAAACAACACAAGTAGAGGATGAAAAAAAACTAATCACAAGGCCTGTATTGTTATTTTAACATCAAAATCACTTGCATTAAAACAACTGAGAGGAAAAATAAAGTTTCAGTTCTTAGGAAAGATTTGTTATTCCACCAAATTCACTTCCAAGGTGAGAAAGGGGACCTGCAATACACAAAAAATGTTCAACCCTTTGAAAATGAGCCAAATCTGGCTTTTACATTGCAAGGGACGAGCCCAGGAGAGAGAAATAAAGGACAACGTGGGAGAGGTTCAATCATTGAGAAAAATGCATTCAAAATAGCATGGGCATCCTTACAGATCCATTCCTTTACATTTTTAACCATGCTGGGAGAGAATGCGAGCCATTCTTCATTAAAAACAGTGGTTGAAATGTCATTTCTATTCATCACCACGTGCCAGAGATGTTTTTTTATTTTCTCCCTCCAAAATCCATCAAAATGAAAAATTGACCTCAGAATCTTGTAGAGAATTTCACCATCTTTCCATTGATATAAATAACGTGAAAAAATGAGCTCTGGATCGAAAGATATGGCCATTTGAAGTTTTATGGCAAAATAGGGCCAAAGCGGGTAGGCGGGCAAAAATTCAAATTTTTGCACCTTTTTGGTCATTTGGAAAATTTTCCAAAATTTCCCCGCGCTCCACCACTCTAGGTGCCACATGGCAGAATCTCATTGGCTGTGGGCCTTTCAGGGGAAAATTTTCCCAAAAAACTCCGCCGAGCCATAACTTCAAAAATACATGGAGTTAGGAGGAAAACTTTACCTTTCTGGAAAGCTGAGAAAGAGCTCTATCCAATGATGTCATTTCCAAAAGGTTTAGAGTGCCTAAAAAGCAAAATATTATGTCTGAGGCACAAAAGAAGGAAAGATGAAAGGGAGTTAGCCACAAAATGAGCAGGGGGCACATTTTGGATAACAATTTTGGCGACTCAGAGGGGTCATCTGCCTGTTGGATGAAGTTACCAGTTGCCTGAAGATATCCATTGGGCATGGAGTTACCTAATTTTCTGTTTGATACCCCAACTGACTAGAACGTTGTAAGGAGGAACATGGAATATCACCTGATGGAGCAAGGCCTGCAAACACATTCCCAGGAATAGCAAGCCTGTGCCAAAGCACTTAGGGAAAGAAAAACTAATCTACATCAAAACAATGTGCACAGGCACTTAGAGGAATGAAAACCTAAGCTAATATTTACAAGGTGGAGAATTTCCCTTTAGTAGGAATGCTTTAGATGGATCCCATTGACTGGAATCTACAGTTCTTCACCATCCAATGAAGACAATTGGAAGGCATTGCTGTCCTTACACTTTGTGACCATGTATGGGCCACTCCAAATGGCATCAAGTTTTGAATGCCTTCCCAGTTTTACTCTATTTGCATCCTATTTTAGCACTAGATCTCCAACTTGGAAGGATCTATTCTTGGCCTTTCTATCAAAGGTCTTCTTTATCAAAGCCTGATCCTTCTCCATTGCTTGGGATGCCTGATTTATGATTTCTTGGAGCTCCATCAATTTTGCATATCTAACCTCCATGGGCTCAAACTCCAACAACTCCAACTGTTTCATGAGTTCCAATGTTGGCAACTCAAGAGACATGGGTAAAATTGCCTCTCTCCCATAAACAATCTTGAATGGAGAATTACCTGTAGATCTCTTGGGAGTTATCCTATCAGCCCATAAAGCTGATTTCAATTTAGTATGCCAAGACCTCTGATTTTCATCAAGAGTCCTCCTAATGATCTTCAACAAGTTCTTGTTTGTAGACTCAGCCTGGCCATTACCCTGAGGGTAATAGTTTGATGAAGTACTTAGGTAGATCCCGTTCTTGACAGCCCATTCAGTCACCTTGGACCCGATGAATGCCAATGCATTATCTGATATTATTGTAGCAGGTACACCAAATCTGGTTACTATTCCCTCATAGAAGTCTAGGATACTAGCTTCATTTGCTTCCTTGAGTGCTACTGCTTCAGTCCATTTGGTGAAGTAATATGTGGCTATTAAAATCCACTTGTGCCCTTGGCTCGAATTGGGATTAATAACTCCAATGAAGTCTAAACCCCATTGCATGAATGGCTGGTCAACTAAAATTGGATGCAATGGAAGGGCAGCTAGCCTCTCTTTACCTGTGAAAAATGCACAATTCTTGCACCTCTTGATCCATGCATAACAATCATTGAAAATCTTGGGCCAATAATAACCAGCCCTCATGATCTTTAGAGCTATCACTCTTGGTGCAAAATGACCACCAGTTGGTCCACCATGGAACTCTTCCAACACCCTATGAATCTGATTTGTACCAATGCATCTCAACAGTACTCCATTCACATCTCTTTTGAACAAAACACCATCAACAAGGGCATATGGGACAGCCTGCAATCTGAAGTGTCTTCTTTGGGTCTTGTTCATCTCTGGAGGACATAGGCTTGTGCTTAGGAAGTGCATTATACTCTGGGTCCAGCAAGGGGTGGGGACACCATTATTTTCCTCTTGAGTGCTTCCTTGCTCATGGCTGTCTTGCAACGCCAAAACAACCTCCTTCTCATTGTATGCTTCCTCTTGTTTGCTTAAAATTATCTGCTCACACAATCGTTTTCCTCTGACCAACTTGGTGACCTTGATCTCTATGTCATACTCCATGACACGAGTAATCCAACCTGCCCTTTTTTCATTCAAGTCTTTATTTAGGAGGAAGTCCTTAACTCCCGCATGAGAAACCAACAATTGAACCTTGTTGTTTGAGACTAAATGCTTGAACTTCTTCAAGCTTCTGATTACTGCAAGAACATGCTTATCAATGAAAGAATATCTCACCTCATAGTCCTCCAGGCTTTGGCTGAAGAAAGCAATTGGCTGCTCATCATTGTCTTTATTCTGCTGTACCAAAATTGTAGAAATAGTATCATCACCTCCAAACACATAGAGGATGAAATCCTTGGAGAAATCCGGGTTGATGAGAGTTGGGGCTTGAGAGATGGCTTCTTTGATTGCTTCAAAACTTTCCTTGCCTTCTACTGTCCATTTGAAAGCCATGCTTTTCTTTAACATTTTGGTGATAGGTCTGACAAGGGCTGCAAAATTTGGGACAAACCTCCGAACAAAATTTATTCTCCCCAAGAAACTTTGAAGGGCCTTCTTGTGGCTTGGCAATGGTAGTGCTCTTATGGCCTCGACTCTTTTCGGATCAATTGCTAATCCTTCTTTGGAGACAATGTGGCCAAGGAGTTTTCCTTCATGGGCTAGAAAAATACATTTTTTAGGATTCAAGGAGACTCCAAATCTTCTGCACCTTTGGAACACTTGTCTCAAATGGGAGAGGTGGTCTGCTGTATTTTTTGAAAAAATAATGATATCATCAAGATATATCAGCACTATGTTGTTAATCAAACCTTTGAATGCCATGTCCATTAATCTTTGGAAGGTAGCTCTAGCGTTGGACAACCCAAATGGTATTTTCCTATATGCATAAGTTCCCCATTTGGTTGTAAAGGCTGTCTTGAACTGATCTTCTTCCTTCACCATAATCTGATTGTACCCTGAATAGCCATCAAGTAGTGAAAACCTCTCAGAGCCAGCAACAACTTGTAAAATTTGCTCCATGGAAGGAAGTGGGTAATGATCCTTAAGAGATGCTCTATTCAAATCTCTGAAGTCAACACACAATCTGATTTCCCCACTCTTCTTTCTGACTGGAACCAAGTTGGCAACCCAACTAGAATGCTTGATAGGGAATATGATTCTTGATTCTATCAACTTATTCAATTCTTTCCTCATGAGAGGCTCCATGTGGGGGTTGACTGGCCTTTTCTTCTACCTAATGGGCTTAGTATTTGGATCCAATTCAATGGTATGTTGAGCTAACTCGGGATTGAAACCTTTCAAATCTTCATAGCTCCAAGCAAACACATCAGGGAATTCTTGACAAAGTTGTATGAACTCATACCTTTCTTGCTCAGTTGTCATCTTGCCAACTTGGAGTGATTTGCCTTCTCCTACCGAGATGGACACTGAATCTTCTTCCTTCACTTGGATGTTTGCTTTCTCCTTCCTAAACTGATCATTAGGATTGAAAATGGACTCCAAAGTAATAAGCCCCTTTGGTAGTTTGTTGGTTCTCAACTGCACCACCTGGTCACCATACTGCTGCTCCAACTTTTCCTGATTTTTGGCTGAGAACTTAGCCTCTTCTTGCAAGAAATGGATGATTTGCTGATCATTTTCAAATACTTGCCAACTTACATTGTTTTCCGGAACTGAAGGCCTCACAATCACATGGATGTTTGGCTGTACCTTTTCCTTTTGAATGATTTCAACAACGTCAAAGGCTGCCCCAACTGCTGTAATCCTATCAGCAGCTTGGTTCTCTTTCCTAGGAATGGATTTGATGCCAAAACCCTCAAAATATTCAATGAGGTCCCACACCCTGTTCTTGTAGCACTTGAGTAGATCATTCTTGATAGCATACTGCCCCTTGACTTGGTTAACAATCAACTCACTGTCACCAAAGACTTGCAAGTTCTTTATTCCTCTTTTGATTGCCCAATGCAGTCCTTGCACCAAGGCTTCATATTCAGCAGTGTTGTTAGAGCATGCAAACTGAAATCTAAAAGCTGAATAATACTTAACTCCTTGAGGTGAAACTAGCATGGCTCCCCCTCCTACACCTTGTCTACTCCTTGATCCATCAAAAAACAACTACCATACCTCATTTTCATCCTTGTGGTCTGGCTTGGTGATGCTAGGAATAGGATGATTTTCTTCATGCATGCAATAGACTCCTAACTCAGATTCTTCTATTTCTTGATAAGGATCAAAAGCATGCACCTTGTTAGCCCATTCATCAAGAGTTAAATCTGGGATACTTCCTACCTTGGTGTCAGCTTCATCAGTGCTTGGGTGATCTTCTTGATCAAACGTTGAACAATTGGCATTAATCTGACTTGGAGTGTAAGGCTCAATGTGAAAGTTTGCAATAGGTTCAGACCTGATTGTGGCTTTGGTTCCATATCTTGTTCTGAATAGCATGTGTGACCAATCAGCAGACAAGTAACCTCCAATCTTAGCTGTGAAATCCCTTGACAAACATAGGGCAAAGAGTGGTGGAAGGTCTATTACTGAGACATCTTGCAAAACAACCACGTTGGGACAGGCATGCAAAGTAAGACTCAAGTTTTTAATCACTCCAACTATTGTTATTGTAGTCCCATCCAACTGTACCACCCCTTTGGATATGGTTTCATACTGAATTCCCAACTGATCAGCTATTTGGTTGGGCATAACTGAACTACTTGCCCCGGAATCAATCAAGCAATTATGTACTAATTGGTTCCCAATTATCAATGAAACATAGAATGGAGGGGGCTTCAACATCTTACCTTGCTATCCTCCATGATTCCCCTCAGGCTGGGCAGCATTTGTGAGCACCTTCTCTTTCATTTGGACTTGCTGATTTGAAGTTGACCAGTCCTTCATTGCAGCTTGTAGCAAATCTCTTTGGCCTGGGATAGATAGTGATTCCCACATTGATATGTTTACATTTGTCTTCTTCATCTGATCAATGATATTGAATGGAGATGAAGTATCCTTTTACTGTCCCTTAGCCTACACATTCATCCCTTGTACATGGGCAGCAACAACTGGCATTTGAGTTGGCCTAGGAATGGTTTTAGGCAGTCCTTGTGTGCTTGGGATTGCATTTTACTTGCCAATAGTTTGTGGAGTGACAGAAGGTCGTGAATTACTTGGGGCCAATGGCTGTTCTTCACCCAAATTTCTCCTCTTTGACCTTGTGTTGGCTGCAACACTTTGGGAAACTATCTGGTTCATGCCACAAAAATATTCTGCTTGCCAGTTTACAAGTGTGGTATCATTTGGAGCTGATTGTTGCTGGAATGTTTCTTGTTGCTGGTCATTTATTTGACTACCTTCACCCTCCACACCAGTTGTTGTCACCATTAATGCTTGATTCAAGGCACCGTTGAAGCACATGGACTGGTTATGAGGTTCATTGCATGGGAAACACCAATCATACTCTTGAGCCATATTGTTTTGTACTGGCACTAATGCTTTAGATGCAGATGTAGCATTGGGATTATAGGGCTAAAATGGTCTATTGGCAGGAGGCCTTGCTTGATTTAGATTTGTAGTTGGATTGGAGGGTCTTTGGGGTTGATATGGCTGTTTGTTAGGTTGAGCTTGGGGCTGGAAAGAAGGTCTAAAACCTTGGGCTTGTTGCCTTTTGAGTGTAACCAGCTCATTACCTAGATTTTGCAATTGCTTCATGACTTCTTGAAGTTCATTTGAGGCACTAGAAGATGAAGTGGAAGCTTCACTTGAATTCTGATTTCTAGGAGTGGGAATAGAAGCTAAATTAGGCACTTGGCTAGTACTTGGGCTCTCTAAACTTGGAAATAATGGCATTGGAGGCCTAGGAGCTAGCTTGCCAGCTTGAATCAAACAATTTTCAGCTCTAATGGCAATGCTATAAGAAATGGGGATAGTTGTGCCTCCCATGGACTGAATTAACATAGAAATATCAGAATTTAAAGCTTTAAGGTAATAAAGAAAAGCACCTTCTGTTGTTGGCCTGACTGCCACTGGAATTCTCTCCCAAGTCCTTTGAAATCTGAAATTAAAATCAGTCAGCTGCTCATTGGGAGCTCTTTTGATAGTTGTCAGTTGCTCCAAAAGGGACAAGTTGTCTCCCTTTTCCCCAAACTACTCATGGAGGGCTATACATAGCTGATTCCAATTTTGAATAGAACCTGAGGCAAGACTCCTGAACCATTGCAAAGCTTTCCCTTTGAATGAAGATGCCAGCAGTTTGACAACAACTTGCATCTCATTGATCTCATGGATTGCACAAATGTTAGCAATATCCTTAACATGATCACCAGGAGTGGTCTGATTTTCTCCAGTGAAGTATGGAATGTTCTTCAATGCTACAACTGGGATTGGATTTTGTGCATTGAGAGCAAGTGGGCTGCTGCTAGTGAAATTGACATAGGGGTTGTTTTGTGCCATTCTGATTGGCCTTAGAACCCTTGTTGATTGAATGAAAGGCCTACCAGGTGGAGGAGTTGAGAGAGTTCTATTTGGTGGAGATGGAGACCTTTGGATTCTCCTCCCACTTTGCCTTATTCTTGGAGATAATTGTAGATATTCAAACATCACCTCTTCTTCTCCAGCTCTTGACCTTGTAGTGATTCTTCTCATGAGTTTTCAGGTCTGCACTGCTAAAACCAGCTGATTCTTCTTCCTTGGAGTCGTCAGATGTGTAATTTATAGCTCTTTTAAAGCAAGAAACTTGCAACAAATGCACATCAATTTTTTTGCAATGAAGATGAAGACTTCTATGTCCCACCGGGCATGCCAAAACTGTTGTGTGCAAATCAGCAACACCCCTGGATGTTGATCAGGTTTCTAGTTTGATCATACTATGCATCCAGTGTGATTGCACAACATTGAATCCTTTCCCCAAGTGTGGGACTTGTAAAATGAGAAGAGGAATCTCTAGTTTAGAGGCTGGTTCCTAAATTCCTCTGGTCAGATTTATCACTTACAAGTTGTAGAGGTCTATATTCCTAATCCTACCCTAAATTCCAAAGGGGACAGATATAGATGATGCAAAAAAGCTAAAAATAATGCTAATAGGTGATGCACCAAAGGAGTGGTGAGCATTTCTCACTTCTGCAGATTGACACAATTCATAAAATGCAACAAAAACAACATATACAAACTAATAATTGTAATGAAGAATCAGGAATTAGCCAAACAACACAAGCAGAGGATGAAAAAAAACTAATCACAGGGCCTGTATTGTTATTTTAACATCAAAATCACTTGCATTACAACACCTGGGAGGAAAAATATGAGTTGCATTTCTTAGAAAAGGTCTGATATTCCACCAAAATCACTTCCAAGGTGAGAAAGGGGACCTGCAATACACAAAAAATGTTCAACCCTTTGAAAATGAGCCAAATCTGGCTTTTACAGTGCAAGGGACAAGCCCAGGAGAGAGAAACATGGGAAAACATGGGAGAGGTTCAATCATTGACCAAAATGCATTAAAAATAGCATGGGCATCCTTAAAGACCCATTACCTAACATTTTTAACCATGCTGGGAGAGAATGCGAGCCATTCTTCATTAAAAACGGTGGTTGAAACGTCATTTCTGTTCATCACCATGTGCCAGAGACATTTTTAAATTTTATCTCTCCAAAATCCATCAAAATTCAAAAATTACCCTAGAATCTTTTAGATAATTTCACCATCTTTCCATTGATATAAAGAACGCGAAAAACCGAGCTCTGGATCGAAAGATATGGCCATTTGAATTTTTAGGGAAAAACAGGGCCAAATCGGGTTGGTAGGCAAAAATTTGAATTTTTGCGCCTTTTTGGTCATTTGGAAAATTTTCCAAAATTTCCCCATGCTCCACCACTCTAGGTGCCACATGGTAGCATCTCATTGGCTGCGGGCCTTTCAGGGGAAAATTTTCCCAAAAAACTCCGCCGAGCCATAACTTCAAAAATACATGGAGTTAGGAGGAAAACTTTACCTTTCTGGAAAGCTGAGAAAGAGCTCTATCCAATGGTGTCATTTCCAGAAGGTTTTGAGTTCCTAAAAAGCAAAATATTATGTCTGAGGCACAAGAGAAGGAAAGATGAAAGGGAGTTAGCCACAAAATGAGCAGGGGGCACATTTTGGATAACAGTTACCTTTGGTTCTTTTGACTTATCTGGATCTTGATCCTTTTTGTGATGATTTTCATTCCTATTCTGGCTTTTAGGCCCTCTTTATATGCAAGGGTATAGTCTCTTTCAAAAAACTATTTACCAATAATAAAAAAACATATGATAGGATACCATGAATACAAGTCATGTGCCTAGAGGCACCACTATCTAGGATCCATTCATTTTCATTTAAAACTGAAAGAGCAGTATATAGAGCAATATAAGCTCAACATTATTCACATGGTTTTTATTTTGATTTTGATTCTAATCTTTCTTCTGATTTTTAAATTTACTATTTTTAGTATTTTAACAAATTTACTTGATTTCACACGATAGTCAGACTCTTTATGAATTTTTTTCCTAATTTGTTACATGTGCCATTGAATTTCATTTTAAAATTCTAACTATTTCTAACATAATTATATTTAGGATTAGGTTTAAATTTTGATATGATATTAGATTTATGATTATGATTGATATTATTTCTCTTATGAGAGGGTTTGTGATTGTGTGAGAACAATGCCTGTGTAGAATTATCTTTTGAATCAAAATTTTCCATTACATGCTCTTCTTGAATTAAAAGAGAAGACAAAGTATTCAAATGAAGCAGACCATTTTCATTTTGATATTTAGAGTAAAGGATGAACATAATTTCTGAACTTTTCATGTATATTGATATGAATGATAAAATATAGGAGTTTAGCTTGAAATAGTTAATTGTCACATCCATCCAAATGAGATTTAATGTTTTTAATTTTATCTAGATAATTAACAAATTTCTCATCCCCCTTCATGGGAGTCATTAACAATTCCAAAATTATTTTAATTATCTTGGAAAGATGATTTCCTTCATGCATAGTTTCTAATTGTTTCCATGCATCAACATGAGAATCCATATGACCTATATGTATTAAAATTCATCTTTTATGCTTTGTAATAGGATGGAAAGAGCTTCCTATGATATTCGAGAGAAGAATATAAGGTTTTCAATATTTGCAAGTCTTCTGACGGGTCATTTTTCCACACCAGTTACAAGATCCCATATCTTTATAGCCATGAAACATGATTTTAACCTTACTCTCTAAATACTGTAATTTTTTCCATTTAATAACTGAGATTTATCCATAAAAAACTAACATTACTAGCCATTTTAAATGCATAGACAACTATGAAGTCAAATATGGCTAAAAAATGAACCAACTTATTATAGGAGAGCCAAATAGAGACAGAAAACAAGCTATATATTTTTTAGCACTAAACACATGCAAAAAAATTAGCAAAAATTGAAAAAAAGACCACGAAATGTTGAAGAGAAGATATCTAAGATTTAATTTTTTTGGAATTCATGAGACAAGTTTCAAGCCCATAGCACAAAGAAACTTAGAAAACCCATGGTATGAAGAAAATTTAAAAATACGTGGTAAAAAGGAAAATTTTAAACCTGCGAATGAAGCAAAGTATGACATGTGTCGAAGATTAAAACAAAGAGACATGACATGTATCGACTATCTTTAAAATTCTAAAATAGATCCCCCTGGCAGACATGAAGTCCCCATAATAAATGAAGACAAATAGTTTATTGGGTCTGTAACAGGGTTGAAAGAATACCTGATGAAAACAAATCAAGCGCAAAAAATTAAAAGATAAAAAAAATTCTAGGTCCTTGGAAGGTTGAATTGGTTATAGATAACCTAGGGGACACACATCACCTTTTCGGTAACTTTCCTTCATAAATGAGCCCAAGGGACGTGAAATAAAAAAAATGATTACCTTTTAGTTATGAGCAATGACCATAGAAGATGCAAAAGCAAAGACAATGACAGAAAAAAAACTAAGCAACTGACGTCACTTGGCAACAATATAATGACCGAAAGAGGACACTTGGAAAATTTCTACCAAACTTTTTAGAGATGGCTTCGAGAAGAATTGAAGTCCCTGAAATGAGTCAAATCAAAATAAATTTCATATCTAAATGGCCTACGGAAACAAACGACAGGTGTCACTATCTCACTGGCTAAGAACAAATAGATACTGACACTGCGAAAGCTCGACAGAGTCAGACACTTGTAAAATCTAAGAAAAGAATGACACTGTGAAAAAAATATACATGGTGTTTTTCTCTTGGTTTAGATTTCACAAGTGATAGAGGAAAGATAACAAAGACTAATTTTTTGAAATATGAAGTGACTTGGAGTTTTCCTATTGGATCATATTTTGCATGTGATAGAGGAAAGCTAACATAGGTCTGATTTTACAAAATACGAAGAGATTTGGATCTTTCTTACTGGATCGTATTTCACATGTGATAGAGGTAAGCTAACATAAGTTTGATTTTGCGAAGAGCAAGGAATGCCCTTATTGTCTCACACTTTGCAATAGACAATAAGATCTATAAAAAATATGACACAACGAAGCTATATGGAACTTAATGATTGAATCGAACTTTGAAATTGTTAGAAGGATCTACAACGAAACTACATGGACTTATCTTATTGGATGAAGCTTTAAAAAAATATAACTTCTAAAAAGAAAATATTTTTAATGTTGGAGCAGACTTAAAAGCACTGAAATAACCATATCTAAAGAAATATTTTGGGTCCATAGCCAAAAGCAACTACAATGACTATAGCAAACATGAAAAACTTAATAATTACTTGTAGACAATGGTTTTAAACCGTGAAATACCAAAAACAGGTTGTAAAAACACATATTTATGTACACAAATGCAAAAACAATATCTAAACAACCAATTAACCAATATTTCCAAAATATTTGGGCAAAATTTAGAAATTTTCACCTGATTAACTTGAAGTCGATACGAAACAACTAGGGTTTCGTGGATCTGAAAAATTTCAATTTTATTTACTCCTACAAATCGAAAACATCCAGATCTATCTTGCACAAGCATAACCACTAACTATGATACAATGTTAGGGAAATGATGGGAAAATATAATTAACAAATTATAGATCCACACAATAAATTATCGAAGATTATAGATTACGATGTGCACTTAAATTAATCATAGATTTAGTTGATTATATATTATAGATTATATACCATGAACATAAAGTAAATAAATGATATATAAAATACATAGAACACCATACTTATAGTGGGGAAACCTGAAGAAAAAAACCCCACTTAGAATAAAGCACTTTATGTATTAATAATTTCATATACAACTTTTACCCAACACTTCCACTTCACTCTATGGTATCACAAAATGATTGTAGAGTCGTTTCTTACAATTATTCAATATAATGATCACAATAATCTTCTAAATTTGATATCCCAATGTATCAATATGGTACCAATGTATACATTTTTCCATTTCCAATCTGAAGAGGGACCACCCTATCTATACAGGATGGGTGAATCAGTCACATCGTTTCACTCTTAAATGTGGAAGACCAACATAATAAAGTTTAATAAATAAACTATAAAATAACATGGGGTGTAAAGTGATGGTCCACCCAAAGAGGTATCCCCACTTGAAATTATTACCCCAACATTACCATATAATTCCATCTGATGGGCTAGTTCTAATGAAGGAAATTCAAGAGATATTAGAATCCTAGCCTATAATTTTGTGTGCCACTACCTCTGATTTACCTCCCTTCTTATTTTCATGATCCCGATGAAATTCTTGTTGATGGACTCATCTATGCCATTACCTTGGGGGTAATCGATGGATTTTAGGTAGATACCATGTTTGAGATCCCAATAAAATATCTTAAACCCCATAAAATATTTAGCATTATCGGGTATTATTGTATGAGGAAATCTAAACCTTATCAAAATATCCTCTAAGAAATCGAGAATGGACGTCTCAGTAGTTTTTTTGAGTATAATAACCTTGGTCTACCTGGTAAAGTAGTTGGTGGTAGTGAAAACCTATTTATGACTAACACTAGACACTGGATTGATCATGCCAATGAAGTCAAGAACCCATTAGGAGAAGGGATGATATGCTTGAATTGGGTGAAGTAAAAGGGCATCTAACCTCTTCTTACTAGTAAATAAGGCACATTATTTGCATTTTATAACCCATGAATGATCATCATTGAATAGTGTGGGAAAAAAATAGCCAGCTCTCATGATCTTCATGGATTTCACTCTTGGATAAAAATGACCACCAACAAGCCTTTATGGAATTCACCAAGAATTCTCTCAATCTGATATCTGCCAATACATCTTAAGAAAACTCCCTCTAGCATTTGATTGAAGAGGATACCATATATTAAAACATAAGGAATGGATTTAATCCTGAAGTGTCTCCTCTTTTTCATTAATCTAAGGGGGATATTCACTATTTTCTAAGAACCCCACCATACCACAAAAACATTTCCATTAGGTTTACATGCCATTTATTGTTCTTCCTCTTTCTCCAATTCATAAGAAGTTTCTTGGTCATCATTATTAGCATCTGCCGATAGGTTGTTCACACAGTCATCTACCTCTAACTAGCTTGGTAGCTTTGATTGTGACATCATATTCCATGATTCTTGCTACCCATCCCACTTTATTCTCACTAACTTCTGACCCTATTATGAAATTTCTCATGATAGGATGAGAAAATAACACCTTGATATGATTTTTGGTGAGAATATGCTTGAATTTTTTGAGATCCCTCATGACTTAAAACACTTGTTTTTCCATGTGGCTATACCTTAGCTCATAGTAATTCAATGTTTGACTAAATAAAGCCACTGGTTTCTCCAAAAATCCATCATTTTATTGAGTTAGAATGGCTACCACACTACTCTCAGTACCATAAGCATACAAGATAAAATCTTTGTCATAATTTTGGTTAATAAGGGTGGGATCTTGAGTTATTGCATGATTAATCTTATTGAAACTATCCTTACCTTCATTAGTCCACTTGAAAAGAGTATTGTTTTTTAGAATTTGAGTGATGTTTTTAGTCAATCCCACAAAGATAGGAAAAAATTTCCTAATAAAATTGATTTTACCAAGGAATTATTGCAATGATTTCTTATGTGTCAGAAAGGAGAGCAAAAGGATAGCTGAAATTATGTTCAAGTCAATAGATATAATTTTTTTTCTAGCCACATGACCCAATAGTTTTCCTTGTGTGATAAAAAATTACATTTCTTTGGATTGAGTGACACCCAAAACTCTCTAGACCTTTCAAACACTTTCTCAAGATGATCCATGTGATATTCACTTTACTTTGATAAAAAAGTGATATCATTTAATTAAATTAGAATAAACTTGTTCATGAATCCCTTGAAAGAAAAATCCATGGCTCTATGAATAGTAACACCAACATCAAATAACCCAAAATATATTTTCTCATAGGCATATGTTCCCCATTTAGTAGTAAAATATTTCTTCTACCCATCCTCTTCTTTAACCAAAATTTTATTGTATCCAGAATACCCATCTAAAAGGGAGAACCTCTCAACACCTATTACTATTTACAAAATCTGGTCCATGGAGGGTAAAGGATAATGATCCTTTAAGGAGGCTCGATTTAGATATCTAAAATCAATACATATTTTAATCTCCCCATCCTTCTTCCTTACATGAACTAAATTTTCCACCCAAGTGGATTACTTGATATGAAATATAATTATGGCCTCTATGATTTTGGAAGGATATTTCTTTATAGGGGTTTTATCTTGGGGTTTATAGGTCTCTTCTTTTTCCTGAAAAGAGTGACATTGAGGTCAATATCTATAACATTTTGCATAATTTCAGGATCGAAACCCTTAAGATATTCATAGCTTCATGAGAAAATATCATGGTATTGCTAACATAAGAACAAAAAAACTTCTTTTTAAGGTTCATCACATATCTTTCCAAGTGGAAGTTCCTTATCTTGGGAAATCACAAACTTTTGACAATATTCTTCACTAGCCATCATGTTTTTATTTTCTCCTTTGATTTCATCATCAGGGTTAAAAATTCTTTTAAGAGTAACTAGATCTATTGGTAATTTGTTAGTTCTTAATTGGATAACCTGATAATCGTATCCCTCTTGTATCCTTTGATACAACTGAGACGAGAACTCAGCCTCATTATCAATTAAATGGGTAGTTTTCTCATCACTTTAAAATAATTTATAACTCACATTATTGTCAAGAATGGATGGTATCACCACACCATCTTGACATGTTGATTATGTCCTTGAATGAGATCTCTAGGTGGGAAAAAATATGACTCTACAAAAACCATTTGATTAGCTTCCACATTTAACTTTCTTAGAATTACTTGGAGATTAATAGCCTCAAAAATATCAAGTAGATCTCAAACTCTATGTTCATAAGCCTTTAATATATTGTTCTTGGTATCACACTTTCCTCTTACTTGGTGGATAACAAACCCAGTTTACCTAAACACCTATAATCTCTTAAAATTCCTCTTCTCATCCAAAAATAGTCCTTGAAAAAATCCTCATAATCAGATACGTTATTAGAGCATGAAAATTAAAGCCTATGAGAAAAAGAAACTTCTTATCCTTTGGAGAGATCAATACTACACCTTCTCCATCTCCATTCCTACTCCTAGGACCATCACAAAACATTTTCCATAGGCCTTGGGAATCCTCCTCAATTTATCTTAATGAACTTGGGATAAAATAACCCTCCTCTTAGATGCAATAAATACCTAAACATGTCTCGGAAGTAGATTCATATGTATCAAATTCATACATTTCCTTATCCCACTCATTTAACATAAGATAGGGATTGATTACGATGAATGCACTACTTTAACTAGTTTTGAATCACTGTTTGTTTCTCCTTACACCATAAAAATTTATTTAATAGGGTTTGTATTATGGTATTCAACATTATAAGATGATATAAGATCAGAGTTAATTGTAAACTTAGTCCCATCTCTTGTCCTTAAGAAAATATGAGACCAATATGAGGAAAAATAACCTCCTACCTTTGATGTTAAGTATCTTGACAAGAAAATAAGAAAGAGAGAGAAAATATATAATTGATATGTTTTGAGAAATAGTTATGCTAGGGCATGCATGAAGAGTTAGCTCAAGACCTGTGATTACTCTAACTATTATAACTGTAGTACCATCTAATTTCCCTTAATGATTAGAAAGTACTAAATCCCCAAAGTCTTTTCTATCTTCTTAGGCATCAAAAAGGTGTTTTTCCCTAAATCTATCATACAATTATGTACAATATGCTTTCCAATAATCAAAGACATATAAAAGGGAAGAGGTTTCTAAATTTCACTTAATTTCTCCTCCTTGGGTTGACATAAGCTAATTGAATACATTTTCCTTTGTTTTATTGTACCGTTTGATGGAATGGGCTACTTCAAAACATCCTACAAGAGATGGAACTGATATGGAATGGAAAAGGCATACCAAATTGTCATATTTAGATTAGTTTTCTTCATCTGTTCAATAATGTTCATAGGAATTCCTACCGCCTTGTGCATCATTGGTGTCACCATTTATTTCTTTGACTTCTCGAATGTTGAAAAATATAATATTGGTTTAGGAACAACCTACTTTATGGGGCTAGGTCTGTTAGAAACATTAGGAAGCCTATCGTTACTCAAATTTTTCCCAATTTCCTTCTCTTTGCGAAGAGGATCATCTTGTTTGGAGGAAGGTGAAGGATGGGAATCCAATATTCTTTTCTTATACCTTGTATTATCAAAAACATGAAATTGAGGTCTATTATAACTTCCCACAATTTGATTTGCTACATAAAACTCATATGACCTAAACAAATAAGATTGGATTCAGGGGCCACCTCTTGAGCCTCTTCAAAAAAAATATTTGGAACTTCCATCATTTATTTTTGTTGATTGAAGGAACCTTACATCATGAGAGCTTGACCTTTCACCCCATTTTCAAAAAAAATCTGATTTTGGGGCTACATGGGAAACACCATTAAATTCTTTGAACCATATTATTTTGAACTAGAAAAATAGCTTTGTTCAAGCTAGGAGTAGGTCCGTGTTGCGGGGGGAGGAAATTATTGAAGAGAAAAGTTAGGGTTTGTACCCTAAAATATATTTTATTTGTAATTATACCCATAACCCTGATTTGGATAGTAATTCCTTTGTTGATACCCTTGATTCTGATTTTTGTAGGGCCTAAGAGCTTGGCTTTGTTGCTTCTTGAGGAAAACTATCTCATGTGACATATTATTGATCAAGGATTTGAGACCATGTATCTCATTGGGAGAATTATATGTAGGGGTATATGAATTAACTTTAGACGCAGGGATCAGGGAAAGAGAAGGTCAAATTTCTTGGGATAACTACGGGAAAAGAGGATTTCGGGGTCTAGGGTGTATTTTTCCATCTTGAGCCAAATAATTATCATCTTGAATAGATGGTCATAAACAACATGTTATTCCATAGATCCCATTGATTGGGTCATTAATGTACTATTAGACTTAAGATATCTCAAAAAATAAAAAAATATACCTTGAGTTAGCCTTAAGAGGGGTGAAATTCTATCCTATGTCCTCTGAAACCTAAAATTGAAGTCCATCATCACCTCATTAGGGGATATTTTTGATAGTTTTTAGTTTCTCTAACAAAGAGATATTATCTGCCCTTTCTCCAAAATTATTACAAAGATTTTCCCCAATCTCATCCTATGTATGAATAGAAGTAGGTTGCAAAATCCTATACCAATATAATGCCTTTCCCTTAAAATATGAGGCCAAGATCCTAACTGCCACATCATCTCTAGTAACAAAATGAACTGAAAAAACATTAGCAACATCTAATATGTGCTCTATAGGGGTAGTTGAATTTTCACTAGTAAAAAATGGAATGCTCTTTAGGGTAGATACCGATATGTCATATTGGGCCTTCAAAGTAAAGGGACTTACAAAATTAAATGTTACAATAGGTTGATTTATTTGATTGGACATGAGGGCAATGGGTCTTAGGTTCTTACGAATATGAGGGAAGGGCCTACCAAAAGGGGGAGTTGAGTGAACCATAGGTAGTGGGGATGGAATTATTTGAAAAATTCTTCCTCTTCTCCTTGGTGAAAGTTGTAGGTATAAAAATGCTTCTCTCTTATTGTGATTTATCTTTATGCACTCTTCTCAGGAAACTAAAACACTTGACTAACAAAACTAGTAGATTTGAAACTAGGAGTCATTAAATGTGTTACTTGTTTCCTTTAAAGGTAAATTACCACTGAAACACACAAAAAATTTAGTATATAGATAAAAATTGAGTTGTATATGGCTCAAATGAGTCCCATGTGGCATGTCAAAAATTGTTTTCAGTTAAATTTAAACCATTTTCTGAAGATAGGCTCAACATCTTAGTGAAACATGGAAATACCTTCAAAGTTTGGGACAATGGCTACTACAAGGTAAAATCTCTAGGTGACAAGGCCAGTTCCTTTCACTCTAGTTCATTGCATCTAATCTAACTAAATATATGCTCTATTAATAACTAGTTCTAGTCTAATATTTCTAAGGATCTATGGTTCAGAAAGATAAAAATATTGAATAAAATATAAGGTGATGCACTAAACTAAAAGTGGGTTCTCTTCTTAAACTGAATACTGAGAGGGAAAAGTACTAAGCTAAGAGGGAAGAAACAAGTCACATTCAACTACGTATTTTTTCCAAATTCTAATTCTTTGAATAAGTGACACAAAGGACATAGTTCATATAAATATAACTGTTAGTGCAAATTCACAGCACCCCCAAATGAGTTATGGATCTGCTTTTCTAAGGCAAACTCATCTGGTGTGAATGCACAACATTGAGCTTTCTCCAAGGTGTGGGACCTCGAAAGGTGAGAAAACTCTCCAAATTTGAAGCTAGTTTCTTACTCCTCTGTTTAGGTGTATGCATGCAATTTTTTAGAGGTTCTGATTCAAAATCCTATTCTAAAACTATCAAGGAGACAGGGTTGAGAGAAAACATAGAAATGGGAAACAAAACTAAGTAAAATAGAAAGGTGATACACCAAAGGAGTGCTGAACTCCTTGCTTTGCAAATATAGACACAAATCATGAAGATGTAGCAACAAAACATGCACAAATTACTAGAATGCAATGAAGGATCAGAAGACAATAATAACTGCATGAGAGGATTGAAAATTGATCACAAAACATACATTATCATGCCCAAATTTGATACAATACGTTCCATTGGCAAAGAGGCAAAAAACATGTTACAATCTCCATGGGAGGTCTGAAACTCCTTCAAATCCACCTGCTAAGGAGGAAAGAAGAGCTTGTAGAAGAAAGAACATCCAACATTACAAAATGAGCCAAAACTGGTTTTTAACCATGAAGTAGAATGGAAGAAAGGAGAAAATGCGGACAAATCTGATTTGAGATCTCCAACCACCAACAAGATTCATTAAAATGGCAAGGACACCTCTGAAAATTTACTTCCCAATGTATTCGAGCCTGCAAGACAAGAAATTTCCCATACCTCATTAAATCTGGTAGATGGAAATCTGATTTTTTGCCTTTTCCAGTGCCAGAGACGTTTTTCCAATTTTCTCCCATGAATCTTCACCAAAATCCAAAATTGAGGGGTCCAACATGTGGATAATTTCACCATCTTTCCAATGATATAAAGAACATGAAAATCCGAGCTCAGGATCAAAAGTTATGCCTCTCTGAAGATTTAGGGCAAAAATGGCAAAAACAGAGTCAAAATTGGGTCGGCGGGGTCAAACTTTAAAATTTTCCCTTTTGGAAAATTTTCCCAAAAATCTCCACACCTCCGCCGCTCCATTGGACATGTGGCACTTCCTAGTTCACCGATGGAATCGCGGGCTCAAACTTTGCCTTTTCCTTTTGATTTTTTCATTGGGAAAATTTCCCAAAATTTCCCCGTGCTTCGCTCTCCAGGTGACACGTGGCGTCGCCTGGTTTGTTGATGGGATCGCAGGCTCATTTCTTGCCTTTTGCCCCTTTCTTATATTTTGGAAAATTTTCACAAACAACTCCGCAGCTCCGCCATTCCGCCATGACACGTGGCAGCTTTAAAATGGTCCGCGGGCCTTGACCATTTTTTCCATTTTCTTCTTTGCATGGCCTGCCGACCAATTTTGGATTTTTAGCCTTTCGCTTCAAAAGGGCTAAGTGCCCAAATATCTCCCTGCCACCGCCGACGCGCTTCCTTCCCCCCCGTGGGACTGCTGGCTAGAATTCGCCTTTGCACCTCCGCCAACTCTCTTGGCAAATTTTTCCAACTTACCTCTGCTAGCCTGACCTCCGCCGCCATGTGGCACTTTCTCATTGGTCGCGAGCCTGTCTAAGGAAAAATTCCCCAAAAAACTCTGTCGAGCCATAACTCAAAAATTAATAGGAGTTAGGAGGAAAATTTTTAGCATTTCTAGTAAAGGTGAGAAAATTCTCTATCTGATGAAGCAATTTCCAGAAATCCTTTGAGTGACTTGAAATGTGTGAAAATTGAAGTTGAAGCACAAGGAAGGAAAGAAATGAAGGCAAGTTAGCCAAAATAAGTAGGGGGCTCATTTTGGATAACAATTTTGGCGACTCAGAGGGGTCATCTGCCTGCTAGATGAATGATCAGTGACCTTGAAGCATCCATTGGGCATGGAGTCAAGCCTGATAAACTATATTCTGATCTGAACTATGAAAATATGACCTCTGAGCCACTTGGAAACCCACTGAAAACTGAACTTGATCTTCCTCAACTGCCAAGACAATGCCACTATGCAAAGAGCAATACCAGCACCACAAAAACTATGTACAAACATGAAAATCATACATACCCCAAGTGGGATATGCAGAGTGTGCACAAGCACTTCTTCTGCTGAAAGAAAACCTACCTACTCTAATCTAACTGGAAGCAAAGGTAAGATAAACAAACCCTGCAACTGGTTGTGTAAAATAACTTCCTTTCTTCAAAATGGGAAGACATGCAATTGATTTAGAGCTGATCATGGCTGTTAGGATGAGTGGAAAATCAACAAGAAGCCAATATTCTACCAAAATCAGCAAGGTGTCAACTGAAAAAAAATCCAATACCTCTTTTAGTTGCTCTGCATTTGGATTGAAAAGGTATGGCAGCTGATCCTTAGTACTTTGTAGCTCATCCTCATGCTTAGAAGCAAGCATGACTGGTTGTGGCTTCTCCTTTGGCTCCAATGAAGCCAAATACCTTATTGGGCAAGGTCTGATCCATTTGATATGCCCATAGCTCTGATTTTCAACTCCAAAAATGGAGTCCTCTTGTAGACCTTCTTGGATGGATGATGTGGAAGAGGTGGTGAAAATATTTTGCTCTTCCCCTTCCTTTTCCCATGAAGTACATGGAAGATATAAATCTTCCAAACTTGGTTCCAATGAGCTATCACAAAACACAGGCTGTTGTTTTTCAATGTTCTCCTTTGTGGCAACAGGCTCTTGATGTTGGAGAATGAATGGTGGAGAAGAGAATGTTGTAATTTCAGCTGGCTCCTCCTCAAGACATTCCTCTAAGTCTAACAAACAATCAAACTTTTCGATTGTACCACGTTGCAACAAAGATTTTCCCTCTTGCATGGTGACCTCCAAATCTGCATTTTCTTCACCATGTGTAGCTTCATTCTCAAACATGAAACTTGTCAATTCGAACTCATCCAAAAAATCAGATTTTTGGAGAGATGAAGTGGGAGAGAAACATGAAATTTCTTGTGCCTCTTGTTCACAATTTGGACCTGTTTTGTTCACCTCCATAATGGCTTCATCAATCAAATCAACCCCTTCGAATGAAAGCAAAAATGTATCAATAATGCTTCCTTCTTCTGTTGTTGCAAAAACTGACTTGATCTCATCCATTTGCTCCTCAAAAATGAGATTTTGAGCTGGTTTTTCTTCCTCCATGATGACTGATTTTGCAGTGCAGATTAGATCAACATTTTCTTTGGGCAAAGTGCTAAGGGAGACATCCAACTCATCACCAACAAACTGATGATTCTTTTCCTATTGTTCTTGTTCTTCTTCTATTGCAAACTCAGCCCCAACCACCACTATTTCTTCAACCCCAACTTCCTCTTTTGGCCTCACCATCAAGGGGATTTCTGAAAACTCAAATTTAGCAGCCCAAATCTTCAAATTTTCTATCATTTCTTCTCTGTTGGGTTCCTCTTCTTGCTGTTCTCCTTGACTGGTCTTCTGATTTTCATCTTCCCAACATGGATCTGGGAATGCAAGAGGATGGATGGGTTTGTGACTCAATTGATTTTGCAATTTTTTGTGGTTTTTGGAGGAGGTAAAACTTCATCTTTCTTTGGAGGGAATGGTTGTTTGGAAGGGAAAAGAGTAGAGAAATCGAGGTGGGATGGGAGACTAGGAGATGGAGAAATGGGATCAACATTTGGGGCAGCATATGGGAAACTTGAAGCTTGACACTACTAAAATGATAAAGCTTGAGAGGGTGAAAAATAAAGACAAGGAGTTGTTGAATGACTTACCCATTGACAAGGTTGATTTAGACTTTGCTCATATGCTTCTATCTCCTCAATCCATTGTGCAAGTTGGGGCAACATTTCAACCATGAAGTCCAAGCTTCTCTTGAGGGGCTGTAGTGTCTTGGAATAGGGCCTCCCCATGGACAGGGTGCTCTGAAACCAATCTGAAATGCCTTCATTTGTGCTTGAGCCCTTGATTGCACCATGTTTTCCTCCATCTTTTGGATCTTCTCCAACAAATCTGCATTTTCTTCTTGACTGCCCTCATAATCTGCATACCCTTGTGCTTGACATGCTTCATAGTCCAAACTGATTTTGGCATTGCTCATATGGATATGCATACTGGTTTTGAATTTGATCAGAATGCTGATCTGGAGGATTTGAAAAACATGTTGGAGGTAGGAAACATTGCTGCTATTGTAAATGTGAATCCCATGATGGAAATGAAGTCATGATTGCACAACTTCATGGAGTGAAAGAAGAATGAAGAGATGGAATGAAAAATGAATGAAAATGAATGGAAAGAGGTTCTGCAACTTCAGAGATGGGTTGTTGATTAGATGGAGTCACCAGATGTGTTTGCAAGTGCCTCCAAAGGCTGAAATTTTCATAGGAACACACCAACCTACAAAAAATGAAGTGGAAGACCTCTAAGGTCACACCGGGCAAGCGAAAACGGTTAGTGCAAATTCACAGCACCCCCAAATGAGTTATGGATCTACTTTTTTCTAAGGCAAATTTCATCTAGTTGTGAATGCACAACATTGATCTTTCTCCAAGGTGTGGGACCTTTGCAAGGTGAGAAAAAAATCTCCAGATTGAAGGTTGGTTCTTTACTCCTCTATTTAGGTGTATGCATGCAATTTTGCAGGAGGTTCTAATTCAAAATCCTATTCTAAAACTATCAAGGAGACAGGGTTGAGAGAAAACATAGAAATGGGAAACAAAACTGCCAGTGGAAACAAAAAGGTGATGCACTGGAAAGGAGTGCTGAACTCCTTGGATTTCACAAATATAGACACAAATCATGAAGATGCTCCAAGCAACAAAACATGCAAAAATTACACAGAATGCAATGAAGGATGGTAGAAGAAAACAATAATAACTGCATGAGAGGATTGAAAATTGATAAAAAAACATACATTATCATGCCCAAATTTGATACAATACGTTCCATTGGTAAAGAGGCAAAAAACATGTTACAATCTCCATGAGAGGTCTGAAACTCCTTCAAATCCATCTGCTAAGGAGGAAAGAAGGGCTTACAGGTAGAGAAGAATGATGAACAACATTACAAAATGAGCCAAAACTGGCTTTTTAACCATGAAGCAGAATGGAAGAAAGGAGAAAATGTGGGAAAATCTGATTTGAGATCTCCAACCACCGATAAGATTCATTAAAACAACAAGGGAACCTTTTCAAATCCACTTCCCAGTGCATTCAATCCCGCAAGACAATAAATTTCCCATACCTCATTAAATCTGGTAGATGGAAATACGATTTTTTGCCTTTTCTAGTGCCAGAGACATTTTTCCAATTTTATCCACTAATCTTCACCAAAATCCAAAATTTATGGGTCCAACGTGTGGATAATTTCACCATATTTCCAATGATATAAAGAACGTGAAAATCTGAGCTCGGGATCGAAAGTTATGCCTCTCTAAAGATTTAGGAAAAAAATGGTGAAAACAGAGTCAAAATTGGGTCGGCGGGGTCAAACTTCAAAATTTTCCCTTTTTTGGAAAATTTTCCCAAAAATCTCCACACCTCCACCACTCCGCTGACACGTGGCACTCACCTGGTTTGTTGATGGAATCGCAGGCTCAAACTTCACCTTTTTCTTTTTGATTTTTCATTGGGGAAAATTTCCCAAAATTTCCCCGCGCTCTTGCTCTCTCCGATGACACGTGGCAGCTTCTGGTTCATTGATGCGATTGTGGGCATGCATTCTATTGCACATTTTCCCCTTTTGCCTCTAGTCACTTTGGAAAATTTTCCCAAACAATCCCTCCGCCAACCTCTAAGCTCTTGCGCTGATGTGGAAACGTGGGTGCTTTTTCATCACTTGGTGGGGATACAGCCTCTATTGTTTACCTTTGCACCTTTTTTGGTTTTTTTGGGAAAAAAAAGCAAAACTTGCTCCCGCCGCCCCGACTTCCACCATTGACAGGACACTGTGGTGTCCCTGGTATACTCCGTGGGTCTCTAAACAAACTTCTTTCTCCATTCTCCACGTGGGCCCACGTGGGCCGATTTTTTCCTTTGCGCCTTTTGCCTAACTCTCTTGGTAAAATTTTCCAACTTTGCCCCATCGGCCCACCGCTTCACCCTGCCATGTGGCACTTTTCATTGGCCGCGGGCCTGTCTAGGGAAAAATTTCCCCAAAAAAGAACTCCACCAAGCCATAACTCGAAAATTACAAGGAGTTAGGAGGAAAATTTTACCTTTCTAGAAAGGTGAGAAAATTCTCTATCTGATGAAGCAATTTCCAGAATCCTTTGAGTGCTTGAAATGTGTGAAAATTGAAGTTGAAGCACAAGGAAGGAAAAAATGAAGGAAAATTAGCCAAAATAAGCAGGGGGCTCATTTTGGATAACAATAAATCACACACAACATGCCATAAAAGAAAATAAAAGAAATAATATAATGACATAGATTAAAGGGAAAAAGGAGAGCCACAATAGCAAGATATCATTGATTAGATTATGCACAATCTATTAGAATAATGGAGAAGACCCTGAGTGCATTTCATAAAACCAACACATAAGTCTCCAAATTAGAATACTTGGCCACATAAAAGGGAAACATGATGTTGCATTCATGATAGGATCCTTTCCACAATAAAATTGAGTTACGTATAAAAAAGAAGGAGAAGAGGGAGAGGAAATACAAAATCAATAATATCACCCATTTGTAAAACCACCAAGGACCACTTTATATTCAAGTGTGCAGACGCAACATGGGCACCATAGAATTTTAAAGATCCCATACTTGAAAATAGAGATGAGTTATTTTTTACATTATCAGCCCAATAAAATACTTTTTCGTGCCCCAAAAATAATTTTAACATGTAACTCTCTTGAATAAATTTCCAAAGATATATAGTTTCTCTTATTTGGTGACATAGATCAAAATTTATGAGCATTTAAAGACCCCAATGCCATCTACACCATTAAAAACCATGGGGTCATAAAATTTAACCTCCGAGTCACCCCTACTGACATGTCAACTCCTTATTAGATCTTGGAATCTCTCTTTCTATTTTGTAAAATTTGAGGAAGCTACATTTTTTAGAATCCACGGGAAAAAGAGGAAGCTGCAAGAAACTAGGACCCACTAAAAATAAGGAAGTCATCAAAAACTAGGACTCTCAGAAAAGAAGGAAGTCATGGATAGTTAGGACCTATGGAAAATAAAGAAGCTGTGGGAAACTGGTAAATGTGGAAACTAAGGAACCCACAAATAAATAAGACCTGTAGAAATGAAGGAAGTTGTGGGAAAGAAGTAAGCCACAGATAACTAGGAATCATGAAAAAAAGGAATCCACATATAACTATGACCCATGGAAAATAACAAAGCTGAAAATATTTAGGACCCATAGACAAGAAGGAATCCACAAGAAACTAGGATCTATAGAAAAGAAGGAAGTTGTGGGTATCTAGGATTTGTAGAAAAATAGGAGTCCATAGATTTTTATGATCTGTAAAAAAATAGGAGTCCACGAATTTTTAGGATCCATAAAAAAAGGAGTTTGTGAATTTTTAAGATCCACAGAAAAAGAGGAGTCCACATATGTTTAGGATCCACGAAAATTTAGTCATGTGGATTTCCTTTTTTGAACTAAATTGTCCAAATAAGCATGAGTTAATATTTGACTAAAATTTTAATAAACATTGAGATACTTTTTTGCCCAAGTTCTGGTAAATCAAATTATTTCAAGAAGGATGATTTTAACTGGTCATAATCCACCATAAGTTGTAATGGATCATGCTTCCTATACCAAGTATGGGTACAATGAAGTAATACTGTGGAAAACTAGAATGCTTTGTGTTATGAAGTAGTCACACCTTTCACACACCAAATGAGTTCAGAGTTGTGAACATGATCTGTAAAATTCTCAACACCACAATATTATGGTAAATTTAGAGACATCTCATAGAATATGTTCAACACTATAACTTTTTGCACATTAGATGCAACCATTCCTTTTACCAGTATGCCTATTGTAGGCACCCAAAAATTTACTCTAGAACTTAAAGCATTAGTTCTAGAAACTTATTTTGCATGTACGATTCCCTGTACGCCAGTCAATGTTTGTATTACTAAATTGGAAGTCATCATTCCAAATATTTGTGCTTTCAAGATATTTGGATTATATTGTATCCTTTTTGGTTTTTACCTCATTAATCAAAGTACGTGAGGAAAACTAGTATTTAATGTCTTATTTTCTTTATATTTATCTGCTTCTTCATCACTTTCCATTTTATTCAACACTTGATCTTATATATAGGGTGGTCTAGTTGTATGATCAGGAACAATAAGTTGGATCAGTATGTCATCTACATTGTACTTTCATTCTTCTTCCTCCAGAGTTCTCATTATTTCATGGTGCACAATATATTCTTCTTGGATCTCTCCATCCTCTTTTCCTCATTTCCTTAACCAATGTTGTTGGTCTTCCCCTATATTTCCTTGAGTTTATTCTCTTGGATGGGACATCTCCCTCTTCTCTATTTTTTTTCAGCTCTGTTCTTCATATCACATCCTCCTTAGAGTGCGTTCATCTGGGGAATACACGATTTAGAATAGATTTTATCATGTACTTCCTACTCTTACATGCTTCTCACGTGCATGGAGTGTTTAGCCATTCATGGGGAAATCATCAATACCCATTTCTACCATCAAATTATTTTTTTCTTATGGAAAATACGTAAGTATGATCCACATGGTTCCCAGAAGAAGTTGAATTGGGATTTGTCTATGAAATAAAATGTAGATAATGAGTATTCAATAATATAATTATGAAGTGTACCTATAGACACTAGAAATGTACACCCCTCATATTTTTCCAAATTATTAAAACACATCGATATTTTATATCTTAAGTCATACATTTTGTCCCATTAATTAAGTTCATCAACATACCATACCTCCTCCATCACCTCCCATTGTTAATTAATTAATTGATTAAATGTATGAATATTTCATCACACACACCATTTAATTACATTATATTATCAAAATCATTTATCTAATCCTAAAACTACCCAAATTAACCTAAATCTATTTATCCCCTAAAAATACATCTTATCTATTTCTAATACCCTTATCTCGACTCACCTAACATAATCATCTACACACCTATTAAAATAATTTAGACACCTATCAAAATCATACCTAAATTAGTATGATCTAATATATTCTATCATCCTCCAAAATCAACAAAACACACACCCCAACAACCCAAAAAATTCACCCCTTGAAATCCAAAACAAATACCTTGATTTAATAAACTGTTCCAACCATTTACCATCCCAATCTCAAATAGACTGGAATTTCCGGTGATTCAGGTAATCGAACAGGTGATTACTTAAGATAGTTTTTTAGCATCTCTTTGGGATCCTCCACTAGCATTTTCAATCTTAGCTTCATGTCTGAGTTCACAACATCATTTTATACCAGAAGTGTTTGAGCCTATTGTCCAGCAACATTCTAAACACACCTCAAACATATCAAAGTCATTCAAGAGCCCTTGCAGATCAACATCTCATCAATCCATTTGCAAGCTTCACCAAATTCCTATATCAATCTTTCATCCAGGTCTGAGGCTTCTCCCCACCTCTTTATCATAGTCCATATAATTGTATTTATTCATTTATTCATCTCATATCATCTCTATGCCTTTGCAAGTCTGAAACACTAGCTTGATCATTCAAATACATAATTTTGTCAGTTTGTTACTATTTACCAGAATCACCAGTGATTCCTGTAATCACCTACGATTTCTTGTTATTTATATATTTCTATTAGCATTCATTTATTCTACTTTATCAGTCATTTCAAGTCTATTTCCTTCTAACATTATGGCTAGCATGGATTGTTTTAGATGGAAATAGGTGGCCCAAACCATGAGATTACCAACATTCACTCTTTTCCAATAATTTTTCACCCCTTTTATTGGGAACAATATGACATTTTGCATGATCTAACTCTGTGTGCTATCCATTGTGCCCCATTGGATGAGTTAGACAACATTTTTGAGTTTTCCCATGATATTTTCTAGGCTATAGAAGGATACTGGGCTACATATTTTGAGTATCAATGCATCTGAATTGAACTTTACTCAGCTTGAGTATGAGGCCTGACAAAAGGATCCATATTTTGAGCTCGAGTTCAAGCCATAGTATTCCTCTTCCTTCTCTCATCTATTTTCAATCTGATTTGTAATAAACTTATCATTTATTATCACATTATTTTATATCCATTATCATATATCGTATTTCTTTCAGATCCACTTGATTGATTAAAAGAGGATTGGCATCTTTGTAAGGAAGCCCATTGACTTCCGGGGACTGGCCTTTTTCCAGGAAATCCACCATTTATCTTACTGATCATATTTTGTTTAGTGTATGTGATTTGCAAGTTTCTTAGTGGAGAGGAACTTGTACCAGCCTTCCATGGAGTGCAACATCAAACATCGTTATCCATCATCTATGGGTATCGCTAAATCCCACTTCTTCTGAGGTTATTATATTTCTATTTTCTTGTTTTGTACATTCAAGTTGAAGAGGTAGGAATATTTTAAACATCTTGGCACACCTACTGGGACCCCGAAGTCCCTTAATTCATTGTTTTATTTCATCAAAATACCTTCTATTTTTTTCTAGTTTTCTTCTTAGTAATCATTAGTGATTTAGTCAATCACCAGCGACCAATAATTCAATCAATCGCCAATGATTTGTCTAAATATTTTTTCTTACTTTGTAGTTTTCCTTTTAATTACTGTTTTCTAGTTATTTCCCTATTTTTTTATTAGATTAGGTTTATAAATTTTTGTTTTTGTAGATTTATTGTTAAAATCCAAAAAAAATCTTTCATTCATCTAGACTATCATATATTTCCACATCTAGTTTTCTATTTGGTAATCACCAGCAACTTTGTGAATTGCTAGCTATTCTCATAATCGGCGATGATTCCTCTGAATCCTTTTTTATTACTTTGCAGTTTACTTTCTAACCACTATTTGCCATTATTTTTCTATGTTTCTGCTAACTTGTCTTCCAATTTGCTATTTCTGGAGATTTTTCTTGCTAGATTGTTGGATTGATTGTTGCCTAAAAATTAAAAATTGTAAATAAATAAAGAAAAAGGAAGCATTTATCACGGTGATTCCTAGAATCTTCTTTTGATCTCAGTATTGCTTTATTTTCTTATTTGTTCTCATTCGTTTTGGGTCTTAAAATGAACAATTGCATCCTTCTTGCTCATATAGTTTTAATTAGGGAAAATTAATCAGTTGCATTCACTTTATTTTCCCCCACACACAACCAAATCACTTAAAACATCAAAAAATCATTTAAAAAATTCCCACCCAGGTGATAACTATTGGGATTTCATCACCCAATAGGGAAACCAACTTGGTGTTCTAGCCGAGTATAAACACTTGTATTATTTGTATATTGGAAAAGCACCCGACTCCCTTATCATTGCGAAACTGTGAAGTGAGGGGGTAGGCCTCAATACCAAGCATGTATTGACAACAATACAAAGTTGAGCCTCACGTATCTTTGGGTATATCAAGACACCACCCATAAACATACTTGAAACCAGCCATAGCTTGCCATTTCATAGAAACCATCAACCATTTTTCACATTTCACCTTTCTTAGTTAAATCAAAATAATTTAAATTTTTGATTTTCTTTCTTTTCCTATTGTTTGTAATCAACCCACTTAGTTATTATCTAGTTGTAGGTAATTGTGTGTTTGTTTACTATGGTACTTACTAGACAAAAATCCTTGTAATCAAACTTCAGAAAACATGTCAACATCATTACCTACACCTTTATCTACACCATTACAAGAACATATCCCTCTGTCTACACCATTTCCTACACCATTATCCACTTCATCTATTACCTACAACATTATCTACACCATTACAACAACAAAACCTATTTCATCAACCAATCGCATCCACTCTTTTTACTGGACATCAATGAGCCTGGAATGAAATAGTGGAGAAATATAATGAAGAAATGTGACCAACATATCTTACATTCTTCATGTCAATTTTGTAGTCAAATCTTCCATGGATCTGAGTAAGAAGAAACCAAACAACCATATTCTCCTAGCTCTCAATCTGAATCATCTGAACCTCCTCTCTTTGATAGAGGAGACCCTATTTTTGAAGAGATGTTAGATTCAAATCATGTTTCCCTTAACACTTATCTTGTAGCTAGGGGTTTCCAACTCCAACCATTTGCATCTGAACCACACATTCCTGATCCTTCATCTAGTATTTCACATCTTATTGATTCAAACCAACAACTTATTGTCCAACAAATATATTCATATTAACCCATAAGTCAATCTGAAACATCAAATTTCGCATCTTCCATTTCCATAATTCAATCTGAAACATCAAATGTTGAGTATTCCATTCCTATTAGTCAACCTAAAACATCCAGTGTTGTGTCTTTTGTTCCTATTTTTAGTCTTCATATGATTTCTTCTCAAGACACAACTACCCAACAACCCACATCTTCACTTGAGCCTTCTATTGGTTCCACACCTCCCCTAAGTAATAACAGTATTTCCTCATCTACCCCTCCAACATCTTCAACCATCCAAACACCACCAAAAAGTTCTATTGCCACTTCTATCATTGTATCTCAGCCACCATACTCTCAACTGGTCAGTAATCCCGTCCAGAACATCACAATGTACATTCCTACATGCATTCCTTTAATCAATACTAGCGCAATCACCACCACTCATCCTGTTTTAGTCTACTATTCTATACCCCTTATTTCACAACATATTCCACAACCATCGTAACCATTAATTTCCATACCAAAATCTATTCCTATTCAAAATATACCCCAACAAGCAACATCTTCCACTGCCTCTGAAATATATTTTCAATAACCACCTCCTTATTCACAACCTTTTACCACCACATCTATCCCACATCCTTATCAGTATATTCAACCATCACAACCGTTAGTGTCCTAACCTGCCTATAACATTCCACAAAAAACATCCCATAGAAAAATATTCCTCAACAAAATATTCTACAACAAAACATCCCACAACAAAATGTTCCACTTAATTATAACATTCAACCAAAAATCATTCCCTCTCAACACTACATCCCTCAACAAAATATCCCTCAACGATGCATTCCTCAACAAAACATCCCTCAACAAAATATTCCACATAAAAACATCCCTCAACAAAATATTCCTCAGCAGATCATTCCTTATCAACAAAATATTCCCTACCAGAAAAACATTCCTCAACAGTATCAAACTTATCCATAACCTAGCCAGTTCTCATTTCAACCTGGCACATCCTTTTAGAAACCAACACAACCTGATCCTCTTCAGTAATGAACCATATATCCAATCTTGAAGCTGCCTCATCAAGACCCAAAAATGTCCTCTCTTATGATCAAATTTGCAATGGGCCCATTCACCCCTCAGTGTCATATAAAGCATATCCACCCCATTGGTAACTTCCAAAGTTTCTCACATTTTATAGCAATGAATATCCCCAACAACACATTCGTGCTTTCCAACATGCCTACTATCTAATATCCCATGACCAAGATCTCATGCTGAGGACTTTCCCCATGTCCCTTACCAGTCCTGCCTTGGATTGGTATAATAGTATCCCTCAGTATTCCCTTTTCTCATTCTCACAAGTCACACAACTCTTTCTAGAAAACTTCTCCATAAACATATCCCCTAAAATCACTATCAATGATTTATATGCCATCAAAAAATTTGAGGACAAGTCCATTTCCTAATTTTTTACTCACTGGAGGGATATAATTAATTAGCTATCATTGCCATGACCAAAACTAAACTTATTGAATTGTTCTATCACTCATGTACTAAACACATTTCAACAACATTAAAAATCCAATATTTCCAGACATTTGTTGAAAATTTCACTATGGATCGTAAGTTAGAATTGTGAGCTCTAGAAAACAGGTGCATTAAAATTCATCATAAGAAACCTCAAACTGAATTCCCATCTAAGTCATCTTCTAATCTCAAAAAATCCAAATCATCCACTAACACCATAGTAGTCAAATCCACTCCTAAGGAAAAACCCACTACCGAGCATTCTCATTAAAAACATAGTTACACACCCATATGAGAGACTTATAGTGTATTTTTTGACAAGTTTCTCGCTACAAACATGATATCTCTCCCACCCATTTGACCTATCGATACATCTGTATCCAAACCCTCTTGGTATCGAGATAATGATTATTGTAAATACCATAGGGTTAAGGTACATGACATTGAAAGGTGTCACACATTCCATAATGTCCTTCAAGATATAATTGAAAGAGGTAAGCTTCACTTAGATAATCTAAATGCACCCCTAAATAGAAATATTTACATATTCAAACAACCCTTTCCAAATCACGCCCCATCCACTGGTCAACCACAAAAAAATTTCATCCATGCTCGTCATCTATCAACACCACAAAAAAAACATTACCCATTCTTGAGTCCACATTAAAACCTATAGAACCACCGTCAACATCAACATCCATTAAACCTAAATTTACATCTACCAAGTCTTCGTGTACTAGAAACGTTATTGAAACCATTCTCTCATACTTGATGCATGTTATTACTGAATCCATTTCCTCACCAATTGCATCTTCTAGTATAACCACACCTACATCTATACCTCAATTTGCAAATATAACTATGACACCTCTTAAAAAATTTATGACACAAACACCTCCACCCAAGGAAATTATAAACCGTATTTATTCCTCATCTACAAAACTAATTATCTCTACATCAACCAATCCGAAACCTACAAAATCCACAAATCATTTAGATATCATCAATCACATCATCAAAAATCCTATTCCTTCATCAACACATACCTCTACATCCACACCCAACTCATAAAAAACCAAAAAAGGACCTCACAAACAAGGTGTTGTTCAAGTTTTAAAAATTCCTTGTTATACCTTCCCTGAGAAATACTATTTTTGTTGTCCTCAACAATTTATTCAACCTCCTCCTAGAAAGGTTATTTCCACCCCTAATAATCACCCTATCATGTCAATACTAAGGCCTACCTACCAAACCTCCCCATTAGGCCCTCATCCTTCATCTGTCACACCATATAAGGCTCCTCAGTGAAATAAAACCCAAAAAACCATAATCAAAATCTTACTTCCTCTATAGGATAAGATACCCAAAACTTCACTACCATCCGTATCCTCACCTATGGGGTGTTATGAAACTATTTTAGATGAACTCCTTCAAAAATCGATTATAACTTTACCACCTCTCAAACCATCAGACCCACTAGGATGGAAACCCTCTTGGTATGACTTTGACATCTCTTGTGATTATCATAGGACACGAGGTCATTCTATAGAGGATTGTAAGGCCTTTCACCTAATTTCTCAAAAACTTGGTAATCTAGATTTCCTTCCTTCTGAACCACACACAACATCATCATCTTCATCTAAATCTAAAGATCCCATGTCTGAAATATCTTCCCATCAGGTTGATGTTGTACACATAACCACTCACTCACATAATTATGACACAAATCCATCCGAGCCTAAGAAAGAAAAAAAAAATTTTGTAGCCATACCTCCACCTCTAAAGTTACCCACTTCTTCTGATAAGCCTAAAGTATTTATTTCCATATCTCTCAAAACATCTAATCAAACAACGTCACCCAAATCCAAGGTTTCAATACTCACCGCACCACCCTCATCATCCAATTCAATAAAAAAGATCGTCATTAAACAGTTACACTAGGATCCTGTCAAAATTTCATTTTATGAGATGGTGTAAACATCACCTTCTCATAAGCAAGCCATGATCAAAGCCCTCCAATAAATAACAGTACTAGAAGATGAATCTTCATATTTTAATAAAAATTTTGGGGCCCTTAAAGCATCCACATCCATATCATTTGAGCCATCTAACATTCCCTCACTTAGGCTAGAATAGCATGATTTACCACTCTTTATCACCACTCAAATCAATGATGCCCTCATCAGAAGGGTCATGATTGATGGGAAATATACCATCAACATTATATAATCCATTACTTTAAATCAAATTAAATTATCCCCTTCCATAATTGGTAAAACTCTAGTTTTACCACGGTCCTTCAATGACACTATTGTACCTAGATTAAGCACCATTATCCTACCACTTAAAGTTGACACTAAGACCTTACATGAACTCTTCTACATTATACAAGGAGAGTTCCAATATAATATGTTGTTAGGATGCCCCTAGATACACACTATGTATTGTGTTCCTTCTACACTCCATCATTTTCTTAAATACGAACATGAAGGTCAAAAATTTATAGTCCCCGCAGATCTAAATCTCTTTGTTGACTGTTATATGAAATATCACCCAAATGATGCCCTTGTACCTAAATCCACATCAAAATCATCTAGAAGAACATCCATTCCTTCCTCCAAACTACCAAATGATTCCTCCCTTAGTGATGTTATACAACGCCTTACTCTGGGGGAGTTCCACCTTCTCATACTCAATTCCATCCCTTCACCTAAGACTTATGGTCATCATGATAAGAAACCCATGTATGAGCCTAATGTATGAGATGTTATCCCTTATGGTCCCACTTATCTTAAAAAAACCTTATTTATGGGGGACGTGATCATCCTTCATCTCATTCTATTAATCCACACCATGCCATGCCTTTCACATTAGACTTCAAATCCCTAGATAATCCATATTTTTCTTATATGTACCTTCACCACTGTGGGTGGAAAGGTTTTTTCATTGGCCATTACAAATAGGGAACATAAGACTTTATTGTCCAATGATCCCTTAAAAATTATGATAAATATGGCTTATATTATGAAAAAACCATCTCTAACCCTTCCAAACCACTACATCCGTACATATCACCAAACTAGAACCATCGTCACTTACAACCCTTGGAGCTCCTATAGACATAAAAGTATTCCCTGGAGATCCTCTGCACATAGATGTAACTCCTTAAGATCCTATGGACATAGATGATGTTGTGTCCATCATGTGCAACTTTTTTTTAGTCAATACTATATCTTTAAGACCTCTTACTTGTCAATCCAATCACTCCATCAAAACATTGCCTCTTATTTGGCCAAAAATGGTTGAATAAGATTTATCCACTATATATATCCTTCAATGTCATGATGACCAAGACATACTTTCCCATATGGGAGCTGAGGATCACTTCCTTCAAAAATCCCTACCGTCTGATACACCAACTCTCCTTAACAAATCCACCATCGATGTAAACTTAGGAACCCCTTAGGATCCTTGTATAGTTAAGGTCAGTTAATCACTTAATTCACAAGAACTGGATGACTTCACCTCATTTTTAGCAAAATATTATCAAGCCTTTGCCTAGCCATATAGTGATATGACCGGAATTGATCCTAACATTTTTGTACACAACATTGTCACATATCCTCGATGCTAATCTTGTTAAACAAAAACTTCATAAGATGCATCCTCACATAGCTCTCCTAGTTAAAGAAGAGTTACAATGCCTTTTATCCACTAATTTCATCATACCCATTGATTATCCACAATGGGTCTCTAACATCGTTCCTGTAACTAAAGCCTCGGGTAAAGTATGCATCTACACAGAATTCAGGGATCTTAATCTCGCTTGTTCTAAAGATGACTTACCTCTTCCAAATATAGATCATCTCATTGACCTAACAACCAACAAAAAAATTCTCTCCCTTATGAATGGTTTTTCTGGTTATAATTAAATTCTTATCACCATCGACAATCAACATAAAACATATTTCATCACTCCTTGGGGAATCTTCTACTACCATGTCATGCCATTTGGTCTTAAAAATGCAGGAGCTACTTATCAACACACCATGACCTCATCCAAAAAATAGTCAAATATTACGTCGATGACCTTTTAGGATAATCTAAACAACGCAAATATCATCTTACCATCCTCAAATCAATTTTTACTCGTCTCATTCAATATTTCCTTTGTCTCAATCCTGCAAAGTGTGTTTTTGGTGTTCTCACTGGAAATTTTTAGGATTCATCATATCTATTAGAGGTATTGAAGTTGACCCAAAAAAGGTTAAAGCCATCATTGAAATGCCTCTGCCATCCAATCTTACACAACTACGTAGCCTTCAAGGTAAACTGCAGTCCATCTGACATTTATATCATAAATTTCTGATCGTTGTTAGCCATTTCATCATCTTCTTCGTAAGGACATAGGATTTCACTAGTATTATAATTGTTAGAAATTCCTCAATGAAATTAAAAAATATATTCTATCACCACCTGTTCTTACTCCACCTCATGAAGGAGAGATATTTTATATATACATATCTTCTTCAGAACATGTTCTAGGAGCCATGCTCACTCACTATGATAGTCAGGGTCATGAACATGTTGTATATTATATAAGCCACACACTCCATGAATATGAAACTCATTACACCAAATTTGAAAATATATGTTGTGTTTTATACTTCACCACTTCTAAATTACGTCATTATCTTCTTAATCACAAAACTTATGTTATCACTAGATTTAATTCACTCAAAACCATGCACTCTAAACCATATCATAGTGACCATATCACTTGATGGATTATTTTTATGACTGAATTTGACCTTGAGTTCATATCACAAAAATCTGTTAAGGGCCAGGATATTATAGACCAACTCGTTGACACTCCCCTTCCCGAAAATCAACTTCCTCATGAATACTTTCCAGAAAAATCCATCAACAATGTCGACGAATATGAATTTATCCCTGTCAAAATGAATCTCTTCTTTGATGGTTCTAAATGCCAGAAAGGGGGAGGGGCCAGTGTCATTATTATAGCTTATTGAGGCATTCCCATTTCGTTATCATTCAAACTCAACTTCAAATTTACCAATAACATGGAAGAATACGAAGCTTTAATCATGGGACTCATGACCGCTATTCTTCTAGGTGCTCACATTTTAGAAATCTATGAAGAATCACAACTTTTCATTAGTCAATTCAAAGGAGAATATCAATGTAAAAAATGAAATCTAACAATAATACAAAGCTAACATTGAATTTCTCCTCGACACTTTTGATCATTACACCATGCAAACCATCCCACGATCCTCTAACAAATTTATAGATACAATGGGCTCTTTAGGAGCACTCATCCCATTAGAAACTGAAGAGTCAAAAGATAACACTAAAGTATCCATGGTTTTTTAACAATTACATTACCCTTCACATCAAAATGAATTACCTCCTATCAATGTCATTAAATATAATCCAATTGATTTGGGGTATACTCAAATCTACGACTACCTTGCCGAATCTAAAATCCCATCTGACTTATCACGTAGCACTAAAAGATTGTTTCTTTAATGCGCTACTCACTTTGTTATCATAAGTGGCATCCTTTATAAATGTAGTTTTGATGGTATCTTATTAAGGTTCCTTAAATCACATGAATCAATCAAAGCAATCGAAGAAGTCCATGATGGTATTTGTGGAGGACATTCCAGTGGAAATTCCATCACTAAATGTGTCATACGGCTAGGGTACTACTGGCATACTATCACTAAATACTATTTTTCATATGTTAAGAAATGTGTCAAATTCCAACTCCATTCACACCTCATCCATGTCCCTAGTCAAGCGTTACAACCTGCTCAGGACCTATGACCTTTCTCTTAGTGGGGATTAGACCTCATTGGTGCTATCAATCCTAAATCATCTCAACAACATCACTCCATTATTATAGCTAATGAATAGTTCACTAAATGGGTTGAAGCTATCCCTTTTATGTTGACTAAATTAGGACCTATCACCAATTTCATATATCAATACATTATATGTCGTTTTGGTGTTCCACAAAAAAATGTTACAGACAATGGAAAATATTTTAAAAATAAAGAAATTAAAAAGCTCTGTGATACCTTCAAACTTAAATTAAGCTTTTCATCACCATATTATCATGAAGAAAATGGAAAAACTTAAGCCTCTAATAAAACACTTAATAAAATCCTTGTGAAAATAGTAGACTATGCAGGTAGGAATTGGCATCTCCAAATCCCGTTTGCTCTCGGGGCCTATCGAACTAGCATCTATAATCCTACAAGAGCTACACCTTATTCACTTATCTAAGATTTCGAATCATTCCTACCTCTTGAAGTCTAAATTCCATTACTTCGTGTATCACTTAAAGACTTTATTCTAGATGAAGAATATCACCAAGACCGCTTAGTAAAACTTGAACAGTTAGATGAAAAACATCTAATGGCCCTCGAACATTATCAAGTCTATCAAGATTGTGTTAAACGAGCTTATAAAAAACATATAAAAGAACATAAATTTAAAATTGGTGATCATGTGCTTAAATAAAATCAAAATGTCACTCAACTAGAATAGAGTAAATGTTGAAAGTTTCCCCCTAATTGGATCTGACCATACATCATTACTCACAATTATGGGTCAGGAGTGTATCGTCTCACTTTCATTGATGATAAACATGAAAGGAACCTTTGAATGCCTTCCACTTGTGGCCTTCCTACTATTAAATGATTGATCACCATGAAAGTAGTTACATCTAAGATCTGGTCACTCCAAAACATCCATCTTATCATAGTAATGATTTAAAAGCATGTGGTCATCTGTCATTATCCTAAATAATACCTTAAATATCAAAACCATGACTTTATTCATCACATATTTCTCTATGGACAAGTTCCTCCTTTGTAGGATCCCTTTAATCATTACACTCACCTATCCTGTACCAACTGAAGACATGACATGGGGCACGTGTGTGTAGGTCATAAATGCATCGTTACCCCTCTTTGAAAAAGTCTATTAGGGTATTTCCCTCAGCTCAAAAATGTATGTAAATTCAATGGATGCTTCATATCAAAATAAAAAATACAATGGACTGATCCCTCGAAGGAAAACTATTCAAAAATATAAAATCATTATAAAACATGTAAAAAGCAGACTGATCCCCTAACAGACATCTACTATTCAAAATCATAGATCGATCCCTCGAAGGATGAATATCTTGTAAAAGTTAAAAATCAAAGATGTGGACCATACCATTGAAGGATGACTACCCATGTATAAGGCTTCCCACATTGACCAACCTTCAAAAATATCAATATCAAAAGAATCTAGGAAAGTTTCTCGCATCAACCAACTTTCCCATTATAGAAAACTTCCTGCATTGATCAGTTTGCTTCAAAATCAAATATGTAAAGTTGGGGAATTTACCTTTGAACTCATTGAAAAGGATGATCCCTTCCCCACATTAATTTACACATAAAAAACCCCTTTCATGTTCTAGGAAGGTACATCTTATCCCTCCATCCCTATGGCTAGGATTTTATATAACTACCCATAAATAATATCATTTAAAATTTATTACGAGTACAAGTGCAAGATATTTCAAAATTTTCAAAACCCATCACGTATGGGTCAAATTTATAATGCGGAAATCATTTCATTTTTACCCTAGTTTAATTAGTCACATATTGAGAACACATTTTAAATGATTTGATTAATTAAACATTTAACCACATTTTATCAAACATATTTACAAACCATATTTCTTGACATCACATCTAATATATCCATTCAAATCCATCTAACATTATCCCATTAAAATTAAAAACATACATCACCACATACATTAAAACCATCAACACATGTAAATCAAAATGAGACAGGCCATAAACCTCATCATCATCATCATATATAAATAATGATCAATACCAAAGTCATAACATGAATACATCATCATATTGATATCATACAAATATGGGATTCCATGAGCTTATATCAAAAATATCATCAATACATATCATGACTCAATAAAATAGAAATCTCCAAGGAACTCTCTAGAATGCACAATAATTCCCTCTCCTCCTTGAACACTAGTACCACCGACAACTCTAGCATCACCACCAGTGCCTCTCTCAGTGCCACCTCCTCTCTCTAACCTCCTTGGTGGGTGACCCACACTCCTTGTGCTTGCACTAGGGCCTTCCACCCTCATAGCCAAATGAACAACATATAAAACCACATCTAGATAATCCTAGATCACCATATCAATGTAATATTGTAGCTCTTCTCGTAATGTCTGATAATGAGCTATATAAATCATCCCAAAGGCTGTATATGTCATTCTTTTCCCACTATCATGCCTCCTCTTTCCACTAGTATAAGTCATTTCTGCTAGCTCTGCACCAAAAATAGAAGACCCTGCCATCCCCAAGATCTTCCTCATCTCATCTCTCTACTGCCGTTATCGGTTGTTATCTATAACCACCTGAGCCAACTGAATCCTGAGCCCATCTCACTCAGTCACTACACTTTCCTGCTCAATCACTATGCTCTCGGGCTCATCCACTACTTTATCTCACTCAACAATCAAATAATCTCTAACCCCCTGGAGGTCATATCACTCTCTCTAAGCTACATCCCTCTCTCCCTCAACCACGACCTTCTCAGTCGTCACCTTTGTAATAGATGCTAATAAATCAACATCACCCTCCTACTCATCTCTATCATCATCATCATCAGATATCTACACCACCTCCTATTCCTATGCTCCTCCCTCTACCTGAGTACGTACCCATCTCACTTGATGTACTACTCTCATCCTATCAAAATCCCTCAAAGTGTGATTCCACCATACTATATACTCAGGAGTGATTCCTACATCATCAATAGGTACAATATCACCATCATCAATAGGGACCATGGCCCCCTAATCATTAATAATAATCATGTGCCTAATCACCACTTCCGTCAGAGTCTTTTTATCTCCATCCTCCCATCAATACTGTACGGGATCCTCGGGTATACCCTAAATCAATCCAAACTGTCTCCTCACTAAATCAAAATGTATTGGCTCATCCTCCCCTACTTTATGGCCCTAAACTTAAATGTCCTTCTGTAAGCCAATCAGCTCATGAGAATATTCAGGCCAATCATGTAAATCTAAATACGACCTCCACACCACATCCCCCACCTGCAATCCTACTAAAAAATATCTATAAAAACCAACTCCCTTCTTCTTCTTCCTTCATCCCTTGTCCTACCGCCATCTCATAAAGCTGGCATGACTCTCATCAATACCCCATGGCAAGCCCAATAGACTAGCAATAGAAATATGCTCATATGCCCAACACTGTAATAGAAATCCAACTTCAATCCCATACTACTTATGGGCCTTCCAGGCCCACAAATATTTGAATGTCTATGCAAGTAACATGGGCCTCCACTTAAACAATGTGTAGTGCTCCATCATCTTAGCAACTACACATGCCACCCCCTGAATATGGAAAAGGGAAACATGAAATGACCATCATCATCAGGGTCATCTGCATACAACCCTCTCTCACAGGCTCATATAATGCTTGATACTCAGATGCCCCTGACACATATCTCACATGTTGTCCCTCATCACCATATAACCTCTGCATCATATTTTTCCTCTCCACCTCACTGATAATATAAGTACCCTCTCCATGGATAGGTAATCACATGATGTAATGAACATCCCCAAAAATAATAGTAATCTCCCATCGGGAGTACCTAGATGTTTATAAATAGTCCTACCTCTTCAACTTGAATTAACAAAACAAGAGAATAGGGGTAAACTAACCTCAAAATACATGAGGTTGAGTGATACATGTAGATTATGGATGATGATGTTCAATGTTATGCTCTGTGGAAGGTTGGTACAAGCTCCTCTCCACTAAGAAACCTGTAAATCACAGACACTAAAAAAAATATGATCAGTAAGATATATGGAGGAGTGCCTAGAAAATGACAGTCCTCGGAATTCAATGGGATTCCTTACAAGGATGTCAATCTACTTTTAAAAAATCAAGTGGATTTGAAAGATAAACGATATATGATAAATGATAAGTTTATTACAAATCAAATTTGAAATATATGAGAGAGGGAAGATGAAGAATGTGGCTTGAATTTGATCTCAAAATGTGGATCCTATTGTCAAACCTCATACTCAAGGCAATAAAGTTCATTTTAGATGCATTGATACTCAAAATATCATCACAGATTTGATGAGTGAACTCAAAAATATTCTCTAACTCATCTAATGGGGTACAATGGATAGCACACAGAGTTAGACCATGCAACAAGTCATACTACTCCTAATAAAAAGGGTGATGAATTATTGGTAAAGAGTGAATGCTGGTAATCTCATGGTCCAGGCCACCAATTTCCATCTAAAATAATCCATGCTAGCCAAAATGTTAGAAGAAAACAAACTTGAAATGACTGATAAAGCAGATTAAATGAATGTTGATAGAAATACAGAAATAACAAGAATCACAAACGATTGTAGGAATCATTGGCGATTATGGTAAATAGTAACTGTACACACCTAAAATCCTCTTACTCAGGATTTAATGCTAAGATTGCAAATTATCCTCTTTCTCGTCATTTCCGTAATAATTAGTGTTTTTCCGATAATTAGCTAACATTCCTCTTCATATTTGTTAATTAACGACATTTCATTAATTAATTATCCTTCCTATCATTAAGGATACCAATTAACGACCTTTCGTTAATTAATATTGGCTTCCACTTGGGTTAATTAATTATTATTAATTAATTACACTCGCAACTCTAAATCAATAAATTGTCGTTTATTGGATCAAATTCCTCTCTTACATCCCACAAATCATACTTATTTTCCTCTAATTAGATTCTATAAGCCTACCTCTACCTTTTTATTAATCACCTTTGATTAATTAAAACATCCTCCAACTCCCATGACTTACTAATGGAAAATTAAACTCTTCTAAAGGGTAAGTGCACCAAGTTGGGGGACAATTAATTGGACATCAAATCCTGAATTTTACATTAAAAACAACAAAACATCAAATTTAGTCTTCCGCAGACTTGAACCATGCCGAAAAGTAAAAAATATATCATAAAAATGGTACCATTGCATAGGGGAGACTATTAGCTTTGTAGAAATACTAATTTTAAAGTGAATAGAATAGGATAAATATCATTTTATAATTTTTTACTAATAGTAGGTCTTTAAGACACTTTTTCCCGTGAATTTTTGTGTCTATGTTTAAGACTGCAAATTTTGATTCACTTATAAGAATGTGATAAAACTTATACCATCCCAACCGTGGTGAAATTATATACATGTTCAAAAAATTTTTTATTTGATTTCAATATTTTTTGATGAAGTTATGGCGGGAAAATGGAAAGTGCTCTATTTTATTTATGTTGTCGTACCACTTTCACGGAAAAAATTATAAAAAATAAAATATTGCTCAAAAAAATACAAAATAAAATTCATCCCAAGATAGATAGTGGCATCTAACTTCTCACCAAAGGATAAAAATATATATCAATTTTTGGTCATCCAAATCATGGGCAAACAGACTATAATATTATAGGCATTTTTAAAAAAAATACCAAGTCATTGAATTTTGAGTGTTTAATATAGCTAATCTTGTCCTTTTTTAAAAAAAAATTAGTATTTTAGAAACTAGATTTTGGATGCTACAATTCATATTAATACATTTTTTTCTAATTTTGAGTTTATGTATTGCTAATAATCTCTACAAGTTGATATTTTGTTGTTATTTGCAATATAACGTCCACTTATGACCCCTTTTTTGTCCCCCAACTTGCTGCACTTACCCTAAATCAATACTACTTTTTATAAATCAACCTTATCCATTCCTAATCTTGTTTTACCTTTATCTACATTCATCAATTTACTATCATTGCCTCTTCAGGCAAGCTATATAAGGAACCCTCCTTCTTACCTTTATTCTTACACAATGCTTTGAATAATGAAAACTATAAGCATTTTGATCTTGAGCCATTCTCCATTGTTGGAAATAACTTCTCCATCTTGCATCCTTTCACTCAAAATTGAGTAATATGGGAAGATCCAAAATGGCCTTGTAGCCATTCTTGGCAAGATTCCATTCTCAATCCTTGAGATCAAGTAACAATCCACTTTGATTTCTTATATTATTCATAGGTTCATAGTTTAAGTTAGAAATTATATCATGTAGTTTCATTTATGCATTGAAGAAGCATTTCCCTTAAGCTCTTATCTTGATGGTTCATTGTTTAATTAACATTTGATTTTGAAGCTATATATATATTAGTTTCAATTTATAGCTTAGTTAATTATAATATGAGCACATATGGCACGCCCAGTGGGAGCTTACTCCATTTTCCTTTGCACTTAATTTCATGTTTTTTTAGTTAAGTTTCAATTTTGGTTATTAACCCTCTTTTGCACATGTTGATCTAACTTGTTTTTCTTAACTTTCTTTGTTGATTTTGCATGTGTTGAGTATTAATTTTAGGTATAAATGATGTGAATTGATGTCAAAATTGGATCTTGATAGAAAAATTTTAATATTTCTCCATGTTTTCATGTTTAGAGCTTCATTTTTCAAGATTCTACATGCTAGTTTTGTCAATTTGTTGAAAATATTAAATTATTGAGCATGTAGGTTAGTGTTTGATAGTCCTGAGTCTTCTCTTTACATATTAATGTGGTGAGTTTGCTATCAAAATTGAATCTTGGTGAGAAAAATTCAATGATTTCTCCATGTTTTCATTTTTAGAGCTTACTTTTTCATCATTCTACATGTTACTTTTGTCAATTTCTTGAAAATGTTAATTTTTTGATTGTGAATGTTAATGTTTAATAGTGTTGAGTCTTCTACTCATATACTAATATGATGATGAGTTGTTTTCAAAATTGAATGTTGGTTGGAAGAGTTTGACCTTTTTACAGATTAAGGGAGGTTTTTTTTCACATTTTTTGAGTACATGTTAAGTGCATACCCATGAGCATAAGAGCATATGCGTAACCCATCTTCCGCAGGCCAAAACATTTTCTCCTGAACTCAAAACGAATCCATATTTTTTGTGATGGAAAGGTATTTAAGTGAACTATGTAATGAAAACATAAATTTGATATTTACACTTATAAAAATTATAGTTTTTTTCTTTATTATAAAGCTGGCCATTTTCTAACATGTCTAATGTTTTGATGAATGTTATATGTCCATGGTTTACTTGATTTAGACCAAATATTGTGTATGATCTATTCTCTTGCACCTTTTTGTGATCTTGATAATCAAAAATAACTTTGATCTCTATATTTTTAACAATTGGATTAACTTGGAAATTTTGATTATTCATTTTATTTAAGGGAATGAACCATTTACAAAGCATTTTTTTATAGTACTTTGATTAGAAAGTTTTCCATTTCTATATAGTTGGGATAAATTTTGTGTATGCTCTTATCTTGCACCTTAGGGTGATCTTGAGAATCAAAAGAACAACCTTAGTTTTCATTTTCTAACATTTGGTTAGTTGGAAACTTCATCTTTCATTTTTGGTTTAAGGGAATGAACATTTATTAAGATTTTTATATGGTTCATTAATTGCAAAGCTTGCTTTTACTTTTTAGTTGGATTATTTGTTGTGTATGATCTTCTCTTGCATCCTTGGATTATATTTAGAATCAAAATAAACTCTTAATCCTCTTTTAAATAATGTGATTTTCTTGGAGAACTGTTAACGCTTGAGTGCAGGACCTTATAAACGTTTTTCAAATAAAGGATTTTGAAACAAAATTTTATAAATAAATGTGTGTTACAGGTTTCCAAATGGAAAATGAATAAACTACATTAATTCTAAAAGATTAAAAAAAACACACCACATTCAAAACACTTGATTTGCAGGTTCGGATAAGGGTACGCCCCATCCGCCTAAAACTAGGACATAACCCCTTTGACATAAGCCTTAACCTACAACAATGGGGGTGGTCCTAGGAACCCCTAAATTAGTCCATGCAAGAGAGAACCTTGTGGATAGAAATGGAAAGTGCTCTACACACACCTACTTGACTAGTATACACATGAGATTTAGCATCAAAGTTATCTGTATTGTGACCCCAGTGAGACTATATGATGGACGCATTTATTTCCCACTGTTCTTGAAGGGGGTAAAGTAAAGTCAGGATAATCCTTGGAAAACCATGGAAACCCGAGTTTTGCTCTTAGATAATTTTTGACACCTAGTTGAGTGAACCACCTAGGAATCTATATTTGACCAAGAGCCAACTTTGACCATTTCAAAATCTAATTTGAGTTGAGAGCCATTATTCATCACTAAATGTGTGAAGCATTACTTTTTCTTATTTTTTCACTTTCCCTGAGGTGATGTGCAAAACTTTGTCGAAGTGAGGCTAATATTGTTCACACCTCACTTGATACTACGTCATTCGCTTTCTTTTGGCACTTTGTTGATCAAAATAAGAGTGACCACATGTGTATGTTTCCAATTGATTGTATTTGCCACTTTTATGTACGTTTACACGCATCCATGTTTACGGCTGGGTTTTTAAATGTCTAAAGTGTTTGGAGAACATTCTCATATCACTGGAAGTCTATTTTGATCTTGATACCCAAGTAAAGATCATCATCATAGTTAGGATTGTTTCTTCACCTAGAATCTCCTTTGAACTGTTAGTTTTGTTTATATCATATCGCTCACAATTTTAGATACTTACTTCTTGTTTCTTGCAAACTTGGCCTAAGTGTCTAGATTGTAACATGTTACACTACACACACTCTTTACAATTCCTTGGTATACTCTAGCACTATGTGTGTTTTCAATTACATTACCTTGATTTCGAAATGTGTTGATGTTACCTTTGTGAACATCATATCAATATTATTTCGATATTAATACCTTACTTTTGCATAAATTTTTGGTTAACATATCTTAGCGGTATTGTTGCATTTTGTTCATACTCGTAACTTTTAGTTTTTGAGATATATGTCTTGATTGGATTCAAGCTCGCTTTTAGTATAATTTGTTTGCAGATCATATTAAATTTTTGTTAGTATTTACATCTTTTTCATTTCTTTGAGCTTGACATAAGTGGTGAAATTCTATTGATCACCTTAAATGTCAAACTACCATTTGGAAACAACTTAGGTAAGTAAGTTCATTGATTGATTGGTTCAAAACAAACCTTGTGTGATTGTTTTTTATAATTATTTTTCATTTTTACTTATCCATTTAGGACAATCACTTTGATCCATTAAATTCTTCATTATTCTTTGGTCATTAATTTGGACTTGTGTTTTGAACTTGCGTTGATTGTTCCTTTTGTTTATCCACCTTATAAACTCATTTCTAGGAAAATCCTTTGGGTCTTTGATACTCTTGATATTCTTGTTATTATCCTAAGTTCATGGTCATTTTTTAACATATCTTTAAAACCTTAGAAAAAAACATTTCCTATCAAGCAAATTTTTTCATCAATTGAACATTGGGAATATTTCATTTGTATCCTTTATGTTTCTAAAATTTTGATCAATTCCTTGAAATTTATGCCTCCAATACTTGTTATCCAAACCTTGTGGGATTATCAATCTTATGTCAACATGATGTATGTTTTCCTTAGCTTCCCTTTGGAAAATCACATAAGCATCACCTTATCTGTTTGCAAAATTTCCAATTGGTTATCGTCATGCTACCTAAAGTGATATGGAATTTCCTTCTATTTGAAGGAGTTCAATCACACTATCTAGGTCTAGGAATTTGGACTAAATGAATGCTACACACTGTGACTGATTATTACAGGGTTCCTTATACATATGACGATCAAGAATCAAAATTTAGGCGTTCACATCAAAAGACGCCCATCGTGACTAAACCATGTTTGGTTCTTCGTCGCTAGAGAACCCATACAGGTAACCCGTTCCCCACCTTTATCTCATAGTTCGGTGGTATGGTTTGGATACTTCTAATCCAAATTATTATTTGGGTTCCCCTCACTCTTCTTCTAATTCTAATCCAAACATTTCATCTTATTTTGAGGATTATAATCCAAATATTTCCCCCGATTCTTCTGATGATTCGGATCCAAACTACTATTCAGATTCATCTAATTCAACTCCTAAGTCATAGTCATCCCCTTCTTCACAGGACCTCCTTCATCATACCTCTACTATGATTCTTGAGTCCCCCATTTCTTTACGGAACCTCCTTTATCATTGATCCAATTTGAATCCTAATTCATGGTCCTCCCCTTCTTTGTAGGACCTCTTTTAGCAGTCACCTCAATGAACTCTTCCTCCTTTGAAGATTCGCGCGACTCAAAGTCCTTCTAGTCAATCATCTAAGTCAACTCCAATGTCACAATATATGAAATTTTGTATATGAAATCCTCATATTTTTCATCCATGACGTCATCTTAGAGGGAAACCTATACCAACCAATTCTAAATCCACATCTTCTTCTACTCACGAGACATATAGCCTTAATTCTACTTCGTCTCTTTAGTCATCTTCTTCTATCAATCATCATCAAACATCTTCTAAGTATTCCATACCAGTTGGACCTTCTTCTTCCAATCAAACTCATATGGCCAATCAAAATCCCATAGCGATTGATTTCTTTTAGAATGAATGATTGATCATGGCCTTTAGAGGAACACATGAAGATATCCCTCTAACAAATTATGAGAAAGGATTCTCTTCAGACTTTGATGCATCCGCGTATTGTGAGAAAAAAGTTGATTCCTTTTATCAAGAAACTAAGGAAGATCCTCAGATCATGCAACTTGATCCTCCTCTTATTCTTCCATCTTCACGTTCTTCATTACATGATGAAACTCATAGGTCTTGCATTGATCCATGGCCTATCTTCTCATTACCCAATCACTCTTTATCTATCACAATTCCTTAATCATAATCTCTTATGGGGTCAATGCCAAATAGCCCTTCATCTTCATTTAGGTGTGGGTCACCTTCTAGTAGCCCTCCCTCTACTAATTGTTGGAAATTTTCAAGTAGTCCAATATCTTTTATTCTTGGGGAATGCCCAACTAGCCCCTTGTGTTTTATTTATGGGTCACTCCTGGGTATTCCATCATATTCTATTCTTGGGCCACATCCTCGTAGCCCATCATCTCTAGCTATGGGTCATGCCCTAACAACCCATCTCCTTCTATTTTGGGGCCACATCCTAGTAGCCATTCATCTTCTGTTTGTGGCTCACCTCCTGGTAGCCCATCTTTTTCAATTCTTAGGCCATATCCTTTTCATCCATCACATTATTCTTCTACCAAATATTTTGGAAATCTTGTTGTTATTTCTCACATCAATTCTAAACTTCCATATTCTTCTCCCACTTCTCAGGATTAGACAAGTCACACATTACCTTATAATAAAACTAGAAAATATATTTATTAAGATAAAATCAAAACTCCAAAGAGATCCAAAGCTCCCAACAACTCAAACAATTATAAAATTCAGAGAACAAATGCTATTCTAGAATGCACACCAATGTACCCATCAAGTATGGCGTAAAGTGAAAAAACCTATAGATAGGGAACTCTAGATCCCACATACGAAACCCATGTTTCAAAACAAATCACAATAATTTATTGAGTGTGAGCTCACCATGATCATCGAGATAGGGATAATATTACACTTGATAAGAAAACACACTTAGTATGTCTTATCAAAGAAATCACAAAAATAATTGTTGGATCCTATCATGTAGAGTGACATGGTTGGTCCCAATCTCCAAAAACACTAACAAATTCTAAAAAAAATCAAAAAAATACAAAAATACAAAAATGAGAAAAGCATTAAAAATCAATCGTACATAGATCAAACATTGTAATTAGGTATTACATATGCACGGATGTTCTTTCTTCCATTTATTTCATATTCCTCTGCAATTCATCTGCCATTTTCATCCCTTCTATGATATTTTAGTTAGCTTATTTTGTACACATTTTGTGACATTTATCTCTATGATATCTATTTGACTCTAGTCTTTTATCACCTTGGTAAATTAAAGAATGACTGACCTCTTAGATATCCTATAACAATTCACACTTAATAAACTTATTGAGAAGAAATTTTGGATATATTTGTTAACACTAGTCAATGTCGTCACCGCAATCACTTTCATATCCTTCCATCAAGCCATCAGTGATTCTTAACACCTTGTCAAACAAGAGAGATGAAATATTTTTTAGAAATAAAAAGAATCAAAATAAATCAATCATAAAGAAAAATAAAATTGATATATAATTCTATCTTAGGGTATTTTCAATAATCTCTACCAGGGCTATGGACGCCTGAATGAAAGTAGAGAAATGTTGCGATTAGGGTAAGTGCATGAAGTTGGGGGGCCAAAAAGTAGACCAAAACCTGAAAATGAAAGAAACACAATCACGTTATGTTTTCCTAGGCTCATAAATTCACAAACCTAAAATGTATACGCGTTATAAAACACTCACGTTATAACGTGTACACATTTTGTTCTATATGAATTTTGTAGGGGTTGTAAGGAGCTATATTTAGTAAAATAAATTTTAAGTATAACAAATAATAAAAGTATAAAGAAATAATAAAAGAAATGTTAAGTATAAGAAATAATAAAATTAGTTTTGACAGTGATAATCCAGAAGATAGATTTTCAAAATCTAATCCGGTTAGTACTTACTCATTTTTAGAATTTCAACAATGACCTACAACTTTCAAGCCATATATATTGTAGTCGGTCTTTTCTTTGTGAAAACATATAGTTGTTTTGTAGGTTTCTTGGCCTTGTAGATTGGATTTTGGCCCTACCACTGCTTGAATTGGTACTAATTTTGAAATTTGGTCCATAATTCACTTTAGTGACCACGAATCAACTCTATGACACTTGTCTACTTCTTACTAAAATTATATCCTTACTAAAATGATGTTTAGGGTTTAGGGTTTAGTGTTAAGAATTCAAGGTTTAGGGTTTAGTATTAAGAATTTAAGGTTTAGGGTTTAAGGTTTAGGTTTTATGGATTAATATTTAGGGTTTGGGTTTTAGGGTTTAGGGAATATGGTTTAGGGAACAGGGTTTAGGGCTCAAGGTTAATTGTTTAGCGTTTAGGGTTTAGGGTTTAGGGTTTAATGCTAAGGGTTTAGGGTTTAGGATTTAGTGTTTAGTGTTTAGGGTTTATGTTTTTTAGTTCATGGTTCAGGGTTTATGGTTTAGGGTTCAGAGCTCATGGTTCAGGGTTTAGGGTTTAGTGTTTTGGGTTTAGGGTTAAGGGTTGAGGGTTTATGGCTCAGGGTTTAGGGTTTAGGATTTAGGGTTTAAGGTTTCATGCTCAGGGTTTAGGTTTCATAGTTTAGGGTTTAGGTTTTAGTATTTAGAATATAAGGTTTAGGGTTTAGGTTTTAGGGCTCAGTATTTAGGGTTTATGGTTTAGGGCTCAAGGTTTCAAGTTTAGGGTTTAGGGTGTATGGTTTAAGGCTTAGGGATTAGGGTAAATAAATATCACCCAATACAGCTATCTTCATTTTTTCATCACATGGTAAATATTTCACTCATTGTAATGTTCTTTGTATTACCCATTATTTTTAGTAATTGACACATAGTATTCAACTAAAAAGGGTTCATTGAATTCATAGGTAGAACATTCAAAGAGAGTCATCACAATTTTATGTCTTTCATCTATTGATATTTTGAAGGAGGGAAACTGTACGATGGAAAAGTGACAAGTGAGCGTGGGAATCTACAAGCAACTCTTCCTCACACCCAACCTCCCGAGGTCGTGCTGAGACAATCGGTGGGGATGGAATATGTGTGGGATGTAGACAAGCTAATTGGGCAATCTGATATCTTCGACACACACTAGTGGAAATTGTGAATCTAAGGCAAAGAAGGCCCTTCTAACCTAAACTGGTGTGATAGATTGATCAGCAAGGATGACTGCTCGAAGGCTCCAATCAATATCGAGCTCTGGCGTGATTCGGTCTATAGGTTGTGGAATACGTGGAAAATGACCTGGGATAGTTTCGTGTATATTTCCAGATAAGGTCATAGGGTGGATTGGTAACTGTATCTGACTCTATGGGTGATTCTCTGGCCTAGTCCAGAATTCTTTAGCTTTTTTAGCTGTTATTTCTAGGAAGGATAACTGTTCGATGATGATAGGTGGAAGTGGAGTAGATCTGAATACTAGTACACATAGGCCAGCATCTATGTTTGATTCACCTATGGGCTCATTGGGCTGTGGGATTTGTGGGTCACAACCGTAGATTCGTATTTGTTGTGGTCCTGCTATGGTCATGTGTAGAATCAATCCCTAATCCCTAGTATCCAATATTCATATGCCTTTTCAGCTTCTATATTCAGAATTAATAATTGTGCGAGCTTCTCAGAATATCTTACAAGCGTTTGTGCAACCTGAATTCTCAAGCTAGTATCTATGTATGTGAGAGTATCCCCTGCTTCTGGCTGTGGGACCAAAGGATCACAACCAAAGGTCTACTCTTTTTCAAACCCTTCTACAGTCATGCAAATATGGGTGTAGGGTAATCTGTAGTTTGGTTGATTTGACCAAAATGTGTGTGCTTGGTCGTCTTCTATGTTTAACCCATGCAGTTGGAAACTGATTTGTTGTAAGTTTACCATTGTTTGGAAGACTTGGATCCTGAGATTTTGATCTATATCAGTTATTGCTATGATGAGATTGGGTTGGGGCACGATTGGCTCGAATACGTATTCTCTGGGCTCTCTAGGTCCCGTGATTGTCATACAAAAGAAATTTATATAAATCTAACTAATGACATAATAAACTAATTGTGAAAGATATGCCTATGTATATTCCTAAATATGATATATCTATCTACTAAATAGAATGTAAAGAACAACTATCTAATAAATCTAGAATTGATAGCTAAAATAACAAATTAAAACAAACAAGATAACCGAGTATAGCTATTTATTTGTGTAACTGTAAATCTATTCTAAATAATGAAATACTGATCTAGTCTATTTGCAAGACTCTCGATCCTACCTCAGAAGTGAGGAATGAATCATAGTTTCTTAGAAACTATCAATCCCCATAGCTTCCCTAGCAATATCGAAAGTAAAATTGACTGAAATAAAGTGATTGGCTACTCTATTTGATATGTTTCTAATTAGAACTTTGAAAGCTAGAACCTGGATTTTACAGAACAGTGGTGAATCCGATGGTGTGTGTGGCTATGTCCCCTCAGTGTGATCTCCTCGTTCCTTCGTGTTCACGTGGATCCAGAAAAGTGTGTAATGCTAGCATCAACAGAAGTAGATATTGGGACAAAGGCAGCTTAGGATACAGACTGAATACAATGCGAGTAGGAGAGGGATAGCACAAGAGTACAGAGCTTGGCTTATGCAATTCCTAGCGGGATTTATTGCGAGTCATGCAACATAAAACGTCCAGAACCTGAAACTATCCTATTTGAAGAACAAAACCTGCAACTTTAATGGCTTCCTATTGAAAACAAACTATTTTACTCTAATGGATTGGATAAAATATCAACAGCATTTGCACAAGATGGATATGTGGCTTCCTAACAGCAAAACAACACTAACTAAGCATGCAATGAAAGAAACTAAGAATTCTAAACAAAATGAAAGACTAATCTATTGCAATGAGAAATTCAAAGGCAAATTTGAGGGGCCATTTGCTTGAGCACAAGCCAACTATTTATAGCATTTGCATTTACCCAAGGTAAAAACCAAATAGAACTCTTAAACTATAAACAATGGCAAAACACTATTCTAGGGAACCAGAATCATTAATGCAAGCTTATGGTGGTGAAAAAAAGCTGGTGAATCATTGAAATTTACGTGACTCATGTTTAAAAGAGCATTCCTGGAAAACATCAGGGCGGCGATTAAAGGACCGCCGCCCTGATGCAGGACCGCCGCCCTGTTTTGGGCGGCGGTCATGAGACCGCTGCTGAGGTAAGGCAACGGTTTCGTAACTGAAGAGAAAAATGCCAAGAAAAGAGGGAAAAAGAGAAAACAAAAGCATGTGGGGGCTAAGCGGGGCATGTAGAATGTTAACACATACTTGGAGAGCTTTTCCGGAGAACACCTTAGGGCAGGGCGGGAAGTTAAGGACCACCGCCCTGCTTAGGAGACGGTGGGACTGTGCCCAGTTAGGGAGGTGGTTTCGTAACAAGAGTAAAAGGCCAAGAAAAGAGGGAAAAAGAGAAAATCAAAGCACGCGGGGGCTAAGAGGGGCATGCGGGATGTATCATCCCGAACACCTTGCGAGGAGACCTGTATCATCATTGGGGTACGTGTTACATTGTTCTGACAGTGCAATACCCTACAATTTTGGGTACGTACATATTGCCCCCTCGGAGAAGCGTTTTAGCCATGAAGAGGTGTAAAACGGTGGGTCTGAGTATGGCGGTCCCGAAATGGGAAGTTGAAAGTTATACCTGATACGTCCGTGTGTCGAAATGACGCCATCCAAAATTCCCGCTCCCTGCAAAATGAAAAGAGAACTCAAGTGCAGATAGACAAGATAGATCGGAAAATAAACGCTAAAATAATGGGAAATGAGGACGTACCATTTGTGTGGGGGTAAGAACTTACCTCCGTCGGTGCTCCAAACCTACGAAAAAAATATTTTTAAAACAAGTCAGGCTGCTATATATATGAAAGTGGGCCCATTTTCCTATTCATTTGCGCGAGTTGATTTGATTGATTCTGAGCTCTGGGACCCACGGTGATGGTTTCTTGCGTGAGTAGAGCCAAAACGTTCGTGACAGGATAGTGATCATGCCTCCGCGAGCAGAACATCGACCCGCGAGATCACAGGTTAGTTTTCTTCAATTTATCCTTTTCACCCCCTTAATTTTAAAATGCTAAAATCTTTGTCATGGGGGGGTAATTTTTGAAAATGTTAGGTTCAAAAGGTCCATCTAGGGGGGGCGCCTACTGGGTAGGCCTTGTTTTAGTAAAAATGGTCCTCTTTTGGTGTTTTTAGGCTTTTTTAGGTTTAAAAACCCACGTGGGTTTTCGGGCCACGACCGCCGCCCTGCCCAGGGTGGCGGTTACACGACGGCCACCCTTAAGCGGTTACAAAACTGCCTCCCTACTCAGGGCGGCGGTTTTGCACAGAATGCCAAAAGAACATCTGTTTGAGATTGTTTTTGCATTTTTAGCATTTCTATGTGTTTTCATGATTTTTCTAGTATTACTCGGATGCTAACTTGCTCTGTTTTGTGTGTTTTTGGGTGTATGCAGGTGAGAGAGGAGTATATTCAGTGGAGCGGAGAGAGAGAGTGTGACTGGCTCCCAGCTATACTAGATGCACTTTCACAGGATGAGGAGGACACTCTTCAGAGGGCCGGGATACTACGTATCTCACGTGTTCCACATGTTGCACCATCCAGTCACATTCTTTGTGACTTATTCTCCTATTGGGATGCTGATCGGAACACCTTCCGATTACCAGGGGTCCGCGGTGAGTGGACCATCACTTTGGAGGATGTTTATCATATTCTGGGGGTCCCGATCATTGGGAGACGTCTGACCCTTGAGACAACAGGTTCGCGGGCCCAGATAGCACAGTGGGCCACTTATATGGGAGATGCAGTTATCTCCACAGGTTCGAAGAAGGGGGTCAGAGTTTGATCCATTCCTAGTTTGCCCATCCCCTTGCTTCGTCAGGCTATTATGGGGATCCTTTCCTCGAGATTGATTGGGGACAAGGGAGGAGACACACTGCTATACTGCTGGTCCCCCATCATTGCACAGATAGAGGGACATGGCCGGATTTATGCCTGGGGAGCAGATATACTTGGGACTACCTACCATGACTTATACAGGGTAGTCCATTTACAGGGGCAGTCTTTGAGCCACCCGACCCTGGTCATGAGTTGGGTCTATGAGCACTTCATCCCCTATGGCAGAGGTGTAGAGGTGATAGATCCCAAAGCTGTGAGGGTAGCTAGATGGACAGATATGTCGGTGCTCAGAGCACCTCATCAGCCAGTTGCTTCCTTGACCACCGATGACATGGAGGCCACACCATATCAGACCATGGCAGGCATATGGGGTGAGGAGGCTCTTACTTTGATCTCCTACTCCACCACAGGGCAACTTATTGACAGAGTGGGGTGAGTGGAGATACACCCCTTTGGCCGAGTCCCTCAGCAGTTTGGCCTACCCTACATGGGCATGCTTCCCCCGGTAGCGCCAGTATACAGGTCAGTTCGAGAGGCCAGAGGGGGTCCTAGAGGCCGGGGTTGGACAGTTGTTACTCCTGGCGTCCCTATTGCGGCCAGGAGGGTAGTACGTGCTCGAGGGAGAGCCGGTGCACCTCAGGCACCTTTGCTTCGGATTGCCGCGGGTCCTGCCCATAGCAGCGATGACCCCATTGACATAGACTCCGAGTCTGAGGAGTTTACAGGGGGAGAGACAGAGGAGGAGACTGATCCTGAGTGGCATGATACTCAGGATATCATGCAGGCAGAGAGGGCCAAGCAGAGTGCAGAGAGGGTGACTCTGGTTTCAGAGGAGCCCCTCTCCTAAGGCCATGGTGGGGAGGATGAGTCCATTGCGGGATGCACTACGTTGCTCCAGTCATAAGGGGAGCACCTTAGTCAGCGGTGGCATCTGTGGCAGGTGCTGACCCTAGAGATCCATCCTGGAGGCCTGGTGATCCGAGTAAGTTACCATCCTTCCTTTTAATGTTTGTTTTTAATTAGGATTTCCTTAGTTACTATCTCTCCTCTTGTTTGCTCTTGTATTTTATCTCTTGTTTTGTTTCTAATTTGTTTTCTCCTTTGTTTGTAGAGACCGCCGATGAGTGGCGAGACTTGATTCGTAGGGTATGTACTGATACCCTGATGATCCCCATGGAGAGGACCCGTGCAGAGTTGTCTGTGGATGCTGGGGAGCCCTCAGCAGCTGGTAGACACACTGATGTCTTTTCCCCAGTCTGGCATGTGGCCAGGATGGTATCGAATCTCCGCACGGAGCTAGCAGGGTATAGGACAGCCGAGCGCCTGATGAGGAGTCATTCTCGTGGCGAGACTGCGGCTGCCCCTCGGGATCCTGAGCCCTCCGTGCACTCAGAGCGCCGGTGTAGCCGGAGTCCTAGGCATGGGCGTGCACCTTCAGAGGGGTCTCATAGGGGTTGAGAAGCCACTTGGCTCTCCTAGATTTTGTATGATATATTCTTTTGTATATCCCAGGCTCTTTGAGCATTTTGACCATGCTTGGCGCATGATGGCATTGTACAGAAACTTTGATATATATATATATATATATATTCTTTAGATCAGACTTTTAGCATTCATGGCTTTGTTTCCTTTCCAGTTTCCTCATGTAGATTATGATGTTATGCTTATATGCTCTTTAGAATGTATGCAATGGAGAACAAATGATACAAATGTTTACTTTCTTTTTGTATTTCATGATGCTGATATATGATAATGTAGATACAATGTGATTTTGAATTTTAGTTTCTGTAAGCAATTTTGGATGTCTCATATTTGTTTTGGCAAAGTGGTGAAGACAAAACTAGTACGATGAACAGATAAAGCTGCCCCTACTCCTAACTCCACACAACTAGTAAGATGTGAGGGCTCATCACCGAGAGCTAGAAAGGGCACAAGTTGTGAAATGTGTTGAAATGGTAGTGATGAGAGATAGACAAAGTTTTGGTGGAATCAAATTAGGATGCTACAAGATTACTTCACTCGAGTGACTTCATAGTTTTGGGATGCAACTTGCTTTGCGGTTTATCTAGACTTAGATCCGTAGATGGCCACATGGTAGACAAAATCTGGGTTTTTAGGATTTTTAATTCTCTTGGAATTTTGAACATCTGATTCATTTGTTTTTGACTCAAGACTTTAAGATTTGAATTGTTTGTCTATGACCTTTTGCATTTGTTTGTCAAGAGGACCCCCTATACTTTGCCCCATGCTACTAGTAAGAAGCGTGGGTTTATCACCATGGGCAAGGCATAGGTGAGTAAGGGCATTTCCATCCTTTCCCAACCCTACGTCACTAGTAAGAGATGCAAGCTCATCACCGAAGGTTGGTGGGGCAAGGAAATGTGTAAATTTAAAATTTTCTGTTTGATTCTATATTTGACTTGTTTATTTGAGAAAAATTTCAGTGTGTTCTTATTTCCAAAGAGATATATATACGGGATAGATGTGACACCATGAAGCTTCTAGAACAGACCATAGGCAAGACACCTATCCTAAGAAGAAACCAAAAGTGAGAATAAACCCGCAGATCTTGGCATGGTTACCGTTAAGACTTTGTCATATCTAACTTTATTTGATGAAATGATTCCAAAATAGTTTGATGATATCATGGAAATGGAGAAGTATGATTAGAGTGTTTATGCCAACAACATCATGAGTTTGTAATGAATTGCTTTGAGAACAAATTCCTTGATCACAATTTTTGTACGAAACAAGTGGACAAAATGATCCTAATCTATATGAAGATGCAATGTAGATATAATTATAAGTAGTGCTAGTTGCTTACGCGTAGAATCGTTTGAGGTGTAGGGAATTGACTGTTTCACCAAATTCCTCACCTTCTAGCATACATAAGAGGTATGCACCATTTCCATAGTCCTTCATGACTCGGTATGGGCCCAACCATTTGGGCCGGAACTTCCTTCCTTCGCCAGTCTTTTTGTCGATCCGGCTGTCTAGCCTTAGAACTAGATCACCTTCATATATGTCGCGCTCATAGACCTTCTTGTTATACTGCCAGCACATCCGGTCAGCATAGACTCTGTGCCGCTGTTCAGCATCTAACCTAGCTTCATCTAGACTTTCTAGTTGGGAGAGACGTGCTTCTCTATAAGCGTCTTCATCTAGAATCCCTTGTAATGAAATGCGGAGACTGGGTATTTCAACCTCAAGCGGGAGAACTACTTCTGCCCCGAATACTAGCGAGAAAGGAGTCACTCCTATTGGTGTTCTTATTGAGGTTTGGTGGGCCCATAAGGCCGGATATAACTTCAAATGCCAATCTCGTTTGTTTTCTTTCACCGTTTTAAGGAGAATGGCTTTTAATGTTTTGTTTGTCGCCTCAGCCTGTCCATTGGCTTGAGGGTAATATAATGAAGCCGTATGATGGCTTATTTTAAATTTATTGCACAATTCGTGAACTTCGTCATTCTTAAAAGAAGTTCCCATTATCTGAGATAATGATTTGCGGGACACCATACCTGCAAATGATTTGGTTCAAAATGAACTTGGCGATTACAGAACCCGGTACAGTAGTAAGAGGCATAGCCTCTACCCACTTGGTAAAATATTCGGTGGCCGTGATTATAAAATTATGGCCATCTATAGATGAGGGAGAGAATTTCCCTATTAAATCTAGGCCCCATGTAGAAAAGGGCCACGGAGTAGTGATTGGTTGTAGAGCTTGTGCTGGCATGTGAATCTCATGGGATAATTCTTGACACTTATGACATCTACGTATAAACTCTACTGCGTCGTGTTCTAGAGTGGGCCAGAAATAGCCCATTCGATGTATTTTACGAGCGGTGGCATGGCCACCGAAGTGGCCTCCACACATCCCACTGTGAGATTCATGGAGAATCTTCTTGGATTCTTCTGTGTCGACACATCTTAGAAGCATTCCATCGAATGCTTTTCGATAGAGTACTTGCTCTATAATGACGTATTTGGCTACGATAATGCGTAACCACCTTCTTTGTTGTGAAGTAGCACCTTCTAGATACGTATGGTCCATGATATAATTAATGATATCAGTGTACCAAGGACACTCAGCGATAGAAGGTCAGGTTTTGATGTAGTATACGCACTCATTTGGAAAGTCCAGATCTACTAGATCACCTCCGTCTAATGGATTATCAGCTAACCAATCCACGATGATTTGTCCTTTAACCGACTTCTGATTTACAAATGTTAATTCAAATTCACCCATTAAGGTTATAAAGTGCCCAACCTTTTTAGACAAGGACCCTTGCGTGAGGAAAGTTCGTAAATGGTCCATTTTTACCATGACCCTTGTTTCTTGATTTAGCATATAATGTCTTAAGCATTTGGTTGCAAAGACTATGGTGAGGAATTCTCATTCTGCTTGTGTGTAGCATGTTTCATAGTCGAGCAATGTCTGGCTAATGAAATAGATCACATGTTCTCTCTTGTCATCGTCCTTCTTGAGCCAACATACAGGCTAGCGAGACATTGGTGGCTCGTGAATATAAAATTAATGGGTGATCTGGCTTAGGTGGCATTAACGTAGGTGGCGATAACAAGAAATGCTTAACTGTGTTGAAAGCTTCATTGCAGTCTTCGGTCCAATCAATGCTATAATCTTTCTTGAGTAGATTGTTGATTGGATGAATGGCGAAACTTAAATCCAGGATGAATCTCCGGATCGCACCAAGTTTTCTGAGAAATGATCTGATTCCAGATTCATCTGAAGGTGGGACCATTTCGAGGACAACCCGAATTTTGGTTGGGTCAACATCTATCCCTCGTGACGATATGATGTAACCTAGGAGCTTCCCTCCTGTTACACCAAAGATGCATTTTTCTGGATTTAGCGTGACTCCGTATTCTATCAGATGTGAAAGAATGATGCGAAGTACTTCCGGATGGTCACAATGCTTCTTGGCCTTAGCCAACAAGTCATCTACATAGGATTCCACAATTTTGTGAATAAGATCATGAAATATATATGTCATAGCCCACTGGTATGTAGCGCCAGTGTTCTTGAGACCGAATGGCATAACAACATAGCAATAGGTTCCCCAAGGAGTTATAAATGTGGTTTTAGCTTGATCTTGTTCAGATATTCTGATCTGATTATATCCCAAGAATCCATCCATGAGAGACAAAAGTTCAAATCTAGCTGTTGCATCAATAATGATGTCAATGGATGGTAACGGGAAGTCATCTTTAGGACATGCTTTGTTAATGTCTCAGAAGTCTATGCAGATGCGTATCTTCCCATTCTTTTTGAGAATGGGAACGATATTAGATACCCATTGAGAGTAATCGACTGGTTTGATGAATCCTACTTGGAGGAGCTTTATTACCTCCTCTTTTACCATAACAGCTTCCTTGGGTTTCATTGGTCTCGATTTTTTCTTAACTGGTTTTGCATCTGATTTAGTGACGAGGTTATGCACCGTAATGTGTGGTGTAACTCCTATCATTTCTTTATAATTAAATGCAAAAGCCTTCTGATGTTCCTTGAGGATCCGAGTGTGTATTTCTACTTCTAATGGAGTTAACGAGGATCCTAACTTCAATATCCTTGGCTCATCTTCCGTTCCGATGTTAATATCAATTGTTTCTTCGATTAGAGAAGCGTTACCTTCTTCAAACTCAGAAGGGGCTGGGGGTAGCTCCATCTCATCTCCATTCTCGACTGTGTATATGTTGAGTTCCTTTTGTGGGGGAAGCTCTGTCATGGGATTCCTGTAATAGGAAGATGAATGCGGGATAAAAGATAAATCTACTATGTGATAGGTGAGATGTAATTCTGCATAGGCATTTAAGAAATAAAGAGTGGTTGTATCACAATCGATGTGGTCTAGGATAGCAGATTTGTTTTCATTTCCATTTAAAAGAGGTTTTGTCATTGTTTTTATTAATGGTTCATCACGAAGGGATACTATGAAATGTGTATCCTCTAACTTACTATTTGGAGTAAATCTCGATGCTGACGTTGCTATTGAATCAACAAGGAGATTTTGTTCTCGTGGGATTGCTTCAATCGATATGAAGTCAAACTCTTTGCTTAAATTCAATACATCTGTTTTGTATAGCTGTAGGTGCTCAGATTTGGTTTCATATACCTCAGCGATTTGGTTTGCTATCAATTGTGATTCTCCTAACACCCTGATATTATCAACACTGATTCTCTTAGCTACGATGAGGCCAAGGAGGAGGGCTTCATACTCAGTGCATCGTTTTTAGTGCATTCGAATTTTAGCTTAAAGGTAAATGGCAGGACTTTTTCCTCGGAAGAAGTAAGGATTACACCTGCCCCAGCTCTATAATGACATCTAGCTCCATCAAAACGGAGAGTCCAATACTTAGCTAGGAATATGGATGCTTGGATATTTGTTGTGTTAACATCTTCTACCTCTACCATGCAGAGATCTACTGTTGGGAGAGAACCGACACCTAGGGTACACCCCATGCCTACAAAATCAAATGGTAGCAACATTGGTAGATCTTGTTCCAGTAATTCGACAATTTTTGCAGTAGTTCCTAATGATACTATTTTTACAGTGTTAGCCTCATCCTTGGGAGGCTGGGGTTGTCTTGACTAGACTCATAGTTTCAAGGTCTGTGGTAGCTACCAATTTTTCCTCTGGTTTCTCATCAGTAGGTTTATTAAGTTGGTTCGTTGGGAGTTCAAACTCCGAGTGCATGCACATGGTCTTTTCTTTAAGTCAGCTAGGTGTACATCGAATGGTTTTGGATCACCTTTGGCTACAAATATCTTTCCTAAGTGTAAAAACCTTACTTCTTGAAAATAGCGTAGAAGGGATTGCCTTCATGCGGTGTATCCATGGTCGGTCGAGGATCATATTATAGTTAGTTTACCGATCTATAACATAAAACTCAGTCAGGATTGTTTTGGGTCCTAAGGTGACCGGTAATAGTATAGTTCCAATCGAGGTGGATTTAAGGCTATCATATCCTCTTAGTGTGTTTCGAGTTGTGGAAAATTGGTTTCTCCATTACCCTAGATTTTGAAGGAAAGAGAAGGGGACTATGTTGACCGCTGCCCCATTGTCTACCATTGCACGCTTTACATAGTTGTTATAAACCCATACTTGCAAATGTAAGTTTAGATCACCTCGGCGTGTAACCTCAGCATCTGTTGGCATTTTGTTTATTTTGAATATGAACTCGACATCCCTATCCGGCTGCCCCGGAGGATGGATATCAAAGTCTATATGGTTTACCTACATTTCGGGAGGTGGAGTGATGCTAATTAGATGACATAAACGCAATGCTTCTAAAAGAGCAGCCTTGTGAGCAGGGGAGTTATTTAATAAGTCCAAAAATGAAATGTGTGAGAAGGTTTTTGTTAGATCATTAATTAAGTCATAAGCACCCACGGGTTTTATTAATACTTGTTGGATATTGTCTGTTTCTAGCGGGTAGCTTAGACTTGGCTGAGAGGAATACCCTCGTGTCCTTGTTACAACTTCTATGGGTAGTTCGGCATCTAATTCCACTAAACCGACTATCTTAGGTCATGGCTGACTTCCTAGTTGTGGCGCAACTAATGGATTTAGCAAAGTTGAAGCTTCGTGATCATTGTTTCCTATGATTACACCCTTGTTTGTCCCGCTTGGACTTAACTTGTTATTGTTTTGATTTGGGAGTGGATCATTGAAGATCTTGAGGGGTGCATTTTGAGGGAAAACTGCCCCTGTAAAAGTATTTGGTACTGGTGACGTAGGATCTGCCAAGAACATATCTATGAAAAGTTGTCTTTGTTCATTTGGCAAGCATTGCATGAATTTATTGTAGTCACGACACATTCTAGTGTCATGGCCCCATATTTTGTGGAAACCACAATACGAATTAGGATTGTAATTCCTAGTTTGTTGGTTTGGTGCATATTGTGGCCCAAAAATTTGATCAAACCATTACCTATTAAGGTTTTGTGTTTTTTGTTTTTGTTTTTGATTTTGATTTTGATAACTAGTTGAGCTTTGGCTTGAACCCTGTGTAAGGTTTTTCCATCTTCGTTGTTGTTGTTGTTGCTGTGGATGATTAAAATCCACTGTATTGATTGTCAGGGTAAAGTTGTTGTTTTGTTGATTGTTTATTTGTGGTGGAGTATTCACAACATTTACCTTTCTAGCCTGATCGGTTACTCCATCCATTGTCACTCCGTGATTTTTGTTAAGAATTTTAGGTCCTTGATTGACATTCATGATAGTGGGATAAGTTTTAGTGTTTTGGTTGGAGGTGATTAACCTCCCGTTTGCTCCATATGTCTTGCGACCACTATCAATTGCCGCTTGATCTATTCGGAGAGCACTCTTAAGTACTTCATCGTAAGTTCTTAGCGGTAACTTCTGGACCTCTTCCTTTACTTCTCTACTGAGAGAATGAAGGAATAAATTGCATAGTTCCATCTGATCCATGTTCAGAGCACTTGCCAAAGAATAGAGAACTGTGTGCCACCTCTGGATGAAATGGGAGAAAGATTCATTGTGTTCTTGCTTAATGTGTAAGAATTCCCTGATTCCTGTTCTTAATAGTTTGTTCATGTCAAAGGCCTTGATGAACTCTGACACGAGCTACTTGAATGAATGTATGGAAGCCTCAGGTATTCTATAATACCAATCGAGAGCGATACCTTCCAAAGTTTTGGGGAATATCTTATCAACAACCCCATCCCAAGGGAGTAATTCTCGAATGGCTGTAATGTAAGCTTTGATATATGCATTTGGATCTCCCTCACCTTTGTACTTGGGAAAATTAGGAAGAGCTCTTGGTATCATGACGCTTCATATGGTGAAATCTAAGGGTTCTTTCAAGTATTCTGAATATGTCCCTATCACATAGGTTTCGACTATTGATGGTGCCTGCTGAGGGAGTGGCAGTGGAATGGGTTGTTGATATGGCGTTGCATATGCATTGGTAGGAGCATAAGGGAACCCCTATGGTTGAGTAAAAATACCGGGAGAGGAGAACATATCCCCTTGTGGTGATTTGGAGTACATGTTTAAGTATGAAGGGGTATTGTCCAAGAATGGATTATTTTGTACTAGACTGGGAGGTATTGGAATGGCGTTAGAAACGGTGGTTCTAATTGGTGTTTGTTATGAATACTGAGGGGTCACACCTAACGTACCTATTCCCATGAAGAGGTAAATTTGGCTAGTTTTGGAATTTCCTGCCTGCATGAGTTGAGAATGGTGACTTTCCTGGGCAAGTTCTAACCCCCTCACTTTTTCTACTAACGTTGAAATGACTTCATTTGGTGAAGTCATGGTGTTTTGCTTTAGTGGTGCCTGTTGTATATCATGGTGTTGTATAGGCATGTGATATCCTACTATGAATTGATGGCTGCCCTGCCAAGTTTCCTGAGGGCATTTCCTATATGTAGTGGCATGGAGGTATTTCCTTGAAAAGAGACCTCGGGTTGTGTTTGTCAACCTCTTAAATGTGGGTACATACCTTGGGAACGTTGTTCATTCCTGGTATAATGTACCAAACGTTCATCATCTAAAACCAGGTATGGGTCAACTTGTCTACTAATTTTTGGTCTAAGTAGTACCTGAGGAGATGAACTAGATTCTCCTATGAGCATCATATTGTTCGAACCTGAAGGTTCTGTTTGTTGTGTTTGACTGAATTGATCCAACTCCTCTGTTTAGAAAGGTGAGCTATATTTGACCCTTGGAGTTTGTGTTGACAATTGGTTAGTTGAGTAGTTGTCACCCCATACTGAGAGCGAGGGTGATGATTGTCCATTCAATTGAGCGTAGTATGCCTCAAGACCTAAGAGAGGCCTAGCATATGCATCGAATCCCGATATATTCGGGGGGTATATGAATACCCATTGAATAATGGGAAGGAGCAAAGGTGATGGTGAAAGCTAATGAGGTAGTAAAGGTCGTTTAATTTAAAAAGAACCAGTAGAAATCTAAATCAGAAAGTAGAAAGGTTCATGTCGAGTTCACCAATTTTGTACGATGGAAAAGTGACAAGCGAGCGTGGGAATCTACAAGCAACTCTTCCTCGCACCTGACCTCCCGAGGTCGTGCCGAGACATCCGGTGGGGATGGAATATGCATGGGATGCAGACAAGCTAATTGGGAAATCTGATGTCTTCGACACGCACTAGTGGAAATTGTGAATCTAAGGCAAAGAAGGCTCTTCTAACCTAAAATGGTGTGATCAGATCGATCAACAAGGATGACTACTCGAAGGATCCAATCAATATTGATCTCTGGCATGATTTGGTCTATAGGTTGTGGAATACGTGGAAAATGACCTGGGATAGTTTCCTGTATGTCCCTCGATAAGGTCATAGGACGGATGATAAATATAATTGACTCTATGGGCGATTATCTGGCCTAGTCCAAAACTCCTTAGCTTTTTTAGCTGCTATGTCTAATAAGGATAACTATTCAATGATGATAGGTGGAAGTGGAGTAGATCTGAATAGTGGTGTACGTAGGCCAACATCTATGTCTAATTCACCTATGGGCTCATTGGGCTATGGGATTTGTGGGTCGTAACCAAAGATTCGTATTTGTTGTGGTCCTGCTATGGTCATGTGTGGAATCAATCCCTAATCCCTAGTATCCAATAGTCATATGCCTTTTCAACTTCTATATTCAGAATTAATAATTATACGATCTTCTCAGAGTATCTTACAGGTGTTTGCGCAACTTGAATTCTCAAGCTAGTATCTATGTCTGTGAGAGTATCTCCTGCATCTGGCTATGGGACCAAAGGATCACAACCAAAGGTCTTCTCTCTTTCAAACCCTTCTACAATCATGCGGGTATGAACCTAGGGTAATCTGAAGTTTGGTTGATTTGACCAAAACGTGTGCGCTTTGTCGTCTTCTATGTTTAACCCTCTTAACTAGGAACCAATTTGTTGTAAGTTTACCGTTGTTCGGAAGACTTGGATCCTGAGATTTTGATCTATATCAGTTATTGTTGTGATGAGATTGGGTTGGGGCATGATTGGCTCGAATGTGTATTCCCTGGGCTTTCTAGGTCCCGTGATTGTCATACAAAAGAAAGTTATATAAATCTAACTAATGACAGAATAAACTAGTTGTGAAAAATACGTCTACGTATATTCCTAAATTTGATATATCTATCTACTAAACAGAATTTAAAGAACAACTATCTAATATATCTAGAATTGACAGTTTAAAATAACAAATTAAAACAAACAAGATAACCGAGTATAGCTATTTGTCTATGCAACTGTGAACCTATTCTAAATAATGAAACAATTGATCTAGTCTATTTGCAAGACTCTCGATCCTACCTCAGAAGTGAGGAATGAATCATAGTTTCTCAGAAAATATCAATCCCCACAGCTTCTCTGGCAATATCGAAAGTAAAATTGACTGAAATAAAGTGATTGGCTACTCTATTTGATATGTTTCTAATTAGAACTTGTTATCCAAAATTCACCCCTCAAAGTAATTTTGATAACATGCATCAAAGTCCCGAGCAGGTAAATTGATTCAAGGTAAAAAATCATGTTTTTGGGGGCCCCTCAACTTTTTCTAACTCTCCCATCAAAGAAGAAATCCCAACGAGTTAGAAAAAATGGAAAGATGCAAAAAATAAGGTTACAGGACTGTTTTAAAGCATTTCGGGTCTAAAGGGTTCGGGTTGTACTGAGGTTCGTCATACCAAGCTTGGGGCCGAAAAAGCAAGAAAACCGGCTAAGTGTTTTGTCCCAAGCAGTCCGCAGGACAGTTGGGACGTGAAGACGCGAAAAGCCAAAACGGCCGAGAGCAGGAAAAATGTCCTAGTCTTTGTTTCGCGCAGTTTGGGACATCCGGGCCAAAAGTACGTGAGGGACGCGAAAAGGTAAAAAGGCCTCAAACAAGAACAAGACAGTCCATTTCAGGCGGTTCGAAGATATTTGTCCCAGGCAGTTTGGGACATCCAGGCCAAAAGTATGCGAGGGACGCGAAAAGCTGAAAGAGCCGCCAACGAATGGAATCTCGCCACGTGTCTTCACCTCAAACAGGAACAAGGAAGCCCGAATCGGCCGAAGTAGGAGATTTTCATCTGGGACAGCCGGGAAAAAAGTACGTGAGGGACACGTGAGGTGTGAAAAGGTGAAATGGCCGAAAAGAGACAAGGAGGCCCGCGAACGAATCAAGTCATGCCATGTGTCCAAGTGGCAAGAAATTTTCAAAGGATGAGCCCGTGGACGAACCAGAGCCTGACATGTGTCATCCAAGTGGCGGAGCGTGGGGAAAATTTGAAATTTTTTCCAAAAATGCAAAAAGAGGTAAAATTCAAATTTTTTTCCTGCCGATCCGTTTTGGGCTTGTTTTTGCCCTAAATCTTCAAATGGCCATAACTTTCGATCCAGAGCTCAGATTTTCACGTTCTTTATATCAATGGAAATCTGGTGAAATTATCTAAATGATTCCAGGGTCAATCTTGAATTTTGGTTCATTTTGGAGAGAGAAAATCAAAAAATGCCTCTGGCACGTGATAATGGCCAGAAATGGCGTTTCAACAACTAGCTTTAATGCAAAATACAGTTCGCCGCTTTTGCTAGGGTTCTCACCTACCGCCATAATGAGATGAATTAAATGTAACCTAGAAGTGGTTGGGGTAGATTTGGATTTCCTCCCTCTTCCCTCTCTCATTCTTCCTATAAATTGTAAGGAGGGGCTTCTTTCTAAGAGTTGGACATTCTTGTTTTGCCCCTCCCTTCTTCTCTTTGGCAGGCAAATTTGTGGAGTTCAAACCTCCTATTTAAAATTGTAATGAAACTTTTCCTCTTGGCATTTTTGTAGTGTATTATATCAATATGTGGAGCAAGTAATGCATGTTTGTGGATGATTCTAAACCCTCTCTGTGTTCATTTTCATCCTCCTGATCTTTCACTATAAATTTTGTTATTTGTGCATGATCTTGCATCACATTTTAATGGTTTGTGTTTATTGGTAAGATAGGTGTTCTTCATTCCTCAGTGCATCACCTTTGTTAGTTTAGGTTTATTTTTATGCATCTTCTTACCCTGTCTCCTTGGAAATTTAGACTAGGTTTTGAGTAAACCCTCTACATTTTTCATGTGCATCTGAACAGAGGAATAGGAACCGGCCTTCATCTGGAGAGATTTTCCGATTTCACAAGGTCCCACACTTGGGAAAATCTCCATGTTATGCAATCACACTGATAATCTCAACCCATCAAGTTACAGATACTCAGGGGTGTTGTGATTCAACACTAATACTTTTGGCACGCCCGGTGGGACCTTAGAGGTCTTTCACTTTATCTTTGACAGGTTGGTGTGTTCCTGTTAAAGATTTAGTCTTTTGGAGGCACTTTAAAAAGCACATATAACGAATCCATCTAGTAAATAACTTATTCTCTGAGTTGCAGATCCCATTTTCCATCCATTTCCATCCATCTTTCTTTCCATATCTTCCATTCTTTTCCATTCCATGAAGTTGTGCAATCATGACTTCATTTCCATCATGTAATTCACATTTACAATAGCAGCATATCACACCTCCAACATGTTTTACAAATCATCCAAATCAGCATTTTGGTCAAATTCAAAATCAGCATGTCTACCCATATGAGTAGCAGTACCAAAGTCAGTTTGGTTGTGAAGCATATCAAGAGCAAGGGTACGCATGCAATGAAGACAATCAAATGGAAGATGCAGATTTTGTGGAAAAAATCTAAAAGATGGAGGCAAAGATGGTGCAATCAAGAGCAGCAGCTCAAATGAAGGCTTTCAAAATTGGTTGCCTGACTCCTTGTCCATGGGAAGGCCCTTTTCCAAGACACTTCAGCCCTCAGGAGAAGATGGACTTTATGATGAAGATGCTGCCCCAACTTGCACAATGGACAACAGAAATAGAGGCCTATTCACTTGGTGTTGAACAACCTTGTCAATGGGTAAGTTCTACACCATCATCTAGTTTTTCTCTTCCCATTACTCAACCAGCATCATCTCATTTGGAATTTCAAATTCTAAATCCAGTCAATGCTGCCCCAAGAGTTAATTCCATTTCTCCATTCCCTAGTCTTCCACCACATCTCGATTCTTCTATCCTTTTTCCTTCCAAACAGCCATTCCCTCGAAAGAAACAAGAGTTTCTACCTCCTCCACCACCACGAAAAATTTCCAAGCCATTTGAGTTACAATCCACTTCTCCTCTTGCATTCCTAAATCCATGTTGGGAGGATAAAAATCAGAATGCCAGTCAAGGAAAACAACAGTAGAAAGAAGAGCCAAACAAAGATAAAGAAATTCAAATTCTGAAGAGTTGGGATCTTAAATTTAGGATGAAAAAGATCCCCTTGATGGTTAAGCCTTCAGAAGAGGTCGGAGTTGGAGAACAATTAGTGGTTAGGACTGATTTTGTGACAGCAGAAGAAGAACAAAAAGAAGAAGCAGATCAGTGATTAGTTTTCTCAGAAAGTAGTGTCCATGTTGGCACTCTATTTGAAGGGAATGCTGATTCAATTCAAGTTGTACAATCAGCCATAAAGGAAGAAAGATCTGAAGAAGATCCTACAGTCCCAACTTGTCCTCTAGAGCAGTAGATCGAAGAGTTTGACTTAACAAACTTCGTGCTAGAGGAAGAGTTCTATCAAGAGCAGGATTGTCTTCAAGTAGTAGAAGAGGGAGAAGCTGCTCCAAATCCAAAAGAAGAGGAGCACATTCTAGTTGTGGAGGAGAGAAAATTACAGATCCAAGGGCTTTGAGCACAAAGCAGGCTACAAGAGAACCTTCAGTTCTTCTTTCTACTTCATCTCTCTCAAGTTCTAGTGCTAAAGAAGAGTTTGACCTCTCAAACTCAATGTTGGAGGATGAAAGAAACCATGATGATCAAGTTACAGATCAAGAGGAGGCCATGGAGGAAGTTGAGCATTTGCAGTAGGACAACAATAAGGTAGTTTATCTATCAGATTTGGAGGACTGTTTTGATGAAGAAGAACCGGTTGAGTTTCCACCATTCTCTCTTTCATCATCCATGTTCCAAATTCTTGAGCCTCCGGTCATGAAGGAGAATATTCATTTGCAGCAGTCTGCATCTTATAGCAGCTCTTTGGAACTAAGATTTGAAGATTTTAATCTTTCATGTTCTACATTGGAGGAAGAGAAAGGGAAAAAAAGTCCTACCATTGCTTCCACATCACCCACCCAAGAAGGTCTACAAGAAGACTCCATTTTTGGAGTTGAAAATCAGAGCTATGGGCATATCAAATGGACCATACCTTGCCTAATCAGGTATTTGGCTTTATTGGAGCCAAAGGAGAAGTCACAACTAGTCATGCTTGCTTCTGAGCATAAGGATTAGCTACAAAGAACCAAAGATCAGCTGTCATACCTCTCCAATCCAAATGCAAAACAACTAAAAGAGGTATTGAATTTGCCTTCAGCTGATACCTTGATGATTTGGGTGGAAGACCAGCTTCTTGTTGATTTTCCATTCATCCAATCAGCCATGTTCAGTGCCAAATCAGTTGCATGGTTGCCAATTTTGAAGAAAGGAAGCTATTTTGCACAATCAGTTGTGGGGTTTGTTTAGCTTACCTTTGCTTCCAGTTAGAATAGAGTAGGTAGGTTTGCTCTCAGTAAAATAAGTGCTTGTGCACACTCTGCATGTTCCATTTGGAGCATGTATGATTTTTCAGTTTTGTACATAGTTTTTGTGGTGCTGGTCTTGCTCTTGTACAGTCCATTTCAGTGGGTTTCCAAGTGGCTCAGAGAGGAGGTTTTAAAAGTTCAGATCAGTTTACAGGTGAAAACTCATGAATCCATGCCCAATGGATGCTTCGGGCAACTGGTAACTTTATCCAGCAGGTAGATGACCCCGCTGAGTCGCCAAAATTGTTATCCAAAATTCACCCCTCAAGGTAATTTTGATAACATGCATCAAAGTCTCGAGCAGGTAGATTGATTCAAGGCAAAAAATCATGTTTTTGGGGGGGCCTCGATTTTTTCTAACTCTCCCATCAAAGAAGAAATCCCAATGAGTTAGAAAAAATGGAAAAATGCAAAAAATAAGGTTACAGGACTGTTTGAAAGCATTTCGGGTCTGAAGGGTTTAGGTCGTACTGAGGTTCATCGTACCAAGCTTGGGGTCGAAAAAGCAAGAAAATCAGCTAAGTATTTTGTCCCAGGCAGTCCGCGGGACAGTTGGGACGTCGGGGCATGAAAATCCGAAATGGCCGAGAGCAGGAAAAATGTCCTAGTCTTTGTTTTGCGCAGTTTGGGACATCCAGGCCAAAAGTATGCGAGGGATGTGAAAAGCCGAAAGAGCCGCCAACGAATGGAATATCACCACGTGTCTTCACCTCAAATAGGAACAAGGAATCCCGAATTGGCTGAAGCAGGAGATTTTCATCTGGGACAGCCGGGACAAAAGTACGTGAGGGACGCGTGAGGTGCGGAAAGACGAAATGGCTGAAAAGAGACAAGGAGGCCGCGAACGAATCAGGTCATGCCACGTGTCCAAGTGGCAAGAAATTTTCAAAAGATGAGCCTGCGGACAAACTAGAGCATGGCACGTGTCATCCAAGTGGCGGAGCGTGGGGAAAATTTAATTTTTTTTCCAAAAATGCAAAAAGAGGTAAAATTCAAATTTTTTTTCCGCCGATCCGTTTTGGGCCTGTTTTTGCCCTAAATCTTCAAATGGCCATAACTTTCGATCCAGAGCTCAGATTTTCACGTTCTTTATATCAATGGAAATCTGGTGAAATTATCTACATGATTCTAGGGTCAATATTGAATTTTGGTTCATTTTGGAGTGAGAAATTTAAAAAATTCCTCTAACACGTGATAATGGCTAGAAATGGCATTTCAACAACCAACTTTAATGCAAAATACAGTTCGCCGCTTTTGCTAGGGTTCTCACCTACTGCCATAATGAGATGAATTAAATGAAACCTAGAAGTGGTTGGGGTAGATTTGGATTTCCTCCCTCTTCCCTCTCTCATTCTTCCTATAAATTGTAAGGAGGGGCTTCTTTCTAAGAGTCAGACATTCTTGTTTTTCCCCTCCCTTCTTCTCTTTGGTAGGTGAATTTGTGGAGTTCAAACCTCCTATTTAAAACTGTAATGAAAATTTTCCTCTTGGCATTTTTGTAGTGTATTGTATCAATCTTTGGAGCAAGTAATGCATGTCTGTGGATGATTCTCAACCCTCTCTGTGTTCATTTGCATCCTCCTGATCTTTCACTACAAATTTTGTTATCTGTGCATGATCTTGCATCACATTTTAATGGTTTGTGTTTATTGGCAAGATAGGTGTTCTTCATTCCTCGGTGCATCACCTTTGTTAGTTTAGGTTTATTTTTATGCATCTTCTTACCCTGTCTCCTTGGCAAGTTAGATTAGGTTTTGAGTAAACCCTCTGCATTTTTCGTGTGCATCTGAACAGAGGAATAGGAACCGGCCTTCATCCGGAGATATTTTCTGATTTCCCAAGGTCCCACACTTGGGAAAAGCTCCATGTTATGCAATCACACTTAGAATCTCAACCCATCGAGTTGTAGATACTCAGGGGTGCTGTGATTCAGCACTAACAGAACTTTGAAAGCTAGAACCTAGATTTTGCAGAACAGTGGTGAATCTGATGGTGTGTGTGGCTATGTCCCCTCAGTGTGATCTCCTCATTCATTCATGTTCACTTGGATCCAGAAAAGCGTGTAATGCTAGCATCAAAAGAAGTAGATATTCAGACAAATGCAGCTTAGGATACAGACTGAATACAATGCGAATAGGAGAGAGATAGCGCAAGAGTACAGATCTTGGCTTATGTAATTCCTAGCGGGATTTATTGTGAGTCATGAAACATAAAACATCGAGAACCTGAAACTATCCTATTTGAAGAACAAAACTTGTAAATTTTAATGGCTTCCTATTGAAAATGAACTATTCTACTCCAATGGGTTGGATGAAATGTCAACAACATTTACACAAGATGGATATGTGGCTTCCTAACAGCAAAACAACACTAACTAGGCATGCAATGAAAGAAAATAAGAATTCTAAATAAAATGGAAGACTACTCTATTGCAATGAGAAATTCAGAGGCAAATTTGAGGGGCCATTTGCTTGAGCACAAGCCAACTATTTATAGCATTTGCATTTACCCAAGGTAAAAACTAAATAGAACTCTTAAACTATAAACAATGGCAAAACACTATTCCAGGGAACCAGAATCATTAATGCAAGCTTATGGAAGTGAAAAAAAGCTGGTAAAAGTTGAAATTTACGTGAGTCATGTTAAAAGAGAATTCTGGAAAATGCATAAAGGACTGCCGCCCTGCTTAGGTCGGCAGTCACGAGACCGCCGCCCATTCAGGGTGGCGGTTTCGTAACTGAAGAGCAAAAGGCCAAGAAAAGAGGGAAAAAGAGAAAAGCAAAGCACACGGGGGCTAAGCGGGGCATGCGGGATGTTAACACATACTTGGAGAGTTTTTCTGGACCCCGAACACCTTGCGAGGAGACTTTTATCATCATTGGGGTACCTCTTACGTTGTTCTGGTAGTACAGTACCTTTCAATTTTGGGTACGTACAGAAACGTTAGATTCGTGAATGCCTAATCCTTCCACATACCCCAGTATTCCTTGATCCTTATCTATACAGGGAGACACTGTTACTTGGATTCCATTTATAATGATAGAGATATTTGTAAATTTGTGTTATGACCTATAAATCTATATGAATTTCAAGTTGCTTAGAAATCACATCACACCCTTCACTAGGATTGATGACTACCACTATATTTTTGAAAGCACTTTTGAAAACATCCATGGATTTATCTTATAAGAAATTATCAATGAATGGAAGGTAACTAAGTTGTAGGCCAGGTGACTCCAATTTAGAACTAAACAAGAAATATTTACTAGGTGATTGATAACCCCTTTATGTTCTTAGCCATTCCCCTTTTTATATGCTTATTTTAAACACTTCAGGAAGTTTTGTCAAATTTTCTATCCATTCCAGTAGAACAAGAAATTTGTCTTTCTCTGGAGGAGGGGATACTACAGGAAATTCAATTTTGATTCTACACCTCTGCATTGGTATATTCTCTATGTTTCTTTTGTTTCCTTTAAGATTAATTTTTATGTTGTGATGGTTATTTTTTCCACCTTCCAATGGGTCCTCTTGGCTTGCATAATACCATACATGGAAACATAAGAAATGTGAAATTTGTTTTACAGTGTGAATAAATTTACATTCAAGAGCGTAAGTATATGTGGGGAGAAACAAGTTTGTAAGAGATGTGTAATATGCATTGTAAGGCACAAGGTAGATGTCATATCCATTTAGTTACTTGTCCTACCTATCATAAACAAGGTAGTTCTATAAGAAGACTCAATGATGGTTCTAGGCATGAGACTAGGAAATATTGATGAAATATGGTTTACGGTTTAGGGTTTAGGGATCATGGTTCAAAGTTTAAGGTTTAGGTTTTAGGGTTCAAGGTTCAAGGTTCAGGGTTATGGTTTAGGATTTAGGGTTTAGGTTTAGGGTTTAGGGTTTAGGTTTTAGTGTTTATGGTTAGGGTTTACGAATCAAGGTTAATGATTTAGGGTTTATGGTTTATGGTTTGTGGTTTATGGTTAATGATTTAGTGTTTAGGTATTAGGGTTTATGGTTTACGGTTCAAGGTTTAGAGTTTAGGGTTTGGGATTTAGGGTTTAGGATTTAACATTTAGGGCTTAAGGTTTAAGGTTTATGGTTTAGGGCTTAGGGTTTAGGGTATATGGTCTAGGGTTTAGGGTTTAGATTTTAGGGATCAGGGATAAGAGTGTAGGGTTCAAGGCTTAGGGTTTAGGGTTTAGGGTTTAGGATTCAATGTTTAAAGTTTAGGGTTTATGGGGTTGAGGTTTAGGGTTTAGAATTTAGTTTTTACAGTTTAAGGTTTATGGTTCATGGTTTAGGGCTTAGGGCTCAGGGTTTATGGCTAAAGGCTAAAGGTTTAGGGCTCACGGGTAAGGGATGAATATTTAAGGTTTGGGGTTTAGGGCTTAGGGTTTAGGGTTTAGGTTTATGGCCTAGGGTTTAGGGTTTTGATTGTAGAAGTTAAACGCTAAAAGCTTTAGGCTGAATGCTAAAATATTAAAAATTACCTATGTATTGACCAAATTATACTATAAAAAATTATCTCCTAAACTGTGACTCATGGAGATGCGAGACTAATTCCATAATGTGTAGAGTGACCCTAATTTCTTATATTTACAAAAATAAATTTAAATATTAGCATGCCAAAGGCATATACAATGTTCATACTATACAAAATGCATACATGTTTTGCATTTTCACTTTTTCCAAGCAATGCCTTAAGGCTTAGGATCCAGTTTGGATCCCCAAGCCTAAGACATGGACCTACACAAACACAAAAAACAATGTGTTTTTATAATAAAATTTTAAAAAGTGACTTCATCCATGCTAAATCAATGTAAAACAATCAATTCATTTACACAGATTATACCACGATATAAAGCGGACTTTCTTCTTTCTAAAAATATAATTTTTCAAATTTTCTGACTAATATAAGGTTTCCATATTATTTATTTTCTACCCATTCCTTTTTATAGATATTTTTTGAAGTTTAAATATGTATATCTTTCATCGTGTATATTTTTTTTGGGTCATCCAAATTGAAAAAAAATTATACTAGCACAAACTTCATTTTTTTAGGCCTAGAGCATTTTATACATATTTAAAAACAATAGAAGGTCTAATTTTTGATATTTTTTGAGGTAGCTTTTTTTTGGCTCGTCAGGCATAGTTATAGAGCTTTGTTATTTTTATATATATAAACGCTAAAATTTTTTTACTAGAAAAATCATAAATTTTCGAAAATACTTCCTAAAAAAACAAAAAAAAATCTAGCACAAACTAGATGCTCCTAGCTATCTTTCTACTAAAGGGTTTTCAAAACTACTAAATGGTGCTCAAAAAATGGTGGGGGGCATGAAAGTCACTCTGTTATATTTTTTAACTAAAACATGAGTACATGTTGGTACTTTAGTTATTTTACCCACTTAAATTTATCCATTTTTAATAAAATTTAGTATCTTAGAAACTAGACTCAAAACTCTATGATTCATGTTTATACATCTTCCAATTTTGAGTGTAAATTTTTCAAAAATCTCATACAAGTTGAAGTTTTTTATTTTTCAGAAAAATGTGTCCACTTAAGACCCCCTTTTGCCCCCCTAACTTGGTTTACTTACCCATTATAATCAAATGCATCTATGTTGGGGCTATGTATGTTTGGGTGGTAACAGAGAAATGTATGACTCTCCTTCCACAATCCATTCACAAATCACCTTTCAAATTAAATCATTCCTACACATTGGCTAGTGTCTTCACTTGTTGTCTATCAACTCTTTCCTTTAAGAGGTAATTCATTTCCTTGTGCACACATGGGATCTCGATGAGTAAACATGATTAATATGTTAACAAGTGTTGCTTTTTAGACCTTTTTAAAACTATTTCTTTATTGCATGTCTTGTCTCATGATTTTTCCTTCGGCTAATCAATTTTTCATCGACCACCTTCTAATTTTTTTCATAGCATCCTTTGTTCTTTGGAATCATTTAGAACATTCACGTGTATATGATGTCCTCTTTTCCATGTTTGCAAACACTTTTGTCCCCTTTCAATAAGACAATTTTCTACTTCCTTTCTCTCATGTGTTTCTTAGCTAGCTTACGCTGGGGGCATCCTTTTTCCTTAATGATTTAACCTATTTTATATTGGCCTTTCTCCCCCTTCAGTGCGTGAAGATTTTTCCATTGAATACTCCCACCTAATCACTTGGGCATTTTTGCATCTTCACTTTTTTATGCATATGCGTGGAATTTTTCCTTTGTACATCCCATCTATCGCCAAGGGAATCCACACTTCTTTTTATTCCTGTACATAGTTTCAGAAAAATTTCAAAATAAGAAATATTCAAATATGTTTCTAAAAAATTAAAAATAATAAAAATCATCCTACAAAACATCGCTCTTTGGTTGTCACCTGTTCTTGTGCGTGACTTGCGGATCATATTGATCTACCTCCATTAACAAAGCTAGTTTTCTCACTATGTCTATACTCTGGGGCATAATGAGTTTCTTGGTATTGTTTCATAGTGCACTACTTTTCATCGAACCCAAGTGTCCTCTGTTATTCCTCTTGCATGTATCCTTGCTCGGGGTACCATATTTTAACCTTTGTCGTTAATTCACATAGGTTGGAATTAAATTTTGATAACAAAAACATTGCATTATGTTTCTCTATTAGGTTATCTTTTTTTATTTCTCGTATTGCATTACATTATATATGTTGCAGGGATTTAGGAATCTTTTACTTTCTTATATTGCATTGCATTTTGTATGTTGCATGGAGTTGGTGTTTTTAGCTATGGACATTTTTTCGTATATGGATTTTCATGTCATACTACACTTATGTTCATTCTTTTTAATAACAACTGATGACGTCGATAAAAAATAAAATGATGAAATAAATTTGGTTTTTACATTGTAATGATGATAACTATATCCATTTCTTTTAATCTTCATTTTTCTTCCATATCACTCTCCTTCTATCAACACTTTTCTTTAAAAGAAACTTGGGGAAATATTGATCAATTCTTATACTTCTTTTATTCTTTTCTTTCATATTTTCAATCGTCAATCACCCTCTTTCATCACCCCATCAACACTCGAGGGGGAATCCTTCATTCTATTAATTTTTTCTTCTATATATTTAAAAAAATTATTTATTTGTACTTGTCTACTATCTTTGAAGTGGATTCACTTATGCCACCCCAAAGAGGGGCAAATGTAGACACCTAAAATCTGCTTACGCATGATTTAATGCTAAGATTGCACTAATTATCCTCTTTCTCGTTATTTCTGTATAATTAGCATTTTTTCAATAATTAGCTAACATTCCTCTTCATATTCGTTAATTAATGATCTTTCATTAATTAATTAGCCATATTATCATTAAGGATGTCAATTAACGACCTTTCGTTAATTAATATCTGCTTCTACTTGGGTTGATTAATTATTATTAATTCATTACACTCACAACTCTAAATCAATAAATTACCATTTATTGGATCAAATTCCTCTCTTACATCCCACAAATCATACTAATTCTCCTATAATTAGCTTCTATAATCCTACCTCTACCTATTAATTAATCACCTTTGATTAATTAAAACATCCCCCAACTCCCATGACTTACTAATGACAAATTAAACTCTTTTAAATCAATGGTGACCTCTCAAAAATCAACCTTATCCATTCCTAATCTTGTTGGTAAATTTATCCCATGAATCATTAATATTGTTAGCCTTGCCTCTTCAAGGCAATTTATGTAGGGAGAAATTTTTCTTGGGTTTTACCTTAGTTGGATGCACCAGGCTTGGAAGGGGAGGTTGGATGGATAGGTTGGATAGGTAGGTTATATGGGTTGTTGGAAATAGATCCTCCATCTTGTATCCTTTCACTCAAAATTGAGTAATATGGGAAGATCCAAAATGATCTTGTATCCATTCTTGGTGAGATTCAATTCTCAATCGTTGAGATCAAGTAACAATCCACTTTGATTACTTATATTCTTCATAGGTTCATAATTTAAGTTAGCAATCATAGAGAGTAGGAAATAGCTTAGCATGTAGTTTCATTTATGCATTGAAGAAGAATTTCCTTTAAGATATTATCTTGATGGTTCATTTTTTAATTAACATTTTGTTTTGAATCTATTTAGATATTAGTTTCAATTTATAAATTAGTTAATAAAACATGAGCATGGTAACAAACTAATAAAATTTATTATTTCATTGATCAAGCTAGTGTTTCAGACTTGCAAAGGCCTAGATATGACATAAGATAAATAAATGAATAAATAAAAGTACCTGGATTGTGATATGGAGGTGAAGAGAAGCCTCAAACCTTGATGGAAGATGATGCAGGAAGTTGGTGAATCCTGCAAATGGACTAATGAGATACTGATCTGTAAGGGCTCTAGAATGAATTTGAGATTCTATAAGTGTGTTGGGAATACTACTAATAATAGCTCAAACATTTTGGTAAAAAATGATGCTATGAACTCAGGTAGGAAGCTAATCTTTTTGAATACCAATGGATGACCCCAAAGAGAAGCTGAAAAACTCTCTTAAGTAATCACTAGAAATTACTTGAATCGCCGGTGATTCCGGTTTGTTTGATATTTGGATGGAAAATGGTTGGAAAAATTTGCTAAATCAAGGTTTTTGTTTTGGATTTCAAGGGCTAAATTTGTTGGGTTGTTAGGGGATGTGTTTTGTTTATTTTTTAGGATGATAGAATAGGTTACATCATACTAATTTAGGTATGATTTTGATAGGTGTATAAATTATTTTAATAGGTGTGTAGATGATTATGATATGTGTGTCAAGATAAGGGTGTTAGAAATAGATAAGATGGATTTTTAGGGGATAAATTGATTTAGGTTGATTTGGGTAGTTTTAGACTTAGATAAATGATTTTTATAATATAATGTTATTAAACGGTGTGTATGATGAAACCATAAGCACCACGAAAAATTGAAAACATTTATTTAAAAATCATACTTTCTTCACCAAAAATTGAAACTGCTACATAACAGTTGAATCTCTAGCGATTCACATCAATCACTAGTGATTGCATGAATTGTTAGTGATTCCTACTATTCTAAATTAGGGCATCCGCCCACCCCCCAAAATGATAAAATTTTCTAAAATATACCAAAATCAACAAAAAATAAAAATAAAAGAGGTTAAAAATTATCTACCTATGTCATAGTGGGTTTTTTGGTGCCTTCTCAATGACGCCATGGTGTCCAAATCTCCACTTTTCTACTCAAAAACATGTTTTTCACACAAATTCACTCTGAAAATTTGTTTTTCACTATGTAAAAATGAGCCTAAAACATTGAACTCAACTATTTATAGCCATAATTTTACCCTAATGCAATTTCCTACAATTCCCTTAATCGTCGGGGATTTCTCTGAAATCGCTAGCGATTCACATCATTTTTTTGACACCCATGCCCACTGGTACTAAATTATCACTTTTTTTTCATAAAAGTGTTCCTTTTTAAAAGACCCTAGTCCTTGAAACATTGAATATTGGATAAACAAAAATAATCAATATTTGTCATATGACTATGGGACGCGTGACCTTTGGCCCCCATCACTCCTCGTCTATTTAGCCTACCTTCACAGATCATACATCTATAGGAATCGAGCCCTATGTTTCACTTATCATTTGATTCCTCGATAGCACATCCTATTAGAATTTAGAGGAATCTAATTATTATGAATTTAATCAACCAATACATTTAAATATTAACATAAACCATAAAGCATTAAAGTTTAAACATTATGCAATGTAATAAATAAAATTACATAACATATTAATTAAGTAATACATACCAAAAGTAAGAATAGAGTGACACAATGTATATAGTGGAAAATCCCAAATAGGGTAAAAACTAATGTGAAATAAACTTTTACTTTCCAAAAGCCAAACTTACATCTAGTCACTTTCACCTTCTCCTTTCAACCCTAATCACAAAAGTAAAATAATATTTACCTTTGATATTTCATTCAAACATATCAAATGAGGACCTATAGTCCTTTTTATATTAGGTGATTAGGTCTGTCTGCTGACCCACGTTTTCAACCTTATCAGTTGAAACATATACCTAGGTTTATAATATTTAATATTAGAAATATAATCATTTCATGATATTAAATATTTAACCGAAAGTATATACCTAGGTTAGCATATTTAATAATAGAAATAGAAATATTTCATATTATTAAATATTAACATATATATACATTAAGGGTTGTCCAGACCAATTAATCATTATGTTCCAACACTCCCCCTTAATTTTAAGTGAGATAACATAACATATGCTAATAGATTACATGCCCGTGATACACTACAAGATTTACAATCCTTAAACCATAAAGGTTTTAGGCTAGCATATCGGTTGAAAGAATTATAACACCTCTATCATACTCAAGTTACCTTTTGGTACAAAAGGATATGAAATCTCAAAGATCATCCCCATGATCAGATGGCTAAATATGATTTGTGAGTTTTACATGTTCTCAACAAGTTCTCATTAAATTTTATTAAACCCAAGCATATGGGAGCCTTTTTTAACCAAGGACCTCCCTAACAATATGCGTGTACTAGATTTTTACTAGTAAACTCAATAGTATTGAAGAGTTTATTGAAGACCGCCTTTAAGATCTTTCTACACTTCTTTATAAAAAATAATCCGAGGAGGTATACATGCCCGAATGTCTTTTTACACTTTCCCAGAAGGTATTTTTTACACTTTCCTGAGAGGTATTTTACAAATTCCCGAAGGTCTTTTTACAAAAAACTAGTTCCATTAGGAGGTGACATTATCATGCACACTCCCCCTCAATGGAAAATCTGTAACAATCCAAGATTTTTGTGAAAGTGACAAAACTTTGTAGCACTCAGGGGCTTTGTGAAGATATCAACAACGTGCTCTTAAGTTGGCACAAACTTGAGATTTATCTCACCACTTAGCACCTTCTCATGGATGAAGTGTCTATAGTATCTCAATGTTGCTTTGATCCTCTAATGTTGTACTAGGATTATGTAAAATAAGCTATGGTGCTTTGGTTGTCATAGAACAAAGGAACAATTCCTTGAGCCTTCATCTTTATCTCATTGAACAACCTCTTTAGCCATAGAGCCGTCTTTTGCAGTCTTCCATTGCAATTCAATACTCAACTTTTGTTGAAGAGATAGAAATAGTTGGATACTTTTTGCTGCACAAAGTAATGACACCTACATCAAAGTTTAAACACATAACTAGAAGTAGATTTTCTATCCAATACATCACCAACATGGTCAGAATCAAAAAATCCATATAAGTTAGCATTTTAATTCTTAGTATAATGCAACCCATAATTGATTGTTCCTTTAATATATCTAAGAATATTTTTTGCAAGATTCCAATGATCTCTATAAGGTTCCTACATAAACCTGGAAGAAATTTCCTACTGCATAGGAAATATCTAGTCTCATGATAGTTAGATAAATCAAAATACCAACTAACTATCTATAGAAAGTAGGATCAATTTTTTCACATGCAGGTTTATGATCAATTTTCAATCCAACTTCCATAGAAGTAGAAATTAGTTTTATAATCAATCATGTTAAAAAAATTTCAGTACATTGGTTGCATATCTGTTCTTGAGAAACAACAATAAAATGTTTATCTTGAAATACAAACATGCCAAAGAAAATGATGTAAGAGACCTAAATCAATCATTTCAAAGTATTGTTTCAATTTTTATTTAATCCTACAAATTAAAGCAGGATTATCACAAGTCATAATACAAATCATCAACATATAAACAAACAATGATAATATGTGATCCTTCTTTCTTAATGAATAGAATCAGTTATCAAAAGAACAATTAATAAATCCTAACTGTTTAAAGGAAGAATTAATTTTCACATACCAAGCTTTAGGAGCTTGCTTTAAACCATATAAGGATTTTTTCAATTTACAAACATAGTTTTCTATACCAATTTCTTCAAACCCTTTAGGTTGAGACATGTAAAGTTATTATTTTAAATCACCATTCAAAAATTTATTTTTCATTCATTTGATGGATTTCCCACCCAAATTAAGTGAAAATTACAAATAAGATCCTAACAGTAATCATTTTAACTAGAGGGGAAAACATCTTAACATAATCAATACACGGTTTCTGAGTGAAACCTCTAACAACAAGTCTATATTTATGTTTTTCAATACTACCATCAACATTATATTTTACTTTGTATAACCACGTAAACCATTTAATACTTCTTTTTTTAGAGGTAGAACAAACTCCCAAGTTTGATTTTAAATTAGGGCATTGCATTCATCCACTTCTCATCTCAAGAAGATTCTTCAAAAATTTGTGGCTCAGGTTCATACAAGGTCATTAATGCATAGTGGGTATGATGGATTCTGGTCATTTTCCTAAAGTTAATACGATTTGAAATTTCTAACATAAACTGAGCCCAATTTAATTTGTTAGCTAGGAAGATAGGAGTTTCAGAAACATCTATAGCATCAAAACATCATCATGATCATTTACTAAATCAAAATCAAAACCATCATTTAGAAGTATTTAATGAAGGAACTTCAAGAGAAGAAGACAAAACATGTAAACTTTTCTCTAGATTATATCTATATATTTCATATAAGCTTCGATAATTAACATGTCATAACCTTTCATGCCTAGTTTTGAATTATTCAAACTTTGAGATATAAAACAAGATTCAGAAGAAAAATCATCAAAAATATACAGACCATTTCTTTGAATTCCTTCAACTCTTATACTCTCATTACTATCCTTGATATACCAAGTATCCTTCATGTATGGATTCTAGTTGAGTCCATACCTCTTTCGGATGTTCGATATTACCAATGTGTAGAAGGTACTCAACATTCACATTACATAGAATCATAGAAAGAACCTCCTACATTCATTGCAAGAATGCATTCATGTTATCTACATTTTCTTGACGATTGGTGGGAGGAACATTAGATCCAGAAATAATCATCAAAAATTTCCTTTCCATAAATTATATTTTGACCCAAATGTTGTAGTCTGTTCCATTCAGGATTTAGGTTTTGTCAAGATAGAAATAACTAGACATCATTGTTTTCTTAAACCTATAAAACACACCCCATTATAATATACAATGTACCACAGATTTAGATACATATTTATAAAAAAAAAATACTTTTAATAGAATCAAATATAAATTTTATAGATCTAAATAAACTATTTGATCATAACTAATTCTGTCATTACAATACATATTAATTAACCTCCCATGATCAAAATAATAACCTGAAATATAAAGATCTCTACATTATACCTCAGATTTATATAAAAATATTTTTGACCATATAGAAGATAAGAAGAAACCGCTAAGAATGCATAACAACAAATTTATGAAAAACATTAATGTAAGAAAAGATCTGGCTAGCTTAAATTTGGTGTCTAAATGACTGTCATAATGGCTTATTTTTTGATTTGTCGTTATGGTAATTTGATCGTCAATTTTAACAAGGTGAAATTTTCCTATAACCTACAAGCTTAAATTTTACGTCTAAATGACCGTCATAATGTCTTATGTTTGGTCTGTCGTGACGGTCATTTGACCGTCAAATTTAATGAAGCAAAAAATTGATGTGTATTTCTAGAATGTGAAATTCCATAATTTGTTCTGTATAATATTAGGGAGGTTATATTTTAATACGTTATAATAATCTATTATAATTTATAATGTAAAAATATATACACTTTTTTTAAAAAAAAGAGGTAAATAATTTATATAATGTAAATAAAAAACAACACATAGTTCATAAAAATTATAAAGTATAGTTTTCTTTTTTAATATAAAAATATATAACCCTTATTAAAGGGTTTTAAAGGAAATAGTCCAAGTTAAAAGAATTTTACTATGTGCAAGTATATTTATGAGAGTACAGATTAACCTGCATATTTTACAGAGGGGACAAGTAATTTTACCCAGCCAATGAAATAAATTGAAATCCCTATTTTCAGGAACCTTTCCTCCTCCCTTCATTTAATCTTAATTTTACCCTTCACACATTTGAAACTATGGAAAAAATGAAAACTATTTCATATAATTCCTGCAAGCTAAAAACTTTACAACTTTTATGTGGCTATAACTACCAATATTTTAATAAATATTTACCACACTTCACGTGGGCCATCAATAAACTATTTTTTTAAATTCTCCATTTATATCTAAGATATTATGCCATTTTATTCTCCACTCCCACGCTTATATAAAAGAAAATCTTGAAATAAGTTTATTTATATAGTTTTTATAAACTATAAGATATAAATGAATGGGGCCACCCCCTTACATAGATAATATAAACAGATAAGGACACACGTTAGGTTTAGGTTTGAATAATTAATTTTTAAAAATTATAAAATTATAATTATTTTGTTATACAAATATATATTTTTATTTTTTTATAAATTATAAAAGATTACTATAGTTTTAAGACTATAATATTTACATGATTTTATTAAAGAAATAGAAAGGACCCTATTTAAAGGGAGTCTGAAAACTATAGATGGCTCCTTAATAAAAATATGTTAAAAAAATTAAAACCAGGATATTAGAGAAACTGCATTATTTTGTCCCATTCCATGAGTCTTTAACCCCGGCCCACTAGGAAAATTTTAATTTTCCTATTCTCAAGGAAAATTATCTCCATATGAGAGACCTTGTGATTTGAATTTTCACATGTTTACCTTGGAATTTAACCTGGACCTGCACATACATTACAAACTATACAAGAATTAATAAAAAAATTCTTAAACATTTTAACCTTTACATATGATATTCATGCCCAGGTAAAAAACTTATTCAAGAGCCCCTTTCACCAAGGGTTTCGAGGACAAGGGGTCCACCACAATTTTATTGCAATTTTCCTGAAAGTAAGAATACAATGACATAATGTTTATAGTGGAAAACTCTAAATAGTGTAAAAACTATTGTGAAATAACATTTTACTTTCCAAGGACAAAACTTACATCCAATAACTTTCACCTCCTCCTTTCAACCCTAATCAAAAGGGTGAAATAATATTCACCTTTGATATTTCATTTGAACATATCAAATGATGACTTATAGTCCTTTTTATATTAGGTGATTGAGTATGTCTCCCAGCCCACATTTTCAACCTTATCGGTTGACACATATACCTAGGTTTATAATATTTAATAGTAGAAATATAATCATTTCATGATATTAAATATTTAACCGAAATTATATACCTAGATTAACATATTTAAAACCAGGCTTAAATCTAAGGCTATATGGCTGAAAAAGGGTGACAAAAATATGAAGTTCTTCCATATGAAGCATAGATTCTGTAACACATGAATGAAGCTAAAACTTTCTATGTATTTCCAAAACTCAAAAACTCTACAATATATGAATTAGAGCATTGTATTCATCCTGCATTGCATTGATCCACTTCTCATCTCAAGAAGATTCTTTAAAATTTTGTGGCTTAGGTTCATATGAGGTCATTAATGCATGGTGGGTATGATGGCTTTTGTTCATTTTCCTAAGGTTAATACGATTTGAAATTTCTAACATAAATTGAGCCTAATTTAATTTCTTAGCTAGAAAGATAGGAGTTTCAGAAACATCTATAACATCAAAACATCATCATGACCATTTACTAAATCAGAATCAAAACCATCATTTAGAAGTATTTAATGAAGCAACTTCAAGAGAAGAAGACAACAAATGTAAACCTTTCTCTAGATTATATCTAGATATTTCATATAAGCTTCGATAATTAACATGTTATAACCTTTCATGCCATAGTTTTGAATCATTCAAACTTTGAGATATAAAACAAGATTCAGAAGAAAAATCATCAAAAATATACAGACCATTTCTTTGAATTTCTTCAACTATTATACTCTCATTACTATCCTTGATATACCAAGTATCCTTCATGCATGGATTCTAGTTGAGTCCATACCTCTTTCGGATGTTCGATATTACCAATGTGTAGAAGGTACTCATCATTCACATTACATAGAATCATAGAAAGAACCTCCTACATTCATTGCAAGAATGCATTAATGTTATCTACAGTTGCTTGACGATCAGTGGGAGGAACCTTAGATCCAGAAACAATCATCAAAAGTTTCCTCGCCATAAATTCTATTTTGACCCAAATCTTGTAGTTAGTTATATTGAGGATCTGAGTTTTGTCAAGATAGAAATAACTAGATTTCATTGTTTTCTTGAACCTATAAAACACACCCCATTATAATATACAATGTACCACAGCTTTATATACATTTATCAGAAAAAAACAACACTTTTTAACAAAATCAAATCTAAATTTAATAGATCTAAAGAAACTATTTGATCATAACTAATTCTGTCATTACAATACATACTAATTAACCTCTCATGATCAAAATAATAACCTGAAATATAAATATCTCTACATTATACCCTAGATTTATATAAAAAATATTTCCAACCATATAGAAGAGAAGAAGAAACTGCTAAGAATGCATAACAACAAATTTCTGAAAAAAAGATAATGTAGGAAAAGATCTAGCTAGCTTAAATTTGGCATCTAAATGACCATCATAATGGCTTATTTTTTGATCTGTCGTGATGGTCATTTGATCGTCAATTTTAACAAGGTAAAATTTTCCTGTAACTTACAAGCTTAAATTTTACGTCTAAATGACTTTCATAATGTCTTATGTTTGGTCTGTCGTGACGGTCATTTGACCATCAAATTTAATGAAGCCAAAACTTTCTATATATTTCCAGAATGTGAAATTCCATAATTTCTTCTATATAATATTAGGGAGGTTATATTTTAATATGTTATAATAACCTATTATAATTTATAATGTAAAAATATATACCTTTTTAAAAAAAAAAGAGGTAAATAGTTTATATAATGTAAATAAAAAAAACATATAGTTCATAAAAATTATAAATTATAGTACTATTTTATTTATTAAAAAACATATAACCCTTATTAAAGGGGTTTAAAAGGGGTTTAAAGGAAATAGTCCAAGTTAAAAGAATTTTACTATGTGCAAGTATATTTATGAGAGTACAGATTAACCTTCATATTTTACAAAGGGGACAAGTAATTTCACTCGGCCAATGAAATAAGTTGAAATCCCTATTTTTATGAACCCTGTCTCCTCCCTTCATTTACTCTTAATTTTACCCTACACACATTTGAAACTATGGAAATATTGAAAACTATTTCATATAATTCCTGCAAACTAAAAACTTTATAACTTTTATGTGGCTATAACTACCAATATTTTAATAAATATTTACCACACTTCACGTGGGCCATCAATAAACTATTTTTTTAATTCTCCATTTATACCTTGAGATATTATGCCATTTTATTCTCCGCTCCCACGCTTATATAAAAGAAAACCTTGAAATAAGTTTATTTATATAATTTTTATAATCTATAAGATATATAAGAATGGGGTTGCCCCCTTACATGGATAATATAAACAGATAGGGACACATGTTAAGTTTAGGTTTGAATGCTTATTTTTTAAAAATTATAAAATTATGATTATTTTTGTTATACAAATATATTTTTTTATTTTTTTATAAATTATAAAAGATTACTATAGTGTTAAGACTATAATATTTACATGATTTTATTAAAGAAATAGAATGGAGGCTATTTAAAGGGAGTCTGAAAACTATAGATGGCTCCTTAATAAAAATATGTTAAAAAAAATTTAAACCAGGGTATTAGAGAAACTGCATTATTGTGTCCCATTCCATGGGTCTTTAACCCCAAGCCAATAGGAAAATTTTAGTTTTCCTATTCTTGAGGAAAATTGTCTCCGTATGAGAGACCTTGTGATTTGAATTTTCACATGTTTACCCTAGAATGTAACTTGGACCTACACATACATTATAAACTATACAAGAATTAATAAAAAAAATCTTAAACATTTTAACCTTTACATATGATATTCATGCCCAGGTAAAAGACTTATTGCAGAGCCCCTTTCACTAAGGGTTTCGAGGACAAGGGGTCCACCACAATTTTTTTATATTTTTCTTGAAAGTAAGAACACAGTGACACAATGTTTATAGCGGAAAATCCCAAATAGGGTAAAAACTACTGTGAAATAACATTTTACTTTCCAATAACAAAAATTACATCCAATAACTTTCACCTCCTCCTTTCAACCCTAATCAAAAGGGTAAAATAATATTCACTTTTGATATTTCATTCAAACATATCAAATGAGGACTTATAGTCCTTTTTATATTAGGTGATCGATTATGTCTCCTGACCCACATTTTCAACCTTATCGGTTGACACATATACCTAGGTTTATAATATTTAATATTAGAAATATAATTATTTCATGATATTAAATATTTAACCAAAAGTATATACCTAGATTAAAATATTTAATAATAGGCTTAAATATAGGGCTATATGGTTGAAAGAGGGTGATAGAAATACAAAGTTCTTCCATATGACCATGTTGAAGTATATACCTAGATTAACATATTTAATAGTAGAATTAAATCTAGGGCTATATGGCTGAAAGAGGGTGATAGAAATACGAAGTTCTTCCATATGACCACGTTGAAGCATAGAGACTGTAATAGAATTACGAAATTTTCTAAAGGTAACGAAATCATCATAAAAGATTCGTGTATCATCAAGGAAGAAGCTCTCATATTCTATGAAAAATTGCTCAATGAGAAGAGTGATATTAATGATATGGATGACTCTTTTATGTTAGAAGCTATCCCACAAGATAAAATTGAGGAACAGAGATTTAAAGATATTACCAAAGTTGTTACTTTGGAGGAGCTTCAGAAAGTTGTTTTTACTATTGAAGGAGATAAGGCTTCGGGCCCAGATGGCTTCTCTGTCAATTTTTTTCATAAATTTTGAGAAATTTTCTCGGATGATCTCCTTAGGGATGTAAATGAATTATTTAGAATTAGAGATCTACTGAAAGAACTTAATAATACTCACATCGTGCTGGCTCCCAAAAAATGGATGCTAAATACTTCAAATATTTCTGACCCATTAGCTTGGATAATGTTGTCTACATAATTTTTACTAAGATTATTGCCACTAGATTGTAGTTCATTTTGAATGATTTAATCTCAGAACAGAAAAGTGGATTCATAAGTGGAAGGATAATTCAAGATGGTGTGATCATGGTACATGAGATTATTCATTCTATGGATAATAATAAAAAAGTAAGCATGGTCCTTAAACTTGACATGAATAAAGCCTTTGATAAAGTCTCCTGGTCTTTTCTTGACAAAGTTCTAGTCAAATTTTGTTTTCTCATTAAATTTAGAAGAATTGTCAAGGCTTGCATTTCTACTGCTAGATTCTCTATGGTGGTTAATGGTGAACCAGTGGGGTAATTTACCAGTAGTAGGGGATTAAGACAGGGGGATCCTATATCCCCTTTTCTCTTCATTATTATAGCTCATAGCCTAAGCATAACTATTACCAAAGTTGTTAAAGATGGTTTTATAAAAAGCACTAAACCTACCTCTACAAATCAAACAGAATCTCATCAACAATTTAAGGATAACACTATCCTAATTATAGTGGCATCTATCCTGGAAGCTAAAGTGATCAAGTCCATTCTAAAATTTTATGAGGCTACTTCTGGACAAGAGATAAACTTTGATAAAAGCTCTATTTTCTTTTTCAATACTCCTTTGGAAAGACATAATAGAATTGCTAAAATATTGGGATGTAAAATCAATTTACTACCCACTACTTATTTGGGGCTCTCTGTTGGTACTAAAAAATTATCAATCAAAGTCTTGAATGATTTACTAGAAAGATTCCAAAAGAAAATGGTTGGATGGAAATGAGCCATTCTTTCCAGTGCTGTTAAATGTCAGCTTATCAAAATCACTCTTCAAAATCAGCCTATTTACATTATGTCTCTCTATAACATTCCTTCTACCTTCAGAGAACAAATTGAAAGGACCCAGAAACACTTTTTATGGTAGGGAATGGAGGAAAAATTCAAATATCACCTAGTTTCCTAGGATCAAGTGTGCACTCCTAAAAGGATTGGGGGATTGGGCATAAAAGATATAAGAAAAATGAATATGGCATTAATTAGAAAAATGGGTTGGAGAATGCTCTCGGGGGAAAAACCATGGATTGATCTCATTAAGGCTAAATATCTTGAACAACAAAAAAATTTCTCTTTCCTTCATGATGAACAACTTCCCCATGGTTCCATTTTCTAGAACAACTTGATTCTAGTTAGGAATTTAATCAAGCAAGGTTGTATATGGAAAGTGGGAAATGACAGAGACATAAATTTTTAGGGAGATAATTGGTCTAATGTTAGCCTTAATGATAGATTTGGTGCAGCAAAGGATAGTATTGAACATAAATATGGTACTAAGGTCATTGACTACATGGAAATTGATGGAAATGAGAAGAGATGGAAACACCTCTCAGTGGATACAATTAAATTGAACTCCATGTTGTCCTCTCTTCAGAAGCAACTAGACCTTATCCCTTTAAATCAATTGGAAGTCAAGGATGAAATTTTCTGACACAAATCCAAAGATGGGGATTATAAAGTTAAATCTGGATATAACTCTTACTTTGATAATATTCAAATTGAGTTTAATTGGAGCAAGATTTGGATGATTGAGATAACCCCTAAAATTAACTTTTTCTTTTGGCTTGTGTTCAAAGGCAGAATTCTTACTAATGATAACCTGATGAAGAAAGGATTCATTATGCCTAATAGGTGCCACCTTTGTAAAAAATAGTTTGAAGATATTAAGCACTTTTTTTTCCACTGTGATTATGCTTCAATGATTTGGAGTTATGCCTTTTCCAAGTTCAATGTTTTTTGGATAGTGCCTAAGGATTTCATTCAGTTTTGGATCCAATAGAATCCTCCTTTTAAGCACTGTGTTGTGAGAAGACTTCTAAACTGGTCATGCCCCATATTATCTAGAGGATTTGGAAAGATAGGAATGATATCATTTTCAAAAACAATAAACAACATTGCAAGCTCAACTTTGTTAAGATTGGTCATGCTATTAAATATAATATTGAGAGATTCAAACCTCCCAAAAATAAGAAATATCCTGAGAATGAAGAATATATTCTTTCCAACTGGAAGATAGGAGCTGTAAATTTGCAGATTAGGAATACCTCAAACATTGATAGGTCTTTGATTCATTGGATCCCTCCTGAGATTAACTATCATAAACTAAACTTTGATGGTGCCTCCAAGGGTAATCCTAGTTTTTCTACTAGGGGAGGTGTAATTCAGGATCATAAAGGCTATTTAGTTACTGCTTATGCTGGTAAAATGGGGATTTAGAAAAATCATTATGCAGAATCCCTATCTTCTCTATGGAGGCTAAGGGTTTTCAAATATTATAATATACAAAACTTAATTCTAGAATGGGATTCACTAAATATCATCAATCACCTAAATCAAATTTCTCCTCCTAGTTGGATTGTTAAGGACTTTATAATGGAATCCAAAAGTATTTGTCAAAATTTCTATAATATCATCATTAGACATACTTATAGGGTGGGGAATAAGGTTGCGGATACCTTGGCCAATGTTGGCATCAATAATAATCTAACCATATGGGATGATGAAAATTACATCCCTAAGGAGCTACATAATAACATTAATGTGGATAAATATGGGCTTGCAAACGTGGAATAGAAATAATAATTATATGGAGTGGGCTTTAGCAGAGGTGAAAGATCACACATGCAAGATTTATCATCCTAATTATGGCCACATTAATGACATTGAGCCTCACATAGGTGGATGGGTTCTTAAAAACTGGGACATACATAAGGAAGAAACGGATTCAAACAAGGGTTTTGAGAATTTTTTTTGTAGGAATAGTAGGGAGAAGAAGAAAATGGGAGGTGCACCGTGCCAATAGGAGCCTTGTAGTGATCCGGCCTGAAGGAACAATGAGGAGATTTGGAACATCTTACATAATGGTGGCATTTCCAATTTTATAGAATGGATTTAGGGTCATGATCTGAATATTTCGGTCCATTTTGTAATGGACTGGAAGAATAGAAAGGTAACATATGGGGGCCACCATGTTACTATCAATGAAGAGTTGATTGTTGAGGCTATAGGACTTGAATTGGAGGGTTACCATTTTTTCAATAAAAGGATTGACATGGTTACCAAGGCTAAGAAATTATTTGATGAGGGAGAGGAGATTGAATTTTTTTCTACAGGCATTAGGATAAGCTCCATTCCCAAGCCATTTGATGAAGTGACTAATATGATGGTTAGATATATTTCTCTGGAAGGGCAATACAAAACTATCCCTGTTAAACATCTAGTTTTTCTAAATCATTTTAGAAGGAAATTTGTGGTCTGCTTCCTGCACTACCTGCTTAATTCCCTCTAGCACTCCATTTTGGACTTTCAAGAGCACTCCCATGCTATCCCTCTCCACCAGAGCCTCATCTTCCTTCTCCATAAGCTTTGTGTCTCCAAATTCCCTGGCTTCCCAACCATTCCCAGTAAACCGCACGTCACTACCTGTATTGCTCCCACTCCCATACTAGAAACCCCTTCCAAATCCAAGACCAAGAATCCCAGATTCCAAAAGCTGGCACCCCGCACTCTGCCTCGGGTTCTCAGAAGCACAAAAGAGTTAGAAGTTGCGTAAAAAATTGCTGCATATCAGCAATGCTGGTCTGGATATGGCCCTGCATCGGGAGGGGAATCACATGCCACATAGATTGGAGTCTCTGGAGAAAGATATGAAGTAGCTTAAGAAGGACCTGCAACGCATGGACAAGTAGAAAGGAAAAAGAAAAATTGATGATGATAATGACATTGGGAAGGATCAGATTGTTGACATTTATAAGAAGCTGAACTCTCTTGACATTAGATTGGGGAGAGAAAAAGATAGACATGATCACAACATGGATATTTTTAAAGCCATCAATGAATTCTTAGAGCAGAAAGTTTGAAGCATTACCATGCTTAGTGGGATCCCTAGCACTATTTAGGGGAATGAAAAAGAGAGGAGCCAGACCATCTCGTATTTGAACACTTTTGACCCAACGCACATCACCACATTGGAGTTGTTCACCTCTCTGCAAACTATCCAGTCTAAAATTGACAGAGCATCCAAGAAGTAAACTTGCTCGGGCTGGAGGGTGTCGTTTTGACTGCTAATCTTTTTTGGTCTTTTTGTTGTGACTTTGCTACTTTTGTGTTGTTTTGTTGCAGTTTATGTTCTATTTTGTTTCTTGCTTGTAACTATCTTTTGGTTATTGCTTGTCATAGTGTTTTATTTGGATTTAGATGCTCTTTTGTCACTCCTTTATAGATATATCTGGTTGTTGAGCCCTTTTTGTAACAGGGTATAGTCCCATTAAAACTATTTACCAATAAAAAAACATATTTAATAATAGAAATAGAAATATAAATATTATTAAATATTAACCTATATATATATATATTAGTAATGGACCCATATACATTAAGGGTTGGGCAAATCACTTAATCATTATGCTCTAACACTTCCTGTTTCGGTACCCCTTGGACTGGGGAAACTTTTTGAATGAAACACATAACAAATTTGTTTAACCATAACTGTCAAACTAGTGTTCCTTACACTGTGTTACAGTCACCCCATTTTGAGGGAGGGATCACCCATATAAACAAAATTTGTTTTTATCTAAATCTTTTTCATTAAACTGCTAGACAAAAAGGGGCAAATGTAGACACCAGTAATCTACACCCCTCATCTTTGTCCAAATAATTAAAAAACATCCATATTTCATATCTTAAGTCATAAATTTTGTCCCATTCATTAAATTCATCAACATCCCATACTTCCTCCATCACCTCCCATTTTTATTTAATCAATTCATTAAATGTATGATATTTCATCATACAAAGTTTAATTAAATTATATTACCTAAATCATTTATCTAAGTCTAAAATTACCCAAATAAACCTAAATCTATTTATCCCCTAATAATATGTCTTATCTATTTCTAACACCCTTATCTCGACACACCTATCATAATCATCAACATACCTATTAAAATCATTTATACATCTATCAAAATCATACCTGAATTCATATGATCTAACCCATTATATCATCCTCCAAAACAAAACAAAAAATGTCCCCTAACAACCCAACAAATTCACCCCTCGAAATACAAAATAAAAACCTTGATTTAGAAAATTGTTCCAACCATTTTCCATCCAAATCTCAAATAGGCCATAATTAGCAGTGATTTAGGTAATCACCAATGATTACTTAAGAGAGTTTTTTAGCCTCTCTTTGGGATCCTCCATTGGTACTCACAAATCTTAGCTTCCTTTATGATTTTATAGCATAATTTTGTTCTAGAGTGTTTAAGATGTCCAAAAACATTCCCAACACACTTCAAGCATCTCAAACTCATTCTAGGGCCCTTGCAAATCAGCATCTCATCAGCTCATTTACAGGCTTCACCAACTTCCTACATCATCTTCCATCAAGGTTTGAGGCTTCTCCTCACCTCTATATCACAGTCTAGGTACTTTTATTTATTCATTTATTTATCTCATATCATCTCTAGGCCTTTACAGGTATGAAACACTATCTTGATCAATCAAATACTTAATCTTATCACTTTGTTACTATTTACCATAAATGCCAGCAAATCCTGCAATCACGTGTGCTTCCTGTTATTTCTGTATTGTTATCAACATTCATTTAATCTACTTTATCAATCATTTCAATTTGGTTTCCTTCTAACATTCTAGCTAACATGGATTTTTTTATATGGCAATAAGTGGCCCGAACCATGAGATTACCAACATTCACTCTTTGCAAGTAATTATTCACCCTTTTTATTGGGAGCAGTATGAATGTTTGTATGATCTAAATTTGTGTGCTATCCATTGTGCCCCATTGGATGAGTTAGAGAACATTTTCAAGTTCACTCAGCAAATACATTATGATGTAATAGGATATTGGGCTACATATTTTGAGTATCAATGCATCTGAATTGAACTTGCTTGGCTTGAGTACAAGGCCCGAAAACATGATCCACATTTTGAGATTGAATTCGAGCCATGGTATTCCTCTTCCCTCTCTCATCTATTTCTTCTTTGATTTGTAATAAAATTATCATTTATCATCAAATTATCTTGTATCGATTATAACATATCGTTTATATTTCTAATCCACTTGATTGTTTAAAAGTGGATTGATATCCTTATAAGGAATCCCATTGACTTCTGAGGACTAGAATTTTCTAGGAAATCCACCATATATCTTACTGATCATATAATGTTTAGTGTCTATCATTTGTGGGTTTATTAGCAGGGAGGATCTTGTACCAAACTTCGACGGAGCTCAACATCAGACATCGTCATCCATCATCTACAGGTATCACTAAACCTCACATCTTATGAGATTTTATTTGTTAATTCAAGTTAAAGAGGTAGGAACATTTCTAAATAATACCTATGCACCAATAATCCATTGCTCTCTTTGTAGACACCAAATTTGGATCACACTCCCCTTAGTCCCCTTTAATTAATTAATGTAACGTATTCACCTAACCATGACCCCTTACCCTGCATTCATATTAAATTAATTACTTACAATTGAATTAATGTTCATCCTCACATTATAAATTAACTTAAGTACTTTAATTAAGTTAATTTACACTTCACCTATCCACATCACCTAGACACCTCACCATGGACTTATTCCTAGCTTATTAATTAGCTAATATTGAGTCTCTACTTATCTTAAACAATTGGGACTCTTTCAAACCCTAAAATTAAAGTCTTATTACTTCTCCAAAAACATTCCCACTTATCTAAGCATGAACCCTCACTTGAGATCCAAATTAACAATCAAGATCATGCCAAACATAGTAAAGATCAGGTTATTTTTGGTAACTTGGACTAATTCACCCTAACCGACGCTGGTTTATCCTTAGCAGACGTTGGTCACCTAAACTGCCATCCTTTCTATTATATAAAATTTTATAACTCTTTACACAGGTTGGTCATTCAATTTTGGGAATTTTATTGCAATCAATCGTGAGTCTCAAAATCCATTCTTGCATCCAAACAATGACAACATGCCACTAGAGTGCATCACAAGCAACAAGTTCTCTTCCAGAGTTTTGGAGTCTCCACAGGAACACACAAGTTGCACTATCATGACACTGAACCAGCCATCACCTCGCCAATCAATCACCATCCACCTTAATTCATGAGATCTTCATAGCAATAAGTAAGTAACATGGTTTTCATCGTATGTTCTTACTTGACTATAGATATTTTACTTCTTTCAGTGTTTCCATTTCTACTATTACCCGTATATCTCCGTATTCACACCAATCCACCTACCCAACCATTTCAAGTCTTTCCACATTTCTTAACCTCTTCCTCTGCATTCTTGAGTCTTCTTAGCCATGTTGGTGCCATTTTGAGCTTGCACCATTTTGCCCTAAATTTTTCCTTCATTCTGCGTGCTCTGAAACATTTTTTTGTCAAATTGGTGGTCTGTAACTTTTTCCTCTAGTCGAATGCCTTGAAATTCTCACAAAAATTTTGTTTTTCCCCAATTTGAAAAAAAAATTCATGTGTGCCTTGTTTTGTGTCCTAATTTTTCTAAAATTTGTGGGCTCTACCTTTTTTCCTTTTTTCTCGATCATGGAAGTTTAAAATTGATTGATTTACACTTTTTTTCCATTGAAAATCTAATTCCATGATAAAAAATGCTTTGAAAACATGTTTCAGTTGGTCTAATTTCAAGAAATTTTTCGTCCTAAGTGAAAAAATCAAATTGTAAGGCATCCCTGGCATTTTTTGTGTTTTGACATTTAGATGGGTGTCATTTTCCTGTCAATTTATTCTTCAACATTCATCGGCAATGTGTCTTGCTCTAATTGGCTGAGGGACAGTGGAAAATTGTTTTAACTTATCACTTTTTTCTTTTTTGGCAAAAGGGTGAATTTGGTCCCATGGCTCTGCTTTACTCTGATTGGTTCTAATGTTGCTTACATGGCATATTTTGATTGGAGGAGGAGTGGTGGGTCATTTTGAGAAATTGTTCTTTTTTATCTAATTTGGCTAAAAGTTTCAAATTGCCTCGTGGCCCCGCCAAGTGATAATCTGCTTGAATTCAAGCGACGGAGAAAATTTCTAAATTTTGCTCGAAAATGATGATGTGTCCTCTTTTGATTGGATAAGCAGTGGGTCTTTTTGTGCCTTAAGGCATTTTGGAAAAAGAGTTAAAGTGCAAAGAAAATGCCTAGGGCCTACAACGAATCATAGAGAGACACATGGCAGGGTCAGAGGCAGAACTTCAGGCCTCGGGGGAAAATTGATATTTTTCTCATTTTTTGGCATAAAGGTATGAAATTAAAAGGAGGAGCACAAGCCCGCATCTTATCAGCGAATGACACATGTCTGGGATAGAATCGGAGGTGCGGGCCCATGGAGATAAGTTGGAAATTTTTCTTTTTTCCAAAAAAGGTGGAAATGTGTAGAATCAGTCCGTGATTCCAATAGGGTCCACTTTGGGAAATGTGTCAGGCCCGTTTTCATGAGACAGAGGTGTAGGGAAAAATATCAAAATTTTCCATTTTTTCCCAAAAATTTTAAAAGGTAAAATGAAGCTCCTAGGTCCGCATCCAATGGAATGGTGCCACATGGCCGCTCAGAATAAAAAGTTCAAAAGGGTAAAAATGTGAAACCTGTGCCTATGCCGAATCAAATCTCACCACATGGCTATTTATTTTTAAAAATGTAAAGTGGAAAAAGGCACTTCCAAATCTCGTCTCTAATGGTTTTTCTCCACGTGGAGGGCATAGATTAAAAGTTGAATGTCAAATCAATGGTGGCTGTGCATCATTTTTTGCTCTAGCACCATTTTTTCCCTAGAACGCTCTAGGAAGTTTGGAGATGCATTTTTGCATCAATTTTCATTGAATTTTTGACAAATTTATGTTGTTTGTGCTTGTAAGGACCAATGCAATCAATTTCGAGGATCAAATATGTTTTTAAAGTGAAATTTTACCCTAGCCAGTCCAAAACATAAAATATCAAATCCAGAAGTTACAGAGTCAATTTTTGGAGGGATAAGGATGAAATAATGAAAGGAAGGGGGTTTTCATGCTTTGAAGATGAAAAATGTGCCTCCACAATGGATAATGATGTGAATTTTGCAATGATTCATCTCTTTTTGAGACAACTAGCAACTTTTTGGACGTGTTCTATTAAACGCCCTTGTTTGCGAATCATGAGAAATTTTGGTAACAAATTTGATCCTTTGGCATATTATTTTCTTAGGAAAGAAGGCTCAAAGGAGATTGAAAGCTATATATTGCATGAATTTTTCATACAAAGGGTTGGAAGAGTTTAAAAAATCCTGGAAAACTAAAATTTTTACGGGAAAATATGGGAAGAAGCCCATTCTCTGAGTGACCACTTGAGAAACTCATGTAACTCTCTTTGTATCAGATTTCAAAACATTCCCCTGCTAATAAATCTGATCATTTTTGAGTTATTTTGTGTTGTCTTTGGGAAAAATCTATGAATGCTTACATTTCAGAATGCATTTCAAATTGGTGTTTCTTGTTTCCTGTTGTAGTCTTGTGTTTAAAATCTCTCTTGATCATACATGGTATCATTTCTTATGATAGTTTAGTGGCATTTGCAATCTCACATTCAAAAGAGCTTTCATCTGATAAAGAGATAAACAAATTTAAAATCACTTTACCTTCCTTGATTTCAGAGATTGTTTGTAAACCTTTGGGTGCACCTTAGGTCATGATTAAATAGTGATTACTAAATGCTTCATTGGTTCATTCTAACTCAAGATTTTGTGATAGATGATCAAGGATTGTGTGGAAAAGTGCATATCTGGGCCTCCATTTGATGCACATATCCTGGTTTAAGGGATGATTAACCATTTTTGATAATTTATGTTAAGTTTCTCCATATTTTGCTAAAATCCTCAAAGAGTTTGGTGGATCTTGGTTTTTCTTGTCTAAACTCCCACCCAAAAATTATTCAAAACAACTGTTTTACCCCTGTTTTTCCCTATATACCCACAGAAGATCAAAATCCAGTTGTTAAAGTATGCAGAACAGATCAGGATTTCAAAATGTCTTTAGTAACCCTTGTCTTGCATTGAAAGTATCTCCATAATCTGGAAGTGACAACTTGTGAAAGTTAGATTTGGAGTGTTGATCATATTTTCCCAAGGCCCTTTTGATACTATTTACACAAATTGAGGGATATCTTCATCTCCTTCACCATTTGAGGGTTACAAAATAGGTTCTCTTACCTTGGTTGAAAGGCACAACCTAAAACTGTTAGGACAAGATCAAGTCCTATTTGAGTGCTATCCATCTCTCCACAAATCTGAGTGCCAGTTAGATCATATCCCCGGATACAAAATGACACACACCATGATCCATCTGTCTTCAATCTTCATGCCATATCTTTGATGCTGCTCAGACTAAAAAGGAGAAAAAATTTGGGTACCAACACTAGTGGCACCATTTTCGGGGATAGTCTTAGTTCAATCTGATCCATGTGCATACATATTTGAAATATTTGAATGCATATCAAACCCTAGTTATGTCTCTTGCAAGTTCTGTTAGCAAATATATTGTTAAAGCATCATTCTATACTCATATTTGTAAGGTGTATGCAAAGTTTTCAAACTCTGTCTACAATTTTATTAGTTTCTAGCAGTAGTTGCACTTCATTTGCATTTGTGGTTAATAGATTCAAGAAAAGGAAGATCTGATCTATAAATTTTGGCAATATTTTCAGTGTTGATAGGTATTTGATAGAGTATTTTAGTGCATTTGCACAACTAGGGTGAAATTCCTTAGTGGCGACTCTATTTTGTTTTGATCTTCATAAATACCAATGTCTTAGCTTTCTATCATTTGTTTTTTGGTGCTGCTAATCTCTAAAAAAATGGAAGGAAGAATATATCTTTTCATTAGAGACTCTACTAAGAAGTTGTTTTCATATTCAAGGAACTCAGAGTTAGAAGGGAGAAGATTTTGGAAGGTGCTTGGAGAGTAGAGCTCAAGGAAGGAGGTTACCTTTGTTGAAATTGAGATTAATCAGCCTGTCATTGAGGACTGCAGTTCTTCTTTAGGTAAATTTGAATCAGATAGTCCTCCTGAAAATTTACATTCTACATCTGGAGAGAGACCTTCGTTTATCTTTAAAAATATTTCTCCTCATTCTGCCCCTATTTTTTCCAAATCTACTAGAGTTTATCAAGAAGCTAATCCTATAGGGGATATCCATTTTGAAGATAACATTTCTATTCCCCAAAGACCTCTCACTCCTCATCACTCTGTTTCTCCTCCAAGATCACCACCTCAGAATAATATGGCTCAGCCCCCCTAGACTTCCATTTTTTATTAACACATTTGGTCCTATTAATTTTAGAGGAACGAATGGTTATCCAAATGCTATCCCTCAAGATGTCAGAAATAGATTGCCAAAATTCCTAGGTAAACATGCAATAACTGGTGATCAACACCTAAAATTTTTTGTTAACATGATGGAGGACTTTGAGATTGAGCATGAAGATGTGTATGTTAAATTGTTCATTCATACACTAGAAGAGGATGCAAGGGATTGGTACAAGGCTCTGCCTGATAATTTTATTAACTCTTGGAATGAAATGAACAATGCATTTAGGTTGCAATATGGTGATAAGACTGATCCTAGGTTTCTCTTGTCTGAGTTTGAAAATATCAAAAAGAACCCCGATGAATCAGTTCATGACTTCAACACAAGGTTTAACAAAACTTTGAGAAGGATTCTTGTTAATTTGAGGCCATGTGATGAGTCATGCTTGATCAAATATGCAGATGCATTTGATAAGAAGGCAGCCTACTACTTAAGAGATAAGAAACCTTACTAATTTGAGGCAGGCCTTCACCATGGCACTGCATATTGAAAACAATATCAAAGAAATTGGGAAACCTCTCAAGAGAGATGGTGTAAAGTTGATAAAACCTAAAAAACGTCAAGCTAGCAAGGGTGTTGATATAGAGGAGGTTGTGAAAACTTTGGCAGGAGTTGTCAAAGAAATCTCATACAAGCTAGCTCGGGCAAAAAAGGGAATTGGCCAGAGCACACAAGGTCAACAAAAAACACAAAACCATGATGGATTTTTGAATCATCCTAGAGGTGATCAAAGGGAAGATGATAGAGGGAAAGGATCCATGGGGTCTACAAATAGACATCCTCAATCACGTGAACAAAGAGTGTTACTTGATCCCCTAACTGCTAGGGTTGCTGTTGTTGAGGAAGTTGTTGATATTGATTGGTGTGATAGGTGTTTTCTGCCCCATCCTCCATGTGAAGTGGACTAACAAGATGGTGAAGCTAATAATGATGATGGTACTAATGATGATATATACATGGTGGGTTGTTCTTTAGGCTCACAAGAAGGAGCAACATTAACTAAGGTAATAAGTGTAAGGACAACTGCAACCTTTTGGGATTTCATCAAATGGGTACAAGTCTTTCTTCCCCCTCATATTCTTGAGGTAGATGTAGTGCAGGATTTTTAGATTCCTAACAATGACTTTGAATACTTAAGAGCTTTGATGATTAAGAAGTATGATGGTGGTATTCCTTCGGAGGAAGATGGAAAACTATTAATGAATGTTGTTGTGGCTCAAGAGAAAGAGTATAACACTAGGAGCAAGGTTGTTAAGGAAGTTGGGCCTCAAGCCAAACCTAAAACACCATTTCTTATAAGTATTCCCAAATAAGCTCCTAGAAGAGAAACACCTGCCAAAAGCTCTGTTGTCCCAAGTAAAAATTTCAGTCCTCATCATGCCCAAGTTGCCAAGAATCCCATGCCATCTAATGAATCTGCTTGTTTCCCTTCCAATGCTGCCTTGCCAAAGAATGTTCCCTATGACATAGCCCAAGTATTGAGCCAAATAAAATTGATTCTTCTAATCATTGAGTTGATTAGGATTCCTGAGCACAAGAAGAGAGAATTTGAGTACTTGGGATTGAAAGAGGAGAAGAGTACCCCAAGCTGAAATGTAAAAATTGTTGAAACTCCTCCTCAAATCATTGCAGACCTTGAAACAACACCAACATTAGAGGATCATATAGAAACACATGAGGTATACTTGGGGACATCCTTGATTGATTCCCAATCGAATTTTGATCCATTCTTTACAACTTTGATCATAAAGGATAGTCTTCTTCACAATTATATGTTTGATTTTGGTGCATCATGCAATTTCATGCCTCTAGAAGTCATGAATGAGTTGGATATAAAAGTGACAATAGCCTATGTAAATTGTACTACCATGGACTCAAGAGAAGTGCCGGTAGTTGGTTTTGTGAAGGGTTTGGTGGTACAACTTGTAGCCTATTTGGGTAAGAATTTGAAACTTGATGTTGTGATTTTTGATTGCCCTACCAAATGGGGTATGATTTTGTCAAGAAAATGAGCTGCAAGTGTTGGTGGCACTGTTCAAATGGACATGTATTTTTACACTATTCCCATTGAAGGCATCCTTGTCAAGATCTACGGAGAAAAGAAGATGTTACACCTTATTGAAGATCCCAACAATGCTTCCTATTTGGTGTTGTTTGCTGATGTTGATGCTGATAACTTTGTTGGGTTTTTTGATGGCAAAGAGAAAAAGATGGATAAGTCAAAGTGCCTTGAACATGTAGGTTCTCCTTGGACCTTGCTATTTGATGGAGCTTGTTCCAAATTTGGAAATGGTGCTGGTATAATTCCAATTTCTCCTATTTTGTAAGAGTTTGTTTTTTCCTTCAAGCTTAATTTTGAATGTACTAACAACATTACTGAATATGAAGCCTTGTTGTTGGGTATGAGAATTGCATGGAAGTATGGTGTTAAGAACATCATTGGAAAATGAGATTTAGAGCTAGTTGTCAAACAAATAAGAAAACTATATGCTACAAAAAATCAGCTAATGAAATAGTACAAACATGCAGTTTGGGATCTAATTGAGATGTTTGATTCCTTCAAAATTGTGCATCATGATAGAAGTTTCAATGTTGCTGCTGACAAGTTGGTAGTGTTGGGGTCAAGATTTAAAAATTGCACTGTTTCACCTTATTGTGAGTAAAATATTTAAGTGTTAACTACGCTAGTTGTCCCTGACAACATCAAGCATTGACAAGTGTTTAATGATGATGCTCAAGTGCAAAGGTTCTTACCAAATCAAGGTGAGTTTGCATATCAGAATATTGATTGGGAACCAATGGTGGGTGTGACTAAAGGAAGAGAGAATTTGTTTGGAAAGTATACTATCTAATTGAAAACTAACACCATTCCTAGAGGTCTTACTACACTTGAGTTAGATTTTGACAATGCTAATTGCATCATTAATAAAAACATGTCTACCTCAAGGGATATGGAAGAACATAACTTGGGCACTAATGATAAACCAAGAAAAGTTTGGTTGGGTAGAAATCTAAACAAAGAAGAAAAATAGTCCTATGTTCAACTATTGAAGAAATATCAAGACTATCTAGCTTGGTCTTATTCAGAGCTGAAAGCATACAGATAGGACTTGTTTCAGCATGAGATTCCACTTGAAACAAATGCCAAGCCCTTCAGACAAAAGTAGAGGCCAATTAATCCACTCCTCTCAATGAAGATGTGAGATTAATTGAAGAAACTGAAGGAGGGAGGGATCATTTAGCCCACAAGGTATTCATCTTGGGTTGCAAACCTTGTGCCAGTCAGAAAGAAAAATGGAGCTATCAGACTTTGTGTAGACTTCAAAAATCTAAATAGAGCTTCATTGAAAGACAATTATCCTTTGCCAAACATGGAAAACATGCTACAATTAATGATTGGATCTGAACTGTTCTCCACCCTAGATGGTTTTTCTAGCTAAAAAATCAAATTGTTGTCAATGAGTCAGAAAGATTTAAAATTTCCTTTACCACTCCTTGGGGAACATATGTCTATGTAAGAATGCCTTTTGGTCTCATGAATGTTGGAGCTACCTTCCAAAGAGCAATGGATGTTGCTTTTGTTGGTTACATAAATGACTTCATTGCAGTTTATCAAGATGATGTGAATGTGTTTTCAAGGAGCATAAAAGATCACTTGCAACACTTGGAAAGAATGTTGATCAGATGTAGAGAATATGACATTTCTCTCAATCCAAAGATGTGTCATTTTGGGGTGCAAAAGGCCAAGTTTCTTAGTCATATTGTTTCAAAGGTTGGTGTTATGATTGACCCTGAGAGGGTAGAAGTAATCAGCAAGGTTCCAATTCCAAGAACAAAGAAGGGCATCCAATCCTTCTTTGGGCATATCAATTTCATTAGAAGGTTTGTGTCTAATTTTTCTGAATTGACTCTTCCTATTACATGCATGTTAAAGAAAGACCAAGTTATCAAATGGGAGGAGGCTGATATTCAGGCTTTTGAAGGAATCCAAGAAGCATTGAAACATGTACCTGTCTTGGCAGCTCCAAATTACAAGAAGCCTTTCCAAATATTCTCCTTTGCTTCTGAAAATACCATTGCATATGTTTTTCTACAGAAGGATGAAGATGGGGATGAGAGGCCTATTGCCTTCTTTAGAAAGGATTTACAAGTTGCTGAGTTAAAATACACAATCATGGTAAAAAAAAAATTTGCCTTGGTGAAAGAAACAATGATTTTTAGGCCTTATATCTTAAGTTCAAAAGTTGTTGCTTATGCTTCCCACACCATGGTAAAAGACATCTTTTCGAAGATGGAGATCTCAAGAAAAAGATGTAGATGGGTGAAAAAACTACAGGAATATGACATGGATATCCAAACCACAAATTTGGTGAGAGGTTTGGGTCTTGCTAAGCTCATGGCTTAGAGTAACTTGTAGAATGTGGAAGTGAATGAAGTAGAGGAAGAAAGGGAAGATGTTATTGAGAAGTTGGTAAGTTCTGAGTGGTACAAGGATGTAATATTTTACCTCAGACACCTATGCTTCCCTGATCATTTGAATAAAAATCATAAAAGAGCCCTCAAGCTAGCTTTTCAAAAATACATCATCACTGACTCTGGGCTGGCTTGGAAGAACCTTGAAGGTGTCCTCTTGAAATGTATAACTGAACATGAATCTCCCAAAATAGTTGTTGATTTCACTTTGCTGGAAGGGTTATAACTTACAAAATTTTGAGAGCTGGTTATTGGTGGCCTACTCTCTTCAAAGATGCAACCATGCTGGTTATAAAATGTGAAAGTGGCCAGCGTTTCTCTGGAAGAATTAAAGCTTTAGACTCCCTTCCTTTGTAGCCTATATCAATTGAAGCTCCTTTCAAACCATGGGGAATAGACTTCATTGGTGGGATTTCAAACCCTTCTAGTTCTGGCCATAAGAGGATTCTTGTAGCCATAAATTACTTCACCAAGTGGGTAGAAGAAATCCCCACCAAGAAAGTAATAGACAAATTTTTGATGGACTTCTTGTTGAATCACATCATATGTAGATTTGGTGTGCCAATAAAGATTATTGCTGATAATGCCATGTGTTTTAGAGTTAAGCCCTCGATGGCAATGTTCAAGGAGTATGGAACCAATATGACTTATGCTTCAAACTATAACTCTCAAGGGAATGGACAAGCTGAGTCTAGCAATAAGAACATGTTGAAGATCATCAGGAGAACCTTGGAGTTGAACAAGAGAAAATGGGGTGAACAACTAAAATTTACAGCTTGGGCAGATAGAATCACTACCAAAAGAGCTACTAGTAAGAGCCCATTTGAGTTGGTGTATGGAAATAAAGCTCTGCTGCCCTTACATCTATAATTATCTTCATTTCAGTTTGTTCAACAACTTGAAGATCAAGAGGTCAGTCCATATGAAGCAAGGATTAATCAGATTGTTGAGTTGGATGAAGAAAGAAGAGCATCCCACCAAAGGAATGTCAGATTTAGAGAGAAGTTGAAGAGGTTGCTTGACAAGAAGGTCACTCCTAGGGCTTTCAATGTTGGAGATCTGGTTTTTTTGTGGGATAACATGCATGAAGATAAGGGTAAACATGGTAAATTTTATGGATTGTGGATGGGCCCTTACTCCATTGATATCAGAATTGGTGAAAATACCTTTTTTCTCAAGGACTTAGATGGGGAATTGCTTGAACTTCCTGTTAATGGAAGACATTTGAAGCATTTCTTGGATCAACCAACTCACATTCCAACTGCCTCAAACCGAGTTAATAGAGTTATTCACTAGAGATTTTTCTAGACACATCTCACTGAAACTCAAAGTCCAAACTTTCCACACATTTGACAAAGCATTTACCATGGCCCAGAAAATTAAAATCCATTCCATTGAAGAGAAGAAGATACAATTACGTAACAAGAACATTGTGTTTAAATCAAATGATACCTCTTCTTATACCAAACCACAAAATAACTATTCTAAAGAAAAAAGGATTTGCCAATGCAATATTAAAAGCTGGCCCATCTCATCCATCCAACCAATCAAAACCCTATTTCAACCTTTCTCGTGTTTAGGATTTTCAATTCAAGCAGGAGCAACGAAAATACACTCCCATAAGAGAACCCTAATCTTTGGTTTTAGGAAAAAATCTAAAATCTGGAGCAATAACTCTTCCACTCATCAAACCACATACTAGTTTTGACCCTTCTCATCCTATGCTTGCATGGTACAAAGAAAATGGTTATTGTAACTATCATCACATTAGATGTCATAGAGATGGTAATTGTATAAATTTCAAAAAAATCATCCAAGAAATGTTAGATAATGGAGATATCTTCTTGGATAACCCTAATGCACCAGCTAAGCAGAACCTTCACATCTTCAAGAAGTTGTTCCTAAATCACACCCCATTATCTAACCAAAAAAGTGAAACTTAGACCAATGAAAGTAACGTTCGTGAGGTTAATGTCATTTTCGACATCATACCAACTGTTTCTACTCAATTTCCTCCAATTCCATCTATCAAGGAGATTCTTGCATGAGCTCCTTCATCAACGAATGGACCTATTTCATTTTGTCCTATACCCACAGAGGAGTCTCCCTTATCTTCTCCTCCACCCATGGAGGAGTCCACCATATGTGCCGATGTAGTTTCCCCACTCACCTCTCAACTTGACGAATAACCCGCAATAATTACTCTTCTACCCACATGAGATTCATGCTTACCTTCTTCTTCACCAAAAGAAAAACCTGACTCATCCACCTTGTCTTCTCCCCTACCCACAAAGGATTCATTAGTAGCATCCCTTCCTCTTGGTGATAATTCCCCACTAGATTTTAAAGACCCTATTGATTTACTATCATCTCTTCTACCAACAGAGTATGAATACAACTATTTCCTTGTCTCACTGAAATTCTTTATAGGCATTATTACCAAATCAACATCCTCCTCCTCTACATCAGCAACATTCTCATGTTTGGCCAACTGCTTGGATTATGTTGACAAATCCATGCTTTGGGGATGTATTCAACTTCTTGTCTCAATGCAAATGAAAATGTTGTCCGTTGACACTTCCATAATATATGCAAAGGTTTTTTAGACACCAAACCCACCATGACCATGCCAGTTGTAGCTACCCCTTCTTCATCACCCTCACCCATACCTAAACTATTACCATCAAACTAAATTTTTACTATGCCTAAAACCCTACCTGCACCCATATATTCCTCTGCATCCAGACACATTACCACATTGGGAGTCAAACCACATCAATCCCAATCCATCCTCCTATTAAACTGGATTAAGCCACGTCCTTGAAAGTCATCACAAATAATATTCCCCCACCTAATATGAAGACCCAACCTCTTAGGATGAATACACCAGCTTCTCCCATTACCCTTTTGTCACCTTCACCACTTCCATATATCCTAGGTTTACACCCATCAACCTTGGTCAAACAACCTTCTACCTAAGGTAAACCAAAAACACAAAATCCTACCTCCTCGCCATGATCCTCTATTCAACCTTAATTACCTACACAACCTACGCCTTTTCCATTACCTGCATCCTTTCTACCTCCTATATCTACACCACTTCTTATGTCCTCATCATTACCCATACCATCCCATTCTCCTTAACCAGTCCCTTCCACATTGCCTCTTACCACCACTTTCACCACACCTCTATTATCACCTTGGCTAACCCATCCCCTTCTGCCATCTTCCTTCCCTTCTACATTACACACTCCTTATTCACCTTTACCCAAGAAGTTTCAACCCAAGTCCAAAACCCCACTACCTTCCAAAGAGGTATTTAAACCTACACCACCTCAAATAACTAGTCACCAGCTACACCTTTACCCAAGAAGGTGCAACCCAAACCCAAAACCATACTATCTAATAAACAAGTAGTCAAACTTACTCAACCTCTAATTCCACCTCTAGTGACGCCTCTCCCACCAAAGTCACACACACTTCCATTTAGACCCACACTTACTTCACATTATGATCCATTGGCATGGTCTTACACTAACATCTTAGCTAACCTTTTGCAAACCTCTGTCACCACATTGCCACCACTTAGACCTTATGACCCACTCAAACATAAACCAAAAGGGTTTGATGATACCAAAATTTGTGCTTACCATCTCATGTCAGGGCATGATGTGGAACATTGTAAGGATTTTAAGACTATTCTTCTCCAACTATGTCCTCCCAAATAAAAAATTGATGATGATGATCTTTTAGATGAGGACCTTATTCCACATTTTTGTATCAATGCACAACCTTGTCCCATACCTATTCAGTGACCTCCACCTCCACCTCCACAACCCTTTTATCCTGCTCCAACATTTGAGATCAATATGGTCCACATCAGAGAGCTTGCCAAATCTCCACTAAAATGGTAATAAGCCACATTGCTTTCACAAAACCATTATATTCCATCACCATATTTTTTCCCATCCTGCCACTACACCTTTCATGACTCACCTTCTCCTTCATCGTAGATCAATATAGTTCAAGTTACCACTCAAGCCTAGAATAACACATGAAAGTTGAAAAAAACCATCTCATCCGCTACTCCTTTACCCAACATTCCATCTACACCTACACCCAAAGTCACCATCCATGGACCCGTATGCCCTATTTCTTACAGGGTTTCCCATCATAAAATGCTTAAAAAAATACACCAATCTCCTTTCAAAATGTCTTTGTATGACCTCATCTAAACCTCTAAGTCTCATCGTCAAGCCCTCATTGAGTTCCTATAATCTATTGAGGTTCTACCTAATGACCCCACACCTATCGCCGCCATTATCAATCCTTATCATGTGCCCACTCTCACCACTTTTCCTTCATCTTATACTTCCACTACCATTTATAAATCTCTGCTCTTAGTTTCTCTGATGAAGAGATTGTCCCTTTCTAATCAAATTATCCTGACCCCGCCCTATTCATTTCTGTCTACATTGATAATATATGCATTCGATGTGTTATGATCGATGGAGGTGCCTGTACGTACCCAAAATTGTAAGGTAATGTACTACCAGAACAATGTGACATGTGCCCTAATGATGATACAGGTCTCCTCGCAAGGTGTTCGGGATTCGGAAAAGATCTCCTAGTGTGCGTTAACATCCCGCATGCCCCGCTTAGCCCCCGTGTGCTTTCTTAGCCTTTTTCTCTTCAGTGATGAAACTGCCGCACTGCCTGGGTGGAGGTCTCGTGACCGCTGCCCTGAACAGGGCGGCAGTCCTTTACGCATTTTCAAGAAAGCTCTTTTAAAATGACTCACGTAAATTCAATGTTTTACCATCTTTCTTTCACCGCCATAAGCTTGCATTTATGATTCTGGTTCCCTGGAATAGTGTTTTGCCATTGTTTATAGTTTAAGAGTTCCATTTGGCTTTTACCTTGGGTAAATGCAAATACTATAAATAGTTGGCTTGTGCTCAAGCAAATGGCCCCTCATTCACTTCTCATCTTCTCATTTTTAGTAATTCAGTCTTTTATTTTTCTTAGGATTCATAGTTTAGTTCGTTACATGCTTAGTTAGCATTGTTTTACTATTGGTAAGCCACATATCCATCTTGTGCAAGCAGTGATGTTATTTCATCCAATCCATTGGAGTAGAATAGATTAGGAAGCCATTAAAGTTATAGGTTTTGCTCCTCAAATAGGATAGTTTTAGGTTCTGGATGCTTTATGTTGCATGACTCGCAATAGATCCCGCTAGGAATTGCATAAGCCAAGCTCTGTACTCTTGCGCTGTCCCTATCCTACTCACATTGTATTCAGTCTATGTCTTGAGCTACCTTTATCCCAATATCTATTTCTGTTGATGCTAGCATTACATGCTTTTCTAGATCCATGTGAACACGAAGGAACAAGGAGATCACATTGAGGGGACAAGATCACACACACCATCAGATTCGCCACTGTTTTGCAGAATCCAGGTTCTAGCTTTCAAATTTCTAGTTAGAATCATATCAAATAGAGTAGTTAATTGCTTTATTTCAGTAAATTCTATTCTTGATATTGCCAGGGAAGCTGTGGGGATTGATAGTTTCTAAGAAACTATGATTCACTCCTCACTTCTGAGGTAGGATCAAGAATCTTGAAAATAGATTAGATGAGCTATTTCTTTGTTTAGAATAGTTCTACAAATTACACAGACAAATAGCTACACTCAGTTATTGTGTTTGTTTTAAATTATTATTTTAGTTGTCTTTCTAGATGTTTTAAATAGCTGTTTTCTTAAATTCGTAAAGTTCATCAGAAAAATACAAAAAGATAGAGAAAATATATATGCTATAGATACACTTCACATAGTTCAATTTCATTTTGTTACAGTTAATTTATTTTTTTACTTTTGTATAACAATCACGGGACCTAGAGAGCCCAGGGAATACATATTTGAGCCAATTGTGCCCCAGCCCAATGTCATCACGGCAATAATTGATATAGATCAAAATATTAGGATTCAAGTCTTCCGAACAATGGTAAGCTTGCTACAAATCAATTCTCAGTTGAGCGGACTAAACATAGAAGACGAACAAGCACACATGTTTTGGTCAAATCAACCGAACTACAGATTACCCTAGGTAAAAATTCATATGACTGTAGAAGGGTTTGAAAGAGAACGAACCTTTGGTTGTGATCCTTTGGTCCCACAGCCAGATGCAGGAGACACTCTTCTAGATATAGATACCAGCCTAAGAATCTAGGTTGCACGAATGCCTGTAGGGTATTCTGAGAAAATCACACAGTTATTGATCCTAAATATAGAAGCTGAGAAAGCATACAATTACTAGATATTATGGATTAGGACTTGATTTCACGCATGACCATAAAATTTCCACAACGACTAAGAGTCTACGGTTGTGACCCACAAATCCCGCAGCCCAACGAATCCACAGGAGAATTAGACATAGACACTGGCCTACGCACACTAGTATTCTAGTCTACTCCACTTCCACATATCATCATGGAACAATTATCCTTTCTAGACATAACAGCTAACAAAGCTAGAGAGTTTTGGACTAGGCCAGAGAACCGTCCATAGAATTGACTACATTTACCATCCACCATATGACCCTGTCCGGAGAAATAAACGAAACTATCTCGGGTCATTTTCCACGTATTCCACAACCTATAGATCGAATTACGCCAGAGATCGATATTGATTGGAGCCTTCGAGTAGTCATCCTTGCTGACCGATCTATCACACCAGCTCAAGTTAGGAGGGCTTTCTTTTCTTTAGATTTGTAAGTTCTATTAGTGCGCGTTGAAGACATTAGATTGCCTAACTAGTTTGTCTGTATCTCACACATATTCCATCCCCACCGGCTGTCTTGGCAAGACCTCGGGAGGTCAGGTGTGAGGAAGAGTCACTTGTAGATTCCCACGCTCGCTTGTCACTTTTCCGTCGTACAAAATTGGTGAACCTGACGTGAAACAAACAAAATTAGTGAAGCTGACGTGAACTTCCTACTTTCTAGTTTGGAGTCATAGTATTAAGTGTTCTTCCAAGTTTAGTATACTTTTCATCTTCTCCGCCTCATTGGATTTCACCTTCGTTCCTTCCCATTATTCTTTGGGTATTCAAATACCCCTCGAATATGTCAGAATTCGATGCATATGGCAGACCCCTCTTGGGTCTTGAGGCATACTACACCCAACAAAATAGACAATCATCACCCTCGCTCTTAGTGTGGGGTGACAACTATTCAACTAGTCAGTTGTCAACACAAACTCCAAGGATCAGATATAGCTCATCCTTCCAAACAGAGGAGTTGGAACAACTCACTCAAACACAACAAACAGAGCCTTCAGGCTCGAACAATATGACGTTCACCAGAGAATCTGGTTCATCTCCTCAGGTACTACTTAAACCAAAAATTAGTAGATAATCAGACTCATACCAAGGTTTAGATGATGAATATTCGGTACGTTATGCCAGGAATGACCAACGTTCTCAAAGTATGTATCCACCTGTAGGAGGTTTACAAAAACAACCCGAGGTCTCTTTTCAAGAAAATATCTCTATGCCACTGCATATATGAAATACTCTCAGAGAAACTTGGCAAGATAGCGATCAGTTCATAGCAGGATATCACATGCCTATACAAAACCATGGTATACAACAAATGCCACCAAGGCAGAATATCGTGACTTCATCAAATGAAGTCATTTTAACTCTAATAGAAAAGGTTAGAGGGTTAGAACTTGCCCAAGAAAGTCAAAATTCACAATTCATGAAAGCAGGGAGTTCTAATCCTCCACACCATCCTAGCCAAGTGGATCTCCTCACAGGAGTAGGCACGTTAGGCATGACTCCTTAGTATTCACAACAAATGCCAACTAGACCCACCATCTCTAGCACTGTTCCTCCCGGTCTAGTACAGAACAATCCATTCCTGGATAGTACCTCCGTCATACTTAAACATATACTCCAAATCACCACAAGGGGATATGTTCTCCTCTCCTGGCATTTTTTCTCAAACACAGGGGCTTCCTTATGCCCCTGCCAACGCATACGCTGTGCCATATCAACAACCCATCCCACCACCGCTCCCTCAACAGGTGCCATTAATGGTCGAAACATATGCGATATGGACTTACTCAGAATATTTGAAAGAACCCTTGGATTTCACCATACGAAGCATCATGCTTCCAAGACCTCTTCCTGATTTTCCCAAATACAAAGGAGAGGGAGATCCAAACGTGCATATCAAAGCTTACGCTACAGCCATTCGAGAACTACTCCCATGGGATGGGGTTGTTGTTAAAATATTCCCAAAAACCTTAGAAGGCATTGCTTTCAATTGGTATTATAGAATACCTGAGGCTTCCATCCATTCGTTCAAACAACTCGTTTCAGAGTTCATCAAGGCCTTTGACATGAACAAACTATTAAGAACAGGAATCAGGGAGTTCTTACACATCAAACAAGAACATAATGAATCTATCACCCATTTCATCCAAAGGTGGCGTACAGTCCTTTATTCCTTAGCAAGTGCTCCAAACATGGATCAAATGGAACTATGTGATTTATTCCTTCATTCACTTAGCAGAGAAGTGAAGGAAGAAGTCCAGAAGTTCCCATTACGAACTTACAATGAAGTACTAGAGAGTGTTCTTCGAATAGATCAAGCAACAATTGATAGTGGTCGCAAAACATATGGAGCAAATGGGAGGTTAATCGCCCCCAATCATAACACTACAACTTATCCCACTACCATGAACGTCAATCAAGGACCTAAAATCCTTAACAAAAATCGGGGTGTAACAACAGATGGAGTAACCGACCAGCCTAAAAAGTTAAATATTGTCAATACTCCATCACAAATAAACAACCAACGAAACAACAACTTTACCTTGATAGTCAATGTAGTGGATTTTAATCATCCACAACAACAACAACAAAAACAAAAACAACGGTGAAATCCCATACAGGGTCCAAGCCAAAATTCAACTAGGTACTAAAACAAGAATTTAAACCAAAGACAACAAACACAAAAGTTTAATAGACAACAGTTTGATCAAAATTTTGGGCCACAATACACATCAAATCAACAAACTAGGAATTAGGTACTGTGGTTTCCACAAAATTTAGGGCCATGACACTAGAACATGCCGTGACTACAATAAATTCATGCAATGCTTTCCAGATGAACAAAAACAACTTTTTATGGATATGTTCTTAGCAGATCCTACGTCACCAACGTCAAATACCTTTTCAGGGGTAGTTTCCCCTCAAAACGAACCCCTGAAGATCTTTAATGATCCACTCCCAAATCACAATAAAAATAGGCTAAATCCAACTGTGACGAACAAGGGTGCAATGACAGGAAATAATGATCATGAAGCCTCGACTTCTCTAAATCCATTAGTTACACCTCAACTAGGAAGTCAACCACGACCTAAGGTAGTCGGTTTAGTAGAGTTAGACGCTGAGCTACCCATCAAAGCTATAACAAGGACGCGAGAGTATTTCTCTCAACCAAGTCCAAGCCACCTGCTAGAGGCAGATGACATCCAACAAATCATAGTAAAACCTGTGGGAGCCTATGATTTGATTAACGACCTAACAAAAACCTTCTCACACATTTCATTCTTAGACTTACTAAAGAACTCTCCTACCCACAGGGCTGCTCTTTTAGAAGCATTAGGTTTAGGTCATCTAATTAACATCACTCCACCACCTGAAACACAGGTAAATCATGTGGAATTTGATGTTCATCCTCCAGGGTAGGTAGATAGGGACGTCGAATTTATATTCGAGATAAAAAAAATGCCGACAGATGCTGAGATCGCACTGCCGAGGTGATCCAGCCTTACATTTGCAAGTACGGGTTTATAACAAATATGTAAAGCATGCAATGGTTAACGATGGGGCGTCAGTTAACATAGTCCCCTTCTCTTTCCTCCAAAATCTAGGGTATGGAGAAACCAATTGCTTCACAACTCGAAATACACTAAGGGGATATGATAGTCTTAAAGCCACCTCGGTTGGAACTATAATATTACCGGTCACCTTAGGACCCAAAACCATCTTGACTGAGTTTTATATTATAGATCGGGAAACTAACTATAATATGATCCTCGGCTGACCTTGGATACACCGCATGAAGGCAATCCCTTCTACACTATTTCAAGAAGTAAGGTTTTTACATTTAGGAAAGGTATTCGTGGCCAAAGGTGATCCAAAACCATTTGATGTACACCTAGCCGACTTAAAGAAAATACCAGGCATACACTTAGAGTTTGAACTCCCAACAAATCAACTTAAAAAACCTACCGACACAAAAACAAGAGAAAAGTTGGTACCTACGACAAATCTTGAAGCTATGAGCCTAGCCAAAGTAACCCCAACCCCTAAAGATGAGGCTAACACTGTAGAAGTAATATCATTAAGAACTACTGCAAAAATCGTTGAACTACTAGAAAATGATCTACTAATATCCTTACCATTCGATTCAGTAGGCATAGGATATCCCCTAGGCATTGGCTCTCTTCCAGCAGAGGATCTCTGTATGGTGGAAATAGAATATGCAAACACAATAGATATCCTAGCATCCATATTCCTAGTCAAATATTGGACTCTCCATTTTGATGGAGCTAGATGCCATTACGGAGTGGGGGCAGGTGTAATCTTCACTTCCCCTGAAGGAAAAGTCTTACCTTTTTCCTTTAAACTAAATTTCGAGTGCACAAACAATGGCGCTGAGTACGAAGCCCTCCTCCTTGGCCTCATCTTAGCTAAAATAATTGGTGTTGATAACATCAGAGTCTTAGGAGACTCACAATTGGTAGCAAACCAAGTCTTAGAGATATATGAAACCAAAGCCGAGTATTTACAACTTTACAAAAAAGTTGTATTAGATTTAAGCAAGTAATTTGACTTCATATCAATTGAAGCAATCCCGCAAGAGGAAAATCTTCTCGCTGATTCAATTGCAACTTCCGCATCATGTTTTACTCCAAGCAATAAGTTAGAGGATACTTGTTTCATGGTATCCCTTCGTGATGAACCATTGATAAAGACAATGACAAAGTTCTCTTTTAAACATAAATGAATCTACTATCCTAGACCATGTTAATAGTGATATGGCCACTTTGGATTACTTAAATGCCTATGCGGCGCTACATCTCTCCTATCATATGATAGATTTTTCCTTAATCCCACATTCATTTTCCTACTTCAGAAATCCCATGATGGATCTTCCCTCAGAAATGGAACCTAGCGTATACATAGTGGAAAATGGGGATGATTTGGATTTACCTCCAGCACCACTTGAGTTTGAAGAGGGTGACGCCTCTTTGATGGAAGAAATAATTGATATTAACATAAGAACAGAAGACGAACCAAGGATGTTGAAATTAGGGTCCTCGTTAGCCCCAGAGAAAGTAGAAATAAACACTTGGATCCTCAAAGAACATCAGAAGGCATTTGCATTTAATTATAAGGAAATGACAGGAGTTGCACCCCATATTGCGGTGCACAACCTCGTCACTAAATCTGATGCAAAGCCAGTTAAACAAAAATTGAGACCCATGAAACCCAAGGTAGCTCTCATGGTAAAAGAGGAGGTAATAAAACTCCTCCAAGTAGGATTCATCAAGCCAGTCGATTACTCCCAATGGGTATCTAACATCGTTCCCATTCTCAAGAAGAATGGAAAGATACGCATCTACATAGATTTCTGAGACATCAACAAAGCATGTCCTAAAGATGACTTCCTGTTTCCATCCATTGATGGCATTGTTGATGCAACAGCTGGGTTTGAACTTTTGTCTCTCATGGATGGATTCTCGGGATACAATCAAATTAAAATATCTGAATAAGATCAAGCTAAAACCACATTTATAACTCCTTGGGGAACTTATTGCTATGTTGTCATGCCATTTGGTCTCAAGAATGCTGGTGCTACATACCAGCGAGCTATGACATATATATTTCACAATTTAATTCATAAAATCATGGAATCCTACGTAGATGACTTGTTGGCTAAGGCCAAGAAGCGTTGTGACCATCCGGAAGTACTCTGCATCATTCTCTCATGGCTGATAGAGTACGGAGTCATGCTAAATCTAGAAAAATGCATCTTTGGAGTAACGGGAGGGAGGCTCCTAGGTTACATCATATCATCACGAGGGATAGATGTTGACCCAACCAAAATTTAGGTTGTCCTCGAAATGGTTCCACCTTCAGATGAATCTAGAATCAGGTCATTCCTCAAAAAGCTGGGTGCAATGTGGAGATTCATCCCGGAATTAAGTTTCACCATACATCCAATCAAAAAAATTCTCAAGAAAGATTATAGCATTGATTGGACTGAAGACTGCAATGAAGCTTTTGATGCAGTTAAGCATTTCTTGTTATCACCACCTACGCTAATGCCACCTAAGCTAGATCACTTGTTAATTTTATACTCACGAGCTACAAATGTCTCGCTAGCCTGCATGCTAGCTCAAGAAGATGATGACAAGAGAGAACGCGTGATTTATTTCATTAGCCAAACGTTGCTCGACTATGAAACACGTTATACCCAAGTAGAACGAGAATTCCTCGCCATAGTTTTTGCCACCAAATGCCTAAGACATTATATGCTAAATCAAGAAACAAGGGTCATGGTAAAAACAGACCATTTACGAACTTTTCTCACACAAGGGTCCTTGTCTAAGAAGGCTGGATGTTTTATAACCTTAATGGGAGAATTCGAATTAACATTTGTAAATCAGAAGTCGGTTAAAGGACAAATCATCGCAGATTGGTTAGCTGATAATCCATTTGACAGAGGTGATCTAGTAGATCTGGATTTTCTAGATGAATGCGTATACTACATTAAATCCAGACCTCCTATCTCTGAGTGTCCCTGGTATACTGATATCATTAATTATATCATGGACCATACGTATCCAGAAGGGGCTACACCACAACAAAGAAGGTGGTTACGTATTATCGTAGCTAAATACATCATTATAGAGCAAGTGCTCTATCAGAAAGCGTTCGATGGAATGCTCCTAAGATGTGTCGACACGAAAGAATCCAAGAAGATTCTCCATGAATCCCATAGTGGAATGTGTGGAGGCCACTTTGGTGGTCATGCCACCACTCGTAAAATACATCAAATGGGCTATTTCTGGCCTACTCTAGAACACGACGTAGTAGAGTTCGTACACATGTGTCATAAGTGCCAAGAATTCTCCCATGAGATCCATATGCCGGCACAAGCTCTATAGCCAATCGCTACTCCATGGCCCTTTTCTACATGGGGCCTAGATTTAATAGGGAAATTCTCTCCCTCGTCCACAGACGGCCATAATTTTATAATCACAGCCACCGAATATTTTACCAAATGGGTAGAGGCTATGCCTCTTACTACTGTACCTGGTTCTGTAATTACCAAGTTCATTTTAAACCAAATCGTTTGTAGGTACAATATCTCGTAAATCATTATCTCTGATAATGGAACTTCTTTTAAGAATGAAGAGGTTCGCAAGCTATGCAATAAATTTAAAATAAGCCATTATATGGCTTCCTTGTATTACCCTCAAGCCAATGGACAGGCTGAAGTGACAAATAAAACACTAAAAGTCATTCTCCTTAAAATGGTGAAAGAAAACAAACGAGATTGGCACTTAAAGTTATATCCAGCCTTATGGGCCCACCGAACCTCAATAAGAACACCAACAGGAGTAACTCCTTTATCGCTAGTATTTGGGGCAGAGGCAGTTCTCCCACTCGAGGTTGAAATACCCAGTCTCCACATTTCATTACAAGGGATTCTGGATGAAGACGCTTACAGAGAAGCACATCTTTCCCAGCTAGAAAGCCTAGATGAAACTAGGTTAGATGCTGAACAACAACATAGAATCTATGCTGATCGGATGTGCCGGCAATATAACAAGAAAGTCTATGAGCACGACATATATGAAGGTGATCTAGTTCTAAGACTAGATAGCAGGATCGACAAGAAGACCAACGAAGGAAGGAAATTCCGGCCTAAATGGTTAGGCCCATACCGAGTCATGAAAGACTATGGGAATGGTGCATACCTCTTATGTACGCTAGAAGGTGAGGAATTTGGCGAAACAGTCAATTCCCTACACCTCAAGCATTTTTATGCGTAAGCAGCTAGCACTACTTATATATATATATATATATATATATATCTACATTGCATCTTCATATAGATTAGGATCATGTTGTTCACTTGTTCCATACACAAATGGTGATTAAGGAATCTATTCTCAAAGAAATTCATTACAAACTCATGATGTTGTTGGCATAAACACTCTAATCATACTTCTCCATTTTCATGATATCATCAAATTACCTCGGAATCATTTTATCAAATAAGCTAGACATGAAAAAGTCTTAACGGTAACCATACCAAGATCTGCAAGTTTATTCTCACTTTTGATTTCTTCTTAGGGTAGGTGTCTTGCTTATGGTATGTTCTAGAAGCTTCATGGTGTCACATCTATCCCATATGTATATCTCTCTGGAAATATGCACATACTGACATTTTACTCAAATAAACAAATCAAACATTGATCAAACAGAAATTTCTAATTTTACACATTTCCTTACCCCACCAACCTTTGGTGATGAGCTTGCGTCTCTTACTAGTGACGTAGGGTTGGGAAAGGATGGAAATTTCCTTACTTTCCTATGCTTTTCCCGTGGTGATAAACCCACGCTTCTTACTAGTAGCATGGGGAAAAGTGTAGGGGGTCCTCTTAACGAATAAATGCAAAAAGTCATACAAAAACAATTCAAACTTTGAAACTTTGAGTCAAAAACAAATGAATCAGATGTTCAAAGTCCCAAGAGAGTTAAAATCCTAAAAACATAGATTTTGTCTACTATGTGGCCATCTACGGGTCTAAGTCTGGATAAACCACAAAGCAAGTTGCATCCAAAACTATGAAGTCACTCGAGTAGAGTAGACTTGTGGTGTCCTAATTTGGTTCCACCAAAGCTTTTTCTGTCTTTCATCACTATCATTTCACTACACCTCATAACTTGCGCCCTTCCCAACTCTTGGTGATAAGCCCTCGCATCTTACTAGTTGCATGAATTTGGGGGTAGGGGCAGGCTTATCTGTTCATCATACCAGTTTGTTTTCATCACTTTGCCAAAACAAACATGAAGTATCCAAAATTGCTTACAGAAACTAAGATTCAAAATCACATTATATCTACATCATCATATATCAGCATCATGAAACACAAAAGGGAAAGTAAAACACTTGCATCATTTGTTCACCATTGCATATATTCTAAAAGAAACATATAAATGTACATCATAGCATACATGAGGAAACTGGAAATAGAAAGAAAGCCATGAATGCCAAGATTTTGATCCAGAACGAATGCATATATATAAATAATCAATGTTTATATACAATGCCATCATGCACTAAGCATGGTCAAAATGCTCAATTATCCCAGGATATACAAAAGAATATATAGTACAAAATATACGAGAGCCAAGTGGCTTCTCAATCCCTACGGGACCCCTCTGAAGGTGCACACCCATGCCTAGGACTACGGCTACGCAGGTGCTCTGAATGCATGGAGGGCTTAGGATCCTGAGGGGCAGCCGCAATCTCACCACGAGAATGGCTCCTCATCAAGTGCTCAGCCGTCTTGTACCCCGCTAGCTCGGTGTGAAGGGTCGATACCATCCTGGCCACATGTCAGACAGGAGCAAAGACGTCGGTATGTCTGCCGTCTCCTGAAGGCTCCCCAGCATCCATGGACAGCTCTGCGCGGGTCCTCTCCATGGGGATCATCAGGGTATCAGTACATACCCTACGGATCAAGTCCTGCCTCTCATCGGCAGTCTCTGCAAACCAAGGAGAAAACAAAATTAAAAACCAAACAAGAAATTAAAAGATACAAGATGGTAACTAAAATGATCTTAAGTTAAACAAACACTAGAGAGGGGAGAAGGTAACTTACTTCGGATCACCAGGCCTCCATGATGGGTCTATGGGATTAGCGCCTGTCGCACGGATGTCACTGCCGACTGAGGGGCTGCTCCTATGGCTGGAGCAATGTAATGCCCCGAAACAGACTCATCCTCCCCATGGCCCTGGGAGAGTGGCTCCTTTAAAACCAGAGTCACCCTCTCTGCACTCTGCTCAGCCCTCTCCACCTGCATGATATCCTAGGTATCATGCCACTCAGGATCACTGTCCTCAATCTCCTCCTCTATCTCCCCCTAGTAAAATCCTCAGACTCGGAGTCTACCTCAATGGGTTCATCACTGTTGTGGGCAGGACCCATGGTAATCTGAAGTAAAGGTGCCTGAGGCGCACCAGCTTTCCCTTTGGCACGAACTATCCTCCTGGCTGCAATAGGAATGCCAGGAGTAACCACTGTCCAACCCCGGCCTCTAGGCCCCCTTTTGGCCTCTTGGATTGATCTGTATACTGGCGCCACTGGGGGAAGCATACCCATGTATGGTAGGCCAAACTGCTAAGGAGCTCGGCCAAAGGGGTGCATCTCCACTCGCCCCACTCTGTCAATGAGCTGCCCTGTTGTGGAGTAGGAGATCAAGGTAAGAGCCTCCTCACCCCATATGCCTGCCATAGTTTGGTATGGTGTGGCATCCATGTTGGCAGTAGTCAGGGAGGCAACTAGCTGATGAGGTGCTCTAAGCACTGACATGTCTGTCCATCTGGCTGCCCTCACAGCTCCAGGATCTGCCACCTCTACACCCCTGCCATAAGGGATGAAATGCTCATAGACCCAACTCATGACTAGAGTCGGGTGGCTCAATGACTGCCCCTGTAAATAGACCACCCTATATAAGTCGTGGTAGGTGGTCCCAAGAATGTCTGCTCCCCAGGCATATATCCAACCATGCCCCTCTATCTATGCAATAATGGGGGACCAACAGTATAATAATGTATCTCCTCCCTTTTCCCCGATCAGTCTCGAGGCAAGGATCCCCATGATGGCCTGGCGAAGTAGGGGGATGGGCAAAGAAGGAATAGATCGAACTCTCACCCCCTTCTTCGACCCTGTGGAGATGACTGCATCTCCCATATATGTGGCCCACTATGCAATCTGTGCCCGTGAGCCTGCTGTCTCTAGGGTGAGTCGTCTCCCGATGATCGGGACCCCCAGAATACGATAGACGTCCTCCAATGTGATAGTCCACTCACCATGGACCCATGGCAATCGGAAGGTGTTCCGATCTGCATCCCAGTATGAGAACAAGTCACAAAGGATGTGGCTAGATGGTGTCACATGGGGCACACGTGAAATGCGTAGTATCCTAGCCCGCTGAAGAGTGTCCTCCTCATCCTGTGAGAGGGCATCTAGTACCCCTGGGAGCCAATCACACTCCCTCTCTCAACTCCACCGGATATACTCCTCTCTCACCTGCATACACCTAAAAACACACAAAACAAAGCAAGTTAGCATCCAAGTAATAATAGAAAAATCATGAAAGCACGTAGAAATGCTAAAAATACAAACACAATCTCAAAAAGAGGTTCCTTTTGCATTCTATGAAAAACCGCCACCCTAAGCAGGGGGCGGTTTTATAATCGCTGCCTTAAGGGTGGCAGTCGTGTAACCACCACCCTGAACAGGGCTGCAGTCATGTAACCGCCGCCCTAGGTAGAGCGGTGGTCATGGCCCGAAAACCCACGCGGGTTTTTAAATTTAAAAAGCCTAAAAAACATAAAAAAATGACCATTTTACCTAAAAACAAATCCTACCCAATAGGCGCCCCCCCTAGGTGGACCTTTCAACACTGACATTTTCAAAAATTACCCCCCCATGAAAAAGTTTTTAGCATTTCAAAATTAAGGTGGTAAAAAGGATAAACTGAAGAAAACTAACCTGTGATCTCACGGGTTGATGTGCCACACGTGGAGGCATGATCGCTATCTCGTCGCGGATGTTTTGACTCTACTCACGCAAGAAACCGTTACCGTGGGTCCCAGAGCTCAAAATCAATCAAATCGACTCGCGTAAATGAATAGGAAAATGGGCCCACTTTCATATATATATAGCACTCTGATTCGCTTTAAAATGACTTTTTCATAGGTTTAGAGCACTGATGGAGGTAAGTTCCTATCCCTGCACAAATGGTACGTTCTCATTCCCTATTATTTTAGCGTTTATTTTTCAAACTATTGTGTCTATTTGCACTTGAGTTCTCTTTTCATTTTGCAGGTAACGGGAATTTTGGATGGCATCATTTCAACACACGGATGTATCAGGTATAACTTCTAACTTCCCATTTCGGGACTGCCATACTCGGACCCACCATTTTACGCCTCTTCATGGCTAAAATGCTTCTCTGAGGGGGCAATATGTACGTACCCAAAATTGTAAGGTACTGTACTGCCAGAACAACGTGACACGTGCCCCAATGATGATACAGGTCTCCTCACAAGGTGTTCGGGATCTGAAAAATCTCTCCTAGTGTGCGTTAACATCCTGCATGCCCCGTTTAGCCCCCATGCGCTTTATTTTTTCCTTTTCCCCTCTTTTCTTAGCCTTTTTCTCTTCAGTGACGAAACCGCCGCCCTGCCTGGGTGGCGGTCTTGTGACCGCCGCCCTGCCTAGGTGGCGGTCTCGTGACCGCCACCCTGAACAGGGCGGCGGTCCTGTAACCCCCACCCTGCTCAGGGCGGTGGTCCTTTACGCATTTTCCAGAAAGCTCTTTTAACACGACTCACGTAAATTCAATGTTTTACCAGCTTTCTTTCACCACCATAAGCTTGCATTTATGATTCTGGTTCCCTGGAATAGTGTTTTGCCATTGTTTATAGTTTAAGAGTTCCATTTGGATTTTACCTTGGGTAAATGCAAATGCTATAAATAGTTGGCTTGTGCTCAAGCAAATGGCCCCTCATTCACTTCTCATCTTCTCATTTTCAGTAATTCAGTCTTTTATTTTTCTTAGGATTCATAGTTTAGTTCGTTACATGCTTAGTTAGCATTGTTTTACTGTTGGTAAGCCACATATCCATCTTGTGCAAGCAGTGTTGTTATTTCATCCAATCCATTGGAGTAGAATAGCTTAGGAAGCCATTAAAGTTGCAGGTTTTGCTCCTCAAACAGGATAGTTTTAGGTTCTAGATGCTTTATGTTGCATGACTCGCAATAGATCCCGCTAGGAATTGCATAAGCCAAGCTCTGTACTCTTGCGCTATCCCTCTCCTACTCGCATTGTATTCAGTCTGTGTCTTGAGCTACCTTTATCCCAATATCTACTTCTGTTGATGCTAGCATTACACGCTTTTCTGGATCCACGTGAACATGAAGGAACGAGGAGATCACACTGAGGGGACAAGATCACACACACCATCGGATTCACCACTATTCTGCAGAATCCAGGTTCTAGCTTTCAAAGTTCTAGTTAGAATCATATCAAATAGAGTAGTTAATTGCTTTATTTTAGTAAATTCTATTCTCGATATTGCCAGGGAAGCTGTGGGGATTGATAGTTTCTGAGAAACTATGATTCACTCCTCACTTCTGAGGTAGGATCGAGAATCTTGCAAATAGATTAGATGAGCTATTTCTTTGTTTAGAATAGATCTACAAATTACACAGACAAATAGCTACACTCAGTTATTTTGTTTGTTTTAAATTATTATTTTAGTTGTCTTTCTAGATATTTTAAATAGCTATTTTCTTAAATTCGTAAAGTTCATCAGAAAAACACAAAAAGATAGAGAAAATATATATGTTATAGATACACTTCACATAGTTAAATTTCATTTTGTTACAGTTAATTTACTTTGTTACTTTTGTATGACAATCACGGGACCTAGAGAGCCCAGGGAATACATATTCGAGCCAATCGTGCCTCAACCCAATCTCATCGTGGTAATAACTGATATAGATCAAAATCTTAGGATTCAAGTCTTTCGAACAACGGTAAGCTTGCAACAAATCAATTCTCAGTTGAGCGGACTAAACATAGAAGACGACCAAGCACACACGTTTTGGTCAAATCAACCGAACTACAGATTACCCTAGGCAAAAATTCATATGACTGTAGAAGGATTTGAAAGAGAACAAACCTTTGGTTGTGATCCTTTGGTCCCACAGCCAGATGCAAGAGACACTCTTCTAGATATAGATACCAGCCTAAGAATCCAAGTTGCACGAATGCCTATAGGGTATTCTGAGAAAATCACACAGTTTTTGATCCTAAATATAAAAGTTGAGAAAGCATACAATTACTGGATATTAGGGATTAGGACTTGATTTCACGCATGACCATAACATGTCCACAACAACTAAGAGTCTACGGTTGTGACCCACAAATCCCGCAGCCCAACGAATCCACAGGAGAATTAGACATAGACACTGGCCTACGCACACTAGTATTCCAGTCTACTCCACTTCCACCTATCATCATCGAACAATTATCCTTTCTAGACACAACAACTAACAAAGCTAGAGAGTTCTAGACTAGGCCAAAGAACTGTCCATAGAATTAACTACATTTATCATTCACCATATGACCCTGTCCGTAGAAATACATGAAACTATCCTGGGTCATTTTCCACGTATTCCACAACCTATAGATCGAATCACGCCAGAGCTCGATATTGATTGGAGCCTTCGAGCAGTCATCCTTATTGACCGATCTATCACACCAGCTCAAGTTAGGAGGGATTTCTTTGCTTTAGATTTACAAGTTCCGTTAGTGTGCGTTGAAGACATTAGATTGCCTAACTAGTTTTTTTGTATCTCACACATATTCCATCCCCACCAGCTGTCTCGGCATGACCTCAGGAGGTTGGGTGCGAGGAAGAGTCACTTGTAGATTCCCACGCTCGCTTGTCACTTTTCCATTGTACAGTGCCTGTTGTCCAAAATGAGCCCCTTGCTCATTTTGTGGCTAACTCCCTTCATTTTATTCCTCCCTTGTGCCTGAATCAAATTTTTTTACCTTTCAGGAACTCAAAATGTTCTGGAAATGGTACCATTGGATAGAGATCTTTCTTAGCTTTCCAGAAAGGTAAATTTTTCTTCCTTACTCCATGTATTTTTAAAGTTATGGCTCGGCGGATTTTTTGTGGGAAATTTTCCCAAGATAACCCCGTCGGCCAATCAAAAGTTGACACATCAGCTTCGGAGCAAGCGGAGGTGGGAGAATTTTTTTGGAAAGTTTTCTAAGTTTTGGCGCAATGGGAAATTTTCCCATATAAGGCCCGAGCCAATGAAAGGAGGCCACATGTCCTCGGAAGGGTGGAGTGGGGAGAAAACTTGAGAAATTTATCAAGTGTTTGGCAAGGTTTCAGAAGGAGTCTTTCGGTCTGATGGTCCACCGACGAATGGGATGAGGCCACTTGTCCAAGTAGGGAGAAGTTGGGAAAATTTCCCAAGGGGCAACATCAGTAAAATTTTCACCTCCAAGGCCCGTATCCAATAGAATCATGACACGTGTCACCATGGCATCAGGGGTCGGAGTTACGAAAGGATTTTTTCCTTTTCACCCAAGTATGGAAAAATCAAAAAAGGAAAACCCTCCCCAAAGGCCCGAGCTAATAAGAGGAAGCCATGTATCCCAAGACAAGCAGAGCGTGGGGAAAAGTTAGGAAATTTTTCCCAAAGCAAAATCAAAGGGAAAAATTCAAAAGGAAGTCCCACCTCCCAAAGCCCAAGCCAATCAAATCAGGCCACATGTCCATGTGGCAGCAAAAATGCAAGGTGAACCCGCAGGAAAAATGAAGAAGACAGGTCTATTGACAAATGGGGTCATGCCACGTGTCCAGCATGGGGAAAAAGGCCGAAACGATGGGGAATGAAATAGATAACCCTGTCAGCCAATCAGAATGTTCCATGTGGCACTGAGCTAATGGGGTGTGGAGATTTTTGGGGAAATTTTCCCAAATGCAAAAAGTGGGAAAATTTCAAATTTTCGGCCCGCCAACCCATTTTGGCCCTATTTTGCCCTACATTTTCAAATGAGCATAACTTTTGATCCAGATCTCGGTTTTGGGCGTTCTTTATATAAATGGAAAGCTAGTGAAGTTCTCTACATGATTCTAGGGTCAATTTTGTGTTTTGGTGGATCTTGGAGAGAAAATTGACACCTCTGGCACATGGAAATGAATAGAAATGATGTTTCAACCACCATTTTTAAAGAAGAATGGCTTGCATTCTCTCCCAGCATGGTTAAAAATGTTGAAGAATGGACTTTTGAGGGTGCCCATGCTGTTTTATTGTGTTTTAGTTGGTGGTTGAAGCTCCTCTCATGTTTTCCCATGTTTCTCTCTCCTGAGCTCATTTTTTGCATTGTAAAAGCCAGAATGAGCTCATTTTTTAAAAAGAGTTAGACATTTTTGGGCTCTGCAACTTCCCTTTCCTTCCTAATCATATAGATTTGTGGAAATTTTTACCTTTTCATGTAAATACAACACCCTTTTTTGCCTCTTGGTCATTGTAATGCACTGTATTGGACCTGGAATTATAATGTATGCTCTGTGATTAAAATTCCTCATTCCTTTCATATATTTACCATTATTTCCTAATCTTTCATTACATCTTGGCAATTTGTGCATGCTTTGTGCTGTGTTTTCTTATGGATTGTGTATGTATTGTAGTATCAGGTGTTTACTACTCCTTTGGTGCATCACCTTATTTAGACTAGGTTTATTTTTGCATTTTCTCAACCTTGTCTCCTTGGAAATTTTTTGATTAAGTTGTAGGTAAACCCTCTGTAGAATGTTATGCACACTTGAATAGAGGAGTTGAGGAACCAGCCTCTAACCTAGAGATTCTTTTCCTATTTTTACAAGTCCCACACTTGGGGAAAAGATTCAATGTTGTGCAATCATACTGGATGTCCAAATGTCAAACTAGAAATATGATCAACATCTAGGGGTGCTACTGATTTGCATTGACAGTGCCAATATCAACATCATTTCCTTCCATGTGTATCAACAAATGTGCATCCCTTCCAATTTCATGTACACTAACTAATTTATGCTTTATTCCTTTAACGATTCCATAGCTTCCACCCTTAGCACTAGCATTCTCCACATCTGCGCGGGCCCCCATACTATTCCTAAATTATTCTAAGTATTGGAGGGGGAATTACAATATAACCTCCTACTTAGTCGTACTTTTATTTGTGCCATGGGTTTTGTTCCTTTCACCTTACATCGATGCTTAAAATTTGAACATGAAGGACATAACTACACCATCCCAACCGATCCTTCACCATTTAAAACCTGTACCATGCTCTACTAACCTAATGATGTCCTTATACCAGTTAACACATATACTACCACTGCCTCTTCTTCTTCATCTGCTATCCCATCTACCGCTGCTAACACCTCATCTTCAGCCACTACCTCATCCACCACTTCTGCCACTACATATTCCATAGCCAAATCCTTTATTCCCATGGCTACCACAACTTTTGTAACTGACCAATCAGCAAACCCATCTTCTTCTCTAGAATCTAATGCTTCTTCTTCCCAGCTGTCTAGTGATTCATCCATTCCCGCTACCCACATACCAACTATTGATCCCTTAGAAGGTGTTTTTTAAGGCCTAGCTTTGGGGGAGTACTGACTTTATAACATTGACACATTCCTTACTCCTCAAGAGTATGGTAACCTTCACCAATATCCTTGACATGATCACAACGTAGGTGAAGTTTTCCCCTATAGTCCTTCCCACCTTCACACCAACTTAATGTATGGGGGAGTTGATGCTTCTACTTACTCGGCTGAGCCACCTTCCCAAACTCAACCATTTTCCTCCGAACTTCAATCACTCACCAACCACCGATAGCAAAGAAACCTTCCTCCATCACTAAACTTGGAAGGGTCATAAATTTGTTTTCTGCTCAACAAGTCTACCGTGCATGTCAAACTCAGATCCACCACCTATAATCATAAAGACCGCAGTGGTATTGGATCTTCCAAATCTGACTATCCACCTCCTCAATAGTTGATAAGGTAAACCGAGTCTACCTCATTCATTAAAAAAAACCTTCCTAAAAGCAATTGAAATACCTCAGGTCCTTCGACCTATAGAACCAATTGATGCAGCCTATAATTTACCATGAACAACCCATGAACGCCATTGGCACATCACTCAATACATAAGCTAAGAACTCACCCGAATCACGCAAAGGAACTAAGTCCCTCTTTAGAGTTGCTTGTATAGAATGTTAGCATGATGATACTTCAAACATATTTAGATTCATAATTAGCCAGTAAACTACCCTACAGTGTATAAACTAGAGTCTAGATCTTAGATTGAATCATGATAAGACGAAGTAAAAAATAACTATGATAAGATTAACCATATAACTACTAGATTCTATTATGTCTAATACCATCATCCAAAAAATATACTCCATTGCATTAAATATTGTAAAACACATAACCTTATTACATTATATCAGTATCTCCATGAGTCATGTGAGCGTAAAAAACAACAACACAACTCTACAATAATTCACCACCCTAAACTACACAAATCAATACATATTTATAGGGGTGGGGTCTTGCCCTTCACCACCCATGTAATTCTCAAAATAGGTCATATGCTAATAATAGCTATGAGCCATTACAATATTATGCAAAACATGCAAGTGCTATAACAATAGATTTCCTATAGTTAACTCTAAGTATAAATTCTATTATTAGCTTAAACTATGTATGGCAATTATATGTTGCTTGTTCCCAAAGTAACATTGCGTGGAGTGCAAGTCTTGATCTCTATGTGTGCTCCACAAATTATCTCCAAAATAGTCCTTATCCATAAAAATAGATAAGTCCTGATCCAAAGTGTTCTAGCACATGTTTCCTTTCCTATCTTCTCGCACCTTCAAATGTGCCTTGTTCCCATGCATTCATCCTTCATGTGTCTTCTCCTGAGAGAAACATTCTGTTTGCTCAACATTACCCTAAACTAATGTGCATTCTCATCCCAGCAATGGGAATTATTTTGGATGTCTCCAACAATAAAGAATAAGTACTGAAAGAATGAATGAAACACTATACAAAATAATGAAGTTTACTCTACAAGACCCTCTTCCTCAAATGGAAGGATTAACTTTGGATATTTAATTTTGAGTTCAGCTTCCAAGGTCTACCAATCACTTAGCACCTTCCTTGTTTTATCTGAAATATCAGTGGTTATGGAATCCAATTTGTCTTGAGTGATCTTCTCTTTCTCATTTTGTAGCACTTGGACCACATTGGCCATACCTGATAGCATTCCTTCTATAAGATCCATCTTCTACACTACGAGTTTCCTAATCTCATCAATTCTATCCTTGTACAGATCCTTGGTTGCTACGAGGGCCTCACACTTTTGTTTTACCAGTGCTAACCTTTCTGCATGCCCAATTTTTACATCTTTAATTGCCTTCAAAAATTTATTAGCCTCTACTATAGTTCTGATTCTTATTATGGCGTATGACACCACACATAAATTTAGTGCTTGGTTGGATTTCTTTAGCTCATCTTTCAAGGTTTAGAGTAAAGCCTCATAAGTTGAAAATTTTCTAACAATATTGGCCCTTGCTCTTGCTGCTTATTGTGTAAAATATTTTGGGGTAGGAATTAGAATTGGCCCATCATCTAATACTAAATGACCAAAGTGCGCAAATAATGCATAGTAGAAGGATATTTTTAAGGAACCTAAGATTCTAGATGAGGCCTTACTTTAAGAATGTGATCACCAAGCTCCTCAGGAATGTTAACAAAGGCATCATTCTTTTCCTCTTCTTGTTCCTTCTCTTCTTTTAGGTGCATTATCTATGCAGTCTTATCCTTGTTATCTTCAAGTAGTGCTCGAATGGTGGCAGCCTTATCAATGTTCCTCTACACCACCTTAGTAGATACCTTGAACAAGGCATTACTGACCTGCTCATCAGACATTATCATAGGTTTTATCATCACGTGCCTACTCTTTTGTGCCTTCTTTACTCTGCTTGAGACACAAGACTCTTTGCACACATCAAAATATGGTTTGTCCATATGAGTCTGCATGGACCAGGATAATTGCTTCCTTGTGCATTTAGTAGCCATATCTGGATCCATAAACTCGCATCCATATAACTCTTGCAGGCCCACAATGCTTTAAAAATGGGCACAAATGATTTTTCTTATGTCTTTAACATAGCCCATATTAGGGAGAACATATTCTTCACTTTTCCTCTCTCTTTGTCCTCAGCCCCTTAGAAACCTGAGCACTAGGGTCTAGAGTTTTCCCTTCTCCTTCTTGAGTAGTAATGGACACACTGGGTGGATCACCCATAACTTCCTCTTCTTCTTTCACCCCTTCCTCATCATTTATCATCTCCTCATCTTGGGGATCTTTTGCATCTTCAGGTTGAATCAGGGTTCCTGGTGTGCTCTCCCCTAAATCCTCATTGTTATATTTAAGCTTCAACTTTATTCTCTTCTTTTTCTCAGGCATTTCATTTTTAGGGGAGAGTCAAGGTGACCTTCATAAAGGTTGGGATGTCCCTATGCCTTGCGTCCTTTCTAAACACCCTCTCTAACTGGTGTTCCTCATGGACTGTGTTTACGTCCAAGTCTTCCCCTTATCCTTGCTACTGTGGAGGAGTATCTACTAGCTCACTTTCTACTTTTTTAGTGGGCTTCCTTTGGCCTCTGTGGCCCAAGCATCCACTATACTCATTGAGTTATCCTTACTCATCTTCCTCTAAGGTCGAGGAAGGATTTGGATCTACCAAATTTCCAACTGTATGTTGCGTTTAGGTGGGCCTAGGAGCATGAACTCGTTCTCCATGTATTGTCCCTTTTCAAATCTAGGCTTAAACTGGATAGAGATAAACATGACCCCACTATTCCAAATGGCCAAACTTACTGGCTTCATACTTATAAAATTAGAGATAAGCCTCTCAATGTAGGAAGATTTACCTGGATAAATATAAGTTTTTCTTAAGGTATGGTATTCAAAGTCTACCTTGTCCGCATTGTAGATTAACCGATGCGCACTGCTAGACTTGTGTACTTCTTCCTAGAAGAATTGTCCTATGAAGGCGTATGGTATTTTACACCAGGGAATCCATGTCTCATCCTTCATTACAAACTAAGTGATGTAAAAATGTTTATATACCATGAATTACATGACCTTTCCCACCACTGAGGGTAGCTCCTTTAGAATACATCATTCCTCCTTGAAGGCCGTACGAAGTTAGTCATACCATAACTCCGGCCTTTTCTTGAATGGAAACTCATTGATCCTTCACATAAATAATTTTCAAACCTCTCTACAAGGGACTTATTTTCCAAAGGGTACTCCCAGATTTTGTTGTTTGGCCCATCGGGCACTCCAATTTCTACAAACACAAGTGATAACAGGACAACGCAAAAACTTATCTTCTCACTTGTACGCGCTTACTCAATGATTATATCAGATATGTATCCTACCTAGTTGTAAAATTCTCTCTTTGAAATCTTCTTAGAAATGTGCAGTCACATGGTGTTCACTTGTGACCACCTTTCCTGATCATTTAACTTGGTGAGTAAGTTTGCAGACACATATACCACAGGGTACTTCCTCAACTTGTAAATATCCATCCCGTGCAGACCCTTTGAGTCTACCAACTCCTTGGTAGAGGCTATGAAAACCACCTTATTAGTTAGATCAGTACTAACCTCTTTTCATGTGCCCTTTAATATTTTCAACATAGTAGTTAAGGGAACTGTGATCCTCATCTACCGTCTAACAAAGTAGAAGAAGTCCTCATGGACTCTATTCATAAGACACTAGTATACATTCCCTAGTTTTCTAAAGTACGAGAGTTCATATAGCTAGTACACCCATACCTTCAACAACTTCTCTCCATCATTAGCATAAAATGGCATGTCATCAACCATTAACTTGTTGGTCTTTCTATTTAATAATGTGTCTAATTCCTCCTTGTTATCGATGGTGCGACGCTTATAGTTGCTCACCTTGCACCTGTGGATATGGGAATCCCAATCCCATCTGATAATTAATTCTTTTGGATACTACATTTCCAAAAAATTAATTTCAGGAGCATCCTCGACCTTGGTTTTTGCCTTCTTCTTTCCCTTTGTTCCTACTCCAGGTGCTTTCCTAGGTGCCATGATAAGAAAAAGTTGTGCCTTTTTACCTTTGTCAAGAAAGCTTTCATGCTCTAGCTCCTTCTCAACACTAGCACTTTATTTATTATCTTGGCATTATTATGCTTCCCTTAAACCCTTCTCGAATTGGGACACAATCCAATTTTGTGCACAAATCTACTCTCTTTTCATGGTTTCACAGCTATCTGCACCTCAATGTGTTTTACTCAGTTTGGTCACAACTAGCTCACTTGAATACTCGTGATTGTAAATGTATTAATGAACCCACATCATTTACTTTTTACAGCTATAACTTACCTCATGTTACACTATGCATTCGTTCATTTCCGGCTATGGTCTTCTTTAGGAGAAATTTTCTTTCTAGCAACACCTTTCCATATTGTTTGCACTTTTTAACAAGAGAAATCACATGTAACAATATTTTCTTATGTGTAACCATGTTTGAATGAAAATCATCACACACCATGGGTATGTGTAGTCCTCTGTGCATAAAAACACTTCAACCTGTGCTCATCTTCTAGCATGTAAATGCACTTATTACACAAAACACTGAACTAAATTGACAAAGCATAACAAAGAAGAAGGAAACACGTTAAATGAAATATAGTAAGGGAAATATATAATAAATGGCAATACTACCTTATTACAAACACCAAGAAGGATTATTTATGGCAGGGCTTCAGCCTACTCCCATTGAAGTAACGAGGTAACCGTGTTCCATCAAGTGCCTCTAACCGGAAAGCGCTTGATTCAAGTATGTGAGTGATAACATACTGTCACAAACAATGCACCTTAAGATTGCTTGGGCGGCGTAAAAAAATTGAATCATAAAGAAGAACTATCTTCCCAACCTCAAGCTTCTTTTCCTTTATGTGTCTATCATGCCATGCCTTCTATCTGGACTTTTCTTACTTCTGACTCCAACGTGTTATGGTGCGCCTCTCATCCAACTATACTAATTTGTCAATTATTTCTTCCAATGCTTGCTCATCAGATGGAACTCCCACATGTGTAATACACAAAGAAGGTAACATAAATTCTATGGGAAGAACAAATTTTGTGCCAAACACCAAGTGAAAGGGTGTAGCTTTATTCAACCTTTTGTAGGTTGTTCTATATGCGCAAAGTACATTAGAAACTTTATCATCCCAATCTTTCCTTTCAACATCAATTTTTTTTTTCAAGATCTGGCTCAATATCTTGTTGAAGGCCTCAGTAGTCCCATTTTCTTGAGGGTGATAGGGTGTGGTCTTGTGGTGCGTGACCATAAATTAATCCAATAATATCCTAATGATCTCATTCAAGAAATGTGTACCCCTATCACTTGTCAAACTCAGCTGACATCCATACCTAGTAAGAATATTTTCCCATAAGAACCTTGCTATTGTAGCCATTGTACAATCCTTTGTAGGTGATGATTTTTCCCACCTTGTAAGATAATCTGTACAAGTGATGATGTAGCACGATCTGGTTTTAGGTGTGACTAGGGAAATATGACCCACAAAGTCTATTGTACATTTTTCAAATAGCTATGCACTAGTAATAGGCCTTAAAGTAATTTCATATCTTTGCCTAGATTTTCCAAGGAATTGACAATGATCACACGCCTTACAATACTCCTTGAAATCCTTGTACAAGGTTTCCCACCATAAACTAGAGAGTAGAGTCTTACGTGCAGTGGCGTCACCTACATAGTGTCCACCTGTAATACTGCTATGAGCATCTTCCATGATTTTTCGTGCGCTCATGATCCAATATACACTCACACAATACTTCATCTCATCCTATTTTATATAGTTCACCACTGATCAACATGAAAGGTGCAACATGAATTACAAGTTGCTTCTTATCCAAGGATTTCATTCCTTCTGGTAACATACTTGTGCATAAAAAGACAGAAATATCCTCCAATTCCAATGGCACGTGGTTTAACCTGTACAACTGTGCATTTGACATTGTATCTTCAATTATCTATGCATCCTCTCCTCATTGAATTCTTGATAAGTGGTCCAGGCTAGAATTGGTTTTACCTTGCTTTACCACGAGTGTAAAATAAAAATCTTGGAATAATAGAACCCATTGGCATATGCGCAATGTAAAATGAGTGTATTTACCAAGTATTTCAATGTCATGTGATCTGTATAGAACACAAAAGTTGTTGCTAGAAAGTACTATCTAAAATTATGCAGTGCATAGACCATTAAAAATGCCTCGCACTATGTAGTTTTATAATTCTATTATGCAAGAGTCAACTTTCTACTAGCAAAATATATAGGATGATCTATAATACCTTCTCTAGGCTGAGGTAATACTGCCCCAATGGCCATGTCAGAGGCATCCACATGTACATGAAATGGTTGGTTCCATTAGGGAAAGCGTAGAATAGGTGCCATAGTAAGCCTATCCTTCAACACTTAAAATGTGCGCTGCTGTGGTTCTCCCCAGTAAAATGTGCGCTGCTATGGTTCTCCCCAGTAAAATGTCCCTTTACCTTTTAGTAACTCCTAAAAAGGCACCTCAATCTTAGCATATCCTTTGATAAATTTTTTGTAATACCCTGTGTGGCCAAATAATTTGCGTACCTCACTCTAATTAGTGGGTTCCTCCAAGCCTAAAATTACTACAATCTTAGTTGGATCAACTAACAAACCTTCCTTGTAGATGATATGCCCTAACAAAGTTCTAAAAGGTGTAGTAAATACACACTTCTTGATATTTAAAGAGATGCTTAACTATCTGCACCTCTCAAACATTAACCACAAATTGTCACAATGATCCTTGACAACCCATACATGGTCCAATCATCCAGGTAAACCAACAATAATTTCTGAATAAAATCCTAGAATGCTTGAACCACAATGTGCAAAAATATTGAAGCTACGTTATTTAATCCAAAGGGCATCATTATGTATGTAAAAATTCCCCATTCAAATCAAAACTATAATAATCCTCTAATCTATCAAATCAACAACATAGAGTAGGGTGCTTACCTTGTCGCGCTGCCGCTGTCTCGGTGGCACGTTTGGCTGCTGTACTAGTGGCCCACCAGATCCCTCTTCGGCCTCCACCATCACCGAATAGCTACCTACAACCTCTCACCAATCAAATCCCTTGCAAAGATCCTATGGACCCACTACTCACCAACTAATCACTCGTCAATCACATTGCTAGCTCACTGTTCTGTTTCGTCTGGACACTTTTCTCTCTTTTCTCTCTTTTTTGTCCTTTTCTCACTTCACGAAATAACAAATGAATAACAAAACACGTGGATTTTTTATTTTCATAACAAACCCGACCTAACCGACGTCAGTTACCCTTGACCGGCATCAGTCACGTGCCCTAACTAACCGTCATCGGTTTCCCTCTACCGACGTCGATTATCCATGACCGTCATCGGTCACCCTCACCTGCACATTGCCCTCAAATTTAACCCTTTTCCCCTACCCCTACCTCTATTTTTTTACCCCACCCCACCTTTACCCTACCCATTTACCTCACCTTTCCTGACCTAATCATTTACTACCTCCCTTATTCCTCCTTTGGGGATTCATTATCCTACCCCTACCTTGGCCTTACCCATGCCATGACCTAGATATTTGGACTTGGACTGTCACTAGTGACCTTTGACCTCATGTGTTCGCTATACATTGCGGCACTGTTACCTGTGTTGTTGACCTAATGACCTTACCTATGCTATTGCCAGGACCGTTTACCCTGACCCTACCTTTGGTGTACCGAAACATACCTAAACATTCCTGTGCCTAACCTACATTGTGTTTCCTAACCATATCCTATACCTTGGATACAAGAATCACTTCAACCTTGTTTGGATAAACCTATCGACCTTAGATGATGTAGAGTTTTCCTGCTCTTTAACCTGGTAGCATGCTACAGTTTATACGTGTGTGTGCATTTGACTGTTGCTACCTTTGACCCAGACCCATTACCTAGTTTACCCAAGTAGACCTTTCTCCCTTTTTCCCATGTTATCCACCTTTCTTTTCCTCACATTCACCTTTTTATCAAACCACTCACCGATTCCACCTTCGGCCTCGTTAGTTCCTAGTTTGAGGGGTATCACCTTCACGCACACATGGGTAAACCACATCGTATTTTTGTTAGCTTCACTTACCAATACAAGATATGCAAAAAAAAGGGGAAAAATGTAGACACTAAAATTAGGTCACACTCCCCTTTGGTCCCTCGATAAATTAACACCCTTCATCACATTAACCTAGCCATGACCCCCTTCACTCCACTAACATTAATTTAATTAAATTAATTCATTATCCTCAATATATTTATTATTTAAATAATATCCACATATAAACCTCAATGAAACACCTCATCAAGCTAACTCAACCTAAAACCCATTCTTAGTAAGTTGCCATAACTAACTGAGACTTACCTAAACCCTAAAAATCAATGCCTACATTCCCTCTAACCACATTCCTGCATGCTTACAAGAAGCTCCCAGTCTAATCCATGGGTTAATGACATGAGATCCGAGGAAATCAAGAGGATCTCCCTAGTTTAGTAAACCTAGGAAATCCCACCTTGACCGATGCCAGTTACCCCTATCTGTCACCGGTTAAGCTGAAACCACCATTGGTTACCCTTTTAACCCCCCCAAAAAATTATTCTCAAGGTTGGCAAAAGGTTGGAAAAGATTGGAAAAGTTTGTGAACATTAGCACATTCTTGAGAGATATCACATCTTCTGAGAGTGAATTCCAGCAAGAACACACATGCAAGGAAGGAGATCAAGCATCTTTTCCTACACAACCATCTCAGTAATGATCTGATCTAACCAATCAAAAAGGAATGTACATGTAGCCCATGCATAAGCTTTCCTTCAATTGGCGATCACCTGCAGCCTTCAAAACCTCTCATCAGCACCTCCATCCCTCACTCATAGGCATCCAAGACCAGAATCCAAGTAAGTAGACATTATACTTCTCTAGTTTATTCCATTTCATCATTATATTATCATATTTTGTTTACCTAGCCACCCATTGACCTCCCTTAACACTCACCCCTCCATATACCCATTAAAACCCTACCAAATCCTACCTAAATCACCCAATACCTCATCCCGACCAACCAAAGTCCATTGTGTAATCACAAAGGAGACCCAAAACCCATTTTGTGGCATTCCCAGAACTCCACAGTAACCAGCACCGGTTATATCTAACCGTCATTGATCACCCTTAACCAACATTGGTTACTGTATTTTCCCATACAACCCAGAACAATGACCTACCCACCTAATTCCCTCTCACCCTCATTCACCTGTGATCTACCTGAGACCTCTGTTAGACCTACAGATACCTAGAACCAGTTATTTGACCTTCGGATCTTATTCTAACCTAGCGTGTTAGATTATATCTATTTCTTATTGTGTTTTAAGTGAGATACCTAAATAATTTCAAATTACAATAGGATTTACCTTATTTACCACATAAAATGGTTTAAAACGGTGGATTGACAGCCATCTAGGAAGTATCACACTTCCCGGATCTAGCATACGCTAGGTAGTTCAATGCATATATTGTTTAACTTTTTCTGGTGGTCTTGCTTTTTATTACAGGTAGTTCCTCCTAGCCAAAAGGAATCTCTCACAATCAGCTGTGGATTCAGAAGTCATACGCGCGCAACAACCCATCAACCAACATTAAAACAAGTATTCCTCCTATGCCCGTTACCCTATCTATTTCGTTAATACTTTAAAGAAATGATCTAGAAAATAGTGAAACATTTTTGCACACCTGGTGGGACCCATCTAGGGTTCCTTGCATTTCATTCATTCCTAAAAAAAATTGTGTGTTTTTTTCCCTTCTGAAAAGCATACACATTAATTTTATTTCTTGGTAACCCACCTTTTCTTTCTATTTTGTTCTAAAGGAAACCTTTCTTTTGGTGTAATTAAAAAGAACCATTTCATTGTGTTTTCTGCATTGTAGTGAAAGAGCATCTCTCTTCCTCTTCATATTTTTGTGTCATCCAAATTCACACTTCGATTTGGACTTAAAAATAAGTGCATTGCATTCTGATTTATTGCATTAGCTCACATTAATTTTGGGCAACCTATACGCTAGAGGTCATGACCAGCTGATGGTTGACAAACAAACCATAGAAAGCACTTTCTTTCTCTTTCTCTCTCTCTGAGTCCTACCAAACCTCACAAAAATTGAAAATACACACATTCTTAAACAACATCTTACCTAGAAGAAGCTGTAGGTGATCACACGATCATGGCATAGTGGGCACCCAACTCGCTGCTCTGTCGAGTCATACTTCAGAGCGAGGCCTACCCCCACCATAACATACCTGAAACCTCACCTTTTAGATCTCCTTCTTCATAGGAAGCCATCCTCACCAAAAAATTCTATTTCACAATTCATGTGTCAGTCCTTAAATAGCATAAGCTAAACAAACATAATAAAAAAGGAACTCCTAGGATCACATTTTTCTGAGAAATTCTACTTGGCTTGCATTTTGAGGTGAGAGATCACGTTTTTAATTTTTCTTGTTCATCCTTGCACACTCCTCATCACAACTGGTGTATTCTAGCTTCACCTGAGTGTGCCTGGGCCATATCATCATCATTCCCAAAATTCTGGGTCTGATTCTACATTAGATTTTAATTCACAACCACTTTTCTTTCATCACTATTTCAATTTCATAGTAACCGGTGTCGGTTACCCTTTGACCGTCATCAGTTATACCCAATCGATGTCGGTTCCAGTTCCTTTTGTTAACCTACCCAAAAGGACATTTTATTCATTTTCTTCCACTTTTCATAGTCCTTGTCACTTCCATCATTCCCATTAACATTGTAAAACACCATCAGATTTGGCATACCTATCAAATTTGACCTTCTCCTTGGTTTTTCACTCATTGACCATTTTCTACAGTGACCGGAAACAGTTACCCTTGACCGGCGTCAGTTTGCCTTAACCAGCATCGGTTAGCCTGTTTCACTTTCCAACCACCATTTGGTACCTAATCCAATTTTTACCATCAGATTCACCTATTCATGTTATTTTGTGTCATTTACAGAGAAGTAGCCCTATATGATCAGTACTGGTTCACATGGCGCTGACCTGAAGACAAGGAAACGCACTTGTGTTTCATGCCAGTTTTTAGCCACTCCTACCTAGTCCTTCACCACCTTCCATTTTATCACCATCCATGGATCCCATCCAACCTATCACTATCGCTACAGGAGATGAGGAGTTCACACGAATCCTTAACTCGTCCACTCGAGATGCCTCGGGTCAGTTGATATACAACATGACTGTATCTATCTCCCTGACTCTCACTCCCACTCCTGCATTGGCTCCATCTAGCTCTGTGCTGCCCGCATCTACCTTACCCCTAGTCGTTTCATAGCTAGGTCCTATACCCACTATGACTGTCATGTCTGCCACCTTCATTACCCCCACCACATCCAGCATACCCTCGACAACTACCTAAAACGTAACCTCATCCACCCCTAATGTCTCACACATACTCGTAGCTACACTATCACCTCCCGTGTCAGTGACCCCTACCCCTTTTCAAAACGTGGTCCTTTCCATTCCATAATCATTAGGCCCCATTTCCACTAGGGTTACCATGACCCTTCCACCTCTATATACATACTATCAGCAACCTCTCGTTTCCTCCATTATTCACTATGGATACATACCTCTTGTTTCACTACCTTCTTCCCAATCAACCTAGATGGTAGCACCATACACTAGAGTACCACCCTCGTTATATGCCCAAAACCAACCCTCTCATGCTATAAGAGGCACCCAATCATCGTAACCTACCAATGAGCTAATCAAATTGATGTTGGACAAGATGCAAATATTAGAGGCATCAGTTTCTGGCTCCCACAACACTCTCACCTACAACAAGATTTGCAATGAGCCCATCTACCCATCCATTCCTATTTTCCCATACCCCATGCATTGGGAAATTCCTAAATTCAATTGTTTCAATAGCAAAGAAGACCCACAACAACATTTGCAGTCATTCAAACATGGGTGTTATCTAATCACTCACAATGATGCCTTGCTCTTGAGAACCTTTCCCATGTCTCTGACTAGACCTACATTAGATTGGTATAGTGGCTTACCTAGACACTCCATATTCTCATTCAATCAAGTAGCCCAAGCCTTCTTGGATCACTTCTCTATCAATATCGTCAAGAAGGTTACCATGACAAACCTATACTCCACGTGACAGTATGAGGATGAATCTATCATAGATTTTTTCACTCACTAGCGTAGCTTGATCAACCAACTCACCTTCCAACTACCACAAATAGAACTCATCGAGCTCTTCACATGGGCTTTTTCTAGACATATCTCACCAACCTTACAGGTCCAAACCTTCCAAACATTCAATGAAGCATTCACTATGGCATGAAAGTTAGAGATTCAGGCCATCGAAGAGAAGAAGATCCAATTACGCAATAAGAATTTGACATTCAAGTCGAATGATTCTTCTTCTACCAAACCAAAAAACAATTATTCAAAGGCTACGGAAACCACTAACATAGTGGTACTTAAGGCCGACCTAGCTCATCCATCAAATCAGGCTACCCCCTCATCTAATCTCTCACATGTCTAAAGTTTTCAATTCAGATGAGAGAAACAGATATACACCCCAATTGGGGAACCTTAATCTTCTATCTTATAAAATCTTTTCAAGGCCGGAGCCATCACTCTTCCACCAATAAAACCACACATTCGTTTTGACCATGCTTTCCCCATGCTCGCATGGTATAAAGAACATAACTTTTGTAACTATCATCGAGTAAAGGGTCAGAGTGACAGCAACTGCATCACTTTTAAAAATATTTTCCAAGAAATGCTTGAGCAAGCTGAGTTAATTGTGGATAATCCTAATGCACTTGCCAAACAAAACCTACACATCTTCAAGAAACCCTTTCCCAACCATGCCCCTTCGTCTGATCAAACCAGTGAGACCTCAACTCATGATACCCATACCTGTGAGGTTCACACTATCTTTAATGATGTACCTATATCCTCCCAATTACCTCACATTACTTCCATAAAGGAAATCCTAGCCCGAAATCCTCCTTCCACATCAGAACCAACCTCCCCTATTCCTTCACCCATAGAGGAACATATTTCATCTCCTTCATCGCCTATGGAGGAGTCTTCCACTAACATCGAGACCATCTCACCCATAGCTTCTCCACTTATAGAACTTTTACCCACAGTACCTCCTCCACCCATAGAGGAGCACCTATCCATTCCTCCACTTGCAGTGGAGCTTCCATCACGTTCTACACCTACCACTTATAGAAATTTTACCCACAGTACCTCCTCCATCCATAGAGGAGCACCTGTTACCTCCTCCACCCATAGAGGAGAACCTATCCATTCCTCCACTTGCATCGTGGAGCTTCCATCACCTTCCATAAATCACCCACCTACCATAGACCTAGTTGAGATACCCTTTCCTCTTGGTGAGAATTCTCCATCTGCTACCCAAAAGCCTGTAGACCTACTCTCTACTCTCTTACCCATGGAAGCTAAAGCTAGCCAATTTCCTATCTCTAAGACACATTTTATAGGAATTGCCATTAGGTCCTCATCAAATCCACCTATAAACATGTCGTTCTCACATTTGGATGATCACTTAGATTATGTGGATAGAGCCTTATTTTCTGAAAGTGTAAATAGATTACTATACAGGGCTTTCCACACCTTTTGCTTCCTGTCTCAACGCAGATGCAGAGGTCACTTGCTGATACCTCCACTATCTACCAAAAAAATATTTCAACCAATCAAACCAAACACAACCAACTCTCTCACTTAGATTATGTGGATCACAACTCCTTCCACGACACCTATCATAGATCAAACCACATGCTTACCCATAGCCTAATCTATATCTAAACCCAAACCCACACCTATGACATCATCCTCGACTAAACCTATTACCACTTTAGGGGTCACCCCGACTACCAGCCTTACTCATCCACCTATCAATCTGGATTTAGCTACATCCTCATAAGACAACACCACACCTACTCCAACACCCAAATAGAAGCTTCACACCCATAGAACTCATACCCCAACTGCACCAATCACACTTGTACCTGTCCTTTCCGTCTTAGGATCTTAGCTTCCCCACATGGTCAAGAAACCTCTACCCACCAATAAACCAAAAACACAACAACCCATTCCTTCCTCACAAACCTTTAATCTCCACAAATGCCCAACATAACTTACACCAGCACCTACATCATCTTTACCACCCATACCTCCAATACCCTCAACTTTTACTTCACTACCCACTACATTTCAATCTATGTCCCTTACACCTCTTGTACAACCCGCATCCTCTACCTTCACAGCACCTCCGTTATCCCTGTGGGTAACTCATCCTCTTCCCCCATCTACTTTTCCTTCTAGACCTCATCCACCCATATCGCCTTCACCTAAGAAGGTGCAATCCATAAACAAAATTCCACTACCCCACAATAAGGTAGTCAAAACAACCACACACCCTCCTACCTGTCCATTTACTATACCCCTACACAAACAAACACGACTGACACCCAAAACCATGCCAGCACCCAAACCCATAGCTCGCTGCTCCTCCTCTTCTAAAGACCATTCCTTAATAATCAACTACACCTATGCCTAAACCCAAATTCACTTCCCATTGTGATCCACTAGTAGGGTCCTATGCCAAAATTTTAACCAACCTCCTTGAGACTTCTGTCATCACATTACCACCACTCAGGCCTTATGAACCCCTCAAAATAAATCCAAAAGGGTTTGATGATACTAAAATTTATGCCTACCATCATGTGCTAGGGAACGATGTGGAAAACTACAAGGCCTTGAAAACCGTCCTAATCCAGTTATGTCCCCCAGAAGCCAACTTTGATGTCAGTGACCTTCTCGATGAGGATCATGCTTCACTAACACCCATTTCCACACTGCCCACTCAACAACCACAACTTCCACCCTCACAGGTCTTAGAGTTACCCCCAAGATTTGAAATTAACATGGTTTGCATAAGAGAACTTGCCATGCCACCACCCAAATTTCGTTGCACCCAACTCACCTCATAGGGTTTTTCTCCTCCGGTAGGTTTTTTCCTGTAGTGTCATTATACCAATCACCCTAAACCTTTTTCATTTCAAAACTCCCCTCAAATCAACATGATTCATGTCACTACACATTCTCAGAAGGATAAAGGTAAATAAAAGGCAACTGACCCACCAACCAATCCTATACCCAACATACCATCTACACCCATACCTAACATCACTATCTGCGGCCCCACGTACCCCATTTCTATTGGCGTCACACATCACACCATGCTTAAACAATTACACCAGTCTCCCCTCAAAATGTCCCTATATGATCTCATCCAAAGCTCGGAATCCCATCATCAAGCTCTTATGGAGGTTATTCAATCTATTGAGGTTTTACCCAATGACTTTACACCCGTGGCCTCCATTATCACACCCCATCATGTAGCCTCTCTCACCAAATTACCACCTTCATATTCACCCCACCCTATTCACCAAGTGGCCTCCTTTTGCTTCTCAGAGGAAGAGATCACGCCACACTAAAAAAATGACCCAGACCCAGCCCTCTTCATCTCTGTCCACATCGATGACATATGGGTATGCCATGTGGTGATCGATGGGGGTGCTAGCATCAACATCATTTCATCCCATGCATTTTCTCAAATGTGCATACCTGACAATTACATGCATAAACATCCAGTCATGTTGCATTCATTTAATGATGCTATCACCTCTGCACTAGGAACCGTCATCCTCCATATTCGCATGGGCCCCTGTATTGTTCCCGAATTGTTTTAAGTTTTGAGGGGGAATTCCAATATAACCTGTTGCTTGACAGACCCTGGATTCGTGTCATGGGTTACATTCCTTCCACTTTGCATCGTTGTGTAAAGTTTGGAACATAAGGACACACCTATACCATTCTAGCTTACCCATCTCCTTTTAAAACATCCAACATGCTTTACCAACCCAATGATGTGCTCATACCTATTAAGCCGACTACCTCCACAACCATTAATTCTTCACCTACACTTCCACTTACCAGTGTAGCCGCTACTTCTACCACACATACCTCCTCCATTCCTACTGTTGGCATAATTTCCATGGTTGACCCATTAGCTTCCCAATCTGTTAACTCCACCTCTGCATCGACCTACAACACATCATCCATTATAGCTACCTACATACCAACCACTGATCTCTTGAAAGGTGTTTTTTAACACCTCACTCTAGGGGAGTACCGCCGATATAGTGTTAACACATTCCTTACCCCACAATAGTATGGAAGCCTTCACCAACATCCTCACTATGATCACCACATTTGAGAATGCCTCCTCTACGGTCCTCCTCATCTCCGTACCAGTCTCACCTATGGGGGACTTGATACTACCACTTACACACCCGAACCTCCACCACAAAGTCACCCCTTTTTTGCTGACTTCCAATCACTTACCAATCTCCATTTTACCCACACCTTCCTGCATTGATGTACATGGAAGGGTTTTGGTATTAAATTTTATGAGAAAGGCCGCCATACCATTATTCCATGTACCACTCGTAAACATAATGATTGTAGTGGTATCATATTTCCTGAACCACCTACCAAACAAGCCCACATTGAATTCATTAAGGACACTAGCTCTTCTCCACCTTCTTCACCCACTCCATCTTCATCACCACTCTCACTAATGGAGTTCATAAATACTGAATCTATCCCTCCTAAACTTTTTTTTTCTTAAAAACCATTTCCTTAGGGCCTCTGACTTATCAACGCGAGGGTGAGGCCCCTTCCAATCTTCCCTTCCTGTATCTTGAAATGATCAATGACGATACACCTTCAATTAACATCATTTCAATGTCATGATGATGAATCTATACTCGCCTACTTTGGTGCAGAATACTCATATATTCATCAGTCGTTACCTTTTGAGACGCAAACCATGTTGAATGAATCGACTATTGAGATCAACGTTCATACTCTAGATGACCCACACATCCTAAAGATTAGACAATCTTAAGATGCTACTGAACGGGAAGCCATCACTTCTTTTCTCAAGGATCATAACCATGCTTTTGATTTGTCTTATGTAGACATGCTTGGTATTGACCCCACCATAGTGGTCCACAATATCGTAACCATTCCCGATGCCAAACCCATTAAACAAAAGCTGAGGAAAATAAACCCTCGCATTTCCCTTCTTGTCAAAGAGGAACTTCAATGCCTTCTTTATGTTTCCTTCATCTTACCCATTGATTATCCTCATTGGATTTCTAACATTTCCCCTATCACTAAAGGGATAGGGGGACTCCACATTTACATGGACTTCTGTGACCTCAACCTAGCCTGCCCAAAAGATGACTTTCCCTTACTCGATATTGATCAGCTAGTTGACCTTACTGCTGGTCACGAGATACTATCACTCATGGATGGCTTCTCAAGTTATAACCAAATTTTTCTTGCCCCATAAGATCAACACATGACCTCATTCATCACCCCTTAGGGGACTTTTTGCTATTGAGTCATGCCTTTTGGCCTTAAAAATGCTAGTGCCACATATCAATAGGCTATGACTTACATCTTCCATGACATCATGCATCACATATTGGAAGATTACGTGGATGATCTCTTGGAAAAATCTAAATGCTGCTCCGAGCACCTAACCGTCCTCAAAACCATCTTTGATTATCTCATTAAATATTGCATCTGCCTTCAGCCTAAGAAGTGTGTCTTCATAGCTCTCTTAGGAAAATCTCCTAGGATTTATCGTTTCCCTATGTGGTATAGAAGTTGAACCTGCTAAAGTCAAGGTCATTCTGGAAATGCCTCTACCCACTAACCTTAAACAACTCCGTAGTCTGCAAGGTAAATTTCAGTCTATTCACCATTTCATTTCACAATTATCAGATCGGTGCCAACCATTTCATCATCTGCTCAAGAAGGATGCCTCCTTTAAATGGGATGATGACTATCACAAAGATTTTGAGGCCCTAAAACAATACCTTCTCCAACCACCCATACTCATCCCACCTAAAGATGATCAACCCTTTTACCTATACATCTCAACGACTAATCATTCCTTGGGAGCCATACTCTCTCATCACGATGAACAACACAGGGAGTAGGTAGTTTATTACATAAGCTGTACTCTTTTAGACTATGAAACCCGATACAACCATCCCGAAAAGATTTGATTAGCCTTATTTTTCATTGCCACCAAACTTTGTCACTACCTACACAACCACAAAACCTATGTTGTGACCAACACCGACCCCTTACACTTCAATTACGCCAAACCTTATCAAAATCAGCGTGCCACACAATGGCTTATGATTTTATCTAATCTTGACCTCAAATTCATTCATCAAAAGTCCATCAAGGGCCAAGATATCACTGACCAATTGGCTAACACACCTATTTCTGGGGATCAACCCTCTAATTTTGACTTTCTAGATGATTGAATTGCTACGCTCTCCCTGGATGAACCTCCTTACATAATGACACTAATCTTCGACAGTTCCAAGTGTCAGTGTGGGGGCGAGGCTGGTATTATCCTTATTCCTCTTGATGGTCAACCCCTACCTTTTTCGTTCAAATTAAATTTTGAATGTACCAATAATATTGCCAAATACGAAGCACTCATACTAGGTCTCTAAGCCGCCTATGCCCTAGATATAAAATCAATCAACATCTTTGGTGATTCTCAATTGGTCGTAAACCAAGTCAATGGTATGTACCAATTTCATAACAAGATAATTAAAAAGTATAAACATCATGTAGACATACTTTTGACCACCTTTGATTGTTACACCCTTCAAACCACCCCACGTTCAACCAACAAATTTACAGATACCATGGCTTGCTTAGCTTCCCAAATACCCACTTCACCCACCAATTCTATAATCTTTGTCACCGTATAATTCCTCCAATCACCTTCTTATCTACCTCACAATGTTTACTCGATCAGAACTGCTACCCCTGACCTGAGAGACCTTTGGTATAAACAATACTTCGACTACCTTTCTCTCTCCATCTTACCTCCTAATCACACCTGTAATGGAAAATGCACCTTCCTTAAAAATGTCTCTCGTTATGTCATTCTAGGGGGCCTCCTCTACAAGCGTGGCTTTGATAGTATTCTCTTACGATGCCTCACAAGTTCTCAAATTCCTTATACCATTAAGAAAGTTCATGAGGGCATATGTGGATGCCACTTCAGTGGCCTTGCTATTGGTAAGCATATTCTTCACCTGGGCTATTAGTGGCCAACCCTTAACCATGATTATTACGACTATGTCAAATGTTGTGTAAAATGCCAACAACATTCCAATCTTCATCATACACCCAGTCATGCCTTACAGGTCGCTCTATACCTTTGGCCCTTCTCTCAATGGGGTTTGGATCTTGTCAAAGAAATTAATCGTCATTCTTCCTAACACCATCAATGGATCATCACCACTACCAAATACTATACAAAATGGGTGGAATCCATACCACTCATCTCCACGAAAGCTGAGAAAATATGTGAGTTCATTAACCACCATGTGATTTGTTGCTTTGGTGTTCCTCATCACCTCATCACTGACAATGGAAAATAATTCAAAAAAAAAACATTGCAAAAACTTTGTGATGCCTTCAGCATTCAGATGAGTTTCTCATCACCTTATTACCCAAAAAAAATGGCCAAGACGAATCTACTAACAAAATGCTCAACAAAATTCTTATGAAAGTGGTTGACGATACTGGGAAGGATTGGCATACACACATTCCTTTTACCCTGTGGGTATACCGCACTAGTATTCACACTTCCACTGCGGCCACACCATTTTCTCTGGTATACAGTGTAGAGGCAGTCCTACCTCTCAAAGTTCAGATCCCCTCACTCCGCAGTTCTCCATGACTTGCTCAATGATGATGACTTCGTCGGGACTGTTTAGCACAGCTAGAGTTATTATATGAACATCATCTTAATGCTCTCGATCACCTTCAAGTTTACCAAAAATGTATCAAACGAGCCTATGACAAACATGTCCATAAACGAACCTTCCAAGTTAATGACCTTGTCCTGAAAGAAAATCAACACATAACCAGAGTAGAAAAAGTAAAACGGGGAAAAATTTCTCCTAATTGGCTTCGACCATACATCGTGACTCATACCTATGGATCAGGTGCTTACCTTTTATCATCACTCGATGGTAAACCCAAACCTGAGCCTCTTAATGCCTTGCATCTTCGACCATTCTATTGTTGACTTGTAATCCCTCCCTCACCTTTTGTCTCTTTCCATGCTCATTCCCTTGAGCACTATTCACTTCATACACCTCACCAATGATTAAACAAGAATCATGTGAGTACCTGTCACTTATTATCTTCTCTCAAATATGTGTACCATGGCACTACACATAGCATAATTCTCATGGATACTTTTCATCTACCTTTAGATGATATCCCATAGTCGTTTCACCTTGCCTTTTGAACAAGAGTCTTATTCTCCACATTGGTCTTGTCCATGACTTCAAAGACCTCACATGGGACCCAACTCCTTGAGTCAAAATTCCAATAAAAAGATGACTCCCTCAAAAGGACATCTTCCTCTTGACAAATTGCTGCTATAAATAGACCACTCCCTAGAAGGACAACTATGTAAAGCTCTTAAAAAAACAAAAATGAAAGCAACCAAAGCTTCCCGCATCGATCAGCTTCATGAAGACCTCAAGGAGTTCAATTTTATTCATCCCTTATAGACTTCCTACAACAATCAGTCTATCTCAACTATAAATCAAAACACTCAACCTTTTTTTCATGGACTTGCCCATTGGGATCTAGGTTCTCTTCCTTAAAACACATGCCACCTTTACCATATAAAGATTACCCACTTTTCACCCTTCCAACCATGCCCAATCTCCTTTCCTACTGCCTCAAGGAACTTCTGGGAACTTAGACATTTGGTGATCATGTGACTACTTTTTACCGTAGAATAGTCCATCAATGCAATGTCTTTAGGGTCTTACGTTCCTCACCTCCACCAAGGTATGATGTACTCGGTATGATCCTACCCAACCAGGTAGCTTTATTACCCCCCTCTTATCTTTTAAACCATCTTTGTTTACATTTTTATTGCCTTATACAGGACTTGGTCCTCGATGCTTACTTTTGGGGTAATCTCTTTCTTTCACCACAATCACCCTCACCTACATCATTTTACCTATAATCTACCCACACCTAAAAAACCTAAACCCACAACATACCCAAAAACCTGCCAACTCATTTTCATACCTACTCATATTCTTCCCTAGCTTATGGGAGAACTACATCAGCCTGAGGTCCCTTTTCACCGAGACTATGTAGGTAATACTCTGAGGGCATGGGTACCTTGAAGGTTAGCTCATTCATCCTCTACCCTAAACAATTCATCTTCCATGTGCCTCACATTACATCACACCTAACTTCGTTTCCCTTTTATACCCAAAATCATAAATTAAACCACATACATAGCAAGTTGTTTCATATTTTAAACATTATCACAACATATATTTATTATGCCTACCATTTATCTATCATCACTATGCATAGATTATACTACATCTCACATATGACCCATAGTATTGCATAAAATAATGAATCATAACTTCACTTACTTTCAACTCAACCATGCCTATAACCTGACTCAATCATGCCTATAAGCCAACTCAATCCATGCCTATGACCTGACTCAATCCATGCCTCAACCAACCTGACTCAATCCATTCCTATAACCTGACTCAATCCATGCCTAAACTGACCTAACTTGATCCATGCCTAAATCGACCTGGCTCCATCCTAAATCGACCTGACTCCATCATGCCTAACTCACCTAATTTCCATTCATATCAACACAACAAATTCATATCTCATAAACACATCAACAAATCAAAAAAATACGATGTATCTCATCCACACATCAACACATCAACAAATACCATGTATCTTATCATATAAATAAATTAATGTGTATCTCAAATATACATGGCTATCTTGTGATGTCCATCATCTCAAAATCATCGGCATATAAGCCAATATACAATATAAAATGTCACCGGCATGCAGGCCAGTCTCATATTTACAATAAAATAATGACTCAATACAAAATCTCTTCGGCACGCAGGCCGGTATATGCTCAAAATATACAAAATCACTCATGCATCCTCACTGTCTTCGTCACACAGGCTGGTATGTGATCAACAATAAAACTTTCTCTCAACATGCATACCAGTATATAATCACAAAATCACTATCATACAAAAAAATCAGGTGACATCATATCACACATCTCAGTGGATGTCCTCCATCTCGGTATCACTTGTACCCTATGGCCTCCTACGTCCCTAATGGTGCCTCAAATGGAGCTGGTCTCCGTGCGCTGGTAGTCTTCTGCATGATCAGGCCTCAGAGCTCGTTGACTTCCTGTGCTCTCCAGCACTATGAGTGTCAAATCTCATCCTCTCACTGGATGCCTTGTTGTGCCCTGTACTTGGCATAGGATATGAAGTCTATCCCAGCGGCCATCAGCTAGTCCTGATAGTACCCTCAACTCACCTAGGGCATCCCGTAACCTATCTATAGGCACGTTTTGTGGTGGTCCCATAGGTCGTGGCCCCCTGTACCTATCCTTACGGGATCCTACCCCATGCCTACCTGTGTATGAACTGGGTCCTAGTCCTGGTGCCTATAGCAATACCCCCTACCCCTGTGCTTGGTAACTGATATCGGTTCCACCCTAATCGATGCCTGGCCAACCTGTCACCAACACCTGTCACTATCACAAAAAAAACCTGCAACTTCCCCTTGTACACCCCTTTCTAACAAACCATCCCCCTACACCGTTTACCCCACTTACAATGACCTAACCTACCCTTGGACCTCCACCCACCTCCCTTATCCCCTTTATTACCCTCCCCATTCCTCCTTTTACCCAATATTCCCCCCATTCCCAAATTTAATTTGTGCCCGCCCACAAAACCGAAAAACACACAAAACCTAAAGAAACACTACAATAATCCTCTAATCTATCAAATCAACAACATAGAGTAGGGATCTTACCTTGTCACATTGTCGCTGTCTCGGTGGCATATCTAGCAGCTGTACTGGTGGCCCACCCAATCCCTCTCTAGCCTCTGCCATCACCAAATAGCTACCTGCAACCTCTCACCAATCAAATCCCTTGCAATGACCTTGTGGACCTGCTGGTCACCAACCAATCACTCATCAATCACACTGCTAGCTCACTATTCCATTTCATTTGGACACTTTTCTCTCTTCTCTCTTTTTTGTCATTTTCTCACTTCACAAAATAACAAATGAATAACAAAACATGCAGATTTTTTGTTTTTATAACAAACCTAACCTAACCAACGTCGGTTACCCTTGACCGACATCAGTCACATGCCCTAACTAACCATCGTTGGTTTCCCTCTACCGACGTCAGTTATCCATGACCGGCATCGGTCACCCTCACCTACACATCGCCCTCAAATTTAACCCTTTTCCTCTACCCCTACCTCTTTTTTTTACCCCACCCACCTTTACCCTACCCATTTACCTCACCTTTGTTGACCTAATCATTTACTACCTCCCTTAGTCCTCCTTTGGGGACTCATTATTCTACCCCTACCTTGGCCTTACCCATGTCGTGACCTAGATATTTAGACCTAGACCATCGCTAGTGACCTTTGACCTCATGTGTTCACTATACCTTATGGCATTGTTACCTGTGTTGTTGACCTAATGACCTTACCTAGCCTATTTCCGTGATTGTTTATCTTGACCCTACCTTTAGTGTACTAAAACATACCTAAACGTTCCTACAACTAACCTATATTATGTTTCCTGACCATATCCTATACCTTGGATACCAGAATAACTTCAACCTTGTTTGGATAAACCTATCGACCTTAGATGATGTAGAGTTTGGCTTCTCTTCAACCTAGTAGTGTGCTATAGTTTATACATGTGCGTGTGTTTGACTGTCACTACCTTTGACCCAAACCCATTACCTAGCTTACCCAAGTAGACCTTGCTCCCTTTTTCCCCTATTATCCACCTTTCTTTTCCTCACATTCACCTTTTTATCAAACCACTCACTGATTCTGCCTTCAGCCTAGTCAGTTCCTGGTTTGAGGGGGATCACCTTCACCCACACATGGGGCAACCACATCATATTTTTGTTAGTGTCACTTACCAATACAAGCTATGCAACAAAAAGGGGGAAAATATAGACACTAAAATTAGGCCACACTCCCCTTTGGTCCCTCGATAAATAAACACCCTTCATCACATTAACCTAGCCATGAGCCCCTTCACTCCACTAATATAACTTAATTAATTTAATTAAATTAATTCATTATCCTCAATATATTTATTATTTAAATATTTTAATTTAAATAATATCCATGTATGCATCTCACTTAAACACCAAATCAAGCTAACTCAACCTAAAACGCATTCTTAGTAAGTTGTCATAACTAATTGAGATTTACCCAAACCCTAAAAATAAATGCCTACATTCCCTCTAACCACATTCCCGCATGCTTACAAGAATCTCCCAGTCTAATCCATGGGTTAATGGAACAAGATCCAAGGAAATCAAGAGGATCTCCCTATTTTATTAAACCTAGGAAATCCCACCTTGACCGATGCTGGTTACCCCTAACCGTCACTGGTTAAGCTGGAACCGCCGCCGGTTACCCTTTAACCCCAAAACAACCTTATTCTCAAGGTTGGCAGAAGGTTGGAAAAAGATTGGAAAATTTGGTGAACATTAGCACATTCCAGAGAGGTATCACATCTACTGAGAGTGAATTCCAATGAGAACACACATGCAAGGAAGGATATCAAACATCTTTTCCTGCACAACCATCTCAACAATGATCTGATCTAACCAAGCAAAGAGGAATGTACATGCAGCCAATGTAGAAGCTTTCCTTTAGTTTGTGATCACCTGTAACCTTCAAAACCTCTCATCAACACCTCCATCCATCACTCACATCCAGGACCAGAATCCAAGTAGATGTTTTACCTCTCTAGTTTATTCCATTTCATCATTATATTATCATATTTTGTTTACCTAGCCACCCATTGACCTCCCCCAACACTCACCCCTCCATATACCCATTAAAAACCTGCCAAATCCTACCTAAATCACCCAATACGTCATCCCGACCAACCAAAGTACAATCACAAAGGAGACCCAAAACCCATTCTGTGGCATCCCATAACTCCACAATAACCGACACCAGTTATATCTAACCGCCATCGATCACCCTTATCTGACATCAGTTACTATATTTTCCTATACAACCTAGAACAGTGACCTACCCACCTAATTCCCTCTCACCATCATTCACCTATGATCTACCTGAGACCTCTGTCAGACCTGCAGAGACCCATAAGTAGTTATTTGAGCTTTGGATCCTACTCTAACCTAGCTTGTTAGATTAGATCTGTTTCTTATTGTGTTTTAAGTGAGATACCTAAATCATTTTGAATTACAATAGGATTTACCTTATTTACCACATTAAATTGTTTAAAGAAGTGGACTGAAAACCATCTAGGAAGTATCACACTTCCCAGATCTAGCATACGCTAGGTAGTTCACTGCATATATTGTTTAAATTTTTTTGGTGGTCTTTCTTTGTATTACAGGTAGTTTCTCCTAGCCAAAAGGAATCTCTCACAATTAGGTGTGGATTTGGAAGTCATACGCGTACAACAACCCATCAACCAACATTAAAATAGGTATTCCTACTATTCCTGTTACCCTATCTATTTCGTTAATACTTTAAAGAAATGATCTAGAAAATGGTGAAATATGTTGTGAGGAATGTCATGAGCCTCTATATAGCACTAAGATCTATAACAAGGGTTAAAATACAATGACATAGTTAGGGTCTCATGCTAGGGAAGATCTGAAGGAGTTGAGTCACTGTCATTTAAACATGTATGGTCTGTGATGGCCTCTTTTGATTGTAATGTGGCTACAAGAACTATTCTAAATGAATATATATATATATATGGGTTCATTATAATTATCATGCTTAAGGGTGTAAACCCTTGTTTTATATGACTATCATCACTCAAATCTGGTTTATTATGCTTATTACATTGTTATTAAGTTTCTGTAATGCATTAATGTGTGGATGTGTAAGTTGTCCCTTCCAATTTTTTTTAACTAAGTAAATGTACTTCTCATTATGCAATCCATCCTCCATTAATGGAAAAAACTTCTCATAATGCTCACATAAAGGAGGGGCTTAGCACCCACACGTGCCTCAGGTGAGTTCCCAATGCACAATAGATGATAGCTTGACGCACTTGGGGTTAGAAAGTAATATTGAGGGTTAATAAAATGCCTACATCTTGGTTTCGTTGTTTGGACCTCTTTTCAAAGTTTTGGTGAGAATGGTGCATGATGACAGAGTGCTTGAACTTGGAAAGTGTTGAAGCATGGCTGAAGAGCATGGAGGATGATTTTGGTTAGATATTTAGTACTGGACCTAAGTTTGATGCATGTAAATGGTTAGAAGAGCATCTATATCATGAGCTATATGAGACCTTCTTCTATTACTTCCCATTGGATTTGTATGAATGGATTTCGGTGTATGCATCTAGATCGAGATGGTACTATAGACCTCATGCATGGACCCCAAGATGAGTATCAGAGGCTACAAGATGCTGATTTGACTTGGACACATGTTATTCATCATTGGTGGAGTAGAGTGTTGACAAGTTACACCTTGGAGTACATGATTTCTATGTACTCCTATCTTGATATTGCTGAGTTTGAGTTTTTCTTGCATGTTATCCCTTTAGCTATAAAGATCCTAATCATTACACCACGTTTAGAAGCATTTCCCATGGTTGACTAAGATTCTTCTCAGCACTGGGTGAGGAAAATAGGGTGGAGGAATATGGTGAACCTTATGGCTGAGCAAGAGAGGGAAGAGATATGACTCAAGTATAATGAAGCTCCTGAAAGGGAGTTAGCTATACAATGTGAAGTTTCAAGAATAATGGATTCATGGAGGTAGACGTTGCAGGAAATAATTGAGATTCACAAAAAGGACATGGAGCCTGAGTAGTCTGTGCTACCCCATCTTGGCAAACATGGGAGAGAGACCCCTTCAGCTTCTGATAAGAGCTTATCACTTGGAGAAAGGAGAGCCTTCGGTGCATATTTGAGTGCACCTAGTGACCAAACCAGGGTGCTTAGTTTTCCAAATCTAGAGATAAGTATTTCTAACCTGTTTGGTATTGGTGGAAGTAACCAATCAACACCTAGGAGGTATAATTTTTCATTTGGCACATCTATGACTGCACAATCATTTCCTGTGTTTGGAGTTATATTTTTTGGAGTGGCATTTGGGTAAAGCATGAGTACACAAAGCTTGGGTATCGTGCCTGGAAGTGGTGTGGGACACACATCTGGTAGTGGTGAAATATAAAAGGTTGTTGGCGTGCAGTTTCATGTGATAGTGGGGATACTATGAAAAACCACTTCAGGTGCTTTACCTACTATGGGAGGAGGATCTGGTGGAATATGAGCTAGTGGACCTAGTGGATCAGAAGGGACATGCGTAGGTGGATTTAGTGGATCTAGTGGTGGAGGTAACACTGGAGGGAATTAAGGTTCTGGATCAGGTGGACACGGGCCTCAACTACCTCAATAAGTATTTTTTAAATTTTCTTTGCACCTACCAGACTATAAAGGTGTTGAGGATGCTATAAAGAATGTACACAAATGTGAGCTGCTATGGTGCCCAAAGGGGATCACTACCCTAAAATGGAAGGCAATTCATTTTGTAACAACATTGCAAGGGCACGTGCATAATTGGTTCCGAAAGTATGACCCTCACTAGACATTGGTATATTACACCACACTACAGAATGCCTTCTTAGCTGAATTTCATATCCATGATTTTAAATAGAAGAGCATTAACACACTAAAGTAGATTCAAAAAAGTATGCGAGAGAGTGTGAGAGAGTATGACCCACATTTTAAGACTCTCTTATAAAAATTGTCTTATGATATTCATCCTTCTCAGCATACTCAGTGGTTTGTTGGAAGGTTGATAACACCTTTTAGGAAAGTGCTTTCACACAAGACTTTCATAGACCCAAGCGAGGCCTTGGAGGATACCCTACGTGATGAGGCCATTGGAAGCGTGGATACTGATGTTAGCCCTTTTCTTGAAGGTTAGATTTCTACAACAAAAAAATAGCTAGAGAAGCTATCTTTGAACTCAGTGCATGAGATTCACATTGGCCTATGGTGCTCAGATTGTGAGGTAGAGGGGCATAAAAAATACATTTGTCTTTGAAGATTGGTACACACCATGAGAGTGGATTGTGAGATTTTCCATAGAGATCATGATGTAAGTAGGTGTCCACTATGGCAGCGCATGATCCATAAGAATGTATCTTACTATTGCAATATTTTCACCTCTACTACTCATGACACAAAGGATTGTATATTGATTAACCAGATACATGATGTCATTGATATTAGTGTGTACTAGACTAGGATTGAAAATAATTCCAAGGATGATGGATGTCACTATGAAGGGTGTGTGGATGGAGGGGCATGTGGAAGAGGTTTCTAAAGAGGATTTTGTGGTCATGGAAACTGCTGAGGATGAAGAAGTGAGTTCCCATGTAGAACTTGTTAAAACTATGGATCTACGGAGCACTATAAGTGTGAATGCCCTGATCTATTACAATGCTCTTGGTGTGGAAAGAAACACATGTATGAGGAGTGTCTAGAGATATTTGAACATATGAGCTAGCAATACTGGAAGTATAAAGGAATCAGAATGGTAAGCATAAAGAAGGTTGACTCATAATGGATGTTAAGGGTGGAGTGCGAGTTAGAACTATATCTTGTATTGGTGATGATGTGAGATGAAGATGTGCATGTTAGGGAAACAAAAGGATAGAAAACAGTGATTACAAGAGAAGAGGTGGTGTATGGTAAGTATTCGGACCCTACTTATTAGAAATAGGTGTATCAAGATACCATGGATTTAATTTAAAGCCTACAAGGAGAAATATAGTACCTGAAGGAGTATTCAAGGAAATTATAACAAAGGAAGAGTGCTGAGGCTCCGCAGAAGGATCTAGATGAGGCAGGGAAGTATGCAAAATGCTGAGGGAGAATAATATCATTCCTTTGCTAGGGGAATGGTTATGGGAAAAATTACCATGCGTCAAAGTAGAGTGCGAGAGGAAGGTTCTGCATGATAACCTTCCTCCCCACAACCTCAACTATTGTAAATATATTACCTTGAATGTAGTTGTGGATGGGTGGCTCCTAAGCAATACTCTAATTGACATAGGTACGGAAGTTAATGTTGTCACCCTGGATGTCTGGAACCAAATGGGAAGGCCCCCATTATAGCCATATTCAAATGTACTGTATATGGCCAATAAGATAAAGGAAATGCCCATTGGTGTTTTAAAAGATGTTGTTATCACTATCCAAGAGGTGAAATTCACTAGATATTTTGAATTCTTGGCACTAACTAAGGTGGATAACTTTCCAACATTACTTGGGTGCCCATGGTGTTATAATAAAAATCTAGACCTACGCTTCAATAAAGGGGACATAAGATTTGAGAACAAGGAAGAATGGGTAATCATCCCCTTGACCGATGGGAAGTCAACACCCTATACTGAGCCCTTAGGAGAATAATTTCTTTATAGGATCTATGTGCACTTTATCAAGGACCCTAAGGTGATTAATCCTACAGAAGGAGTTATTCAGTTTGAAGATGCTCAATCTATGAGTGATACCACTAGTGTAGCATATGACAATTGGGTGCATGGGACTTATGAGTTAATTGGGAAACAATTGAGAGGCTTTGTTACAAGAGTAATAAAGGATCACTCAGTCAAGTTCCTGGGAAGAAATAATTTTCCAAGCTATTCTAGAGGAGCCAACCCAAATGTTTTCTTACGAGAAATGGAGACCCAGTGGAAAAGTGAGATCGAAAGAAAAAGGGTGCTTAGCTATAACTTGCTCAAGACTACAACATGTTGATGGGAAACACATAACGATAGCCTTCTAGAGTGGCATGAAGTAATAATCACATTCTCTGTTAGATTTTCCTAGAGCAATGGACCCACTATCATACAAGACTATAATGGGAAGGATCCCACCTCGTTTCACATCCAAGCATGTGAGAAGGCATTGATGGAAGATGTAAAATCCTTACCACCTTATTTATGGGTGCATAAGTTGTACTCCACCTTACAAGGTTGTACACATGCATGGTACATTCACTTAGAGATGCGTCGTTGGACAAGAAATTAGAAGGATTCGACAACTGACCTCCTTCAAGATTTTGAATATTGGAGCACCAAACCATCGATGGATGAGGTTTTGTAGGTTTTTAAGTGCCTAATGATGGGAGATAATGCCATGGAAGAGGATAAAATACTAGAATTATTGGGTGAACCTAGTTTGGAAACATGTTTTGATGAGGAAGAATCAGAGGAGATACAACTTGAGTGTGTATTCATGGAGAAAGAGAAGGGGAAGATGGTCTATGTGATAGATGGCAAAGAGGTGGAAAATTTGGATGTTAACCATACTAAAGGTATGTATGAAGTTATAGATAGTGATGATGAGAAAGAATGTGCCTACCATGAACCCCTAAAAACCAAAAAGGTTAACATTGGTTCGTAGGTTGAACCTAAGGAGGATACTGTTGGGGATTATTGGTCATAAAGGGAAGTTTTGAATATGATTGATCTATTACATGTGTTTCAGGACCTATTTCCACGTGGGTACCATGAGCTTAAAGGAATACACAACTCCTTGGGGTAAATGAAAATCAAGTTAAAGGAGGGTGCATGCCCAATTCAGAAGAGACCTTATCAAATGAATCCAAATATTCACGTCAAATTCAAGGAGGAAATCAACAAGATGATCACATTAGGCATTATTCAATCCATTGAGAAATTAGAATGGATAATTCTGATGGTCATCAGCATTAAGAAGTATGGGAGGATAAGGATCTGTGTTTATTACATGGATTTAAATGTGGTGTGTTACTGACACTTTTCCAACCCCCTTCACTGAGGAAATATTAGAAGGAGTAGCCTGGTACAAGATCTATTCTTTCACAGATGGATTATCAGGATATCATCAAGTTATAATTGCAAAGGAAGACCAAGAAAAGAAAACTTTTTCCATTGAATGGGGAATATTTTCCTACACATTCATGCCTTTTGGACTAAAGAATGTGCTTGGTGTTTTTTCACGCATAGTGGTCCAAGAATTTCAAAATTTTATCCATAAGTTCCTTTAGGTCTACCTTGATGACTGGAAAGTGTATGGACTGATGAAAGACCATTGTGAAAATTTATGGCTGATGTTTGAAATATGTCAATAGTTAAGGATATCCATCAACATTAAGAAATGTCTCTTCGCTACTCCATTTGGAACACTGTTTGGGAATATCATATATAAGGAAGGTTTGTTAGTGGATCCCACCAAAATTTCCATTTTTTAGGATTGGGGAACCTACCAGCCAAAGCAAAATGCATGGATTCTTTGGGTATACAGGGTATTACCAAAAAATTATCAAGGAGTATGCTAAGATCACCGCACCATTGGAAGAGTTACTAAAACAAAAAGGTGCATTTCACTGGGGAGAGACGCAATAGATGGTGTTTGATACATTAAAGAATAAGATTATCACTCCACTCATATTACACTTTCCTTCTTAGGACAAGCCATTCCATGTATATGTTGACGCTTCAAGAAAGGTGATTGGGGTAGTCTTAACACAATCTGGAGAAGGAATTTTTGACCACCCCTTATGTTTTGCTAGCATAAAGTTGACACCAGTGGAGTAGAACTATACTACTATTGAGTGTGAATCACTATCAATGATCTACGTACTACAAAAATTCATAAAATATCAGTTGGAAACACCCTTCATATTCTAAACAGACCACATGACATTAAAGTACTTGGTGAAAAATCCCATTTTACAAGGGCACATATGTCAGTGGGTCTTGTTGTTTCAAGATTTTGAGTTTACAATTTTTGTGAAACCAATAAAGAGTAACTCAAGGCCTGACCATTTATCAAGGATTGACTCAAGGGAGCATGCACAGAGCATTGAGGATACAATGCCAGACACATAACTATTTAGGTTGAGGCGCGCACCCTCTGATTTGGAAGATATTGTTGTGTTTCTCAAAATGGGTGTGGTGCCTGAGGGAATGAAGAATCTAGAAAGAAAGCACTTAGCCATATGTGTCATACCCTACATGTTAATTAGTGGATACTTATACAAGCTAGGCCATGATGAGGTTTTGCACTGGTGCGTGTTAGAATATGAACATGTTGCAATCATGGAGGAAGCACATGGTGGAATTGCAGGAGGAAACTACACAGGGAATGCAACCATGCACAAAATCCTCTTAGTATATTTTTGGTGGGAAACGGTTTATAAATATTGTATTGATTTTTGCAAAACCTGTGACCATTCCCAGGGCCTTAGAAAACTAGGAAGAAGAGATGAGATGCCATTGATATCAATAGCTAGTGCAGAACCATTTGAAAAGTGGGTGATTGATTTTGTAGGACTAATTTCACCTGCTGCATGGAGGATTAGTTCACGCTATATCATTACATTTTCTGACTACTTAACAAGGTGGGTAGAGGCAGCACCTACAAAGGACTGCATAATGACAACAACAACTAGGTTTTTATGGGAAATTATAATCAATAGATATGGATGTCCGCTAAGTTTAACAAAGTGACAAGGATACCCATTTCTTGAATGAGACAGTCATAATCTTGTTGGAAGAATTCATGGTATCCCACCACAAGAATACCCCATATCACCCATAAGTTAATGGAACTTATGAGGCATTTAACAAAATTATGAATCATATTTTAACCAATATTTTTTATGTGGTAAGAAAGGATTGGGATGATAAAGTTTCTGTTGTGTTATGTTCATACCAAACTACTTATAAAATACTGAACAAGGCCACACCTTTTCAATTGGTGTTTGGCATGGAAGCAGTGCTACCTATATAATTCATATTACCATAACTATGTATAACACGTGTAGAAGGGTTAGCTGATGAACAAGCACTTAAGGAGAGGATCAAAAAGTTAATTTAGTTAAATGAAATGTGGGTAATTTCTTGCTGGAGTCAAAAAATAGAAAACGCCACGTAGAAGGCATGACATGATAAACACATCAAGAAAAATCAATTTGAGGTTGGGCATATGTTTCTATTGTATGACTCCAAGTTTCTGTGCCATTCTAGGAAATTAAAAGTCCATTGGATGGGCCAATACATTGTATCTTATATACTTGATTCAGAACCTTGCAAGTTAGAAGCACTGGATGGCACACAGTTACCAATCCATTTCAATGGGAATAGGTGGAATCCCTAATATAAATAAGTCTTCCTTGAATGCATAAATAAGGTAATATTTCCATTTTAACCTAGGATTTTCCCTTAATACTTTCCCTTTCTTTGTGTTTCCCCTTCTTGTTGTTTTTTCCCTCTTCGTTGTTGTGTACCCATTATGCGCTAGTAGCCACTTATTATTTTCAAAAAAAAATTGTGTAGACGACCATGCATCTATTTTTGTGTGGGGTGGAGTAATGCGACAAATAATGGAAGTTGGTAGTAGAAGCTATGTTTCGATGGCCTAGATTGAAGGATCAAAAGCACATAATTTGGAAGAGCACACGTAGAAAAGGTGGACATAAGGAGTTTGGTGTAATGAGTTTGGAAGACCATGTACAAATATTAGAAGCACAGGAACAACATTAGGTAGGCGATGTCAAAAATCAGGGTAAGGATAGAAGAAGTTCCTTCGACGTTTTAAGTGCATGCAAAAATATCTTTGGTCAATAAGGATTTTTGCGCACCTGAAGGTTATAGGGGTTTTTTGCATAGGATTGGGCACATGGGTAAAAGCACTAAAGGTTGGCTTAAGAAGAAAAATCAACCTTTATTGCAAAGGTACGATGGTAGGTGGCATTGCATTTATAGAGAAAAATAAGCAAAAAATATAAGTAGAAGGTTAAGGTACATTATTATTACCTTTTATTTGTGATATCGAAGAGATCTTAGAAACTAGGGAATCCTTGAGAAAAGTTGTGTTAAAGAGGGTTGTGAAGATATGATTGCATAGATAGTTTGATCAGCGAACCAAGGTGGAAAAATAGTACATGTGCGTGAAGGAGAAGGTTGTATGAGTTTTCAAATCCTGCAAGTAAATACGTTATCTTGTGAAAGGAAGGGTTTTTCCAGGTTAGGTTTCCATAGGTAGGGCACATGATTCAAGGGATTTTTCACGTAAGTGTAGAGTTACAGAAATAAGTAGAGCTAGGATTAGGAGAAGGGACTTTGAGTAACCTAATAATAGAAATGAAACCAAAGAAAGTAACCACCATTTCATCAAATAAGGGCAAGGGAAAAGGGAAACAAGCTATTTCCACTAGCTTCAATGAAGAATGGTACGCGGATATGAAATACCCAGACAATGTATTTCTTGTAAAGGAATGGGTGTCTCATGTTATAAAGATGGTCGTAAGTGACTACAACCATTGAACGAGCACCATGGAGAATGAGATGGCATTGGAAATGGTTCACCCTATAAACAAAAGGACACCAGATGGAATGCCTATATATGACGATGAGGTAAAGGTTAAGATGGAGATGGTTAGGTTATTACAACACTATGAGTTTTCCTATTTTGGAAAACCTGAGTAGATGTACCAGTGGTTAATGTCGTGCATACATGAGGACCATTTCTATTTCATAGGATGAAGAATGTGGGTAACTCCCCAACTAATTTCTAAATTTACGGGTCTTACCTGTAAAGGAGAATATTTTTATGATGATTTGGATGATAAGGAGGTCATAAAGAAGACTATGGAAGCCTATGACTATAAGAAGGGGTTGCGGTACTTTGACATATCTGTAATTTCAAATCTTGTGATGAGGATGTCTACGCACATGGTCATAAAACTAAATGGATAGGAAAGATAGATACAGATCAACAAGGCTTGGTTGAATGTTTACCAGAAGATCTCAGAGGGGTCCATCTATAACCTCTCAGTGTTCATAGCAGAGGAAATCATCAGTGCCACATGTGCTAGATAAAAGATCATGTTTGGTAACATCCTCCTTACCATTATATTTTAAGAGATTAGAGTGCTCAATGGGCCAGATAAATTTGTGTGGAAGTACTGAGATGAGAACCCCTCCCGTACCAAAATATTTGAAAAGTACACTTGTGACACCTTGATGACCACCCACAAGGCACGCATATAAAAATGGTACAAACGGATGCATGAAGCATTTAGCACATAGTGGAGGATATTTTTTTAGTTACCTATTTTACTACAAGGAAAAGATGAATTTGTTGTGTACCAACATTTCTATATTGGTAGGTTTTCTCTAGCAAATGGCACCAAGGGTCCCTGGTGAAAATTGCCATTCTCCTTCACAACACAATATTTTCAGGCCAGAGTCAATAGATTCAAAGAGGCAGGGTAGACCAAGATTACCCTGAGTTATGCAAGACTTGTATATATCCAAATAATTGTGCTTATGTGGAGAAGTATGTCTCCATGACATGCATATGATGAATTCAATAACATTTCATTTTGCTAGGAGAACCGCAACAAGGGTATACTTGCGCATAAGGCCGAAGTATGAGAAGGGTGATTATGTGGAGAATTATGTCTCTATCCCAAAAGAACCCACCTTAAGGAAGAATGCCACATGAGGAAAAGGGGGAGAGAGGAGGTACCAGAGATAACAACACCAAGTATACAAACATCATAAGCTACAAGCGCATTATAGTGGAGTGCAAAACCGAGAACCTATGCATAGAGTAAGAAGTCCACCGCATAAGAGAAATAGAAGACACCTGCGGAAGAGGCAACAAATTAAGAGAAGCCCCCTATGAAATAATAATCACTAAGGAAGGAATAAGGAAGAAGAAAAAGAGTCTCCTATACTGAAATCACCAGTTAGGAAGCAGTGGTAACAGTCAAAATAAATAGAGAGTGAAAAGGATGATTATGAGTGTAATGAGGCTCAGGACCATCCTGTGTACGATATACATGACTCAAAGGAGGAGGGAAATGAAGAGAAGGATGAGGAAGAAGGAGGTGCTCACGGAAAGGGAGAAAGTGAGGAATTCAACATGAATGATCAAAGGACTCTAACCCTGACAAAGGAGTAGATAGAAGATTCCATAGAAAGGGAGGTAGTAGGCATAATAAAATACTTGGTGGAACAAGAGGTGGAGTGCAATGTTGAAGAAGTTCTCAAGGAGACAGAGGGAAGTGAGAGCATAGAAAAGGAGTATGGAAGTATGGGTGGAGATCCAAGCTTGATGGTAAGCTTCCCAAAGGCAGCGCGCATAGAAGGAAATAATATGGTAGCGGTGTAAGAACAAGGGATGACCTACATCAATGATCCAAATAAGGTACTGTGTGCGCATTTCCAAAGTACTGTGCCTTCAAACCAACTCCTTACATGGTCTTCTTTTGATGAATATGGTGCATACCCACACATAAGGAAGTTTATTTCTTGGGATTTTGAGTCCCATGTTGATGAGCCCAAGTTCAAAGTCAACCATGAGGCATTAATAAAGATACCAAATACTGAGGGAGTAAATACTCTAGTGAATGCTCAACAACTATCAGATGAGCAAGTGTGTAACACACTCAATAAGGTATTAGTGGAGGTTGAGGCAAGGCTCTTCTGGAGTAATGATAGAGTAAGGATCTTTGAAGAAGATTTTAAAAAGAAAAATGAATAAATCATTGAAAAGGAGTTAAAGCAGGAGGAGTTGATCAATGCCTAGTTAAGGTGTGAATTAAGGGAGGACAAGGCAAAGGTGCACCACATTTTTAAGAAAATAGAGATGATTTCATATGCTATAATCTTGAAGCACCTAGACATGGCCCCACTTGAGTAAAAATACAAGTCAACCATGTAATGCTTGGAAGACTTGACCAACATCCTCACCATAGAAATGTGATTGCTCATATTGGAATCAACAGAAGAGGCATTGGCACACCAAAAGAGGAAGAAATATTGAATATTGGGGAAATATATACTTGGTATTTTGAGCTCCTTGTTACTATAAAGAACACTACGTAAATGGTTGAGGTTGTATATGAAAATTGTGCTAACAAAGACAGGGTAGCAAACATATTAGTTGCTACACATGAGGCAGGTATGAAGGAGTTTCAAGAGAAGAACAAAGGAAACAAGGTGGAGTGTGATAAAATCCTAGCTGAGGTTTAGAACAAGATAGAAGTAATCAAATCCTTGAGGGGTTCGATTAAGAATCATCTTAAGGATCTGTATCCCTAGGTCACTCGTAGAATGAATGTGTTAGATGACCTTAATAAGCAATTAGAAGGAATTGTAGATACACCAAATGTTAAGGGTGAAAATTTTATTTTTTAGTAGGTGAGCGCTCTAGTGGGTGACCTACTTCAGTAGATGCAGGGTTAGGTTGATTCCTGGGAAAATATTGAGGAAACCATAAGGAAGGAATTCCCACTCCTCCTACAGTAGTAGAAAATTCTTCTATTCTTTCATTTTTCATTCAATTTGTCCAGTCCCACTATTCTTTATTCTTTGAAGAAGCAGGATGTTTCTGAGTTTAGATAATACACTTAGTTTGGGGTGATGTTAGGCCCTGAAATATTGACTAAGTACAAAAGGTAATGTGCACACAAGATCAAGAAGCAGGGTGCTCAAGGGAAAGCATGCAAGAAAAAGGAGTTTAAGAAGGGTTTAGGTGAAACTAGGACATGTGCAGAAGGCAAAACATGGGTTTAAACGAATTTTCCATATTTGGCATTTTGAAGACACTTGAGGAAAAATGTGAGGACCCAACTAGGTGTGATGAATGGATAAGGTTCCAGCATGGAACCTTGGAGGTAACAAAAAGGATATTCCATGTAGGGAATATTCCCAGGAGACATCATTATAGAGAGTGGAGGGTTTGCAAAGGGATAAGAATTCACCATTGGAGGACCACATCAACACTTGGCACGCAATCTGTTTAGAAGAGAAGGCATGGCTAATGGTGTTGATCCTATAAAAAGAGATGCTCAATACTACAAGAAAGATATATAGATCAGAGGAATGAAGATAGAATAGATAGAGATGCAAAAGTAATGAATAAGAGTAACAAGGTGTTGCAGTAATGTTAGGGTTTAGAGCACTTAGTGCTAAGGTTTGTGAGGGATGTCATGAGCCTTTGTATGGCACTAAGATTTGTAACATGGGTTAAAATGGAAGGGCATAGTTAGGGTCTCATGCTAGGGAAGATCTGAAGGAGTTGAGTCTCTGTCATTTAAACATGTATGGTCTGTGATGGTCTCTTTTGATTGTAATGTGGCTACCAGAACTATTATATATATATATATATATATGGGTTTTTTATCCTTATCATGCTTAAGGGTGTAAACCCTCATGTTATATGACTATCATGACTCAGATATAGTTTATTATGTTTATTACATTGTTATTAAGTTTATGTAATGCATTGATGTGTGGATCTATAATATGTCCCTTCCACTTTTCTTTTAACTAAGTTAATGTACTTATCATTCTGCAATCCATCCTCCATTAATGGAAAAAACTTCTCACAATTCTTACATAAAGGAGGGGCTTGGTGCCCACATGTGCCTCGGGTGAGTACCTAGTGCCTACAAGGTGATAGGCTAACACGCTTGGGGTTAGAAAGTAGTATTGAGGGTAAATAAGATGACTACATCTTTGTTATGTTGTCGGGACCTCTTTTTTAATCTTTTTTGAGAATCATGCATGATGAAAAAGTGCTTGACCTTGGGCAATGTCGAAGCATGGCTTAATAGCATGGAGGATAATTTTTCTCAAATATTTAGTATTGGACCTAAGTTTTATGTACGTAAATGGGTAGAAGAGAATCTGTATCATGAGATATATGAAACCTTCTTTTGTTTCTTCCCAGTGCATATTTATGAATGATTTCAGGTGTATGCATATAGATCGAGATGGTACTATAGACCTCACGTATGGACCCCAAGATGAGTATCAAAAGCTGTAAGATGCTGATCTAACATGGAAACATTTTTTTGATCATTAGTGGAGTAGATTGTTGACGAGTTACACCTTGGAGTATGTGATTTATATGTATTCCTATCCTGAGATTGATGAGTTTGAGTTTTTCTTGCATGTTATCCATTTAGCTATAAAGATCTTGATCATTACACTGAGTTTAGAAGCATTTCCCATGGCCAGCTAAGATTATTATGAGTGTTGGGTGAGGAAGCTAGGGTGGAGGAAGATGGAGGACCTTGCGGATGAGTAGGAGAGGGAAGAGAGATGACTCAAGTATAATGAAGCTTGTGAAAGGGAGTTATCTAGACAATGTGAAGTTGTAGGAGTGATGGATTTATGGAGGTAGACATTGCGAGAAGGAATTGAGGTTCACATAGAGGATGTGGAGCCTGAGCAGTCTGTGCTACCCCATCTTGGCAAGTGCAGGAGAGAGAACCCTTCATCTTCTAATGAGATCTCATCACTTGGAGAAAGGAGAGGCATCAAAACACATCTAATTCCAGCTAGTGACCAATCCATAGTGCTTAGTTTTCCAAATCTAGAGATAAGTATTTTCAACCCAGTCAGTACTGGTGGAAGTAACCGATCAATCACCTAGGAGGTATAACTTTTCATTTGGCACATCTATGGCTGCACATTCATTTCCTGTGTTTGGAGGTATATTATCTAGAGTGGCATTTGGGAAAAGTATAGGTACACAAAGCTTGGGTATCACATCTGGAAGTAATGCAAAACACACATCTGGTAGCAGTGCATTATCACAGACTGTTGGCAATTTAGCATGACAATGGGGACACTAGGAACAACTACTTCAAGGCCTTTACCAGCTATTGGAGGAGGATCTGGTGGAATAGGAGCTAGTGGACCCAGTGGATCTAGTGGATCTGGAAGATTTTCTAGATCAAGAGGGATAGATGTTGGTGGATCTAGTGGATCTGATGGTAGAGGAAACATTGGAGGGAATCAAGGTTCTGGATCAGGTGGACACATGCCTCAACTACCTCAACAAATATTTTTTGAAATTACTTTGCACCTACCAGACTACAAAGGTGTTGAGGATGTTTTAGATCATGTACATAAATTTGATATTCTATGGTGCGTGAAGGGGATCACTACCCCGGAATGGAAGGAAAGTTAGTTTGCAATAATATTGCAAGGGACACACACATAGTTGGTACTGAAAGTATGACCCCACTAGATAGTGGTAGATTACACTGCACTACGGAATGCCTTCTTAGCTGAATTTCATATCCTTGAGTTTGAACAGAAGATCATTACCACATCGAAGGAGATTCAACAAGGTATGGCAGAGACTATGCATGAATATGACGCATGTTTTAAGGCTCTCTTCTTAAAGTTGTCTTATGATATTCATCCTTCTCAACATTCTTAGTGGTTTTTTGGATGGTTGATAACACCTTTTAGGAGAGTGATTTCATACAAGAATTTCACAGGCCTGCATGAGGCCTTGGAGGCTTCCCTACATGCTGAGGCTATTGGAAGCATGGATACCAATTTTATCCCTTTTCTTGAATCTTAGATTATTGCAATGGTAAAGAAACTAGAGAAGCTATCTACGAACTCAACACATGAGACTCGAAATGGCCTATGGTGCTCAGATTATGAAGTAGAGGGGCATACAAAGGATAGTTTTCCTTGGAGATCGGTACATTCCATGATAGTGGACTATGAGATTTTCCACAGAGATCATGATGTAATTAGGTGTTCACTACTACAACGCGTGATCCATAAGAATGTATCTTGTTATTGTAATATTTTCACCTCTACTACTCATGACACCAAGGATTGTAGATTGATTGACCAGATACATGATGCCATTTATATTGGTGTGTGCCAAACCAGCATTGCAAATAATTCCAAGGATGATGGAGTCACTATGAAGGGCGTGCGAATGGAGGGGCACATGAAAGAAGTTTCCAAGGAGGATTTCATGGTTGTGGAAACCACATACCATTAACAACATCTTACTAGACCATCTGGATACTTGTTAAGATTTGGGTCTGAGTAGAACTATAAGCCTGAGTTCTTGATAAACCTCCTTCTGATGTTTATGATCTGGGTATCTTGCATATAAGACCTCCTCCCTAGTAATGGTAGGATTTTGTTGTAACGCTTCTCTGACATGCACAACTTCAACATGTGTAGTAATTTTCATAGGTACTACTTCAAGATATGGTGCCAACTTTGGCATCCATTGGTTTTCTATGGCATGCTATATTCTAACCATCCTTGTGCCCTTGTTATCATGTTTATACTACTTTCTAAGATGCTCATATAATTCTTGGCATTATTAATAGTTATGATTATTTCCATAAAAATAACAAGTAATATTCTGAGGAAATTCGCGCCTGTAGTGGTCAGGAGATTCACACGTATAACATGTTCCACGAGGAAAATCCCCTCATCCACCACTATAGCCTTGGCCCCTAAATCCAACATGATATCCTTGACCTCTACCATGACCTCCTTCAAATCACCCTTGAGTGTGATCATGATCATGGTGCTCACTTTTACCTTAATACTTATCTAAAACTCCCATTTTTCATATGCCAATATCAATGGCATCATGGATTTGATCAATCAACCTACAATCTTCTGTATTGTGAGTTGTGGAATAGAAAATATTATAATAGAAAAATATGTTCTTCCTAATCGTGTGTTGTAACAATGGGTAATGAATTTCATCATGGTCTAAATGACATATCTCACAATATAGCAATAATGAACACACTGATTTGTGAGGACAACTATCCTTAGTGTGCCCCTCTACTTCATAATTTGTACATAACATCCCAGTGCACGTCTAGTGTGAGGAATTGGCCAATAGTTTCTCCAACTACTTTTCCATAGCTGTAATATGAGCTTTTAGGAATGGGCTCACTCCAGTGTCTATACTTCTGACTACCTCAATGCGCAACACTGTTTCAAGTGATTCACGTGGATCCATATATGTCTTATGTGATAGTTCCCTCCTAAAATGTGTGATCAAGCATCTAACAAATGACTGTGTATGTTGTCTTGCATGGATATCATAGGAAAGTTTGGACAAAAGTGTTTTGAAATGGGCATCATATTCCAAAACACTCTCAGTAGTGTCCTGCTTAATATCCTTAAGTGCACTTATACTTTTCTGCTCAAACTCAGGGATATAAAATTCCTTAAGGAAAGCATCCTTTAAAGCTGTATAATCTACGCAAGTCTAATCAAGGTAAAACTTCTTGTACCAACCGTGTGCACATCCCTATAACATAGTTGGAAACTGAATTACCTTGCACTCAGAAGCCATGATACCTTTTTCACACCACAGTCTCACACATGTACACATGCTCAGTAACATCTTCTATTCCCCTTTACTCTGGAAGAAAAAGTGACATCTCTATGTGAATATTATGGGGTTAGTGAGGATCATGCCCACCGGATCCATAACCCCCTATGTTACCTTTGCCTCCAGACTCACTAGATCCACCATAACCATAGCCACCTATGCCCCTTGATCCTCCACATGTAGCATGAAGTGAACTAGAGGATGTACTACCTTATGTCCCAACAATGGTACTAAATGGAACTCCTACAGTCTACGAGGTGGTACTATTCCTAGAGGCAAGTCCAAAATTTTGCATGCCTGAGTTCTATGCCAACGACATGCTTGAAAAGGTAGCTCCAAATAATAAGGAAAATATCTTCCTAGCCATAGATGTACTTTCTATTTGATTCACTCCTGTTATTTTACTGCCCAAACTATCTTGTTGATTAGTGGCTGTATTAGAAACTGGAAAACCAAACGGAAGGGCTAGGTTTCCAATTATATTTAGATGCACTCTCGTGGCCCATATTATCTCTACTGGCACACTCTCATAAGAGGCATAGGAGGGGTTCCTATCATGTTTTCCAAAATTGGGGATTTCTAAATTCTCTAGCTCCACTTCCTCTACATGAGTTCCAAATCCTTCATGAGCCATATCTCTCCACAATGCCATCTATTCTACAACCTCACACTACTTCTCTAAATCCCTCTCATACACCTCATTGAAATTGATCTACCTTTCTTCTCTTTGTCTCTCTACTACCAAGTCTGCCATCTTTCACCAAACTTGCTCCTTCCCCCACGCACGGTGGGGTTTAGGTAGCCATTGGCGTCTCTTCCAAATTAAAGGTTACCATAAATATTTCGATCACTAGTGGAATTCCTTGTAGATATGTTCCCATGGGATAACGTAAAAATTGAAACTCTGTTACCTCTAGGCATGAATAAGTGGAAATTGAGTACTCCAAAAATATAGTTATTCAGAACACCACAGAACCAAGTGTCTAAAACACATGTCCAAATCAGATTAGGATCATAGAGGGCCTAAAATTCTTCCTGCATCTATAAAAATGTTCAAAACCTCTAATTCCTTTTAGATGCACAAGCAACCAACAACTCGTACATCTCTATCAGGAAGATAGCAAAGAAAATATCATATAAATAGTCATACAAGTTCTACACCACCCACGTGCCCTTGTTGATGATCCAGAGGATCCTCATGGAGAAACACAAATCTAATATATTATTAGAATCAGTTGCAATTATTTTCATGGCATGGAGAAAAATTAGATGTTTCCGTCGATATCTCGGTTGTAGGAAACAAAGTTCGTATGCAAAAGTTATGGCTCGCTGAAATTTTCATGTAACTGGAAAATTTTGGGGATTATGCATAGGTTGAACATGTGCACGCTCATCAAGTGGACCAATATAAAATTGGCATGTGACAATATGGAAAATAAATAAATAATAATATTAAAAATTTATCCACACCCATTTAATACTCCACATTGGCCACATTATTTAATTTCCAACTATTATCCTTATTTTTCAACGCACATTTTCCAAACTGCAATATATTAAAATATCCAAGCAACAAATACCTGCCATGTCATGCCTCTTATCTCTCCAATCACCCACATTGAGCACCCCATCCTTGGGGATAAGATAGTTCTTAAGCAAATAACTACATACACCACCCACCTATATAAATGCCTTCCTATTTTCATGCCCAACAAATGTGGGATCTTATCCCTATGTAAAATGTGTCCCACATGGAGTGGGATTTGAACTTGGGCTTCTTGGGTAAAAATATAAACACCTAACCATTGCACCCAAAGCTATGAAATGTTATAAAAGGAGCTATGTTTTATTAGTATAGACATGAGAAAGTGATTGTGTTATTGTTTTGCTTATAACTTGAGCTAGAGATGGAATTTTGAGATGAAGTAAAAAGTGACTCCTATTATTTTTGGTAGAGGAACATGATGAGAAGATAATATTATTATATAAATATTTTTAAAGATTTATTTTCAATATTTTAATAGATCGATCCCATTCAACTGAACCTGGAAATATAGGCCACAAGTGTCGAACTCCGTTATCAATTCTTGTGTCAAATTGTTAGTGATTCATCTCTTTATTTTCTGTTTTTACATATTACTTTCAGTTTTAATTATTTTATTAAAAATAAAAAAGGATATAATAGTCAATTTTTATATCAAAAATCAATACAAAGGAAAGTTAAGTGTGTGCACAATTGCTAGTTAAAATTGATTTTTAGATCACCGGTATCAGAGTTGGTTTTGACTGATTTTTTTTTTCAGATTAACATTTTTTGGATTGCAAGTTGTGTGTTGGATGTTAACAAGGTCTTGATCTAAGAAGGGTGAAGGAGAACTAATAGAAGGAGATCCCAAAATTGGTACTAGATGATCTCGAAGTCCTACAATGGCAAATCAAGAGGAAGAAAACTTTTGTCAATCATTCCTACAGATGAAGGAAATGGTGGAAGAAATGTACCAAGATAGATAAAGGGAAAAGGGAACTAGAGAAGGTAATAAATAAGAAATCTCTAGTTCTGATAATCCTAAAAGAGACCCTTTGAAATCTGATTTTCCTTCATTAAAGTTAGATATCAAGTTTGAATTACCTATGTATAGTGGAGAGCTAAATGCAGAGAAGTTGGATAACTGGGTCAAGCAGATAGAATTATATCGCAGGGTTCAGAGAATTGTTGATGATGAAGCAAAGATTCATTTGGAAACTCTTCATATGGGTGGCACAACACTCATTTGGTGGGAGAGTAAGCTTCAGGAAGTGGAAGAACCAAATGTATAGAAATCACTTCTTGGTCTAAATTTGTTTCAAATCTTAGGCAACAATTTTATCCTCTTGGTTATAAGCAACAAGCTATGATGGATTGGAAAAAATTAAGACAAAGTAAGGGAAAAAGTGTTGAAGAATACACACAGGAATTTAGGAAAAGGGCTCTAATTTTGGGAATTTCCCTAAACACAAAAGAAACACTACTTAAATATATTGGTGGATTGCATAGTTATCTAGGGCATATGATACTTGTTTTAGGTCCTACTAATCTTGATGTAGTATGTGTTCAAGAAACCCATGTGGAAGCATAAGGGAAAATGAAAAAGGAGTCCTCTTTCTCTTCTTTTAAACAAAATAATAAGCAATCTGAAGGACAAGGTTCGAAATAACAAGGAAAAGGAAAGGGTAAGCACAAGACAAACTCTACTGTTAATAAGGAAGATGAAAAACCATTTTGTAATCATTCTAAAAAGAAACTTGATGAGTCTAAATGTTGGAAATTACATCCTGAATTGAAACCTAAATGGATGGTTAAGAAAGGAAAGGAAAAGAAAACAAACACTGCAGTTCATGATCTTGGGTTAGATTTAGGTGATGAAACCAAGATCACAGCTATGAGTTTTCAAGGTAAATCAAAACTTTCAATTTCTAACAATAGTACTACAAATGTTGCATCTTCTTCTAGTAAACAAACTATACATGATGATAAGAAAAGGAATGAGCTTTTCCACATTAGAGTGATTTCAAAACATATGAAAATTGATACTCTTTTTGATAGTGGATCTCAAGATAATCTAATTTCTGAGGAGGTTGTAAAGAAATTAGGACTCAAAACTAATCCACATCCTAAGCCTTATCCTTTGGGCCGGGTTTGTGATGATGTAAAACTGTAGGTAACTAAAACTTTTACTTTCAGATTTTGCATTACAAACAAGTTTATAGATGAGGTTGAATTGGATGTAGTTCCTTTGGATATTTGTGGGGTGGTTTTGGGAAGTCCTTATTTGTATGCTCGTAAAGCAATCTTCTATAGGGAAGAAAATAAATTTTTGATTATAAAGAATAAAATTGAGTTTATTATTAGAGCTCACTGTGAAAATAATAATCTATCCTTGGTAACTACAAGTCAAATGAAAAGGCTTGTAAATTCAAGAAAAAATTTGTCCTCATGGTGGTCAAAGCCAAAGAGAAAGAACATGAAACGACTTTTGAGACTTGTGATCTGAAACATAAGGATGAATAGGTAAAAATTGTTTCTAATTTTGATGATGTTTTTCAGGATCCACAAGGTCTACCTCCCAAATGAGGGATTCAATATGAGATATAATTACTTCAGGATGCACCTCTTCCCAATATTGGACTGTACAGGTTGTCACTAGTAGAGAATGAGGAAATCAAGAGAAAGGTAATGGAACTTTTGGCTCAAGGTATAATTCATCCAAGTACATCCCCATGTGGTTCGCCAATTATTTTGGTTCCTAAGAAGGATGGCACTTGGAGAATGTGTGTTGATTTCCATGCTTTAAACAAGATTACTATAAAGAATCATTACCCTCTTCCTAGAATAGATGATTTACAAGATCAATTAAAGAGTGCAATTTTTTTCACTAAGTTAGACTTAAGAAGTGGTTATCACCAAGTAAGAATTGTAGAAGGTGATGTTTGGAAAAATGATTTTAAAATGAAACAAGGATTGTTTGAATGGTTAGTGATGCCTTTTGGTTTGTGCAATGCACCAACAACATTCATGAGAGTTATGAATGATATCTTTAGACCATTCATTGATAATTTCGTTATTGTCTACTTAGATGATATTCTTATTTTTAGTAAGTCATGGGATGAACATGTTAAACACATCGAAAAAGTCTTAGATGCATTAAGGAGAGAGAAATTGTATTTGAAGATGTCAAAATGTGAATTTGGAAAAACATCTTTAATTTGCTTGGGTTATATTGTAGGAAATGGAGAATTGAGAATTGATCCTTCAAAAGTAGAGGTTATTGTCAAATGGCCTAGACCCACTAATGTGACAGAAGTTAGGAGTTTTCTAGGTGTAGTTCAATACTGGAGAAGATTTATTGCTAACTTCTCATATATTGCATCTCCTTTACATGATTTGACAAGTATCAAACAAGTCTTTCAGTGGGGAGGAAAGCAACAGAAAGCCTTTGATACATTGAAAGAGAAGATAAGTACCGCTCCGATCTTGGCACTTCTAGATTTACAACATTCATTTGAAATTGAGACAGATGCTAGTGACTGCGCAATGGGGGCAGTTTTGATGCAGAAAAAATTACCAATGTGTTACCATTCAGAAACCTTTACAAGTGTGGTAAGAAACTATCCAACTTATGATAAAGAGTTGTATGCTTTGGTTCAAAGTGTTAAAAAGTGGAAGCATTATTTAATGGGAAAAGAAACAATTATACATATTGACCATCAACCACTTACATTTCAGGTGGATGGGATTTTTGCAACAATTTCATCTTGTAATCAGGTATAAAAAAGGTATTTAAAACAAGGTTCCCGACATGTTATCTAGACCACCGGTGGTATTAGCATCTATTCTTTTGCAACATAGTTATTTGGCTCATGTTAGTTACAAGGAACAATATGTTAATGATGTTGATTTTAGAAAAGTGTATGAGGATCTAGTAAGTGGGAAACAAATAGGAGAAAAATATTATCATTTTGCATGAAGGATTGTTATATCATTCTGGTAAACTTTGTATTCTAGAAAATGAACGTGTGAATATGATTAGGGAAGCACATACTTCTCTTATTTTGTGGAATTTTTGTGTTAGTAAGACAGTTGCACATTTACAGAAATATTGTTATTGGCCTAGAATGCATTAACATGTAAACATGTATATTAAGGGATGTGTTCTTTGTGCCACAAGCAAGCCAAGTAATAGGAAATTAGGACTTTACACTCCTCTTCCTATTCTTATAAGGCCTTGGGAAAGTGTTTCCATGGATTTTTTAGGAGGATCTCCCATGAAATGGAAGAAACATGATTACTTATATGTGGTAGTGGACAAATTTAGCAAAATGAGTGTGTTGGTTCCATGTACTAAACAAATAACTGGTGAGGGAACTTCACATTTATTTTTTCAGTTTGTTTGGGTTCATTTTGGTTTTCCTACCTCAATTATATCTGATCGAGATTCTATATTTCTTGGGGAATTTTGGTCAACATTGTGGGGGTTAATGGACACAAAACTAAAAAAGAACACTACTTTTCATCCACAGACTGATGGTCAAATAGAGGTTGTAAACTGCACAGTAGTATATTTTCTTAGGGGATATTATGGAAAACATCCTAAGTTATGGGATGAACATCTATATTATGTGCACCATGCTTATAATTGTTCCTTGCATTCTTCTACTTTGAATTCTCCATTTGATACTTGTTATGGATATCTTCCTAATTCTCCTTTAGATAAACATGAAACTGTTATTAATGGTTCAAGTGATTATGATAGGGATAAAATATTTGTTCATAGAATTCAATAGGTTCATCAGTACGTCCATGATCAATTGGAGAAAATTCAAGCTAAGTACAAAGCCAGGCATGATAAACATAGAACTGATCACAAGCTCAAAGTCGGTGATTCAGTTTGGCTTCACATCAACAAGGAAAGGTTGACAGGTGAAGGTAAAAAATTGAAACCTATACGGTATGGTCCATTCCAAATATTGAAAAAAATTGGTAACAACAATTTTCAGTTAGATTTACCTCCATATATGCAAATCTACTCAGTTGTAAATGTTGAGAATTTAAGATTGTATGAACCACCTATGATTGTTGATCATGATGATGCTAACATAATGCCTTCCATTGATGATTTTTCTCCTGAGTATTTTGATGAGTTGTAGGAAGACATCATTTTGGACAGGAAGGTTAGAAATTCATGAAGGGGTGATATTGAGTATCTTCATGTTGGTTTCAAAGGCATTCATCCAAATGAGGCTAAATGGATGGAAACCAAATAGGTCAGGGAGAAATACCCTCACTTATTCACCAATTAAGTTGACTTTTGGGGTCCAAAACTTTCTCAGTGGGAAGGGATGATCCAGATGATCCTCATAGAGAAACACCAATCTAAGATCTTCTTAGAATCATTTACATTTAGTTCCATGGCATGGAGAAAAATTAGACATTTTCGTCGATATCTGGGTTGCAGGAAACAAAGTTCATATGCAAAAGTTATGGTTCACTGAAATTTTTGGGTAGCTGGAAAATTTTGGAGATTATGCATAGGTTAAACATGTGCACACTTGTCAAGTTGACCAATGGAAAAGTGACGTGGAAATATGGAAAATAAATAAATAATAATATTAAAAATTTATCCACACCCATTTAATACTCCACATTGGCCACATTATTTAATTTCCAACTATTATCCTTATTTTTCAATGCACATTTTCCAAACAACCATTTATTAAAATATCCAAGCAAAAAATACCTGCCATGTCATGCCTCTTATCTCTCCAATCACCCACATTGAGCGCCCCATCCTTGGGGATAAGATAACTCCTAAGCCAATAACTACATACATCACCCACCTATATAAATGCCTTCCTATTTTCGCGCCCAACAAATGTGGAATCTTATCCCTATGTAAAATTTGCCCCACATGGAGTGGGATTTGAACCTGGGCTGATTGGGTAAAAGGATAGGTGCCTAACCATTGCACCCGGAGCTATGAAATGTTATAAAAGGAGTAATGTTTTACTAGTATAGACATGGGAACATGACTATGTTATTGTTTTGCTCATAACTTGATCTAGAGATGGAATTTTGAGATGAAGTAAAAAGTGACTCTTATTATTTTTGGTAGAGGAACGTGATGAGAAGATAATATTATTGTATAAATCTTTTTAAATATTTATTTTCAATATTTTAATAGATCGGTCCCATTCAATTGGGCTTGGAGACATAGGCCACAAGTGCCGAACTCCGTTATCAATTATTGTGTCAAATTGTTGGTGATTCAGCTCTTTATTTTCTATTTTTACACAGTACTTTCAGTTTTAATTATTTTATTAAAAATAAAAAAGGATATAATAGTCAATTTTTATATAAAAAATCAATACAAAGCAAAGTTAAGTGTGTGCATAATTGCTAGTTAAAATTGATTTTTAGATCAGTCAAACTTAGATCCAATGATGAATCTCCAAGCATATTTTTTCTAGATCTACTATCCACTCCTCAACACTTGATAAGGTCAACCGGTACATATTCATCATGAAACATCCTAAAAACAGTTGAAAAAGAGGTCCTGGTAATGGAACCAATGATGTAGCCTAGAATTTACTTTGAATAACCCAAGCATGCTGGCACATCACTCAACCTAAGCTGAGTGCTCACCTAAAGCATGTAAAGGCACCGTATTCCTCTTTAGAGTTGATTATATAGAATGTTAGCATGATGATGTTCAAACATATACAAATTCATAACTAGCCATAAACATTCTGCAGTGCATAATCCATATTTATATCTTAGAGAATCATAATAAATGAACTAAACAATAACTATGATGAGATTAACTATACAAGAACCAAATTTAGTTATGTCTAATACCATTATCCAACCAATATACTCCATTGTATTAAATACTATAAAACACAAAATATTCTTACATTATATCAATATCTCCATGAGTCATGTGCGTGTCAAAACAAGCAGCAAAAATCTACAATAATTCACCACCCTAAACTACACAAATCAATACATATTTATAGGGGTGGGGTATTTTCCTTCACCACCCATGCACTTCTCAAAATAGGTCACATGCTAATAATATCTATGTGCCTTTATAATAGTATGCACAACATGCAAGTTCTCTAACAATAGATGTCCTATAGTTAACTCCAAGTAGAAATATTATTGTTAGCTTAAACTATGCATGGCACTTATCTGCGACTTGTTCCCAAAATACAATTGCATGGAGTGCAAGTCTTCATCTCTATGTGTGATCCACACGTTATCTCCAAAAATAGTCCTTATCCAAAAAAATGGCTTAGTCTTGATCCAAAGTGTTCTGGCACACATTTCCTTTCCTATTTTCCTACGCCTTCAAATGCACCTTATTCCCACATGAGCATCCTTCGTGTGTCTTATCCTTAGAAAAACATTATGTCTACTCAACATCTATGAATCTAGAATCCATTCCTCCTAACTTTTTTTTTTTTTGAACATCATTTTGTTGGGACCTCTAACTTATTAGCATGATGGAAAGGCTCCCGCTTCTCTTCCCTTCCTGTATCCTGACATGATTGATTCTGACACTCCTTCTATAAATGTTGTTCAATGCCAGGATGATGAGTCTATTCGCACCTACCTTGGTGTAGAATATTATTATATTCACCTTTTGTTACCTTTTGAGACACAAACCATGTTGAATGAACTAACCATGGAAATCAACATTCACAGTTAGGACAACCCACACATTCTAAAAATAGGCCAATCTTTAGATGTTGCTGAATAGGAAGCTTTCAATTCTTTCCTCCACGATCATAGAAATGATTATGCTTGGTCCTACATCGATATGCCCAATATTGACCCAAATATTGTGGTCCATAATATCATAACCATTCTTGATTCCAAACCCATGAAATAGAAGCTATGAAAAATGCATCCTCGCATTTCCCTTTTTTTCAAAGAAGAATTCTAGCACCTTCTTTTTGTTTCCTTCATTTTACCCATTGATTATCCCCAATGGATCTCTAACATTGTTCCTATGAAAAAAGTGACAAGGGGACTCTACATTTGCATGAATTTCTACAACCTTAGCCTGGCTTACCCCAAAGACAAATTTCCTATACCTAGTATTGACCAACTAGTTGATCTCACCACCAGCCATGAGATGCTATCACTCATGGACTGTTTCTTGGGTTATAACAAAATATTACTTTCCCTGGAAGATCAACACAAAACCACCTTCATCACTCATTGGGGGACCTTCTGCTATCATGTCATGCCCTTTTTCCTTAAAAATGGTTATGCTACATATCAGCAGGCTATGAATTATATCTTTCATGACATCATGCATAACATATTAGAAGATTACATCGATGATATTCTTTCCAAATCCAAACATTGGGCCAAACACCTTGTAGTCCTTAAGGTTGTCTTTTACTGTCTCATCAATTATTGTGTTTTCCTTCAACCTAAGATCCTTGGATTTATCATTTCTTTGCATGGAATTGAAGTTAATCCTTCTAAAATCAAGGCTATTCTTAAGATGCCTCCACATAATAACCTTATTTTGCTACATACTTTGCAAGGAAAGTTATAATATATTCATTAGTTTATTTCTTAGCTTTCTGACCGCAGCCATCCATTTCATCATCCTCTCAACAAGGATGTTTCCTTTAAATGGGATGATGAATTCCACAAAGACTTTGACACCTTAAAACAATACCTCCTCCAACATCGATAAGCCGTAGTTTGAGGTAAGCCAAGGAGCACTAATGAAGATTCCTGAGTCAAAAGGAGATAACCCCTTGGTGAGCGCTCAGCAGCTTTCATATGAACAAGTATCCAATGCTTTAAATATGGTCTCAGTTGAGCTGGAAGCTAGGTTATTCAGATGGAATGACAGGGTAAAATTTCTAGAGGTAGAGCTATAAAAGAGGGAAGAAGAGCTAGAAGAGAGCACCAAGAACTTGAAGAAGGAAGGACTAATTAGCATGCACCTAAAGTGTGAACTTGGGGAAGAAAAGGAAACGGTGAGTGAGGTATACAAGAAGGTAGAATCCATCAGAGATGCCATTGTCTTGAAGCATTCGGACCTGACACCACCCGCGCAAAAGTATGGATTTTCCCTTGAGTGCCTTGAAGACTTAACACACATCCTCACCTTGGAAAGGCAACCTCTGGCCTTCGAATCCATGGAAGAAGTAGCAATGCACCTGAAGCAGGAGGACAAATTAAAGGTTGTAGAAATCATTTCCGAGTACAGCAAGGTGCTTGTTGATGTGAAAATTTCTACCCATACTATTGAGGCCGTATATGATAGTTGCGCAGATAGAGATAAAGTGGCAAGCATTCTGGTTGCCACTCACGAGGTAGAGCTTAAGGAATTCAAAGAGAATAACAAAGGGGATAGAGCAGAGCAGGAAAAGATCCTGGATGAGGTTGAGAAGTAGTCAGAAGCTATTAAAACCTTACGAGTTTCAATTAAAAATTGGATGAAGGGGTTATACCCAAAGATTATAAGAAGGATTGATGCGCTTGAGGATGTGGGTAAGGAATTAGAATGAATGGTTGAAACAATGAACACTCGAGGAAATGGACTGGGTTTTGAGGAGGTAAGTGCCCTAGTCGGGGACCTCTTCCAGAGAGTGAAAAATGAAGTCGATTCCTGGAACAAATTGGAGGCCAACTTACAAAGAGATTTTCCTATCTTCTTGCAATAATGACAATACTTCCACATTCTTTCATTCTTTTCCAATTCTTCATTCCCTTAATATTTTTCTAAGGCATTAATACTATTGTAATTCTTTCTTTGAAGAAGTGTTCCCATGGCTAGAGAACAGGTACAGTGTGCGGTGATGTTGGGCCCCTAAAATATTGACTAAGTACACAAATGTGCATGGGCGCACAAGGCCTAGGTTGAAGGATGGGTGCGCAAGAAGAAGGTGCATAATGAAGTAGGAGGGTTTTAGAAGGACCATGTTATGCACTAGCAGAACAAGATCTCAGGAGTTAGCAATATTTGGCATATTGGGTAGGACACATGAAAAGCATGACCCAACTATGCATGATGAATGGATAAGGTGTCAGCCTAGCGATAGGCTAGCCTAGGAAGGAATATGCATTGCAATGGAAGATTCTAGAAGACCATCATAAAAAGGAGTGGAGAGATCAATCCTAGAGGAGCATGCTCCCATGGAGGAACACATTCAGACACTTTGGTGCTGTATCTGAGGCCACAAAAGGATGAGTTGGCACTTCGGGGTGCCTATAAATACAAGTGCTTGTAGAAGAAAAGAGAGAGATCGATAGAGAGTGGAGCTCTGTAGAAATTCCGTGAGTCATATTGGGTTGGGTAGATGAAATATAGGAGAAGGATGTATCAAGGAGTTGGGGTTATAAAATTTCTTTTTGAGAGCTAAAGGATATGGATCCAGTTATGATGCACAACTTTAGTCTACCATAATGTGGTGTTTTGTAATAAGTCTAATGAATGTAATGAGGTTAATAAGTTATCTGAATACGATCCTTCTTGGTTTGGATTCATACATGATTCTTCATAGTTATTTTTCATGTACGTTTATAAGATAAATATGAATCCCTATGAGTTTTCCTTTCTGTTTTGATTAAGCTCTTTAAGTCTATTAAAGTATCTTTGTCTGTAATGACTATAATGGTCTAGAGCCATTATGAGCTCTATGATGTTTGCATGTCTCATTCCCACTCACTTTCTTTAAATTTTGGATCATAGATGATTTTTTCCCACTCAAATCACATAAAAGAGAGACTCAACACCCGCACATGCCTCGAGTGAGAGCCCAACACCCATTGGGTGATAGGATGGTGTGCATCGTATTTCCTTGTTCTTCGGTGGGTATAAAAATGACTACATCTTGGTTCTATTTTCGGGACCTCTTTTCTAAGTTGTAGGGGGAAATGACATATATCATGATCTATACAATGAGTGATGATAAATCGTTTAACCAAGCAAAGTTTTGAAATGTGGTTTAAAAGCATGGAGGATGAATTTGCTCAAAAATTCAGCACTGGACCTAAGTTTGATGCACATAGATGGGTAGAACAGAACCTCTACCATGATTTATATAAAAAAAATTCTATTGCTTCCCAGTAGAGCTATATGAATGGATATTGGCATATGTGTCTTAATCAATTTGGTATTATAGATCACACATGTGGACCCAAGAAGAGTACTAGAGGCTGTAAGATGCAGATCTGACGTGGACTTGTGCTGTGGATCATTGGTGGAAAAGATTATTGGCTAGCTAAACTCTGGAGTACGCTATTTATACATATTATTGTCTGGAAATTGTTGAGTTTGAGTTTTTTTGGGATCCCAGAGGATCATTTCTATGTGTTATTCCTCTAGCAATGAAGATCTTGATTGTTACATTGAGTTTAGAGGCATTTCTGATAGTTGGCTAAACTAATTTAATCGATGGGTGAGGAAGCTAGGGTGGAAGAAAATGGAAGATATTGAAACTAAGAAAGAAAGGGAGGAGAGACGAATCAAGAATAATGAAGTGTGTGAAAGGGAGATTGTTAGACAACATGAGGTTCCAGGAGTGATGGATATATGGAAGAAAATGTTGCGGGAAGGATTCGAAGTTCAAGTAGAGGATGTAGAACCTAAGCAGTCTGTGCTAGCCCATCTTTGCAAGCACGTAAGATAGACCCCTTTGGGTTCTAAGGAGAGTTCATCACGTAGAGAGAGAAGATTCATTTGCACACATCTGAACCCACCTAGTGACCAAACCCTAGCACTTGGTTTTCTAGATCAAGGGGAGAATATTATTAACCTAGCTAGTATCACTGAGAGTGACTGATCTACACCTAAGAGATATAATTTATCAGTTGGGAATTCTATGGCTACACATACCATCCCAGTGTTAGGAGGAAATTTTTGGGTAGATTTCAGATACACAAGCCTTCGGTTTCAAGTCTAGGAGTGAAACAAGGTACACTATTGGTAGTGGTATATTATCATAGACCGTTAGTGTGCATTTTTGGGGACCCTTGGCATGACCACTACATGACCTAGTGGATCTGGTGGGTTAGTAGGAATAGGACCTGGTGGATCCAGTGGGTTGAGTGTGTCAGGAGGCATAGGACCTGGTGGATCCAATGGTGGGGGAAACACCAGAGGAAACCAAGGCTCTGGCTTAGGAGGATAAGGGCCCCAACCACCTCCTCAAGTATTCTTTGAGATGTCTTTACATTTCCAAATTATAGATTTCTTGAAGATGTTGCAGAACATGTTCATGAGTATGAGATGCTATGACACAAGAAAGGGATCAGTAGCCCAGAGTGGAAGGCAAGCCAGTTTGCAATAATGTTACAAGGGCACGCGCATACCTGGTATAGGAAGTATGACCTTCATCAAATGGTGGTGGATTATAATACTTTAAAAAACTCCTTCTTGGCAGAATTCCACATTCCTAAGTTTGAGTAGAATAGCATCAATGCCTTGAAGGAGATCCAACAAGGAATGGCAAAGAGAGTGCGGGAGTATGATGCACAGTTCAAAACCCTCCTATCAAAAGTATCATATGAAATTCACCCATCACATCATGCTCAATGTTTTGTTGGGGGTTGATAACACATTTTAAAATAAATTTATCTCATAATACTTTCACAGACCCGCGTGAGGCATTGGAAGCTACTCTGCACGGCAAAGCTATTGGAAGTGTTGATACTGGTGTTAGCCCCTTCCTAGAAGCTCAAATCACTTCTATGGCTAAGTAGCTGGAGAATTTTTCTATGAACTCAGCTCATGAGACTCGTAATGGTATATGGTGTATAGATTGAGAAGTAGAGGGGCATGTTAAGGATAGTTTACCCTAGAGGACAGTACACACTGTAGCAGTAGATTGTGAGATTTGTCATGGGGACCATGATCTGAGTAGATGTACCTTGTTGCAGTGCGTAATGCAAAATAATATGTCTTGTTACTATAATATCTACAAATCTAAAACCCATAATACTAAGGATTGTAGGCTTATTGACCATATCCATGAGGCCATTGATCTTGGTGTGCACCAAACTAGCCTCACAAGAGGTTCTAAGGGTGATGATCGATGTTATGAGGAGCGTGCAAATAGAGGCACGAGCAGAAGGGGATTTTGCAGAGGATTCCATGGTCATGGTAACTATGGAGGAAGAAGTGAGTTCCCATGTGGAATCTATTTTAATTGTGGATCTACAAACCACTACAAATGCGAGTGTCCAAACTTATTGCAGTGCTCATGGTGCAGGAAGAAGCACAAGTATGAAGAGTGTTTTGAACTCTATGAGGACATGAATCATCAGCACCAGAAAGACAAGGGCACTGAAATGGTAAGAATTAAGAAGGCTGACACACAATGGATGCCACAGGTGACATGTAATGTAGGCTTGGAACCTATTATGGTGACAATAAGAGCATAGGATGCAAGCAAAAAGGAAATACCAAGGTAGAAGAACCTAGTTTCAAGGGAAGAAGTGGTACATGGGAAGTACCCAGACCCTGTACATCAAAAGGAGGTATATCAAGAAATAATGGACATAATTCGATGTTTACAAGGAGAAATCCAGTGTCTAAAGGAGTAGTCTAGGAAGGAAGAGCAAAGCAGGAAGGTCGAGGTACCAAAGGATGACTTGGATGAGGTCAAGGAAATATGTAAAATGCTAAGGAAAGAGAATATTATTCCCTTGATAGGAGCATGGTTGAGAGAGAAGGTACCACATGTCAGAGAAGAGTGCGAGAGGTAGGTATTGCATGTAAATATTTCCCCTCACAACCTTGACTATGATAAGGAGATCACATTAGATGCATTTGTGGATGGATGGATCCTTAGTAATATCCTCATTGACACAGGTGTGGAGGTCAATGTTCTCAGCTTAGATGCATGTCATTAGATGGGAAGACCTGCAATACAACCATCTTCAAATGTGTTGTATATGGCGAACAAATGAAGACAATGCCCATCAGTGTCTTAAAGGATTCAACCATCACCATTCAGGGAGATAAGTTTACTGGGGACTTTAAATTCTTGGCACTCACTGAGGAAGAGTACTTCCCAACATTACTTGGGCACCCATTGTGCTATAAGAATAATGGGGATATTTGGTTCAATAAGGGATGCATAAGCTTTGAGAATGAGGAGTAACGGATCATCATACCCCTGGCTGATGGAAAATCAACACCCTATGCTGAACCCCTGGGAGAAGAGGTCTAGGATATAATATATGTGTGCTCAATCTGGGATCCAAAGATAATTCATCCCATAGAAGGAGTTATTCAGTTTGAGGATGCTTAGTCCCTAAGTGACACCACCAGTATAGCGTGTGATAATTAGGCACATGGAACCTATGAGTTGATCAGATGGCATTTGAGAGGATTGGTGATAAAGGTGACAAAGGTGCGTACAGTCTGATGCCTATGGAGAAATAAGCTACCTAAGTATTCAAGAGGAGCCTTCCCTGAGATATTTTTACAAGAGATGGAGGCTCAGGAGAATGAATGGAGAGGCATGTTAAGTTATGTCTTGCTCGGCACAATGGCATGGTGGTGGGCTACACATCAGGATAACCTCTTGGAATGGTGCAAGTAGAGAATTTACCTCTCTATCCAATTCTTTAGAAGCAATGCACCCACCACCATCAAAGATTATCATGGCAAGGAACCCACCTATTTCCATATCCAAGATTGTGAGAGGGTCAAGAGAGAATGCGTGAAGGATTTACCACCATCCCTATGGGTACACAAACTATATTCTACATTGCAAGGTTGTGTGCACGCATGGTACATTCACACTGAGACACACTGCCAAACAGGGAATTGGCAAGAGTTAGTAGCTGATCTCATTCAAACATTCAAGTATAGGAGTACAAAACCCTTGGTGGATAAGGCATTGTAGGATATCAAGCACCTTACCATTGGAGATAGTGCCATGGTAGAAGATAGGCTACTTGACTTACTAGGTGAACTTAGCCTAGAGGTGCGCTTTGAGAAAGAAGAAACAGAAGAAATACAGTTTGAGCGTGCATGTATGGAAAAATAAAAGGGAAGATGGTGTATGTTATTGATGGGGAAGAAGTGGAAAACTTGGATGTTGACCATTCTGTAGGGACACACGAGGTCATAGACAATGCTAATGAACATGCACATGCCTATCATGAGTCTTTAAAGACAAATAAGGTTAACATTAGATTAGAAGAAGAACCTAAAGAGGCTATCATTAGAGACTATTGGTCGGAGAAGGAAGTCTCCAAGATCATTAATATTTTACGTGAGTTTGAGGATTTATTCCTGCGGGGGTATCATCAACTAAAAGGTGTTAAACATTCCTTTGGGGAAATGAGAATTAAGTTGAAGGAGGGTGTGCACCCATTCTAGAAGATACCATACCGAATGAATCCTAACCTACGAGTAAAGGTCAGGGAAGAAATAGATAAGATGATAGCGTTGGGAATTATTGAAGTTATTGAAGAGTCAGAGTGGATAAGTCCAATGGTGATTAGAATCCAGATAGATGGAAGGATAAGGATTTATGTTGATTACAGGGACTTGAATGTCGTATGTATCATTGATCTTTTCCCAACCCCAATTACTGAAGAAATTTTAGAGGGAGTGGTAGGGCGCAATGTCTGTTCTTTCATAGATGGATTCTCGGGCTATCACTAGGTAAGGATCACGAAGGAGGACCAGAGGAAGATGACTTTCACCATTGATTGGGGAATTTTTTCCTATACAGTCATACCATTTGGTTTGAAGAATGCAGCTACTGTGTTCTTGTGCACTATGATACAATCTTTCCAGGACTTCATCCATAAATTCCTTCAAGTCTACTTGGATGATTGGACAATATATGGGTTAGTGAAGGACCATTATGACAACTTAAGGATGATGTTTGAAAGGTGTTAACAGCTAAGGATATCCCTCAACATTAAGAAATGGATCTTTGCTAACCTATCTAGAACATTATTGGGGCACATCATATGTAAGGAGGGCCTACTAGTATATCCCACAAAAGTTGCAATAATTGTGGGATTGAGTGATCCTGCTAGCCAAATCACAATGCATGGACTTCTTGGGCATATGGGGTACTACAGAAAGTTTGTCAAGGGAAATGCCAAGATCTCCATGCCTTTAAAAGAGTTGCTTATTCATAAAAGTTCCTTTCATTGGAGAGAGGCACAATAGAACGCATTCAACACTTTAAAGGATAGGCTTATCACCGCACCCATCTTATGTTTCCCTTTTTTGGTTAATCCTTTCCATGTTTATGTGGATGCCTTAGGAACCACCATTTGAGTAGTACTTACACATCCTGGTGAAGGTATTGTTGATCATCCTTTGTGCTTTGCAAGCAAGAAATTGGCACCAACAGAGCAAAATTATACTATGAATAAGCATGAGGCATTGTCAATGATCTACAAACTCCATAAATTTAGACAGTATTTTTTGGCAACCCATTTTATATTTTACACTGATCATATGGAATTGAAATACTTGGTGAACAAGCCCATTCTACAAGGGTGCATATGTCGGTGGGTGATATTGTTCCTAGAATTCAAGTTCATGGTGGTTGTCAAACTAGGAAAAATTAATTTTGGACCTGATCATTTGTCTATGATTGATTCAGGGGAGGACGCACAAAGCATTGAGGATACTATGCCAGATGCACAACTATTTAGGTTATGGCGTGCACCCTTGGATTTGGAGGACATTGTGGTATTCCTTAAAACAGGTGTGGTGCCATAAGAGATGAAGGCCTTGGAGAAGAAGAATTTGGCCATACGCACCGTGCCTTACATGCTAATTAGTGGAGATCTGTACAAAATGGGTCATGAAGAGGTTCTATGTCATTTCCTGCTATAACATGAGCACATTGCAATTATGGAAGAGGCACATGGTGTGATTACAGGAGGACACTATGCGGGAAATGTAACCACGCAGAAGATACTACTTGCAGGGCTTTGGTAGGAGACCATTTATCAAGATTACATTGAGTTTTGCAAGGCCTGTGACCATTGCCAGTTCCTTGGAAACCTAGGAAAGGGGATGAAATTCCCTTGTGACCAATAGCCAGTGTGGAACCATTTGAGAAGTGGGTTATCAAATTTTTCAAAACAATCTCTTAGTAGCACAAAGGAATGATTCACGGTATATCCTCACTTGCACTGATTATTTGACAAGGTGGGAAGAGGTACTGCCTACAAAGGATTGTATAGCAGCTACCGCTACTATACTTTTATGGGAAAACATAATCAGCAGGTATGGATTCCCATTAATTTTGATAAGTGATAGAGGTACACACTTCCTAAATGAGATGGTCAAGATTATGTTATCAGAATTCATGGTGGCCCATCACAAAACTACTCCCTATCACCCTCAAGAAAATGGAACTGCTGAGTCATTTGACAAAATACTTAGTCACACATTGACTAAGATATGTGATGTTGGTAGATAGGATTGGGATGACAAAGTATTAGCCATTCTTTGGGCATATAGGAAAACCTACAAGAGGTTGAATAAGACCAGACCATTTCAATTAGTGTTTAGTGTGGAGGCTTTCCTACTAGTTGAATTCATGTTACCTTCTCTGTGTATAGTGTGCGTAGGGGGCTTGGCCAATGAACAAGTGATGGAAGAGAGAATTTACAAGTTAATGCAATTAGACGAAATAAAATCACTCAACAACTGGAGCCAGAAGATGGAAAACAAAAAAAAAAGGCATGGTATGATCATCACATTAAGAAAAAGAAGTTTGAGGTTGGGAAAATGGTGCTACTATATGATTCTAAGTTTCTATGCCATCCTAGAAAGTTAAAAGTCCATTGGTTGGGTCCCTACATGATCTCGTACATTCTTGAGTCAGGCGTGTGCCAGTTACAAGCGCTAGATGGGACGAGATTTCCAGGGCACTCCAATGGGAGTAAGTTGAAGCCCTACTATAAATAAGTCTTCTTGGTGTTTGTAATAAGGTATTATTTCCAGTTAGATTAGGATTTCCTTTAGTGCATTTTTCTTCTCTTTTGTTTCCCTTTCTCGTTGTTGTTTTGTGTTTTGCCTTGGGTGTTGGTAATCTCATTACTTTTTAAAGGTTGTAACTACGCAGAGGAACACACATAAGTTTAGTGTGGGGTGAAGTAAGGTGTAAGAAATTACAACGTGAAGTTCCAGCAAGGATTACATTTGAAAGCCCAGTTAGATGGCTCTGGGAAAGGAAATGCATGAGAGGAAAGGTGAAAAAGGATGGTTGGTGTCAGGGTAAGGCTACATTATGGATCCACATACAAGAGAGGAAGAAGCGTAAAAGTAACATGAGGTAGGTGAAATAAAAAATCATGATGGAAGTAACTTCGATGCAGGCGATGCGCATGCAAGAGTCTCCTGTTAAGATGGATTGGTTGCATGCCAGAAGGTTAGGGAATTTTCCACGCAGGATGGGGCATGTGAGTGAAAGTGCTAAAGTCAGGTTTTTTTGAAAAATCTGCATTAAGTGTAGACGTAAGGTGGTATTTAATGTTAAAAAGTGGAAAAAACTATAAATATAAGGTTGGACACTTCATTATTTACATTGTGAATATGAAGAAGGAAGATATTTTGTAAACTAGGGTTTCCAGAGTTGATCCATGTGAAGAAAAATTGGAGAAATTTAGCCGTGAGTGACTAGTTTGGATCTGTAAACTAGGAGGGAATTAGTTCACGGGTGTGGAGAGAGTTATGGAGAAGCACTGTCTTGTGAAGGGGATATTCCAGTGAGGGTTTGACAGCTAGGGAACGGGTTGGAAATGATTTCTTCACATGTTTGAGATCTAAACTTAGAAAGGGTAGAGAAACAGAGAAAGAGAATTTGAAGTGAAAAGATAACCTACACAATGACACGTAAGAAACCAACTGTAACACCTAAAAAGGGAAAGGGCAAGGGAAAAAAATAGGAAACCACCGCAATTACCAATGAAGAATGGTATGCATAAATGTAGTACCCAAATGGGGTTTTTCTTGGTAAGGAGTGGGAGTCCCATTTAAAAAACATGACAGTAAGTGATTATAACCATCGCACAAATGCGACTGAAAAAGAGATGGTGCTGGAGTTAGTGCGCTCGACAAACAAAAAGACACCAGAAGGGTTACCCATTTATAGTGATGAAGTAAAAGTGAAGTTTGAGAAGGCGGGATTGTTGTAACTCTATGAGTTTCCATACTTTGGGAAGCCTGAACGCCTCTATCAGTGGATGATGTCACACATACATGAATATCACTTTCACTTTACAGGGCACAAGATGATCATAACCCCTCAACTATTTTCAAGTTTCACAGGTCTCATCTGTGAAGGAGAAATTATAGAGGATGACCTATGGGACAAATAATCCATCAAAGAAACCAGCACCACATATGCATATAAGAAGGGGTCAAGGTACTTTGATATTACGGATATCCAAGACCTTGTGATGAGAATGGCCATGCACCTGGTAACCAAACTTAATGACCAAGAAAGGTGGACGCAAGTGAACAAAACATGTCTCAATTTTTACAGAAGGATATTGGAGGGTGTTAGCATATGGATTTGCATGCATGCAAATGACATGCAACAGTGTGGGAATGAAGTACCTCCTCAATGAAGGTGAGGCTACCTTTATTGAAAACCAAAACTGTATTTACATCTGTACATTCAAAATTGTATGTGGGGGGTGTTTTGGAACATCAATGGAAGAAAAGTGAATGAAGAAGATAGAATGAAATGAAAGAAAGGAGTGGAATGGAATGGACTGAAAGAACATGCAAGAGTTAGGTAAAAACAGAGCCTAATATTGCATGAAGAGAAAAGATGAATAACCAACACAAATAAAACGGAGTTTGAGTTAGCCAAATAAGAACATGCAAAAGGGAACACACATGAGAAAGTAGATAGTCAGAGCTTGATCACTATGAACTAGAACAACTGATTACTAATGTTGACAATAAGATCAAAGATAATATTTACATGCAAGATTTAAACACCTAACATCTAATGAACATAAGAACACCAAATGTTACCAGAGACAATGAATGAGACACAAAGTTCTTATTCCATTAACTCCAAAATGTTTATCACAAAGAACACAAAGTTTCTTCTTGAAACAAAGCTTGCACAAAATTATCTTCTTCTCCTCTATCAAATTCACCCTTACAAATGAGCCCCTCACTTCCTTTTATAACCCAAAAGTTAGTTACGAAGTAGTTAGGGTTTTAAATGCACATTAAATAGGGAACTTAAGTGACTTTGACTTTTTCAACCAACTTTTAAAAAGTGACTAAAAATAGAAACCACTTAAGTTAAAAGGTCATTTAAGGAAAAATACATAAATTAAAGAAATGGGTACATGTGGACCCCACTTAAATGACTTGTATGCACATGTAGACATCCTAGTCAGCAATGTGCCACCTAGATCAAGACACCTAGGATCAGTGCCTTATCCATTGGGCCAAGAGTCCGCCTATCCCGATCGTACGGGAATGAACTCATTGACTGTGCTCTGTAATCCTCCAAATGACAAGAGTGTTGAGCCTGAAACTTGAGCAATTCATCCACCCCTCCATCTGAGCAATATTCTGGTGTAAGAAAGTTTGTCTTCATTCGTATTCACATTTGCAATTACGCACAATTCTCCACATACTCCGAATACCTTTCCATGGTGAATTATTCATTTTTCATGAGACCGTAGTCATTATGCCACCTTGGTTTTTCAGAATCCAGCCTCTGGTCTTTCGCCATTGAGAAGATCTTCTAGGAGCCAAATTCGTAATTCATTGCCTGGAGTTATGTCCTTTGTCTTTGTCACCATCCCAAAGTGTTGATCTCCCAAGCAGAATTCGTGAGACTTCAGAGTCTTGGAAATCCATCTCCTTTGCCCCATTGTGAACAAGTGGTGTTGAAAAATCATCGAAGTGATTTATGAATTCGTTGACACACACCTTAGCGTAATATTTGGTCTTTTTTGGAGTGATGGATTCTAACATTTACGCAATCGCTTCCAAGTTTATCACTATTGGCTTGATGACCCTCTTTCAATTCTTCAGGGTATCATGTAGCCAGGTGGGAACCTCTCCAAGTACCTCATTGTACATGGTTCTCGTGTTCGTTGGGAATTGATCTTCATCATGCTGAAGGGGATCACCTTCGGGTGTTGCTGAAATTAGATCTTCTTGTTGTGAGAAAGATGTTGTCGCCATTTTCTCCATTTGTAATGATTCTTCAAATTTAGGCAGGGAAAGAACTGGATCATTAAATTTTGGTTGAGAAGTTGTGACTACTTCTACAAGTTGGGCTGGTATATTTTGAGGTATTTCATCAACGAGTTCCTCCTCTAGAAATTGTGTGATATAGATTACAGGTGCTTGCGCATGAACCAATGTTCTAAATTATAGTGTTGAGTTGTTGATTAGGCTTGAATAATTAGGGCAATCATGCAAAGACGAATGATGACTGGAATGAGAAATTCTCGAGATGTGCTCTTTCTTCACTTAGGTGTTTAGACGACTCAACTCACGAATGAGCCCTCAATCGTATCGCTCCTAGCTTGATCAGTGTGAGCTCATGCATTTTCAACTTGAATTCGAACTCCCATGGCGATCCATGCCCTTGGTGTCATCTTACCTTCTTCCAGAACTGAACTCCCTGAGTTCTTCTCTGGCTCAACTCACTTGAATACCGAGCTTAACCCAATATTTTTGAAAAGAATGATTTTACCACAATGCTCACGTTTCTTCCTTATTATATAACACTTGTAGTAAGAATGTTTTGGCTTTGCCATAATAAGCACAATTGTACCTTCCAAATGATGAGAAAATACCTTTACCGATAAAGACCTAATGCTGCCATGATTATGACCCGTTGAAGATGCTCATATAATTGCAAAGCAAATTGTGCTTCAGGAATATTCTGATATGAAATAGATCCACCTCTATGAGATTCCCTTCCATGAGTTACATCATAAAACAAGTAAGGTCTCAATAGAGAATCTTTGTAATAAACTTCATCAGGTCTCCTGGTAACACTCTCATTGTCACTTAATTCATTTTGATAAAAATATCTTGAAGGAAAAAACCCGAATTTGAGGATGCATTCGATTATGAGCGGATAACAACATAGTTGGATGACCTGCTTGTTGGAAGTGCTAAAAAAGGCTTCTACTATACTGCAACATGCTTGTTGCCCGACTAATTACTGTTGCAGGTAGTTGTTGTGGATTCCCGACAAGAACATGCCTTGCAGCACCCAATGAAAGTGGAGGTAACATGCCAACTTGACTAGCTTGTAGCTTCATCTATAACCACCATATCAAACCCATGGGCTAGGCGCTGGAATAACTTCCGGCCACTACTAGAAACAGTAGTGAACATAGTCTCAGCCTCATTTGTAAAACTTGCCTCAAGATTTGATCCAGCTTCTTCCATGGAAGCGACTTTCCAAAATGAAAAGGTGAGACAACTCAACTAGAACTTTATCTCATTCTTCTACTACAGCTGCAAGATTTTGCAACAACTGATCACGACTATGGTCACATGTAACCAGAACATCAGGATCAACACCAACGGTTCCTTGGGATCACCCTATGGTAGCTGTCGCACTTAGCTCTCTCTGGAGGCCACTAATTTTCTGAGATAAGTTTACTTCTCTACCCCGTAGCTGCTGCATATAGCCAATTACTTTCTCATGACACTTTCCTAGGAGAATTTTAGTTCTACGGTCCACTGATACTGCCTGTGCAACATGATTTTGAGAATCCACACCCACTGGCGATAGACCTTCATTTCAACATCAATGAATCCATGATCCAGAACACACTGTAGCAATTCATCTGTTGCAGCATTTGATGGAGCGTAAACAAGCATTCGTGGTTTAGGGAAAAGTTTAGGAAGCATACAGAATAGTGTGTGATCCATACTCTGAAGAACATCATCGATTGATCCTATGCCAATACTGTCAATACTATTTGCATTATTATAGGATTGCATGTAGCTTTCAGGAGCAAGTTTCATAAGCAGTGCACCATAATAGTACTGATATTGAACAAGATGAATAACATTCAACATTCCTCAGACTGTGTGTGTCCTATCCCTGGTGGACCTTGCACCAAAGTGAAGGGCCAGGGTTCATGCCGTCTAGCAGACCCAACTCCATTTGTACCAGGTGTTGTATGCATAGCAGCCCACTGAATTGCGGCTAGCTGTGGATCATTGAAACTCCTATGAAGATGGTTGATAAAATTTGGTGTTAAACATTCAGGCATTGCTGGAGGCTGCTCCCCATTATTTGGAAAGTGCTCTGGCCTGGGATTTAAAATTGCTTTCTGCATTCTCAACCTTTGCATGCATGGAAAGCTTCTGGTGTTCTTCTCCTTCAGATGCGCGGGATGTTGTCTTATCTATCTTGGCGCCTTCTCTTCCTGACACATGGAAATTTATTTCCTCTAGTTGGTGCATGGCCTGAGCTACTCCTTTCTGCATGCATGGAAAACTATTCTTGCTTTGCTGTCGGAGCACAGTGTGTGGACAGGATTTTTTTATTATTTGTTCTAAAAACTTTTCCTTTCTCTTTACCAGGCATGGCCTTTTAAAACTGTTCTTTATCTCTTCTACGGCCAATGCATGGTTTTTTGGTATGATTGTTCTCCAAATGTGTATGGACTGTTCTCCAAATGCGTATGGACTGTTCTCCTTCCTGTCTTTTCCTTCAACCAATGCACATGTATTTCTCTTGCATAATGTTAACAAAGTATTATGTCTTCCTGAAGAAAAAGAAGCTTTTGAATTTTTCCACTGGGTTTGATGGAGGAAGTTACAAGGATTAATTCAACTTCCTCTCATCCCGGGTATTGGCTTAAGTGCCAGGGGGAAATGGGAAAAGTAACGTTCAATTGCCAATAGGAATGGAAAAATGGGTTCGCAATCCCCGTCTAATTTCCCCATGTGGGAAATTGGGGAATTTTTTGACCGTTTGCCGATCCATGATTTGGCAATTGGCAGAGGAAAACCCACGTGTGGGAAATTTGAAGGAAATTGCCAAGAAAGTGGAAATCCGGGTTCGGGAAGCCAACCCGGCAGTTGGAAACAAAAGCTTAATTCCCTAGCACTAAAACTTGTCGAATGAACTTTAATTTATATTTATTTAATTAAATACTCCTTAAGTGATTTTAAAAAAATTAATTTAATCAAACAAGGAGCAATTAATTAATTAAATATTAATTAATTATTTTAATGTATTTTAATGCGTTTTATAGCCTGGTGGGAAGAGTTCTTGCCTAAAAATCATGAAACGAAGACCGAAAAAATCACAAAAATAAGACAATCGCAAGGAGTCCAATGAACCACGCAAATTAATACTTTTCAAAATTTTCTAATTTTTAATTATTTAATTATTTTTTGACAATTTTGCGCAGTCAAAATTGGTTGATAATAGAGGGCACCATCTACAACTTGTCTACGTACATCGCGGATGAGATCATCAAAAGTGTGTAGGAGGGTGATAAGATACTTTTCAGAAATGTCCTTTTAACTATTGTATTTTTAGAGATCAGAGTGCCAGATGCGGTAGATAAGTTCGTGTGGGAGTACCCAGAGGAAGACCCCTCACCCGTAAAGAGATTCGAAAAATACACTTGTGATAGCATGACACCTGTTCATAAGGCACGTTTTGAGAAATGGTATATGCTCTTAAGGAATGCATTTGGGGTAGAATGGGGGATCCTGGAACAAATGCTAAAGCTCATAGAAGGAGAAGCCGAATTCATGGTACACCAACACTTATACATTTGTATATTTAGGTTGGTTGATGGGAACATGAGCCCTTAGTGTAAACTTCCATTTTCTTTCACCGCTCAGTACTTCCAAGTGGACGTAAATAGATTCAAGGAATCCAAGAAATCAAATTTTGACCTTGGAAGTATGGATCAAGACCAAAGGGAGATGTGCAGGATGTTGGTCTACCCTAACAAGCATGCATACATGGAAAATTACATCTCGCATGAAGTTCAGATGATAAAACCCATGACTCTAACTATTGCAAGGAGGTTTGCGACATGTGTATACCTTTACATAAGGCCAAATTTATAGAAGGGTGCTTATCTTGAGAACAAGATAGCTATACCTGAGGACCTAACAGGTAGGAAAAAGACCACACCCAAGAAGAAGGAAACGGAAGAAATAAAGAAAAAGGCACCAAGTTTCGAAGATACTCAAGTGGTGGGAGCCCCAAAAACAAGTGCTAGAATGAGTAATTACATGCGTAGGAAGAGGTCACCAGTTAGAGAGGAGGTGCCAGAGCAAGGAAATATTATCACAGAGGAGAAATCACTAGAGGAGGAGGAAGAGAAAGTAGAGTCTCCTATACTGGAATCCCCAGTTAGGAAGAAACAAAAGGTGATGGAGGAAGTTGACTTGGAGGAAACAAAGAGCTTAGATAAATACATGGGTGAGAGGGATGATGATGAAGAAGATGAACCTGAAGGGGACTAGGAACCACTTTTTTTCAGCATGCATGATTCAGAAGAAGAAGGCAAAGAGGAGAAAAATGACTATTGCTTTGTGCAAAGGAAGGGTAGTCAGGAGGAGGAGGGTGCCCATGACATGGGAGAAGGTGAAGAGATTAGCACAAAGAGTCAGAGGACTCCAAACCTCATGCAGGAGCAGATAAACAAGGTGGCATAAAGAGAAGTGATGAAAATTATTGAAGCCTTTGTAGAGAAATAATTGGAGTGCAACACTGAAATAGTGATGAATGAGGATAAGGAAGGAAGTGTAGGAAAAGACCATGGAAATGTGGGAGGCCCGAGTCTATCGGTAACTATTCCTAAGTGCACATGCATGGGAGAAAAGTGCATGGAGATCAAAAGACCAAGAATGGACTACATTGATGATCACAACAAGGTGTTGGGCATGTGCTTCCAAAGCACATTCCTAACAGATCAACTCTTGGTAATGAAATTGTTTGATGAAGAAGGTGCATACCCTCAGACAAGGAAAATGCTTTCATGGGAAATTGAGTCCCACATCGGCAAGCCATAGTTCTAGAAAAGCCAAGGAGCACTAATGAAGATGCCTGAGTCAAAAGGAGATAACCCCTTGGTGAGTGCTCAACAACTTTCAGATGAAAAATTCTGTAATGCTTTAAATAAGGGCTCGGTTGAGCTGGAAGCCAGGTTATTTGGAAGGAATGACAAGGTAAAATTTATAGATTAGAGCTATAAAATAGGGAAGAAGAGATAGAAAAGAGTACCAAGAACTTGAAGCAGAAAGGACTAATCAGTGCGGAGCTAAAGCGTGGAATTAGGGAAGAAAAGGAAAGGGTACGTGAGGTATACAAGAAGGTAGAATCCATCACATATGTCATTATTTTGAAGCATTTGGACCTGACACCACCCTATAAAAATTATGGATCTTCCCTTGATTGCCTTGAATACTTAATGCTCACCCTCAACATGAAAAGACAACCTCTGGCCTTGGAATCCATGGAAGAAGTAGCAACATGCCTAGAGAAGGAGGAAAAATTAAAGGTTGTAACAATCATTTTCGAGTACAACAAGCTGCTTGCTGATGCGAAAATTTCTACCCATACTACTGAGGCCACATATGATAGTTGCGCTGACAGAGATAAAGTGGTGAGCATTCTGGTCGCCACTCATGAGGTAGAGCTCAAGGAATTCCAAGAGAAGAACAAAGGGAATAGAGCAGAGTAGGAAAGGATCCTAACCGAGGTTGAGAAGAAGTCAAAATCTATTGAAACCTTATGAGATTTAATTAAAAATTGGTTGAAGGGGTTATATCCCTAGATTACAAGAAGGATGGATGTGCTAGAGGAAGTGAGTAAGGAATTGGAAGGAATGGTTGAAACATGGAACACTTGAGGAAATGGACTAGGTTTTTAGGAGGTAAGCACCCTCGTCGGTGACCTCTGCCAGAGATAAAAAAATGAATTTGATGCCTGGAACAAGTTGGAGGCCAACTTACAAAGAGATTTTCCTATCTTGTTGCAATAATGACAACACTTCCACATTCTTTCATTCTTTTCCAATTCTTCATTCCCTTATTATTTTTTCAAGGCATTAAGCCTATTGTAATTCTTTCTTTGAAGAAGTGTTCCCTTGGGGGGAGAATAGGTAAAGTGTGGGGTGATGTTGGGCCCTTGAAATATTGACTAAGTACATAAAGGCACATGGGTGCGAAAGGCCTAGGTGTAAGGATGGGCACGCAAGAAGAATGTGGGCAATGTAGGGTTATAAGAGGCTTTTAGAAGGATTTTGTTACATGTCAGAAAAACAAGATCTTGGTACTTAGCCATATTTAGCGTATCAGGCAGGACACATGAAAATCATGACCTGACTATGCATGATGAATGGATAAGGTGTCATCCTAGCGACAGGTTAGCCTAGGAAGGAATATACCCTACGATGGAAGCTTCTAGAAGATCATCACAGCAAGGAGTGGAGAGATCAATATTGGAGGAGCATGCTCCCATGGAGGACCACATTCAAAGCCTTGGCACTAGATCTGAGGCCACAAAAGGATAAGTTGGTACTTCGGGGTGCTTATAAATACAAGTTCCCACAGAAGAAAAGAGAGAGATCGATAGAGAGCGACACTATGCAGAAATGCCATGAGGAGTCATATTGGGTTAGGTAGATGAAATATAGGAGAAGGACGTATCAAGGGCTTGGGGTTATAAAATTTCTTTTTGTGACCTAAAGGATATGGATCCAGTTATGATGCATCACTTCGGTCTGCCATAGTGTGGTGTTTTGTAATAAGTCTAATGAATGTAATGAGGTTACCAAGTTATCACATAAAAGAGAGACTCAGCACTCGTGCATGCCTTGGGTGAGTGCCTAGCACCCGCTGGGTGATAGGCCAACATGCATGGGATTTCCTTGTTCTTTGGTTGGTGTAAAAATGACTACATCTTGGTTCCATTACTAGGAACTCTTTTCAAAGTTGTAGGGGTAAATTACATACATAATGATCTGTACAGTGAATGATGACACAGTGTTTAACCTTGGAAAGTTTTAAAACATGGTTTAAAATCACGAAGGATGAATTTTCTCAAAGATTCACGTAGATGGGTAGAAGAGAACCTCTACCATGATTTGTATGAATTTTTTTTTTGCTTCCCAGTAGAGCTATATGAATGGCTCTTGGCATATGCATCTAGATCAATTTGGTATTATAGATCACGTGCATGGACCCAAGAAGAGTACCAGAGGTTGGAAGATGTAGATCTAATATGGACTCGTGCTATGGACCATTGGTGGAAAGGAGTACTGGCTAGCTACACTCTAGAGTATGCTATTTCTACATATTCTTGTCCGTAAGTTGCTGAGTTTGAGTTTTTGTGTGATCCTAGAGGATCATTTCTATGTGTTATTCCTCTGGAAATGAAGATCATGATTGTTACCTTGAGTTTAGAGGCATTTCTGATGGCTGGCTAAACTTTTTTGAGCACTGGGTGAGGAAGCTAGGGTGGAAAAATATGGCAGCTATTGCGATTGAGAAAGAAAGGGAGGAGAGATGACTCAAGTATAGTGAAGCACATGAAAGGGAGATTGCTAGATAATGTGAGGTTGTAGGTGTGATGGATATATGGAGGAATACATTGTAGGAAGGATTTGAGGTTCACACAAATGATGTAGAACCTGAGTAGTTTGTTTTACCCCATCTTGGAAAGCACATAAGAGAGACCCCTTCGGCTTCTGATGAGAGTTCATCTCATGGAGAGAGAAGATTCATTGGAACGCATCTGAACCCACCTAGTGACCAAACCCTAGAAATTGGTTTTCCAGATCAAAGGGAGAATATTGTTAACCCAACTAGTATTAGTGGGAGTGACCGATGTGTACCCAGGAGATATAATTTCATGTTTAGAAATTCTATGGCTGCACATACCATCCCAGTGTTAGGAGGAATTTTTGATTAGAGTGCAGATACACAAGCCTCCGGTCTCACATATGGGAGTGGCATGGGGTACACTATTGGTAGTGGGACATTATCATATACCATTGGTCCGTAGTTTAGTGGAACTTTGGGGACCATTGGAATGACCACTATAAGACCTGGTGGATCTGGTGGGTTAGGAGGAATAGGACCTGGTGGATCTGGTGGGTTAGAAGGAATAAGACTTGGTAGATCTGGTGGGTCAAGTGAGTAAGGAGGCATAGGAATTGGTGGATTTGGTGTATCCGGTGGTGAGGGAAACACCAGAGGAAGCCAAGGCTATGGCTTAGGAGGACAAGTGCTCCAGCCACCTCCTCAAGTCTTCTTTGAGATGTCTTTACATTTACCAGATTTTAGAGGTATTGAAGATGCTGCAGAACATGTTCACAAGTGCGAGCTGCAATGGCACGCAAAAGGGATCACTAGCCGAGAGTGGAAGAAAATCCAGTTTGTAACGACATTGCAAGGGCACGCGCATAGCTGGTATAGGAAATATGACCCTCATAAAATGGTGGTGGATTATATTGCTTTAAAAAATGCCTTCTTGGAAGAATTCCACATTCTTGAGTTTGAGCAGAAGAGCATCAGTGCCTTGAAGGAGATTCAATAGGGAATGGAAAAGAGTGTGTGGGAGTATGATGCACAGTTAAAAACCCTCCTATCAAAAGTATCATATAAAATTCACCCTTCATAGCATGCTCAATGGTTTTTTGGGGGGTTGATAACACCTTTTAGAAGAGATTTATCTCATAAGACTTTCACAGACCCGCATGAGGCATTGGAAGCTTCTTTATGTGCCGAAGCTATTGGAAGTGTTGATATTGGTATTAGCCTATTCTTGGAAGCTCAAATCGCTATTATGGCTAAACAAATAGAGAATTTATCTGCAAACTTAGTTCATGAGACTCGCAGTGGTATATGGTGTATAGATTGTGATGTAGAGGGGCATGTGAAGGATAGTTTCCCCCAGAGGACATTACGCACCATAGCAATAGTTTTTGAGATTTGTCATGGGGACCATGATCCAAGTAAATGTCCCTTGTTGCAGCGTGTAATGCAAAATAATGTGTCTTGCTACTATAATATCTGCACCTCTACAACCCATGATACTAACGATTGTAGGCTTATTTATAGATCCATGAGGCCATTGATCTTGGTATGCACTAAACTAGCCTCAAAAGTAGTTCTAAGGGTGATGATCTCTATTATGAGGAGTGCGTAGATGGAGGTGCACGCAGAAGGGGATTTGTGGAGGATTACATGGTTGTGGTAACCACAGAGGAATAATTGAGTTCCCACATGGAACCTATTTTAATTGTGGATCTACAGACCACTACAAGCATGAGTGTCCAGACTTATTACAGTGCTCATGGTTCGGGAAGAAGCACAAGTATGTAGAGTGTCTAGAACTCTATGAGCACATGAATCAGTAGCACCGAAAAGGATAAGGGTGCCGACATGGTAAGTATTAAGAAGGTTGATACATAATGGATGCCATGGGTGACATGTGATGTAGGCTTGGAACCTGTTATGGTGACAACAAGAGCAGTCTTGGAACCTGTTATGATGAAAACAACAAGAAACCATGGATGTAATTCAGAGTTTAAAAGGAGAAATCCAATGTCTAAAGGAGTAGTCCAAGAAGGAGGAGCAAAGAAGGAAGGTCAAGGCACCAAAGTATGTGTAACACCCAGAACTATTGTTACTTCCTCCTGAGCATTCAAGTGTTGATATATGATTTCTTCTGTATAAGGATGTGTTCCTTTGATTGTGAAGTCGTGCTTGATATGGATTGTATCTTCTTTGCTCTTGAAGATCTTTGACTAAGTCAGGATATGCTTAGACTCTTTTATTTCTTTCATTTTTAGCACCTGAGTTCAATCTGATTTCGGGATGAATTGTGGATTTACCCATCATTATGACTCAGCCTTGGATCAGTGGCATTGATCCAAGAGATGTTTTAAGTTTATTCTGGATGAACAAAAATTATAGACCTTACGAAAGTTACAAGGTCTGAATGTGTTGAATAAGCAATTCCGGAGTCTAACTCAGGCTAATCGTGTTAAATGAATTGGTTCCCGATATCGTAACATCGGGAAGGCCTAGACCTTAAGCCAGGTAAGATGTTCCTAGTTATTAAGTAAGCTTATTTAGCAATACCTGATAGGATCCTGTACAGGGATGTTTTACCCTGTTTGGTTCCAATATGGATCGGTCCTACTTGGGAGACCTAAACTGGATTTATTAAGGTTAATAACCTAAACCTAAACTGCAACCTATTGGTTAAATTATTATTAATCTAACCTAGCCCTAAACTATAAGCTAAATGTTCCTAAGGTTAGCCACCTAGCACTATGGAAGTAAGACTAAAATATTACCTTATGATCTAACCTATGTTTCTAACCTAACTAATGATCATGGATGAAGGGGGACCTATGAAGGGGTGTGAGCCATGGGCGGTAGTTTCTATGGCATTTATGAGGTGGATAAGGATGAAGGACTTGGGATTTGGTCGAGGTTGTAAATATCTATTGAGACCTGACGTGGTGGTATCACCAAATATGGGAATGGTCGTTTGTTTACATTTGTCAATCGCCAACTTTGGCAGTCGGTGGCAATGGAGATTGGGCGGGAATATTGGAGTTAATGTCATTGATGAACTTCAGTTCCTGAGAATGGATTGCTTGGGAAGGAATTCAAATGGAAAATTGGTTGGCATTTTGGTTTTCCATTCGCTCCGTTTTTCTCTCTGGTTGATCACTGGTTCTTCGAACCAGTCTACTTGGTGTTGCATGGCAACTATGAGAATATCTAGCTCTTTTCTCTATCGAGGAAAGTTTATAAGACATGAGGATAACAAATTATTGTTGCTGAATCTATCGTGGAAGAAGAAGAGAAGGCGCGAGCACATTCAGAGGTATTCTTCAGATTTTTAAGCGACATTACTGTTGTTACAGGCTCACAGCACCCCTGGATGTAGATCAGGCTTCTAGGTTGATGTTTCAGGCATCCAGTGTGATTGCACAATATGGAAACCTCTCTCCAAGTGTGGGACTTGTTGAACTGAGAGAGGAATCTCCAGATTAGAGGTTGGTTCCTCAAACTCCTCTGATTTAGATCTATATTTTACAATACTACAGAGGTTCAGATCCTAATCCTACTCTAAATTGCAAGGAGGCAGGGATAGAAATGCAAAAATTGAAACTAACTAAAGATGGTGATGCACCAAAAGGAGTGGTGAATATTTTTGTCATGCAAATAGACACATACCAAAGATTGCAACATAAAACATACACAGACTGATAAGATATAATTCAGGATCTAAAATGAAGCAAATAATACAAACAAAGGACTGAAACCCATTCACAGAGCTTGTATTATCATTTCCAGTGTCAAAACCACTGCATTACAACCTTAGAGAGGTAAAAAATATTACAGTCTTTGAAGAGGTCTGATTCTTCAAACAATCACTTGTTGGAGGTGAAAGAAGAAGTTTGTTATGCTAAAAAATGTTCCCCCTTTAGAAATGAGCCAAATATGGCTTTTACATTGCATGGGTTGAGCCTAGGAGACAGAAAGGTACAAAAAAAGTGAGAGCCCATTCCTCCTTGACTACAGATGTATTAAAATGGCATGGGGGACCTTACAAACCCATACCCTGTCATTTTTGACCAAATTGCAGGAGAATACGACCCATTCTGCGTTAAATTTGGTCGCTGAAATGTCACTTCTGGCCATAAACACACGTCAGATCTGTTTCTGAATTTCCTCTCTCCATACTACAAAATTCAAGATTGACCCCAGAATTATGTAGAGAATTTTATAAGCTTTCCAATGATATAAAGAACGTGCAAATCCAAACTCTGGATCGAAAGATATGGTGATCTAAAGATTTAGGGCACAAAACAGGTGAAAATGAGTTTCGAAATTTTTTCCCGCGCTTTGCCACCTGGATGACACGTGTCAAGCATTGATTGGATGCGTAATTCTCTCTCCTTCCCTTACCCATGGGTTTTCCCTTGAAATTTTACCTTTTTAAGGATTTTGGAACATTTTCCACTTTTCCTCCGCACCCCTGCCACTTGGGACACGTGGCATGCATTGATTGGTCAACAGGGGTGCGGGGCAGAGCTTTGCTTTTAGCTTTTTGGCCGAAACTTGGCCAAATTTTCCAAATGCTCCCCAAGCTTCACACTCCCCTTCTCCATTGGACATGTGTCCAATTCCTATTGGCTTGGGCCAGTGCTTCAAACCTCTCCCTTTGAACTTTTTGGACGTTTCCCCTTATGACACGTGGCGTGATCTGGTTGGTCCACGGGTCCGCCGGCTTTTTGCGCCCTTCGGGTCTTCACGACCCGACTGTTCCAAACTGCTAGGGACAAAAAATTTCGATCCGCCCGATTCGGGCTTCCCTGTCCCTTTTCTACTGATGACACGTGGCGTGATCTGATTGGCTCTCTACTTTCTCGACTCCTCGCATCCCACGCGTCCCTATGTCCCAACTGTCCCAGTGCGAAAGTTCTCCTTTTCGGTCGATCCGGGCGGTTTGCATCCTTTGCATCCTCACAGCCTAGATGTCCCAGACTGTTACACTAAGCAATTAGTCAATTTTCCTCTGACCTTCGGCCGGTTCGCCTTTCCGCGTGCCACGCATCCTCACGGCCTGGATGTCCCTTTGCTCTGCGGACCGCCTGGCACCCTTTCAGCCGATTCGCGCCCCGATGTCCCAACTATCCCAAGGACCGCCTGGACTAGGACTTAGCCATTTTTCGTGATTTTTCCTGGCCCAAGCTTGTTTTTTGCAACTTTTTCACCTTTTCTCAGAACTTGCTCTTTTCAACCTGGACAGGAGAGTTAGAAAAAAAATCTGAGGGGACCCTAGAAACATGATTTTTTCCCCTAAATCAATCTATTTGCCTGGGACTTGAGTATTCTGATGCATGTTATCAATTTTTTACCCTGGGGTGCAAATTGGATAACAATTTGGCAACTCAGCGGGGTTACCTACCTATTAGGTAGAAGATACTAGTTGCCTGAAGCAATCCATTGGGCATGGAGTCATCAAATATTCAGTTTAGAACCCCAACTAACTTAGAATGTGTAAGGAGGAAAATGGGATATCACCTGATGGGAGCAAAGACTGCAAAACATCTCCATGGACAGTAAGCTGTGCCAAAGCACTTAGGGAAAACAAAAATAACCTACAGCAAAACAATGTGCACAAGTACTTGGAGGAATGGAAATCTAATCTAATATTTATAAGGTAGTGAATTTCCCTCTAGAAGAAACGCTTGAGATAGATTCCATTGACTAGAATCTGTAGTTCTTCACCATCCAATGAGGCCAATTGGAAAGCATTGTTGTTCTTGCACTTCATGACCATGTATGGGCCACTCCAAATGGCATCAAATTTTGAATGCCTTCCCAGTTTTGCTCTATCCACATCCCATTTCAACACTAGATCTCCAACCTGAAAAGATCTATCCTTGGCCTTCCTATCAAAGGTCTTTTTGATCAAAGCTTGATCCTTTTCCATTGCTTGGGATACCTGATTTCTGATCTCTTGCAGCTCCATCAACTCTACATACCTCACCTCCATGGGCTCAAACTCTAGCAACTCCAGCTGCTTCATGAGTTCCAATGTGGGCAACTCAAGTGACATGGGCAAGATTGCTTCTCTTCCATAGACAAGTTTGAATGGAGAGTTTCCTGTGAATCTTTTGGGAGTTATCCTATCATCCCATAAGGCTGATTTCAGTTTGGTATGCCAAGACCTCTGATTCTCGTCAAGAGTCCTAATGATCCTCAACAAGTTCTTGTTTGTAGACTCGGCCTGGCCATTACCTTGGGGGTAATAGTTTGATGAAGTGCTTAGGTAAATACCATTCTTGACAGCCCACTCAGTTACCTTGGACCCAATAAATGCCAATGCATTATCAGAGATTATTGTAGCAGGTACACCAAATCTAGTTGTTATCCCCTCATAAAAGTCTAAGATGCTAGACTCATTTGCCTCTTTGAGTGCTACTGCTTCTGTCCATTTGGTGAAGTAGTCCGTGGCTGTCAAAATCCATTTGTGCCTTGGCTTGAATTGGGATTGATGACTCTAATGAAGTCCAAACCCCATTGCATGAATGGCTGGTCAACTGAGATTGGATGCAATGGAAGGGCAGCAAGTCTCTCCTTTCCTGTGAAGAATGCACAATTCTTACACCTCTTGATCCATGCATAGCAATCACTGAAGATTTTAGGCCAATAATAACAAGCCTTCATGATTTTTAGAGCTGTCACTCTTGGTGCAAAATGACTACCAGCTGGTCCACCATGAAACTCTTCCAACACCCTTTGAATCTGATTTGTGCTAATGCACCTCAGCAGCACTCCATTCACATCTTTTTTGAACAAAACTCCATCAACAATGGCATACGGGATAGCCTGCAATCTAAAGTGTCTCCTTTGGGTCTTGTTCATCTCCAGAGGGCATAGGCCTGTGCCTAGGAAGTGTATAATGCCTTGGGTCCAACAAGGAGTGGGGGCAGTATTATCTTCTTCTTGATTGCCACTTAGCTCATGGCTGTCCTGGACTGTCAAAACAGCCTCTTATTCATTGCATACTTCTTTTTGCTTCCCCAAAACCAGCTGCTCACACAATCCTTTCCCTCTTACTAGCTTGGTGATCTTGATCGCAATGTCATACTCCATGACACGGGTGATCCAACCTACCCTTTTCTCATTCAAATCCTTGTTGAGGAGGAAGTCCTTAACCCCAGCATGTGAGACCAGCAATTGGACCTTGTTGTTTGAGATTAAATGCTTGAATTTCTTCAAGCTTCTGATTACTGCAAGTACATGCTTCTCAATAAAAGAGTACCTCACCTCATAGTCATCTAGGCTCCGGCTGAAGAAGGAAATTGGATGCTCATCATTGTCCTTGTTTTGCTGTACCAAAATGGCAGAAATAGTGTCATTACCTCCAAATGCATAGAGGATGAAATCCTTGGAGAAGTCTGGGTTGATGAGAGTTGGTGCTTGGGAGATGGCTTCTTTGATTGCTTCAAAACTCTCCTTGCCTTCTACTGTCCACTTAAAATCCATGCTTTTCTTTAACATTTTGGTGATGGGCTTGACAAGGGTTGCAAAATCTGGGACAAACCTCTGAACAAATTTTATCCTTCCCAAGAAACTCTAAAGGGCTTTCTTATGGCTTGGCAATGGTAGTTCTCTTATGGCTTCAACCCTCTCTAGATCAACTACTAATCCTTCCCTAGAGACAATATGGCCAAGGAGCTTTCCTTCATGTGCAAGAAAGATGCACTTCTTAGGATTTAAAGACACTCCAAATCTCTTGCACCTCATGAAGACCTGTCTCAAATGGGAGAGGTGGTCTGCTGCATTTTTTGAAAAAACAGTGATATCATCAAGGTAAATCAACACCACATTGTTAATCAAACCTTTGAATGCCATGTCCATTTCCCTTTGGAAGGTAGCACCAGCGTTGGACAGCCCAAATGGAATTTTCCTGTATGCAAAAGTTCCCCATTTGGTTGTGAAGGTTGTCTTGAACTGGTCCTCTTCCTTCACCATAATCTGATTGTAGCCTAAGTAGCCATCAAGTAATGAGAACCTTTCTGAACCAACTACAACTTGCAGTATTTGCTCCATGGAAGGGAGTGGGTAATGGTCCTTGAGAGAGGCTCTATTCAAGTCTCTGAAGTCAACACACAATCTGATCTCTACACTCTTATTTCTGACTGGAACTAAGTTGGCAACCCAACTAGAATGCTTGATTGGGAATATGATCCTTGACTCAATCAGCTTGTCCAATTCTTTCCTCATGAGAGACTCCATGTGGGGATTGACTGGTCTTTGTTTCTGCCTGCTAGGCTTAGTATTTGGATCTAATTCAATGGTATGCTGAGCTAAGTTGGGATTGAAACCTTTCAAGTCTTCATAGCTCCAAGCAAACATGTCAGGGAACTCTTGACACAGCTATATGAACTCATACCTTTCTTATTCAGTTTTCATCCTTCCGATTTGCAATGGTTTATTCTCTTCTACCAAGATAGATACTGAATCCTCTCTCTTGACTTGAATGTTTGCTTTCTCCTTTCTAAACTGGTCATTGGGGTTAAAAATGGACTCCAAAGTGATAAGTCCCTTGGGCAGCTTGTTAGTTTTTAGCTGTACCACTTGGTCACCACACTGCTGTTCCAATTTTTCTTGATTCTTAGTTGAGAACTCAGCTTCTTCTTGCAAGAAATGGATGATTTGCTGGTCATTTTCAAAGACTTGCCAACTGACATTGTTATCCGGCACTAAAGGCCTCACAATCACATGGATGTTTGGTTGTACCTTGTCTTGTTGAATGCTTTCCACACTGTCAAAGGCTGCCCCTACTGCTGCAAGCCTGTCAGCAGCTTGATTCTCTTTCCTAGGAATGGATTTGATGCCAAAACCCTCAAAATCTTCCATGAGGTCCCACACCCTGTTCTTGTAGCACCTGAGTAGATCATTCTTGGTAGCATGTTGTCCTTTGACCTGATTTACAATCAATTCACTGTCCCCAAAGACTTGCAAGTTCTTTATTTTCTCTCTTTATTGCCCAATGCATCCCTTGCACCAAGGCTTCATATTCAGCAGTGTTGTTGGAGCATGCAAACTGAAATCTAAAAGCTGAATATTACTTTACTCCTTGAGGTGAAACAAGCATAGCCCCACCTCCTGCACCTTACCTACTCCTTGATCCATCGAAAAACAGCTGCCATACCTCATTGTCATCTTTGTGGCTTGGCTTGGTGATGCTAGGAATAGGTTGATTTTCTTCGTGTATGCAATAGACTCCTAGCTTAGATTCTTCCACTTCTTGATAAGGATCAAATGCATGTATCTTGTTTGCCCATTCATCAAGAGTTAGATCCGGGATGCTTCCAACCTTGGTGTCAACTTCATCAGTGATTGGGTGATCTTCTTGATCAAATGTTGAGCAATTGGCATTGATCTAACTTGGAGTGTAAGGCTCAATATGGAAGTTTGCAATAGGTTCTGACCTGATTGTAGCCTTAGTTCCATAGCTCGTTCTGAACAGCATGTGTGACCAATCAACAGACAAGATATCCCCCAATCTTGGCTGTGAAGTCCGTTGACAAGCAAACGGAAAAGAGTGGTGGAAGGTCTATGACTGATACATCTTGTAAAACAACAAAATTTGGACATGCATGCAAGGTAAGACTCAAGTTTCTAATCACCCCAACTGTTGCTACTACTGTCCCATCTAGCTGCACTACCCCTTTGGATATTGTTTCATACTGGAGCCCTAGCTGATCAGCTATCTATTTAGGTATTACTGAGCTACTTGCCCTGGAGTCTATCATGCAATTATGAACTAATTGATTTCCAATGATCAATGAAACATAGAAAGGAGGGGGCTTCAACATTTTACCTTGCTGTCCTCCATGATTTCCCTCAGGTTGGGCGGCATTTGTAAGCACTTTGTCTTGCATCTGAACTTGTTGATTCGAAGTTGGCCAGTCCTTCATGGCAGCTTGCAGCAAATCTCTTTGGCCTGGGATGGATAGGGATTCCCACATTGATATATTGATGTTTGTCTTCTTCATCTGATCAATGATGTTGAATGGGGATGAAGGCTCTCTTTTCTGTCCCTTGGTTTGCACATTCACTCCTTGCACATGGGCAGCAACAACTGGTATTTGAGTTGGCCTAGGGGTTGTCCTTGGCTGCCCTTATGCATTTACAACTGGATTTTGTTTGCCAACCGCTTGTGGAACCATGGGAGGTTGGAGATTGGTTGGGGCTAATGGCTGTTCTTCACCAAAATTCCTCCTCTTTGACCTTGTGTTGGCTGCAACACCTTGAGAAACTACTTGATTCATGCCACAGAAATCTTCTGCTTGCCAATTTACTAATGCGGTGTCATTTGGGGCAGATTGTTGTTGGCTATTTCCTTGACTGCTCTCACCCTCCACACCAGTAGTTGTCACCATTAATGCTTGATTCAAAGCACCATTGAAGCACATGGATTGGTTATGAGGCTCATTGCATGGAAAACACCAATCATACTCCTGAGAAATGTTGTTTTGTGTTGGCACTAATGCCTTAGAGGCAGATATGGAATTTGGATTATAGGGCTGAAATGGTCTATTGGCAGGAGGCCTTGTTTGATTCATATTTGCAGCTGGATTAGGAGGCCTTTGTGGTTGGTATGGCTTCCTATTAGGCTGAGCTTGGGGTTGATAAGAAGGTCTAAAACCTTGGGCTTGTTGCCTCTTGAGAGTAACTAGCTCGTTGCCTAGGTTTTACAATTGCTTCATGACCTCTTGAAGCTCATTTGGGGCACTTGGAGATGAAGTGGAAGCTTCATTTGAACTCTGATTTCTAGGAGTGGGAGAAGGAGCCAAATTAGGTGCTTGATTGGTGTTTGGGCTCTCTAAACTTGGAAACAATGGCATGGTAGGTCTAGGGGCAAGTTTTCCAGCTTGGATCAAACAATTTTCAGCCCTAATGGCAATGCTATAAGCCATAGGGATAGTTATGCCTCCCATGGACTGAATTAACATAGAAATATCAGAATTTAGAGCTTTGAGATAGTAGAGAAAAGCACCTTCTGTTGTTGGCCTGACTGCCACTGGAATTCTCTCCCAAGTCTTTTGAAATCTGAAGTTGAAATTGGTCAGCTTCTCATTGGGAGCTCTCTTGATGGTTGTCAACTGCTCCAAAAGAGACAAGTTGTCTCCCTTCTCTCCAAATTACTCATGAAGTGCTATACACAGCTAATTCCAATTTGTGATAGAACCAGCTCCAAGGCTTCTAAACCATTGCAATGCTTTACCCTTGAATGAAGATGCCAGTAACTTGACATCCACTTGCATTTCATTGATTTCATGGATTGCACAAAGGTTAGCAATGTCTTTAACATGATCACCTGGAGTAGTCTGATTTTCTCCAGTGAAGTAGGGAATGTTCTTCAAGGATGCAATAGGAATTGGATGTTGTGCATTGAGGGAAAGTGGGCTGCTACCTGTGAAGTTGATGTAGGGGTTTTTTTGTGCCATTCTAATTGGTCTTAAAACCCTTGTTGACTGAATGAAAGGCATACCAGGTGGAGGAGTTGAGAGAGTTCTGTTTGGTGGAGATGGAGACCTTTGGATCCTTCTTTCCCTTTGCCTTCTTCTTGGAGATAATTGTAGGTATTCAAACATCACTTCTTCTTCTCCAACTCTTGACCTTGTGGTGATTCTTCTCATGAGTTTTCAGGCCTGCACTACTGAAACCAGTTGATTCTTCCCCTTAGAGTTGCTAGATATGCAAATAATAGCTCTTTTAAGCAAGAAAATTATAGTAGGTGCACATCAATTTTGTTGCAATAAAAATGAGACCTCTAGTGTCCCACCAGGCATGCCAAAACTATTGGTGCAGGCTCACAACACCCCTGGATGCAGATCAGGCTTCTAGGTTGATGTTTCAGGCATCCAGTGTGATTGTATAACATGGAAACCTCTCTCCAAGTGTGGGACTTGTTGAATTGAGAGAGGAATCTCCAGATTAGAGGCTGGTTCCTCAAAATCCTCTGATTTAGATCTATATTTTACAATACTACAGAGGTTCAGATCCTAATCCTACTCTAAATTGCAAGGAGGTAGGGATAGAAATGCAAAAATTGAAACTAACTAAAGATGGTGATGCACCAAAAGGAGTGGTGAATATTTTTGTCATGCAAATAGACACATACCAAAGATTGCAACATAAAACATACACAGACTGATAAGATATAATTCAAGATCTGAAATGAAGCAAATAATACAAACAAAGGACTGAAACCCATTCACAGAGCTTGTATTATCATTTCCAGTGTCAAAACCACTGCATTACAACCTCAGAGAGGTAAAAACTGTTACAGTATTTGAAGAGGTCTGATTCTTCAAACAATCACTTGCTGGAGGTGAAAGAAGAATTTTGCTATGCCAAAAAAATTTCCCCCTTTAGAAATGAGCCAAATCTGGCTTTTACATTGCATGGGTTGAGCCCAGGAGACAGAAACATACAAAAAACGTGAGAGCCCATTCCTCCTTGACTGCAGATGCATTAAAACGACATGGGGGACCTTACAAACCCATACCCTGTCATTTTTGACCAAATTGCAGGAGAATGCGACCCATTCTGCGTTAAATTTCGTCGCTGAAATGTCACTTTTTTCCATGAACACGTGTCAGAGAGGTTTCTAAATTTCCTCTCTCCAAACTACACCAAAATTCAAGATTGACCCTAGAATCATGTAGAGAATTTTATAATATTTCCAATGATATAAAGAACGTGCAAATCTGAGCTCTGGATCGAAAGATATGGTGATCTGAAGATTTAGGGCACAAAATAGGTGAAAATGAGTTTCAAAATTTTTTCCCGTGCTCTGCCACCTGGATGACACATGTCAAGCACTGATTGGATGCGTAATTCTCTCTCCTTCCCTTACCCGTGGGTTTTCCCTTGAAATTTTACCTTTTTAAGGATTTTAGAACATTTTCCACTTTTCGTCCGTGCCCCCGCCACTTGGGACATGTGGCATGCATTGATTGGTCGACAGGGGTGTGGGGCAGACCTTTACTTTTAGCTTTTTGGCCGAAACTTGGCCAAATTTTCCAAATCCTCCCCGAGCTCCACACTCCCCTTCTCCATTGGACACATTTCCAATTCCTATTGGCTCGGGCCAGTGCTTCAAACCTCTCCCTTTGAAATTTTTGGACGTTTCCCCTTGTGACACGTGGCGTGATCTGGTTGGTCCGCGGGTCCGCCGGCTTTTCACACCCTTCGCGTCTTCACGGCCCGGCTGTTCCAAACTGCTTAGGACAAAAACTTCCGATCCGCCCGATTCAGGCTTCCCTGTCCCTTTTCTGTCGATGACACATGGCGTGATCTGATTGGCTCTCGGCTTTCTCGGCTCCTCGCGTCCCACGTGTCCCAATGTCCCAACTGTCCCAGTGCAAAAGTTCTCCTTTTCGGTCGATCTGGGCGGTTCACGTCCTTCACGTCCTCACAGCCCAAATGTCCCAGACTGTTATGCTCAGCAGTTAGTCGATTTTCCTCTGACCTTCAACCGGTTCACCTTTCCGTGTCCCGCGCATCCTCTCGGCCCGGATGTCCCTTTTCTCTGCAGACTTCCTGGCGCCCTTTCCGCCGATTCACGCCCCGATGTCCCAACTGTCCCAAGGACCGCCTGGACTAGGACTTAGCCATTTTTCGTGATTTTTCCTAGCCCAAGCTTGTTTTTTGCAACTTTTTCACCTTTTCTCAGAACTTGCTCTTTTCAACCTGGATAGGAGAGTTAGAAAAAAAATCTGAGGGGACCCTAGAAACATGATTTTTTGCCCTGAATCAATCTATTTGCCTGGGACTTGAGTATTCTGATGCATGTTATCATTTTTTTACCCTGGGGGTGCAAATTGGATAACAATTACCAGGCATGATAGGCCCTGACTTTTAAAAATCTTGCTTTACTCTAAATGCTTTCATTAAAACAACTCTGTTCAGGTGATTTCAGTTCATTTGGTTTGAAGAAATGTTTTGGTTCTTCTTTTCCTGTGGAATTAGGAATCTCGGGTTATTCGATGACTTTGTTGGAATGTTACTGTATTCATTCTTCCTTTTTGGATTCTTTTCGATTAAAGACCTGGCTGTGCTCTTATTGTTGTTGAATCCTGTTGATACTTACTGTGAATACTTGAAGTTTCTTCTGTTTAGAATGCTTGCTGTGATTATACTACTTGAATACGACTATTGTAGAAGTCCTCACCGTGTTTGCAATTTTTAGGATAAAATCCGTTGAAAGTTTGCAAGGAATATCGACGAAAATGACTCAGTGGGAGTCCTTGTAATGTTTCATATGTTTTTAACTTCTGTATAAGCTTAGTTATGAATACTGTTGCTTAGTTGCGAATACTGTTGCTCAGTTGCGAATACTGTTGCTCAGTTGTGAATATTGTTGCTTAGTTGTGAATACTGTTGGTATTGACTCAGTTGGAGTCCTTGAAATGTAACTAGTATTTCGACTTCTGTAGAAGTTTAGTTGTGAATACGGTTAGTATTGACTCAGTTAGAATTCTTGAAATGGACAGTATGTTTTGACTTCTGTTGAAGTTTTGTAGTGGATACTTTTAGCATGATATTGTTGGAATTTTTGAAATGGATAGTATGTTATGACTTCTGTAGAAGTTTAGTTGAGAATACTATATGGTTTCGACTCCTTTTGAGTCCTTGAAACGTATTTTATGTTTTTAACTTCTGTAGAAGTTTTGCTGTGAGTACTATTGGGATTCTTGAATTGTTGTTGTATGAATTCAACTTCAATCAAAACCTTGGTTATGAGTACTAGTTGTATTTGAAACTGTTGGAGTCCTTGATATGTTGCGAGTTGTCTCGATTCTCGAATTAAGTTCTTACTGTGCATGCATATCGTACAGACTCTTTCTTATCATTGTTGTGTGATATTCATTTCACTTCTGTGGAATTAAATGATGGGTTTTCTTTACCAACTTGACTCTGTTTGAGACCCTGTTGAATTTCGTAGTAGCTCGACTTCGGATGAAACTTGAGGAAATTATTGATATGGAATTCGGCTTCAGTGAAGTCCTTGTGATTATTCTTCTTGAAATCAGCTTCTAATATAAGTCCTTGCTGTAAAATCGTAGGGATTTGATTTAGTTGAAAGAAGCTATGCATGTTTGTGTTAGACTTAGTGTGAATATCGTTGTATTTGCATATGGAATGTCATTTATTTTAGTGTTATCTAGTCTCGTGGCTGACTGTGATAAAAAGATCCTAGCTGTGCCCTGTTAAACGATGGCGATGGATATATTCATGTTGATGAATGATATGAAAAAGATTTGTTGAGTTTGTTATGGTTGGATCACTTACTATTGCTTGTCGCGAGAGCTCTTGTATTGCTTAATAGCTACAGGTGATTTTTATAATTGGATTTAGATGGAACTGTAGTTCTTCTTGTAATCTCGACTGTTTAGTCACATGCGTAAATGTATTTGCATTATTCTAAAGGAGTCGGTACAGTCCAGAACATTATGATTTAGGAATCTGATTGACTCTGTTTCTTTCTTCAAGACTGTAATTTATATGTGGATGTATAATAAGTTGAATAGGAAAATTCTCTCTCCTAGGTAGGAAACCTTGTGTGCTTTCTTCTTGCATCCTTTTGCGATCTCTACGGTAAGGGTATAACATGAATAAACTGTGGTATTGTATGGAGAGACTGGTATAAAATGTGTGTTGCTGTATAAATAGGTATACTTGCCAATACCATTGAAATGTGTTATGATGATAAAAGAGTTAAGACAGTGAGCTTGTTGAATGTTTTAACTGCCTTTGAGAAATTGTTAGAAACAATCTTGTAGGAGTTTTGTTGTCTTTAGAATGGTTGTATTCATATGTTCTTAGTCTCTAACATATAGGATGAATAGCCTGATTTAAGTTTGGAATGTGAAGAAATGATTTCATATAAACAGGTTGTTTAATGAGAACAATTGGTGGATTGCAATTGTTTTAAGAATTAGTGCTTATCATGCTCAGTTCACCGAACTGACCCATGTTGACAATTTTTGCAGATGGTTGCCGTAAGTGGTAAAGGCACGCAGATCTGATATGATGTTCAGATTGTTTAATTTGGTTTTATGATGAATTCTAATTTGATTCTCTAAATGTACTACTTGAAGAAAGATGTTCTTTTGCTGTTGAGTATTGTATCAAATATGCTGAATGCATAAAATGTATTTTGATTATCTAGAAATGAATGAAAAGAGGTATTTGTTACTTATGTGTTTGCATTCGTATCTTGATGGATTGAACTTCTTCGGTTCGAATGATTTTAAGAGCATTGTTATTATTGTATACCTTGGAGACATTTGGGATTCTCTAAGTAAGCTTTACAAAGATTATGTGACTGAATACTTGTGAATGTTTATTAGTTCTATTATATTCTATCTAAAGCTAAATTGGAATTTAGATCATTGTCTTTCGAGAAGCTAAGGTTAAAATAAACCTCAATAGGAAGCTAAACGGGGCTGAATAAATTATTACTTCCTAGTCTTGATCTAAGTCAAGACAACGTTTAATTTGATTTTTAATCACTATATCTTAATACTAATAAGTAAGATATATTTCAGTTATGAGAACTGATATAAACCTAAAAGGGTATGGTTAGCAACCTTATTGAAGATTTAGGGCTATTGCCCAATTTTGTTGATTTAGATTACTGTTTATCAATGAACTCTTTGATGAGACCTCAAATCTTAATAACTTCTCTTTGTGAAATGGGTTTTAATTAGAAAGGAAATTCTAAGGTGAGGAACCCAGGGGTTGGGAAAAGACTACCCTAAAAGGAGCGTCTTAAAGTATAACTTTAACTCAACGTAAGTAACACCTTAAAGATAAGTAGATCTTTTCAAGGTGGATTTGAAGGTTGATGGCACAAGTCAACTGCAGGGTTGTACCTTCAGAGAAGATTAGGATCTTCTCGAAGATACAACAATGCAGGTGACTTATGGCGACACCCTTTGCATTGATCGTTAAGATTTACACCTTAAACTCGAACAAGTTTTACTCTGGGACTGGTTAGGAATGTGGTCATGATATGAGGCTGTCCCTAGGAGACTCGGGGTACCTTGACACAACTGGGGTTAACAAGGGTTAACCCAGTATGTCAGCGTATCCCTAGTCCTTGAGAACATCCTTATATCATTGTCATATTATTAATCCATTCTTGAGTGAATAACTTGGGGCAGGAGAGACTGACAGAAGTCAGTATAAGACATTCTACATAACATAGGAATGGGGTGAAGGATGTATTCCAGATTGACGAGTATGCCGTCAAGGAATACGAGACATAAGCAGTATGTTTCAAATCTTTGGCCAAAGTATCGCAAGCTGCTGATTGCGTTGTCCTATGTCACCTAGTCTAAGGGACGAGATGCCGATGAATAATGGTAACAATTATTCAGATAGGTTCCTTAGATAGAGCATTCTGAATCCCAGATTAGGGAAGAGAACCGCAAGAGTGATGTGTTAAAATAAAAATGCCAACTCTTTGATACTCATGAATAGATCGGTAGATTACCGAGTCATGGAATGAATAGATCGGAGGTACTCCGAGTCATCACAGCTGCATATGGTTATCTGTTATAAGAATGGTTGTTTTGATTTGTGAGTTCTAAATTATGTATTTAGAACTAGGAAGCATTTATCAAAAAAAAAATAAAAAAAAATTCTTGTTCTAATGTACTAAAATGAGGGCGGCAGTATTCAATACTTAAAGTTAAACATGAATAGATCGGTAGGTAACCAAGTTATGGAATGAATAGATCGATGGATCACTGAGTCATTTACAAGTGCATATGGTTATCTGTTATGAGATTGAATGGCATGGAATGTGTGTTCTAAATAATGTTTTATTTAGAATAGAGAACATTGTGTTTTTTTTTTAAATTCCTTATTTCTAAAGTCTTAAAATGGGAATGTTACATCTTGGTATCAGAGCTAATGGTTGCAGCTCTTGGACCTACTATGTCCATAATATGATGAAACTTAAATTTTCTTATAAAAGAAAATATTTAGAACAAGAGGAAATGTTACAAATAACCCTCCACCTGAGGAAGGAGCAGAAACTACCCAGAAATCTAGATGAGATCCTTACTTCCCTGTTGGACACAAGAGATCATTTGGCTATACTTGAACAACAAGTAATGGGAAATGATGAGGAAGAATGATGCTGATAACAACAATCAGCCACCTCCTAGGGGACAATGCCGATATGTAGGTGGTGATAATAACGCTAGAAATGCACTTGTCCAACCAGAAAACAAAAAGGCCAGGTTGGCAGCAGAACTCACTAATGATATAAAAAGGATAAGCCCACCTAAATATGATGGCACCACATTAGGAGATGGAGCTGAGAACTGGCTCAATGAAATGGAGAAGTACTTTGCAATAAGAAACTTCTCAGAGGAAACCAAAGCTATTTGGGGAGCCTATCAGCTTTCCCACGAAGCATCTTCATGGTGGGATAGCCGTAAAGCTGAGCTAAATATTGATGAAACCCAATATTACTTGGGATCAATTTAAGGGTTATTTTAGGCAAAGTTGGCTGCCACAACTTTTCTATGATCAGAAAATGACAGAATTCCAGAACTTAGCTCAAGGGAAGCTAAATGGTAACTAAATATTGGGAGCGGTTTACAAAACTAAATCTCAAGTATGTACCTACAGTATCAAACTGATGAGAAGTTCAGAATACAGAAATTCATCATGGGACTGAATCCCATGATAGGGGGAGAGGTCGATGTTCACAGTCCAACCACTATGGAAGGAGTTGTTGAAAAGGCCATAAGACAAAGAATAGAAATTAAAGGCTATTTCTGCTCTTAAAGAGGAAGTGCAGAAGAAGGTTGCAAACCCTTCTTCAACTTCACTTGCACCCAAAAAGGGGCCATGGAAAAATTTTGGAAACAGAAGTAAGTTTCTAGGGGATAATAGTAAGAAAACAGTAGCAAATAAGCCTGCTGGGAAATGTAAGGGATAATTTTGCCAAAAATTATAACAATGGGCAGAAGCCCTATGGGGGAAAACGTGATAATTTCAAGGCTGGAGGTAATTTTGAGCCTAAAAAGGGACCTGTAGGAGGCTGCTACAATTGTGGCAAAGACCACTACATAAATCATTGCCCTTTGAAGAAGGATGATCATAATCAGGAGCAGCATAAGATACACTGCTGTAGTAGCTGACAAGTAGGATCTGAAAAATAAGTGACATGCCTATAGAAGTTCTCAGGTAACTTATTTGGCATTTACTTGTAACTATTCTTTTTGATACCGGATGGTACTGAATGTTTTATTTCTAGTAAACTTAACATCCAAACTAAAAAGAAAAGATAGAAAGATGGATAAAACATGAACTATATAGTATGGAAATAATGTCTATTTGTATAGTTGATTATGTGTCTTTTTAGAGCAATCCTTGATTTACCTAACTTTTCCACTGAAGTTGATCTTTATGTTGCACTTTTGGGGTCTGTATGACATGTAATCATAGGTGTTAATTGGTTAGCAGAACATAAAGACTAAAGTGGATTGTTTTGAAAAGACACATTAGTTGTTTAGATGATCTTGCTAGAAAATAACAGAGATTCAGGGTGTGAAATGTGAAATTTCTGTTAGAAAACTGTCAGTTATGCAACTTAAAAAGGCCAAAAATAAAGGATTTGTACCCTTATATGTAGTAAAAATATTGTTGAATTTCAATTGAAGAGAGCAACGATGATTGCATGGAACGATATCCATTGTTACGAAGACTTCAACGACGTATTTCCTAAAGAATTGCGAAGTATTACCACCCAAAGAGTTAGTTTGATTTCATGATCGAAGATCAAGCCTGGAACCGAACCTATTTCCAAGGCACCATATTGAATGAATACTATCCGAACTAATAGAGCTTAAGGCTCAGTTGTAAGAACTTTTGTCTAAAGGTTTGATTAGACCAAGTGTTTCACCTTGGGGTGAGCACCTGTAATTTTTTTTAAAATGAAGGATGGGACACTTAGATTGGTGCATTGATTATCAAAATGTTAAACAAAACAACAATTAAGAATAGATACCTACTCCCTAGGATTGATGATTCTATTTGATCATATGCATGGGGTAGCATTAGTATATTCTAAGATAGATCTTTGATCTGGTTATCATCAATTAAGGATTAGAGAAGAAGATATTCATAAAACAGCTCTCCAAACTAGGTACGGACATTATGAATTCACGGTTCTACCCTTTGGATTAACTAATGCACCCGCAACTTTTATGAACTTAATGAATAATATCTTTCAAGAATATTTGGACAAGTTTGTACTTGTATTCTTAGACTATATTCTCATTTATTCTAAAAATGTCAAGGAACACAATGAGCATTTGAAGATAGTTTTGGGAATTTTGAGAAAAATAAAGTTGTATGGTAAATTATCCAAATGTTCTTTCTTTGATACAGAATTTCACTATTTGGGTCATGTCATTAGTAAAGAAGGAATTGCTGTGGATCCTTCAAAAATAGTGGTAATAACTGAGTGGCCTGCACCAAAGAATGTGCATGAAGTAAGAAGCTTCATGGGTCTTGCTGGTTATTATAGAAAATTTGTTAAGGATTTTTCTAAAGTGGCTGCACCGATAACTTCATTGCAGAAGAAGGATAAGAAATTTATTTGGAATGATAAGTGCGAAACTGCTTTCAAAAGTATGAAAAGTCAGTTGACTTCTGCACCTATTTTAGCTATACCAGACCCTAATGGGAGCTTTACTGTTGTAACGGATGCTTCTGGGGAAGGCCTTGGAGGTGTTTTGTTACAAAATGATAAAGTCATAGCATATGAAAGTAGAAAAATTAAGTTACATGAGCTGAATTATGCTCCTCATGATTTGGAGCTTGCTGCCACTATTCATGCGCTTCAAGTCTGGAGACACTATTTACTTGGGAAACCTTTTGAGTTGAAAACTGATCACTTAGGACTGAAATATATTTTCACTCAGCCTAATCTAAATGCCAGACAGAGAAGGTGGTTAGAGTTTTTATCTCAATATGATTTTGATATTAGCTACATCAAAGGGAAAGAGAATAGGGTAGCAGATGCTCTAAGTCATAGGAAGCACATTTCTACTCTTATAACTTTAAGAACTCAGTTTAAGAATGAGGTAAAAAGTGCCTCAGAATTCGATATATACTTTCAGCAAGTAAAAGCAGCGCTTGCTGCGGAACCTAATGATGAAAGGTATAAGGGTTTTCATTTTGATAATGAAGGAATCTTACGTTACGAAAACAGGGTATACGTACCTATGCTGAACGATTTGAGAAAGAAGTTGTTATTTGAATTTCATAATTCACCCTTCTCTGGACACCTGGGTATCACAAAAATGCTTGCTAATCTAAAACAACAATACTTTTGGAAAGGTATGAAAAAGGATGTTATTGATTTTGTGACTCATTGTCTGGAATGTCAGCGGGTTAAGGCAGAACACATGCACCCTACTGGACTATTATATCCCCATAGCATACCATAGTACAAATGGCAAGTAATAAGCATGTACTTTGTACAAGGGTTACCTATGTCTAGGAATAAACATGATGTTATCCTGGTAGTTGTTGATAAACTAACTAAGGTAGCTCATTTCATCGCTGGAAATCTAAAGGATGATTCACCAGTGTTGGCCAAAATATTCGTGCACAAAATTTTCATGTTACATGGTGTACCAGAATTGATTATATCTAACAGGGATCCTAGAATGACGTCAAGATTTTGGCAAACACTTAATACAGCTCTTGGAATGAAACTAAACTTTAGTTCTGCATATCATCCGGAAACGAATGGACAAACAGAGAGAGTAAATCAAGTGTTGGAAGATATGTTGCGAATGTATTGCATGGATCAATAGTATAAATGGGAAGAGTATCTTCCACTAGTTGAATTCGCATACAACAACACTTATCACTCGTCTCTTAAAATGGCACCTTTTGAAGCACTTTATGGAAGAAAGTGCAAAACCCCTGTTAGCTAGGATAGTATTGAGGATAGAGTGGTAATTGGACAAGAGATCGTCACTGAAATGGAACAACAAGTTAAGTTTATTCGAGAATGATTAAAGGAAGCAACAGATAGGCAGAAGAGCTATGCTGACCTTAAGTGGGTTGATCGAAGGTTTGATCTTGGTGATAAGGTTTTTCTTCGTGTTAAACCCAGAAAGAGTTCTATAACTTTTGGCAAGGCTGCTAAGTTGTCACCTCGTTACGTGGGACCTTTCAAAATTGTCGAAATAATCAATCCTATAGCTTATCGATTAGCATTACCACCTGCTTTGTCTCACATGCATGATGTTTTCCATATTTCTTTGCTTAAGAAATACGTTTCAGATTTGTCACATGTCTTAAATTGGAATTCCTTGCAGGTCCAAGACCCGGGAATAATCGTGGTTAAACCCACACGAGTGCTGGAAACTCGCCAATTGCATTTAAGAAATCGTGAAATACAGCAATGTAAGGTCCAGTGGGACCAGTTTAACGAAGAAAGTGTAACTTGGGAAAATCTGGAAGAGATGAAAATTGCTTTTCCTTTTCTTTTTCAACAGAATGAAATCTGTTGACAAAACATTTTTTATGAACTTATCTTTTTCATGTCTATATGAAAGCCATATTAAGGAAAACATTATTCAGTCTGAATAAAATGTATCGTGACATTGAATTCTGGAACTATTCAGTTGGAAATAGTCTTATTGTATTGTGAACTAATAAATTGGTTGACCTGAAGGTAAATCAAATATGTAATCATCGGGACGATGAATCTTTTAGGAGGGAAGCATGTAACACCCAGAACTATTGTTACTTCCTCCTGAGCATTCAAGTGTTGATATATGATTTCTTCTGTATAAGGATGTGTTCCTTTGATTTTGAAGTCATGCTTGATATGGATTGTATCTGTAACACCCTGAACTGTTGTTACTTCCTCCTGAGCATACAAGTGTTGATATGTGATTTCTTGTAAAAGGATGTATTCCTCGATTAAGAAATCATGCTTGATATGTACTGTAATTTCTTTGCAGATTGCAGATCTTGATTGAGTCAGAATATGATTGGAATTTTTATTTATTTCATTTCACAGTTGAGTTTAATCTGATCTCGGAATGAATTATTGAGTTATCTATCTATAAGATCTAACCTTGGATCAGTGGAATTGATCCAAGTATTGCTTTAAGTTGTTCGTGATGAATTAAAATTACAGACCTTGAACAGGTTGCAAGGTCTAGAAGCATTGAATAAGCTGGTCCGGAGTATAACTTAGGTTGATCAAGTGAAATGAATTGGTTCCCGATATCGAAGTATATCTAGAAGGTCTCGATTGAGGACCAGGTAATAATTCGGTTACATACGATTCTGCAGCCTAAGGCAGAACAGGAGCTAACCCTGTTCAAGAAGGTATGATGTAGGTCTTTTTCTGAGTGTACAGAATGTAGACCTAACTGGAATTATTAATGGTTAGTAACCTAAAAAAAAAACAAAACCTAACCTAGGGGTTAGATTAATGTTAATCTAACCTAGACCTAGGATAAGTGCTAATGTCCTAAGTTAGTATCTACGTGTAATGTGGTTAGAATAAGTATTATCCTAAATTCTAACCTAAGTTACTAAGCTAACTATTGAGCGGGAAAGTTGGTGTAAATGCATTCAATGTGCACGGTAGTCGAGCTCGGGACTCGCGTGAAGGCATGCAAACTGGGAAGTTGTTGGTTTGTTTGGCTTGTCGCAAATTTCAGTTTTCCTTCTGCCTGTTCACTGGTTCTTCGCACCAGTCTTCTTTGAGTTGCATGGCGAGTATGAGGGTATCTAGCTCTTTTCTCTGGCAAGGAAAATATATATGTCATGGAGATAACAAAATTTTGTTGGTCGCTCTAACTTGGAAAAGGAAAAGGAATTCTGAGCTCTTCCAGTGGTCTGCTTTGGAATTTTGAGCAAAAATCCAGGCATGTTAGGCCCTAACCTTTAAAAATCTTGTTGTCTTTCAAGTGATTTCATTAGAACAACTCTGTTCAAATGATTTATGGAAATGAATGATTTTCAATGGTGGTTTTGTGTGATTTTTGGTACCGTATCTCTTCTGGTTCGATTTTTTTCAATTATCCCTTGATGGGTGTTTGTTAAATTCAAATTGTGGCTTTATTCTTCGTGTTTTCATTCTAGCTTAAATATGGGAGATATATATATGAAAAGTATGACTGCTCGGCCTGTTCGGTGAGAGTCCACAGATTATTCCTGTGATGGGTATAGGCCACTGTAATGCTTGTCGATTTTTGGTCGTCGATGCTTATGGTGGTACTGTCGGAAAAGATACTGTTGAACTTTTGTGTGAATGTTCAGTCTTACTAGACTTCCTTGTATATTTTGTGGTGGTTGTCATAGTTGAAGGTTACAGAGTCTAGTAAGGTATCGCTATGGTAATTTAAGTTCATTATGAACGGTTAATTTGTTGTGTTTCAGTATTTCATTGCGACCTTTGTGGAAATTGTGTATTTCTTGCGTTGTGGTTAAAGGATTTACCCGTTGACAGTACGCATTATGGAAATAGGTATTGTTGTATTTGAACGACTCTGTTGAGTCCATTGAATGATTCATATTGTGGATCACTGTTGAAACTTCGTTTAAATATCTATTTGAATACTGGTAATTTGATTTTGTACTCGAGGAGTGATTGGAAACACGACCTCTGTTATTTTACCTTCGTGTTGCAAGAAATTGTGGTATATACTCTTTGGATGAAATTCTACGTTTCCTTCCTGTGCCATCTTGTGCAAAAAATATTCGTAAGGGTTCCGTTGGATTCCTTGTTTGGAAATTCGGTATTTAGAATTGGCTTATGCCTGAATTTAAATGTTGCCATTGTTGGCACGGATGGATTCATTATCTTCTTTTTTTATTTTGTTTACTGTTGTTTAAACTCTGTTGAACTTATTATTTAAACAGTGTTATTGACTCAATTTAAGCATGTTGGTTTACTATTGTTTTGACACCATTGGGTACAATGGGTATGGAAGGATATTTTGTATATCGGCCTTTGGATAGGCTAAACGGTGAATACTGTTTATGGAATTTGTTTTAAATCCTTGAATGGTATACATGTCACTGTTGTATGTATAAGCCCGAGTTTGAACGGGTAATGTTCTTGGCCCTGTTGGCTTTCTTCAATATCTTGACGCCATGAGTTATGGCTTCTGTAAAGAAGGTTGTAAACACATACTTTCAGTTCTGATTGCATTCAGAAGTGGCTTCGTTGTCCTATGTTATGCTTCCATCCTGATTTTACTTCCGTTTGGCGAGACTGTACATGGTGCGTGGTTTTCGTTTTAAGATCTCTTTGCTTAGTTATGGGTAAATGTCATGGCTTAATGTTTTCGAGCCTCTTGTCGACTGTGACAACAAAGGAGATCCTCTGAATTTGACCTTGGGTTTAAAGCCTTACACAGTAAGAAAGGCTTGAACAGGCTGTAGGTTGTTATTGGGATTGAAGACGTAATATGTTTTCTTCGCATTGTTATCCATTCTTGTGTATGTTTGAATTTGGAGTTGTTGACTGTACCAAAGCAGGTAATGGCTGTGTTATCTTCTTTTCCGTCACTTCTTGTGAAAGGTCACTCCGAGTCTTCCTGGTAGATAGACATCATTGTTTGGCATGGGGGCTACCGACTGTAGTTGCTTAATTAAAGGTTTAAATAATACAGTGTGCTGTTGACGTCTCGACTGATTTATTGTTGTGTTCTATTTTGTTAATAAAATAGTGATTCTTCTTGTGGCTTGTCGGACTTGTTCGTATACTTACCAGATGAATGTTTTCCATATGTGGAGATGGTACAGTAGTGAACTTGTGTGGAAGGAAGTGTGAATGATTGGTTTCCTTCTCTTCTATTACTTTAATACATGTTGATATCTGTATTAGTAGGAGCTGTTTTAACATATTGATGTACTCAAGAGTTGTTATGATAATTCCTTTTCGGATGAATGGAACGATCTGTCCAATGTTGCTGATCTTGGATTAAAGATAATTGTTTGAATACTTTCGTTCTTTGATTCTTAATACTTGATGAAATATTTGAGAAATGTTTAGGACTATTCTGTAACAATGATAGAGTTACACGTTTGTAATCATTTTTGTATTACCAAGGCATAGTCTGAATATGTTTACTCGTTGGTGATTTTATATCATTTAAACAGGGTGTTTAATGAAAAAAATTGACGGATTGCAATTGTTTTAAAAGTTAGTGCTTATCATGCTCAGTTCATCGAACTGACTCATGTTGACTATTTTTGCAGATGGTTGCCGTAAGTGGTAAAGCAATGCAGATCTGACAGGATGATCAGATTGTTTAAGTTGATTTACAATGAATTACAGCTTGATTTTCTAAATGTACTATATGTGGAAAGATGTTTCTTTTCTGTTAAGCATTGTATCAAGTATGCTGCTTGCTTAAAATGTAATTGTATAGTTCTGAACGAATAAAAATAAGTATTGATACTTATGTGTTGTATTCTTAATTCTGATAGTTGACCTTCTTCGGTTTATATACCAGAGTGGCAATGTTATCTTTGTGTAATTGGATGCTTTTGTGATTGACAATGAAAGCTTAAAGAAAATGTGATTGAATTCTTATGAGTGATTAGTAGCTCTAATTTGTTCTATCGAAAGCTCAATTGAAATTTAAATCATTGTCTTTTTAAAAAGATAGGGTTAAAACGAACCTAAACAGAACACTAATCAAGCTGACGTAAATTACTAATCCCTAGTCCTAGTATGGCAGGACAACATTAAATTGGATTCTTAACCAATTATATCTTTATACTAATAAGTATGATATAAATTCAGTTAAGAGAACTGAAATAAATCTAATGGGGTTCAGATGGCAATCTCATATGAAGGTAATGAGATAATGTCCAATTCTGTTGTTTTAGAATCATGTGTATTCTAATGACTCCTTGATGAGAGCTTGACCTTAATACCTCTACCATGTAATGGGTTTTATTGAGGAAGGTCATCTTAAGACGAAGAATCCAGGGATTGGGAAAGGCTAACCTATGGGGAAAGTCTTTAAAGTAATTTAAAACTCAACGTGCGTAACGCATATTATTAAGTAGATCTTTTCAAGGCGGATTTAAAGGTTGACGACACAAGTCAACTGCAGGGTTGTACCTCTGAGAAGATTAGGATCTTCTCAAAGTTGCAACAATGCAGGTGACTTATGGCGACACCCTTTGCATTGATCGCTAAGATTTACACTTTGATCTCGACGAGTTACTCAGGGACCAATTAGGAATGTGGCCATGTTATAAGGCTGCCTAGGAGATTCAGGGTATCATGACACACTGGTTTAACTGCTGGGTTGAACCAGTATGTCACCGTATCCCTAATCCTCGTGGGCATCCATATAACATTATCACCTTGCTAATCTGTCTCCGAGTGATTCAGTTGTGAAAGGAAGGACTAACAGTAGTCAGTGTAAGACATTCTATATAACATAAGAATGGGGTGAAGGGCGTATTCCAGATTGACGAGTATGCTGTTAAGGAATACGAGACATAAACAGTATGTTTCAAATCTTTGGCCAAAGTATCGCAAGCTGCTGATTACGTTGTCCTAATTCACCTAGTCTAAGGGATGAGATGCCGATGAATAATAGTAACAATTATTCAGTTAGGTTCCTTGGACAGAGCATTCTGAATCCCAGAATAGGGAAAAGAACCACAGGAGTGAAGTGTTAAGTAATAACGCCAACTCATATTACTCATGAATAGATCGGTAGATAACCGAGTCATGAAATGAATAGATCGGAGGTACTCCGAGTCATTACAGCTGCATATGGTTATTTGTTAAATGAATGGTTATTTGATTTGTGAGTTCTAAATTATGTATTTAGAACCAGGATGCATTTATCAAAAAAAAAAATTGACTTGTTCCATTGTCTAAAATGAGGATGTTACATCTTGGTATCAGAGCTGAAGGTTGCAGCTCTTGGACCTATTGTGTCCATAATCTGATAAAAACCTGAATTTTCTTGTAACAGAAAATGGTTAGAACAAGGGGGAACGTTGCGAATAATGCTCCACCTGAAGGAGGAGCGGCAACAACCCAGAAACTTGATGAGATCCTTGCTGCCCTGTTGGACACAAGAGATCGCTTAGCTGTACTGGAACAGCAGGTGATGGGAAATGAGGAGAATGAAGAAGCTGATAATAATAATCAGCAACCTCCTGAGGACAACCCCGACATGGGTGTTGATGTTAATGCTGGGAATGCACCTGTCCAACCAGAAAACAAAAAGGCCAGATTGGCAGCAGAACTCACTAATGATATAACAAGGATAAGTCCACCTAAATATGATGGCACCACATTGGGAGATGGAGCTGAGAACTGGCTCAGTGAAATGGAGAAGTACTTTGCAATAAGGAACTTCTTAGAGGAAACCAAAGCTATTTGGGGAGCCTATCAGCTTTCCCACGAAGCATCTTCGTGGTGGGATAGCCATAAAGCTGAACTAAACATTGATGAGACCAATATTACTTGGGATCAGTTTAAAGGCTATTTTAGGCAACGTTGGTTGCCACAAATTTTCTATGATAACTTAGCTCAAGGGAAGCTAACGGTAACTGAATACTGGGAGCAGTTTACAAAACTCCTCAAGTATGTACCGTAGTATCAAACTGACGAAAAGTTCAGGATAAGGAAATTCATCATGGGATTGAATCCCGTGATAGGGGGAGAGGTCGATGTTCACAGTCCAACCACTATGGAAGGAGTTGTTGAAAAGGCCATTAGGCAAGAACAGAAATTAAAGGCTATTTCTGCTCATAAGGAGGAAGTGCGGAAGAAGACTGCAAACCCTTCTTCAACCTCTCTTGCACCTAGAAAAGGACCATGGAAAAATTTTGGAAACAAGAGTAAGTTTCCAGGAGATAACAATAAGAAAGCAGCAGTGAATAAGCCTGCTGGAAATGCAAGGGAAAATTTTGTTAAAAATAATGGGCAGAACCCCTATGGAGGACAACGTGACAATTACAAAACTGGAGGCAACTTTGAGCCTAAAAAGGGACCTGTAGGAGGCTGCTACAACTGTGGTAAAGATCACTACGCAAATCAGTGCCCTTTGAAGAAGGATGATCGTAATCAGCAGCATAAGATACATGCTGCAGTAGCGGACAAGCAAGCTGAAAAGCAAGTGACACCTATAGAAGTTTCGGGTAAGTTATTTAGCATACCTGTCACTATTCTTTTTGATACAGGAGCTACTGAATGTTTTATATCTAATAAAATTGCTTCTAAACTTAAAAGAAAAGCTGGAAAAATGGATAAATCTTGGACTGTATAGTATGGTAATAATTCTGTTCATACAGTGAGTATGTGTCTTTTTGGGGCAGTCCTTGACTTACCTAACTTTTCCATGGAAGTTGACCTCTATGTTGCACCTTTGGGATCGTATGACATTTTCATCGGTGTCAATTGGTTAGCTGACCATAAAGCAAAGGTAGATTGCTATGAAAAGAACATAAAATTTTTAGATGATCAGCTGGAATCAGCAGAGATTCAAGGTGTGAAACGGGAAATTTCAGTTAGAAAACTGTCAGCTATACAGCTTAAAAAGGCTAAAAATAAAGGATGTACCCTTTATGCGGTAAAGATATTTGAATCTTCAGAAGAAGATGATGATTTCATGAAACGATTCCCTCTTTTACAAGGTTTCAGGGATGTTTTTCCTGAGGAATTACCAGGGTTACCACCCAAGAGAGAATTTGACTTCACCATTGAAATCAAGCCAGGAACAGAACCTATATCCAAAGCACCTTATCGGATGACTACTACTGAGTTAGTCGAGCTTAAGGCACAGTTGCAAGAGCTTTTGTCTAAAGGTTTGATCAGACCAAGTGTTTCACCTTGGGGAGCGCCTGTAATATTTGTGAAAAAGAAGGATGGAACACTAAGGCTGTGTATTGATTATCGGATGTTGAACAAAGCAACAGTCAAGAACCGATATCCACTTCCTAGGATCGATGATCTGTTTGATCAGATGCATGGAGCAGCGGTTTATTCTAAGATAGACCTTCGATCAGGTTATCATCAGTTAAGGATTAGAGAGGAAGATATTCATAAAACAGCTTTCCGAACAAGATACGGACATTATGAATTCACAGTTCTACCCTTTGGATTAACCAATGCACCCGCAGCCTTTATGAATTTAATGAACAATATCTTTCAAGAATACCTGGACAAGTTTGTACTTGTATTCTTGGACGATATTCTCATTTATTCTAAAAGCGTTGAGGAGCACAATGAGCATTTGAAGATAGTTTTGGGAATTTTGAGAAAGAGGAATTTATACGGTAAGTTATCCAAATGTTATTTCTTTGATTCAGAAGTTCACTATTTGGGTCATGTCATAAGTAAAGAAGGAATCGCTGTAGATCCTTCAAAAATAGTGGCAATAACTGAGTGGCCTGCACCAAAGAATGTGCATGAAGTAAGAAGCTTCATGGGTCTTGCTGGTTACTATAGAAATTTTGTAAAGGATTTTTCTAAAGTAGCTGCACCAATAACTTCATTGCAGAAGAAGGATAAGAAATTCATATGGAATGATAAGTGTGAAGCGGCTTTCAAAAGTTTGAAAGACCAGTTGACTTCTGCACCTATACTAGCTGTACTAGACCCTAATGGGAGTTTACTGTTGTAACGGATGCTTCTGGGGAAGGCCTTGGAGGTGTTTTGCTACAAAATGATCAGGTCATAGCATATGAAAGTAGAAAACTTAAGTTACATGAGCTGAATTATGCCCCTCATGATTTGGAACTTGCTGCCATTGTTCATGCACTTCAAGTCTGGAGACACTATTTACTTGGGAAACCTTTTGAGCTGAAAACTGATCACTTAGGACTGAAATATATTTTTACTCAGCCCAATCTGAATGCCAGACAGAGAAGGTGGTTAGAATTTTATCGCAATATGACTTTGATATTAGCTATATCAAAGGGAAGGGGAATAGAGTAGCTGATGCTCTAAGTCGTAGGAGGCACATTTATGCTCTTATAACATTAAGAAATCAGTTTAAAGATGAGGTAAAAAGTGCTTCAGAATCAGATGCATACTTTCAGCAAGTAAAAGCAACGCTTGCTGCAGAACCTAAGGATATAAGGTATAAAGGTTTTCATTTTGATAATGAAGGAATCTTGCGTTATGAAAACAGGGTATATGTACCTATGCTGAACAATTTGAGAAAGAAGTTGTTAGTTGAATTTCATAATTCACCTTTCTCTGGACACCCAGGTATCACAAAAATGCTTGCTGATTTAAAACAGCAATACTTCTGGAAAGGTATGAAAAATGATGTAATTAATTTTATGACTCATTGTCTGGAATGTCAGCGGGTGAAGGAAGAACATATGAACCCTGCTGGACTGTTATATCCTCATAGCATACCGCAGTACAAATGGCAAGTAATAACCATGGATTTTGTACAAGGACTACCTATGTCCAGGAACAAACATGATGTTATCTTGGTAGTTGTAGATAAACTGACCAAGGTAGCTCATTTCATCGTTGGAAATCTAAAGGATGATTCACCAGTGCTAGCCAAAAGATTCGTACACGAAATTTTCAGATTGCATGGTGTACCAGAATTGATTATATCTGACAGGGATCCTAGAATGACGTCAAGGTTTTGGCAAACGCTTAACGCAGCCCTAGGAACGAAACTAAACTTCAGTTCTGCATATCATCCGGAAACGGATGGACAAACTGAGAGGGTAAATCAAGTGTTGGAGGACATGTTGCGAATGTATTGCATGGATCAACAGTATAAATGGGAAGAGTATCTTCCATTAGTTGAGTTCGCATATAACAATACTTATCACTCATCTCTTAAAATGGCAGCATTTGAAGCACTTTACGGAAGAAAGTGTAGAACCCCTGTTAGTTGGGACAGTGTTGAGGATAGAGTGGTAATTGGACCAGAGATTCTCATAGAAATGGAACAGCAAGTTAAGCTGATTTGTGAACGACTAAAGGAAGCAGCGGATAGATAGAAGAGCTATGCTGACCTTAAGCGGGTTGATAGAAGGTTTGAGCTTGGTGATAAGGTTTTTCTTCGTGTTAAACCCAGAAAGAGTTCTATAACTTTTGGCAAGGCTGCCAAGTTGTCACCTCGATTCGTGGGACCTTTCGAAATTGTCAAAATAATCAATCCTGTAGCTTATCGTTTAGCATTGCCACCTGCTTTATCTCGCATGCATGATGTTTTCCATATTTCTTTGCTTAAGAAATACATTTCATATCTGTCACATGTTTTAAATTGGAATTCCTTGCAGGTCCAAGACCCAGGAATAATCATGGTTAAACCCACATGAGTGCTGGAAACTCGCCAATTGCATTTAAGAAATTGTGATATTCAGCAATGTAAGGTCCAGTGGGACTAGTTTAGTGAAGAAAGTGCAACTTGGGAAAATCTGGAAGAGATGAAAATTGCTTTTCCTTCTCTTTTTCAACAGAATGAAATCTGTTGACAAAACATACTTTTATAAAGGTATTGTTTTTAAGTATTTATGAAAGCCAGATGATGGCAAACATTATTCAGGTTGAATAAAATATGCTGTGACATTGATTTCTGGAACTATTCAAATATGGGATAGTCACATTATTGTGTACTGATAAATTGATTGACCTGAAGGTTAATTTAATATGTAATTCATCGGGACGATGAATCTTTTTAGGAGGGAAGCATGTAACACCCTGAACTGTTGTTACTTCCTCCTGAGCATACAAGTGTTGATATGTGATTTCTTATAAAAGGATGTGTTCCTCGATTAAGAAATCATGCTTGCTATGTACTGTAATTTCTTTGCAGATTGCAGCTCTTAACTGAGTCAGAATATGATTGGACTCTTTTATTTATTTCATTTCACAGTTGAGTTTAATCTGATCTCAGAATGAATTATTGAGTTATCTATCTATAAGATCTAACCTTGGATCAGTGGAATTGATCCAAGTATTGCTTTAAGTTGTTCGTGATGAATTAAAATTACAGACCTTGAACAGGTTGCAAGGTCTAGAAGCATTGAATAAGCTGGTCTGGAGTATAACTCAGGTTGATCAAGTGAAATGAATTGGTTCCCGATATTGAAGTATATCTGGAAGGTCTCGATTGAGGACCAGGTAATAATTCGGTTACATACGATTCTGCAGCCTAAGGCAGAACGGGAGCTAACCCTGTTCAAGAAGGTATGATGTAGGTCTTTTTCTGAGTGTACAGAATGTAGACCTAACTGGAATTATTAATGGTTAGTAACCTAAAAAAAACAAAACCTAACCTAGGGGTTAGATTAATGTTAATCTAACCTAGACCTAGGCTAAGTGCTAATGTCCTAAGTTAGTATCTACGTGTAATGTGGTTAGAATAAGTATTATCCTAAATTATAACCTAAGTTACTAACCTAACTATTAAACAAAACGTATGGGGACCTATGGAGGGGTGAGAACCATGGGCGGAGTTTTCTATGGGATTAAATGCTAAGGATATGTATGAAGGATAGGTCATGGCGGAGGTTTTAGCAACAGCTAACCTAAGCCGACGTGGCAGGTCGCCAAAACTGGAAATGGACTTGAGATTTCATTTGTCTGTCGCCAACTTTGGCGGTCAGTGGCAGTGGAGTTTGAGTGGGAAAGTTGGTGTAAATGCATTCAATGTGCTCGGTAGTCAAGCTTGGGACTCGCGTGAAGGCATGCAAACTGGGAAGTTGTTGGTTTGTTTGGCTTGTCGCGAATTTCAGTTTTCCTTCTGCCTGTTCACTGTTTCTTCGCACCAGTCTTCTTTGAGTTGCATGGCGAGTATGAGGGTATCTAGCTCTTTTCTCTGGCAAGGAAAATATATATGTCATGGAGATAATAAAATTTTGTTGGTCGCTCTAACTTGGAAAAGGAAAAGGAAGTCTGAGCTCTTCCAGTGGTCTGCTTCGGAATTTTGAGCAAAAATCCAGGCATGTTAGGCCCTAACCTTTAAAAATCTTGCTGTCTTTCAAGTGATTTCATTAGAACAACTCTGTTCAAATGATTTATGGAAATGAATGATTTTCTATGGTGGTTTTGTGTGATTTTTGGTGCTGTATCTCTTCTGGTTCAATTTTTTTCAATTATCCCTTGATGGGTGTTTGTTAAATTCAAATTGTGGCTTTATTCTTCGTGTTTTCTGGCTCGGCCTGTTCGGTGAGAGTCCATAGATTATTCCTGTGATGGGTATAGGCCACTGTAATGCTTGTCGATTTTTGGTCGTCGATGCTTATTGTGGTACTGTCGGAAAAGATACTGTTGAACTTTTGTGTGAATGTTCAGTCTTACTGGGCTTCCTTGTATATTTTGTGGTGGTTGTCATAGTTGAAGGTTACAGAGTCTAGTAAGGTATCGCTATGGTAATTTAAGTTCATTATGAATGGTTAATTTGTTGTGTTTCAGTATTTCATTGCGACCTTTGTGGAAATTGTGTATTTCTTGCGTTGTGGTTAAAGGATTTACCCGTTGACAGTACGCATTATGGAAATAGGTATTGTTGTATTCGAACGACTCTGTTGAGTCCATTGAATGATTCGTATTGTGGATCACTGTTGAAACTTCGTTTAAATATCTATTTGAATATTGGTAATTTGATTTTGTACTCGAGGGGTGACTGGTAACATGACCTCTGTTATTTTACCTTCGTGTTGCAAGAAATTGTGGTATATACTCTTTGGATGAAATTCTACGTTTCCTTCCTGTGCCATCTTGTGCGAAAAATATTGGTAAGGGTTCCGTTGGATTCCTTGTTTGGAAATTCGGTATTTAGAATTGGCTTATGCCTGAATTTAAATGTTGCCATTGTTGGCATGGATGGATTCATTATCTTCTTTTTTTATTTTGTTTACTGTTGTTTAAACTCTGTTGAACTTATTATTTAAACAGTGTTATTGACTCAATTTAAGCTTGTTGGTTTACTATTGTTTTGACACCATTGGGTACCATGGGTATGGAAGGATATTTTGTATATCGGCCTTTGGATAGGCTAAACGGTGAATACTGTTTATGGACTTTGTTTTAAATCCTCGAATGGTATACATGTCATTGTTGTATGTATAAGCCCGATTTTGAACGGGTAATGTTCTTGGCCCTGTTGGATTTCTTCAATATCTTGACGCCATGAGTTATGGCTTCTGTAAAGAAGGTTGTAAACACATACTTTCAGTTCTGATTGCGTTCAGAAGTGGCTTCGTTGTCCTATGTTATGCTTCCATCCTGATTTTACTTCCGTTTGGCGAGACTGTACATGGTGCGTGGTTTTCGTTTTAAGATCTCTTTGCTTAGTTATGGGTAAATGTCATGGCTTAATGTTTTCGAGCCTCTTGTCGACTGTGACAACAAAGGAGATCCTCTGAATTTGACCTTGGGTCTAAAGCCTTACACAGTAAGAAAGGCTTGAACAGGCTGTAGGTTGTTATTGAGATTGAAGACGTAATATGTTTTCTTCGCATTGTTATCCATTCTTGTGTATGTTTGAATTTGGAGTTGTTGACTGTACCAAAGCAGGTAACGGCTGTGTTATCTTCTTGTCTGTCGCTTCTTGTGAAAGGTCACTCTGAGTCTGCCTGGTAGATAGACATCATTTTTTGGCATGGGGGCTACCGACTGTAGTTGCTTAATTAAAGGTTTAAATAATACAGTGTGCTGTTGACGTCTCGACTGATTTATTGTTGTGTTCTATTTTGTTAATAAAATAGTGATTCTTCTTGTGGCTTGTCGGACTTGTTCGTATACTTACCAGATGAATGTTTTCCATATGTGGAGACGGTACAGTAGTGAACTTGTGTGGAAGGAAGTGTGAATGATTGGTTTCGTTCTCTTCTATTACTTTAATACATGTTGATATCTGTATTAGTAGGAGCTGTTTTAACATATTGATGTACTCAAGAGTTGTTATGATATTTCCTTTTCGGATGAATGGAACGATCTATCCAATGTTGCTGATCTTGGATTAAAGATAATTGTTTGGATACTTTCTTTCTTTGATTCTTAATACTTGATGAAATATTTGAGAAATGTTTAGGACTATTTTGTAACAATGATAGAGTTACACGTTTGTAATCATTTTTATATTACCAAGGCATAGTCTGAATATGTTTACTCGTTGGTGATTTTATATCATTTAAATAGGGTGTTTAATGAAAACAATTGACGGATTGCAATTGTTTTAAAAGTTAGTGCTTATCATGCTCAGTTCATCAAACTGACTCATGTTAACTATTTTTACAGATGGTTGCCGTAAGTGGTAAAGCAATGCAGATCTGACAGGATGATTAGATTGTTTAAGTTGATTTATAATGAATTACAGCTTGATTTTCTAAATGTACTATATGTGGAAAGATGTTTCTTTTCCGTTAAGCATTGTATCAAGTATGCTGCTTGCTTAAAATGTAATTGTATAGTTCTGAAGGAATAAAAATAAGTATTGATACTTATGTGTTGTATTCTTAATTCTTATAGTTGACCTTCTTCGGTTTATATACCAGAGTGGCAATGTTATCTTTGTGTAATTAGATGCTTTTTTGATTGACAATGAAAGCTTAAAGAAAATGTGATTGAATTCTTATGAGTGATTAGTAGCTCTAATTTGTTCTATTGAAAGCTCAATTGAAATTTAAATCATTGTCTTTTTAAAAAGATAGGGTTAAAACGAACCTAAATAGAACACTAATCAAGCTGAGGTAAATTACTAATCCCTAGTCCTAGTATGGCAGGACAACATTAAATTGGATTCTTAACCAATTATATCTTTATACTAATAAGTATGATATAAATTCAGTTAAGAGAACTGAAATAAATCTAATGGGGTTCAGATGGCAATCTCATATGAAGGTAATGAGATAATGTCCAATTCTGTTGTTTTAGAATCATGTGTATTCTAATGACTCCTTGATGAGAGCTTGACCTTAATACCTCTACCATGTAATGGGTTTTATTGAGGAAGGTCATCTTAAGACGAAGAATCCAGGGATTGGGAAAGGCTAACCTATGGGGAAAGTCTTTAAAGTAATTTAAAACTCAACGTGCGTAACACATATTATTAAGTAGATCTTTTCGAGGCGGATTTAAAGGTTGACAACACAAGTCAACTACAGGGTTGTACCTCTGAGAAGATTAGGATCTTCTCAAAGTTACAACAATGCAGGTGACTTATGGCGACACCCTTTGCATTGATCGCTAAGATTTACACTTTGATCTCGACGAGTTACTTAGGGACCAATTAGGAATGTGGCCATGTTATAAGGCTGCCTAGGAGATTCGGGGTATCATGACACTCTGGTTTAACTGTTGGGTTGAACCAGTATGTCACCGTATCCCTAATCCTCGTGGGCATCCATATAACATTATCACCTTGCTAATCTGTCTCCGAGTGATTCAGTTGTGAAAGGAAGGACTAACAATATCAGTGTAAGACATTCTATATAACATAAGAATGGGGTGAAGGGCGTATTCCAGATTGACGAGTATGTCGTTAAGGAATACGAGAGATAAACAATATGTTTCAAATCTTTGGCCAAAGTATCACAAGCTGCTGATTGCGTTGTCCTAATTCACCTAGTCTAAGGGATGAGATGCCGATGAATAATAGTAACAATTATTCAGTTAGGTTCCTTGGACAGAGCATTCTGAATCCCAGAATAGGGAAGAGAACCACAGGAGTGAAGTGTTAAATAATAACGCCAACTCATATTACTCATGAATAGATCGGAGGTACTCCGAGTCATTACAGCTGCATATGGTTATCTGTTAAATGAATGGTTATTTGATTTGTGAGTTCTAAATTATGTATTTAGAACCAGGATGCATTTATCAAAAAAAAATAAAATTGACTTGTTCCATTGTCTAAAATGAGGATGTTACAGTATCTTCTTTTCTCTTGAAGATCTTTGACTGAGTCAGGATATGCTTGGACTCTTTTATTTCTTTCATTTTTAGCACCTGAGTTCAATCTGATTTTGGGATGAATTGTGGATCTACCCATCTTTATGACTCAGCCTTGGATCAGTGGCATTGATCCAAGAGATGTTTTAAGTTTATTCTGGATGAACAAAAATTATAGACCTCACGAAAGTTGCAAGGTCTGAATGTGTTGAATAAGCAATTCCAGAGTCTAACTCAGGCTGATCATGTTAAATGAATTGGTTCCCAATATCATAACATCGGGAAGGCCTAGACCTTAAGCTAGGTAAGATGTTCCTAGGTATTCAGTAAGCTTATTTAGTAATACCTGATGGGATCCTGTATAGGGATGTTTTACCCTGTTTGGTTCCAATACGGATCAGTCCTACTTGGGAGACCTAGACTGGATTTATTAAGGTTAATAACCTAAACCTAAACTACAACCTATTGGTTAAATTATTATTAATCTAACCTAGCCCTAAACTATAAGCTAAATGTTCCTAAGGTTAGCCACCTAGCACTATGGAAGTAAGACTAAAATCTTACCTTATGATCTAACCTATGTTTCTAACCTAACTAATGATCATGGATGAAGGGGGACCTATGAAGGGGTGCGAGCCATGGGCGGTATTTTCTATGGAATTTATGAGGTGGATAAGGATGAAGGACTTGGGATTTGGTGGAGGTTGTAAATATCTATTGAGACCTGACATGGTGGTATCACCAAATCTGGGAATGGTCGTTTGTTTGCATTTGTCAATCGCTAACTTTGGCGGTCAGTGGTAATGGAGATTGGGCGGGAATCTTAGAGTTAATGTCATTGATGAACTTCAGTTCCTGAGTGCGGATCGCTTGGGAAGGCATGCAAATGGAAAATTGGTTGGCATTTTGGTTTTCCGTTCACTCCGTTTTTCTCTCTGTTTGATCACTGGTTCTTAGAACCAGTCTACTTGGTGTTGCATGGCAACTATGAGAATATCTAGCTCTTTTATCTGTCGGGGAAAGTTTATAAGACATGAGGGTAACAAATTATTGTTGCTGAATCTATCGTGGAAGAAGAAGAGAAGGCGCGAGCACATTCAGAGGTCTTCTTCATATTTTTAAGCGACATTACCAGGCATGATAGGCCCTAACTTCTAAAAATCTTGCTTTACTCTAAATGCTTTCATTAAAACAACTCTGTTCAGGTGATTTCAGTTCATTTGGTTTAAATAAATGTTTTGGTTCTTCTTTTCCTGTGGAATTAGGAATCTTGGGTTATTCGATGACTTTGTTGGAATGTTACTATATTCATTCTTCCTTTTTGGATTCATTTCAATTAAAGACCCGGCTGTGCTCTTATTGTTGTTGAATCTTGTTGATACTTGCTGTGAATACTTGAAGTTTCTTCTGTTTGGAATGCTTGATGTGATTATACTACTTGAATGCGACTATTGTAGAAGTCCTCACCGTGTTTGCAATTTTTGGGATAAAATCCGTCGAAAGTTTGCAAGGAATATCTATGAAAATTACTCAGTGGGAGTCCTTGTAATGCTTCATATGTTTTTAACTTCTGTATAAGCTTAGTTATGAATATTGTTGCTTAGTTGCAAATACTATTGCTCAGTTGCGAATACTGTTGCTTAGTTGCGAATACTATTGCTCAGTTGCGAATACTGTTGCTTAGTTGTGAATACTGTTGGTATGGACTCAGTTGGAGTCCTTGAAATGTAACTAGTATTTCGAATTCTGTAGAAGTTTAGTTGTGAATACGGTTGGTATTGACTCAGTTAGAATTCTTAAAATGGACAGTGTGTTTTGATTTCTGTTGAAGTTTTGTAGTGGATACTTTTATCATGATATTGTTGGAATTTTTGAAATGGATAGTATGTTACGACTTCTGTAGAAGTTTAGTTGAGAATACTATATGGTTTCGACTCCTTTTGAGTTCTTGAAACGTATTTTATGATTTTAACTTCTGTAGAAGTTTTGCTATGAGTACTATTGGGATTATTGAATTGTTGTTGTATGAATTCAACTTCAATCGAAACCTTGGTTATGAGTACTAGTTGTATTTGACACTATTGGAGTCCTTGATATGTTGTGAGTTGGCTCGATTCTCGAATTAAGTTCTCGCTATGCATGCATATCATACAGACTCTTTCTTAATTCAGTTCGCTTCTGTGGAATTAAAGGATGGGTTTTCTTTACCAACTTGACTTTGTTTGAGACCCTGTTGAATTTCGTAGTAGCTCGACTTCGGATGAAACTTGAGGAAATTATTGATATGGAATTCGGCTTCTGTGAAGTCCTTGTTGTGATTATTCTTCTTGAAATTGGCTTCTAATATAAGTCCTTGCCATAAAATCATAGGGATTTGATTTAGTTGAATGAAGCTATGCATGTTTGTGTTAGAATTAGTGTGAATATCGCTGTATTTGCATATGGAACGTCATTTGTTTTAGTGTTATCTAGCCTCGTGGCTGACTGTGATAAAAATCTCCTAGCTGTGCCCTGTTAAACGATGGCGATGGATATATTCATTTTGATGAATGATATGAAAAAGATTTGTTGAGTCTATTATGGTTGGATTACTTACTATTGCTTGTCACGAGAGCTCTTGTATTGCTTAATAGCTACAGGTGATTTTTATAATTGTATTTAGATGGAACTGTAGTTCTTCTTGTAATCTCGACTGTTTAGTCTCATGCATAAATGTATTTACATTATTCTAAAGGAGTCGGTACAGTCCAGAACATTATGATTTAGGAATCTGATTGACTCTGTTTCTTTCTTCAAGACTGTAATTTATATGTGGATGTATAATAAGTTGAATAGGAAAATTCTCTCTCTCTCCTAGGTAGGAAACCTTGTGTGCTTTCTTCTTGCATCCTTTTGCGATCTCTACGGTAAGGGCATAACAAGAATAAACTGTGGTATTGTATGGAGAGACTGGTATAAAATGTGTGTTGCTGTATAAATAGGTATACTTGTCAATACCATTGAAATGTGTTATGATGATAAAAGAATTAAGACAGTGAGCTTGTTGTATGTTTTAACTGCCTTTGAGAAATTGTTAGAAACAATCTTGTAGGAGTTTTGCTGTCTTTAGAATGGTTGTATTCATATGTACTTAGTCTCTAGCATATAGGATGAATAGCCTGATTTAAGTTTGGAATGTGAAGAAATGATTTCATATAAACAGGTTGTTTAATGAGAACAATTGGTGGATTTCAATTTTTTTAAGAATTAGTGCTTATCATGCTGAATTCACTGAACTAACCCGTGTTGACAATTTTTGCAAATGGTTTCCGTAAGTGGTAAAGGCACACAGATCTGATATGATGTTCAGATTGTTTAATTTGGTTTTATGATGAATTCCAACTTGATTCTCTAAATGTACTACTTGAAGAAAGATGTTCTTTTGTTGTTGAGTATTGTATCAAATATGCTGATTGCATAAAATGTCTTTGATTATCTTAGAAATGAATGAAATGAGGTATTTGTTACTTATGAGTTTGCATTCGTATCTTGATGGATTGAACTTCTTTTGTTTGAATGATTATAAGAGCATTGTTATTATTGTATACCTTGGAGACATTTGGGATTCTCTAAGTAAGCTTTGTAAAGATTATGTGACTGAATACTTGTGAATGTTTAGTAGTTCTGTTATGTTCTATCTAAAGCTAAATTGGAATTTAGATCACTATATTTCGAGAAGCTAAGGTTAAAATAAACCTTAACAGGAAGCTGAACGGGCTGAATAAATTATTACTTCCTAGTCTTGATCTAAGTCAAGACAACGTTTAATTTGATTTTTAATCACTATATCTTAGTACTAATAAGTAAGATATATTTCAGTTATGAGAACTGATATAAACCTAAAAGGGTATGGTTAGCAACCTTATGTGAAGATTTAGGGCTATTGCCCAATTTTGTTGATTTAGATTACTATTTATCAATGAACTCTTTGATGAGACCTCAAATCTTAATAACTTCTCTTTGTGAAATGGGTTTTAATAAGAAAGACAATTCTAAGGTGAGGAACCCAGGGGTTGGGAAAAGACTACCCTAAAAGGAGCGTCTTAAAGTATAACTTTAACTCAACGTAAGTAACACCTTAAAGATAAGTAGATATTTTCGAGGTGGATTTGAAGGTTAATGGCACAAGTTAACTGCAGGGTTGTACCTTTGAGAAGATTAGGATCTTCTCGAAGATACAACAATGTAGGTGACTTATGGCGACACCCTTTGCATTGATCGTTAAGATTTACACCTTAAACTTGAAAAAGTTTTTACTCCAGGACTAGTTAGGAATGTGGTCATGATATGAGGCTGCCCTGGAGACTCGGGGTACCTTGACACACTGGGTTAACAAGGGTTGACCCAGTATGTCAGTGTATCCCTAGTCCTTGAGAACATCCTTATATCATTGTCATATTATTAATCTGTTCCTGAGTGAATAACTTGGGACAGGGGAGGTTGATAGAAGTCAGTGTAAGACATTCTACATAACATAGGAATGGGGTGAAGGATGTATTCCAGATTGACGAGTATACCGTCAAGGAATACGAGACATAAGCAGTATGTTTCAAATCTTTGGCCAAAGTATCGCAAGCTGTTGAGTGTGTTGTCCTATGTCACCTAGTCTAAGGGACGAGATGCCGATGAATAATGGTAACAATTATTTAGATAGGTTCCTTGGACAGAGCATTCTGAATCCTGGATTAGGGAAGAGAACCACAAGAGTGATGTGTTAAAATAAAAATGCCAACTCTTTGATACTCATGAATAGATCGGTAGATTACCGAGTCATGGAATGAATAGATCGGAGGTACTCCGAGTCATCACAGCTGCATATGGTTATCTGTTATAAGAATGGTTGTTTTGATTTGTGAGTTCTAAATTATGTATTTAGAACTAGGAAGCATTTATCAAAAAAAAAAATTACTTGTTCTAATGTTCTAAAATGGGGACGTTACAGGATTACTTAGATGAGGTCAAGGAATTATGTAAAATGCTAAGGAAAGAGAATATTAGTCCCTTGATAGGGGCATAGTTGAGAGATAAGGTACCATGCACCGGAGAAGAGTGCAAGAGGAAGGTCTTACATGTAAACCTTCCCCCTCACAGCCTTGACTATGATAAGGAGATCACATTAGATGCAGTCATGGATGGATGGCTCCTTAATAATATCCTCATTGACACAGGCATAAAGGTCAATGTTCTCATCTTGGATGCATGGCATCAGATGGGAAGACCTGCATTACAACCATCTTCAAATGTGTTATATATGGTGAAAAAAATTAAGGCAATGCCCATTGGTGTCTTAAAGGATGCAACCATCACCATTCAGGGAGCTAAGTTTATTGGGGACTTTGAAGTATTGGCACTTGCTAAGGAAGACAATTTCCCAACATTACTTGGGTGCCCATGGTGCTATAAGAATAATGAGGATATTCGGCTCAACAAGGGATACATAATATTTGAGAATGAGGAGGAATGGGTCATCATACCCCTGGCTAATGGAAAATTAACACCCTATACTAAACCCCTAGGAGAAGAGGTCTAGGATAGAATATATGTGCACTCAATTAGGGATCCAGAGAAAATTCATCCCACAAAAGGAGTTATTTGATTTGAGGATGCTCAGTCCCTAAGCGACACCACTAGTATAACGTGTGATAATTGGATGCATGGAACCAATGAGTTGATCGGATGACATTTGAGAGGATCGGTGAAAAAGGTGACAAAGGCACATATAGTTCGGTGCCTAGAGGGAAAGAATCTACCTAAGTATTTAAGAGGAGCCTTCTCTGAGATATTTTTTTAGGAGATGGAGGCTTAGTAGAAGTAGGAGAATGAATGAAGAAGGATGTTAAGTTATGTCCTACTTGGAACAATGGCACGGTGGTGGGTTACACATCAAGAGAACCTCTTGGAATGGCACGAGGTTAGAATTTCCCTCTCTATCCGGTTCTTTAGAAACAACGCACCCACCACCATCAAATATTATCATGGTAAGGAACCGGCCTCTTTCCATATCTAGGATTTTGAGAGGGTCTAGAGATAAGGCGTGGAGGCTTTACCACCATCCCTATGGGTACAAAAACTATATTCTACATTGTAAGGTTTTTTGCATGCATGGTACATTCACGCTGAGACATGCCACCAGACAAGGAATTGGCAAGAGTTAGCAGCTTATCTCATTCAAACCTCTGAGTATAGGAGTACAAAACCCTTGGTGGATAAGGCATTCTAGGATATCAAGCACCTTACCATTGGAGATAGTGTCATGGAAAAAGATAGGCTACTAGATTTGCTAGGTGAACCTATCCTGGAGGTGTTCTTTGAGAAAGAAGAAATAGAAGAAATATAGTTTGAGCACATATGTATGGATAAATAAAAAGGGAAGATGGTGTATGTTATTGATGGGGAAGAAGTGGAAAACTTGGATGTTGACCATTCTGTAGGGACGCGCGAGGTGGTAGACAGTGCTGATGAATGGGCATGCACCTATCATGAGCCTTTAAAGACAAAGAATGTTAATATCAGCTCCGAAGAAGAGCCTAAAGAAGCTATCATCAGATACTATTGGTTGGAGAAGGAAGTCTCCAAGATCATTGATATTTTACGTGAGTTTGAAGATTTATTCCCGTGGGGGTATAATGAACTAAAAGGCGTTCACCATTCCTTGGGGAAATGGGAATTAAGTTGAAGGAGGGTGCATGTGCGGTCCAAAAGAGACCATATCGAATGAATCCTATCCTGCGCATGAAGGTCAAGGAATAAATAGATAAGATGATAGTGTCGGGCATTATTGAAGTTGTTGAAGAGTTAGAGTGGATAAGTCAAATGGTGATTAGAATCAAGAAGGATGGAAGGATAAGGATCCATGTTGATTACATGGACCTGAATGTAGTTTGTATCATTGATCCTTTCCTAACCTCATTTACTGAAGAAATCTTAGAGGGAGTGGCAGGGTGCGAGGTCTATTCTTTCACATATGGGTTCTCGGGCTATCACCAGGTAAGGATCACAAAGGAGGACCAGAGGAAGATGAATTTAACCACTGAGTGGAGAATTTTTACCTATATAGTTATGTCATTTGGGTTGAATAATGTGCCTATTGTGTTCTCGCACATTATGGTACAATATTTCTAGGAATTCATCCATAAATTCCTTCAAGACTACTTGGATGATGTTTTCCCACTCAACTCGCATAAAAGAAAGACTCGACACCCGTGCACTCCTCGGGTGAGTACCCATTTCCCATTGGGTGATAGGTCAGAGTGCATGGGATTTCCTTATTCTTTGGTGGGTGTAAAAATGACTAAGAGTTCTGAAATCCCATATGCCATTAAGGAAGTTCACAATGGGATTTGTGGACGTCATTTTAGTGGCTTCGTTGTCATTAAGTGCATCCTTTGCCATGGGTATTTCTGGCCAAATCTAAACCAATATTGTTGTGACTATGTCAAATGTTGTGTGAAATGTCAGCAACATGCTAATATTCATCACACCCCTAGTCACACCTTATAGGTCATACGAGACCTTTGGCCTTTCTCTCAATGGGGTTTGGATCTTGTTGGAGAGATTAACCCTCATTCTTCCCAACATCATGAATGGATTATTACTGCTACTGAATATTGCACTAAATTGGTGGAATCCATACCTCTCATTTCTAAAAAATCTAACAAAATATGTGAATTCGTCAACCATCACATCATTTATCACTTTGGTGTTCCTCACTACCTCATCATTGATAACGGAAAACAATTCATAAACAAAACCCTAAGGAAACTCTATGACGCCTTCAACATGTTTTTTCTTCAGCTTATTATTCTCAAACAAATGGCCAAGCTAAATCGATTAAAAAAACCCTAAACAAAATTATTATGAATGTGGTTGATGATACTGGTAAGGATTGGCACACGCACATTCCTTTTGCCTTATGGGCTTATCACACTAGTATTGGCACCTAAATTTTTGCCACACCTTTTTCTTTGGTCTACGGTACAGAGGCTATCTTGCCTCTTAAATTCCAAATTCCATATCTTCGTATCTCACTCAAATATATGCTCAACGATTATTATTTTCACCAAGATCGTTTGGCACATCTTGATTTATTAGATGAATGTTGTCTAAATGCTCTTGATAACCTTCAAATATACCAAAAACGTATCAAATGTGCTTATGATAAACGTGTCCAAGAATGAACCTTCAAGTTCGGTGACCTCATCCTGAAGAAAAATCAACATGTAAAAAAAGAGGAAAAAATTAAGCGGGGAAAGTTTGCTCCTAATTGGCTTGGACCCTATATCGTTACTCATGCCTATGGATCAGGTGCTTTTGGTTTATCTTCCCTCGAAGGTAAACATAAACCTTATCCACTCAATGCCTTGCATCTTTGACATTTCTATTGTATAATTAAGTACTAATCACATTTTTTCTATTACACACTTATTCCTTGAGTACCCATTCCTTTCATGTACCTCTTTTAAGGACAAATGAATAAACAAGAATTGTGTGATTATCCATCACCCTTCAACTTTATCTTAAATATGAGTACCATGGCTCTACTCATGGAATGATTCTCATGGATAATTTTTTGTTCTTTTTAGTATGGAATCACATGGTTTTTCATCACTTAAACACTCTCTTTCATAGTTAACCTTTGTGTGCTATGGTTTTTCCTTCATAAGAGATGCATATACTCCTTTATAGTCTTGTACATAACCTAAAAGTCCAAAAAAAGGGTTCAAAACTAATAAATGGGGTTTTCAAATTCAACTCCTTGAGTCAAAATTCTAGAAAATAGACGACTCCCTCAAAAAGGACATCTATCTTTCTATCTTACTATTATAAATAGACTTCTCCCTCGAAGGAAAACTATAACAGTTATCCTTAAAACACATAGTCTATCAAAAAAGAAGATGATTTCTATAAAATAAAAATAAAATATTCTGAAGCTTCCCGCATCGATCAATTTCACAAAGACCTTAAGGAGTAATTCTATTCATCCCACATAGAATTCCCACATCGATCATTCTATTAAAAATGCAAAATCCAAAAGAAAATACAAAAACAAATCAAGAAAAATACAAATTTTTCATCATGGAGTTTCCTATTTTGGTTTTGAGTATCTTGTAGAAGAGGCATGTTGTCTCACAACAAGGTTACGCTAAACAACCCATTTCACCTCATCTTCCTTTCTTTCTTATCTTCTACCTGCTCAAGGGATGTGCCACAAATGCAAAACTTCATGATCATGTAACTTCCTTCCCCCTTAGAATAGTCAATCATGCACTTAATTTATGGGTTTAGGTTCATTAACCCATCCTTGGTATGCTCATTATGGTCCTTGCCACTTCTGAAGCATTCCACCTCTTTTACCTTTCATCTCTTTTCTTACTTATTGATTCTACTACACAGGACTAGACCTTCGACACCTACATTCTGGGATTTATTCTCCTTCAAAAATTCCTATTCAACATAAACTCAACCATGTCTAAATGGTCTAAAATTCACCATGCCTAAAACAACCTACACTCAAACATGCCTGAATGACCTAGACTCAATCATGCCTAAAACCTATTGACCCATTCATCTACCCCATCATATTCTTCCCTAGATTATGAGTGAACTACATTAGCCTGAGGCCCCTTTTCATTGGGGCTATGTAGGTAGCACTCTAAGGTCACGAGGCCTTTCGAGGTTAGCTTGACCACTTTTACCCCTAACCAATTTTCCCCCTTTACATTCACATTCTAAACCTAGTTATTTTCCATTTACACAATAACTTGGAAATTAATATATCACAAAAACATGCATCGTTTCATCATACCTACCATTTTATAACATCAACCATATCATACATAAATCATTTAAAATTTCCATGATATCAATTACTTGGAAATTTAAACACAACATACATACAACACATCATTTCCATAAAATCAGTAACCTAGAAATTTTCAACTCCATCATGCCTACACCTAGACTCAATCATGCCTACATGTGACTCCACGATGCATATACCTAACTCAACCATGCCTATACCTAACTAATATGCCATATTTTACCGCGGTCAGTTACTCTTGACCAAGATCAATTTTCCCTAACCAGTATCAGTTAGCATGTTTGAGTCCCTTACACTATTTATCTCCACATTCAATTTCCCAAAACCCTTTTCACCTTACCCAAGTTCAAACCCAACCTTACCACTAAACCTAATGACTTTATTACCTATAACCCAACCTCACAATTATTTGGGGCATGTTTTTACCCCTAACATGGCCTTACCTACATCCTTTCCTAAATCACCTAACCCAACCTCACCCATTGTGACACTCAAATTCACGTACTAGCTATACCTTTTGATGATGTTACTCGTGTTATTCAGCCTAATGACCTTACCTTGCTTAATGTTGTGATGTTTATCCCAACCTAACCTTTTGTGCCCTAGAACAAACCTATTACCCATTCTTACACCTTGTCTAGTTGTGTTTCAGAACCATATCATATATCTTGGATACTTGAACCACTTCAACCTTTTTTGGATAAACCTATCGACCTTTGATGAAGTAGGGTTTGTGAGCTCTTCAACCTAGTGCGTTATCACATTTTACACCATGTGTGTGCATTTGAATTCCCCTTCTTATTATCCATATTGATATTACCATTACCTATACCCCACATATACCTCATTTTTCATCACTTACACATTTATCAAACCACTCATTGACTCCATCTATCACCTCATCAGATCCTAGTTTGAGGGGGATCACCTCCACCCATACTTGGGGCAACCTAATATTAACTTATACCAAAGACAATGACTTCATGTTTTTTTCAGCATCTCTTATCAATACAAGTTATGCAAAAAAAGGAGGAAAATGTAGACGCCAAATTTGGGTCACACTCCCCTTAGTCCCCTTTAATTAATTAACCTAATGTATTCACCTAACCATGACCCCTTACCCCACATTTATATTAATTTAATTACTTACAATTAAATTAATGTCTATCCTCACATTATTAATTAACTTAATTACTTTAATTAAGTTAATTTACACCTCACTTAGGCACATCACCTAGACACCTCACCATGGACTTATTCCTACCCTATTAATTAACTAAGATTGAGTCTCTACTCATCTTAAACAATTGGGACTCTTTTAAACCCTAAAATTAAAGTTCTATTCCTTCTCCAACAACACTCCCACTTATCTAAGTTCCAACCCTTCACTTGCGACCCAGATTAGAAATCAAGATCACACCAAACATCGTAAAGATCAGGCTATTTTTGGTAACTTGGACTAATTCACCATAACTGACGCCGGTTTATCCTCAGACAACATCAGTCACCTAAATCGTCATCGGTTCCATTATATACAATTTTACAAATCTTTACACGGGTTGGTGATTCAATTTTAGGGAATTCTATTGCAATGGAGTGTGAGTCTCAAAGCCATTCCTTCATCCAAATAATGACGACACACCACTAGAGTGTAACACAAACAATGGGTTCTCTTCCAGAGTGTTGGAGTATCCACGGGAACACACAGTTTGCACTACTGTGGCACTAAACTAGTCATCACCTTGACGATCAATCACCAACCACCTTCATTCATGATATCTTCATATCAATAAGTAAGTAAGGTGTTTTTCATCATCTGTGATTACTTTATTGTATATCTTTAACTTCTTTCAGTGTTTCCATTTTTGCTATTACTCGAATATCTCCATCTTCACACCAATCTACCTTCCCAACCATTTTAAGATTTTCCACCTTTCTTAACCTCTTCCTATGAATTCCTGAGTCTTCTTAGCCATATTACGAGCCTAACCACACCTTCCTCACTCTCTGTGCAATCACAGGGAGGCTAAAAAGACATTTTTATTAATTTATCACCCATTGCCCCTATTGATGTTGGTTTAACTTACCGCCATTGGTTTCCTCCCTATACTGGTATCGGTCACCTGACCGATACTGGTGTCTATGCTATTTTATATTCTCAGACCAGCAAGTCTTATATTCAACCAAAACTAACCCAAACCTCACCTAATCAGTCCCAAACCTTTACAAGAGCTCTGGAAAACCTTCCTAGCCTAAAAAACCTTTGGTTTCATTATATTTATGGATACATTTCTTATTTAACATTAAATCTAGCATATTTTTTTGTTGTGAGAAACTTAAATCATTGCATTACAATAAAACCTCTTTTTATTTCAGTTTCTTATTTACGTTAAATTAAGCAGTGGATTGATAGACTCTATAAGAAGCATCACACTTCTTGGATCTAGCATACTCTAGGTATTCCACTATCATATGCTATTTAATTCTCTTTTTTGGTCTTTTTTTGTATTTACAAGTATTCCTTCCTAGACAAAAAGGAGTTCTTTACGATCAATTTGGATAACGTCAACAACACAAGCATTCTACCTTCCACCTTTGATTTTATAGGTATTCATCCTAACCCCTTACCTTATCTATTTTTCTCAACTTATCGGTGAAACACTCTTCTAAGTTTTGTGATGTCATGTAATTATTCTTGTGCTCTTAGGATTCTAAGGGTACTTTCCCCCAAAATTTTGATTCTTTCCTAGACAATAAGATACTAACCAAGTATGAAGGTGTATATGAATTTCATAGAAAAATATCTCATAAAACTCATCATAGAGATTCATTTCCACCAAATCCCTTGGAAAATAATCCTTTTGACTCATATATTTATGTTTTGTTTCTTTAATAGTTTACTGCTAGGCATCAATATTCTCCTACATGATTCTTAACATATTTTCCCACTTCATCTTTGCATAGTTATGATATCTCAGTAACGGAACCAAAATGTTTCACATCTAGTTCTATTATAAAAGTATATATGTGAATGAGTTTTAAAGTTGACACACACATCTATCTCTAATATTCGTTCCGACCTATCATGCAAGAGAAGGAACTTTATAAACCTCACTCAAGCACGAAAAATTTATGTGTTTCATCAATGTTAACAATTTAATGAAGTAGAATAGATAAATACATCACAAGAATTAGTATCATAATAAAGTTACATTTTCCTACTCATTTTTAAATATATTATTATTCTAACACCATTTTTTCTCTCATATTAATAATTGATTACATAAATACATTGCATCACAATCTCTTTCTCAAACCTTGCTAGACTACATGCCCTCACACCTATTTAAAAATACACCATCGCTACTTACAATCAATCATAATCCACCACCTAGACACACCTTAAAAATAACCCTTAATGTAGTAGATATACTAGTGGGGAATTTCACTTCACTTAGTCTATCAAGATCTATTCTTATACCCAAATTATTTATACTGGTTAACTAATACATCAGGTGGTAGATAGCCCACATGTTGCCACTTCTAAGTTTTTCATGGTGAGCTCTTTTAATAGTTCCTTGGTTATATTTATCCATGTCCTTACTTTATCCTCCTTGTGAGATATCCTTGCACTATTATCTTCATTATGTTCTATCCATCCCTCCACTACTTCCATAAAATTAATTGTAACTGTTAATTATCTATTATGGTCATATATATCCAATGCCTCCTATTCATGCATGTATATGTTTCCACTATCTCAATATTCAAGCTACATGTTAAACCCTTGAATACTTTGTGTTTATCTCTCTGTGTTATTCCTTTTCAAAAAAAATCCTGCATTGATCTCCCATTCCCCATACACGTGGGTATTTTCATTCCTTCAACATGATTCTCTCCATCCTTATTACACGCTCATATTTAGCCTTCTTATATGCTCATTCCCTTTCCCTCTTTCATGCAACCTTCCTTCATTCTACTGCATATCACTTAAAGAATGGTATTATAGAATAAAGAATATTTTATCCCTAATGTGGGACAAAATAATAAAGAATAAAAGAAATTATGGGTCCAACATATGTGATGTTTATGATGACATTGATGATGGTTATGGATGCATTGATTTATGATATGATTAAATTAATATCATTATTTCTCTGTGATGATGCATACTTAGTCATATAGAGGAAATAATAATGAATGGATGCTAGATAGATGATAGGAGAATATGTTAGATATAAAAATATGATGAATGCTAGTATGGATGATGGGGAAATCACATGTTGCATATATTTCACATAGATCATATGTTTAAGCAACCCAATGTTTAGTTTAACATATGAAAGAGACATCATGATATGGGAAACCATGATTATATTATTTTAATATGTAATAGGATTGACTTAAAAGTAAACAAAAACACACAAAAACAACAAAAAATAAGCACAAAGAAGTAACATAATGAAATTTGTTTTCTTGTGTAGAACCCAAGTGATTAGTGATGGTGAAAAGGTTAACAGTTTTCCCCAAGAAAAAATATATGCAAGAGAGGTGGATTTGGACTTATATATCTTGACGAATGATTATGATATCCATGATTTTCCCCAAACAAAAATGTATGTAAGAGGAATTTATCACCAAAAAAACACCCTATGATTTTTCATGAATGAACAACCAATGTTTTTGGGTAACATGGGATTGTATCTAGGTGTGGGACCTTTCTTCCTAAGACAAACCTCCATAGAAGGCTAATTCATTTACCTATTCTAATGCTAAACTATTCCTACAAATATAAATGTAACTATCTAATTATAATCTAAGAATTCAAGTGGACCAAAGAGAGATACATGAAAATGGAAATCCTAAGCTAAAGAGATGTGATAAAACCAAGAAAAGGGGGGAAGATACTCTCAATGAGGGAAATATGGGAGGAAATTAGAAAAGAGAGGGCAGACATGAGTGTCATAGATAAAAATAACACCTTATCTTCCACTTCCATATAAAACACAATAAAAATAAACCTTGTAATGTGGAGAAACGTCCATAACATACCTGTAAATGAATAAAGACATAAGAAAATGTAATAGAACGCAAGCTAGGGTAGAGAATAGCCACAAAACATGAATCTCATTTCCTTATAAGGATGCATAGTCTATTATATTTAAGGAATAAGGCATAAACACATTTGTAAGAATCCAAATTTGATTCCTACAAGTCAAAAATAGTTGTGCAACACTTTGATATGATGCCATTATATTCTGAGAGGGTCAAATCTTTAAAAATGAGCATTAATTCTAAATATATAGAAAATGGGAGAGGGAGAGAGAGAGAGAGAGAGAGAGAGAGAGAGAGAGAGAGAGAGAGAGATAAGGGAGGTAAAAAGAGAGAAATTTGGATTTTTCCTTTAACCAACAACAATATGCATTAAATATCTGAAAAACATCATGGGAGTTCCTATAAAATCATTTGCCCATGTCACTTTTTTTGTTGGAGAAGGAATGGGCAACATACTCCATCAAATCTAGTGGTTGAGCTACATGGAACTACAATTTTAAAACTTTGGCACTATTTTTTCCTTTTGCACCCACCTTACTCCACCAACATCTGAATTTCATGATGCCAGAGTGAATATATTGATGATACATTTCCAACAAGACCAATTTATGAAAATGCAGTTACATGGATGAAGTTATGGTCATGAAGATTTTTGGTGTGTAGGATGAATAGAGAAAAGTTTTGTGTAGGATGTGACATGCTACTTTAACTATTTTGAAAATGGGGGAAAAAAATCAGCCAGTCATGGAACATAAGGAAGGGTAGAACTGTTCAATTTATGTCAGTTATGCCTAACTTAAATGCTTCACTTGATTGTCTCTTCCCCTACCGCTAACATCGACCAACTTGGGACCTCAGTGAATTCCTTGAACTAAGGAAAAAATCTTCCAGTTCCCTCATTCTCCAAATTTTCCTCAAAACCAACTCGAAACTTCTTCTCAATCCAATTTCTTATGTGGGGAATAGAATTCCCGTACGCACCATTTTGCATATCCTAAGGAGGCTTGATTTGGCCAAGTAAAATGCCCCCAACCCCTCCCGCAGATGATGTGATAATGCATATAATATGAGGAAGAAAGGAAAAATTCCTCATGTTCCTCTAAATGCTAATTTGGATGATTTGTTGATATTTTCCCCATTTTACTCAAAAAATTGGTTAAGTGTTGAATTTTAGGGCCTAGCTGGAGGGAGAGGAATTCCCTGGATCATTGAACTTAATAAGTTGTCCAGATTTGTAAGGGGTGAAATTTTTTATAACAATGATGACTCAACAAGGTATTCTTCCTACTAGATGAATATCAGTGGCCTCAAAGCATCCATTAGGCATGGAGTCAGACTAAAAACTTGGTAATTGATATGAAATTTTAAAATATTACCTTGATCCTTCATGAAGAGCTGCTTGGACTTAGCATTGACTAGTTATGTCTAAATTTGATCATTTTATCATGAGAGTTGATCTAAATTGAATTTAACAAGAGTCAAAAACTATCTTGAAATTTATTTTCCACCCCATTCCTTAGAAATATATTAATATAGTTACGACAATTCCTCTCAACATCATAAATGCCCGCAGGCTAGTATGAACTCTATAATGTTGCTTTTTCAACTCATCCTTTTAACTTTCTAACTCTTACTAAAACATATCTTCCTTGGAATCCTACATGAACCATTGTGTAATGAAAAATTTCACCCACATACAATAGTATCACTATGCAAAGTACTTAGAGAAAGGAAACTATAATATAATAATACAATGTGTTGAAAAACACATGAAGGAATTAAAAACTAATCTATTATGTACAAGATAAGGATTTTTATTTAATAGAAATGTTTGAGATAGATCACATTGATTGGGATTAGAATCTCTTTTCCATCCATCTTTGACAATTAGAAATCATTGTTTGACTTACAAATAGAAACCACATATGGGCCACTCCATATTGTATCAAAATTTGAGTGTCTACATGGTCTAGATCGGTTTGCATCCCACCATAGGACTAGATATCCTTCTTGGTATGGAACAAGTGTTGCTTTATTATCAAAACACTTATTAACCTGATCCTATTCATTTTCCATTGTTTGTATTTCTCGATTTCTTAACTCTTCTCACTCCATGCACTCTACATGCCTGAATTCCATAGCCTTAAATTCAAACATCTCAAGTTGGTTGATGATATCTAATACCAATAACTCAAGGGATATTGGCAACCTTGTTTATTTACCATAAACTAACTTGTAAGGAGAGTTGTTAGTTGATATCTTGGGAGTGATCCTATCAGCACATAAGGATGATTTCAGTCTCATGTGCTAGGATCTTTGATTTTCATCCTAGGTATTCCTTATGATTCTCAAAAGGTTATTTTTAGTTGATTAAAATTGGTGATTACCATGGGGGTAATAGTTTGAGGAGGTGCTCAAGTAGATTCCATTTTTTATAGCCCAATATGATATATTTATCCCAAGGAAAACCAAAGCATTATAAAAAATTATTGTGGAAGGAACTCTAAACCTGACTATATTACCTTCATATAATTCCATAATGCTAGCCTCATTTATTTCCTTTAATGTAACTACCTCTGTCAATTTGGTGAAATAGTCATTGGTTGTGAGGATTCAGTTATGACCTGAGCTAGAATGTGGATTTATTACTCTAATAAAATATAATCTTTATTGCATGAATTGTTGAATTACATAAATGGGGTGGATTAGAAGAGCTGTTAGTTTCTAATTAACTATAAATAAAGAAAACCTTCTACATTTTTTAACCCATGCATAACAATCATTGAAATTATTAGGCCAATAACAACTAGCCTTCATGATCCTGAAAGTTATTGCCCTTGGATATAAGTTTCCTCCTGCTTCACCATCATGAAACTCATACAACACCTTATCTATCTGGTCTTTTTTAATGCATCTCAAGAGAACACCATTCACGTCTTTTCTAGATAGAATTCCATCAATAAATACAAAGGGTCTAAAATGAAGTATGAAATACGTCCTTTTGGCTTTTCTCAAGTTTGGGGGACATTGGAATATTTGGAGAAATTTGAATACATCATAAGTATAACAAGGAGTAAGAAAGACATTGACTAATTTCTCTTGATCATATTGAAGTATGAGGATGGATTCTCCATCAGTATGTTGTTGTGACTAGTTTTTCACACAATCCCTTACCTTTGACCATCTTAGTCACCTTGACATCAATATCATACTCTATTACATTAGTTTTCCAACTAACTCTTTTTTCATTCAGATCCTTATTCAAAATAAAATATTTCACACTATAATGTGAAACCATGAGGTGAATCTTTCTATTGGATATCAAATGCTTGAAGATATATTAAAATTGAGGAAAAAAATTCCCATAATGCTTCAACTACTCCTTACAATGACATTCCATGAAGGAACTTCAGCCACATAGCTACTAGGGATAGAAATTGATTGCTATCCACTCAGAAAATACTAGCCACTAATTGCTTCCCATTAATGCAATTGTTGAACTGATTAAATAAAGAGAATTTCTTGAATAAGTAGAAGATTAATATGAAGAAGTTGGGTATGTTGATGAAACCAATGATGAGCTGGTTGGTGACTCCAATATTGGGTAATTAGAATACGAGGAAGATGAATATGATGATGTAGTGGATTATATGAATAGCTAATCCTTTTTTTGTTTTTACTAATTCAAAAAAGTATAAGAAGGAAGCTAAAAATACAAAGGATAAGTCTAAGGAAAAATAAGGTCCAAATCCCACTCTAAATGTCATACAAAGAGAGACTCTTTATCAGTTCATCCAAAAACCTATGCAAATGAATCTTGAAAATACCTTTACTTATTCAACTTCTTGATACTATGCATTTGATATTATTGATCATGACAAGAAGACCAAGATTCAAATTTTAGAGAATGAGTATCTTTATTATAACCCCAATCAATTCAAAAGATTAGTAAAATTTGTCAATACTAAGTTGGTTATCCCACCAAATAATTATTCTAAGGGGATCCTCACTAATCCTACAAATATTTATTCCCAAAAGAATATTTTTTATACTTCTTCATCTAGAAATATTGAACCCTTTTACTTCATTAATAGTTTCAGGCTTGACATGTACATCCTTGATTTGGGAGCTTTGAACAATGTCATGTGTGGAAAGGTAGCCCATGTTTCAGGGCTTACCCTTACCAAACCTTTTGGATTTTTTAATCCATGGAAATCAAACAAGTTCCTATTATAGAACAAATAAAATATTCCCAAGTTACTTTTTCCACCTTTCCTAAGAAGAGGATGAAGATGATGATCTTAGAGGTAGATATTCTAGTTTCTTATGGAGTGTTATTAGGAAGAGGTATTTGCAGGGATGTAGGTGGGAAAATACACATTGATTATTCCTAGGAATGAATCCTAGTAAATGGGGTGATGTGGAAGCTTTAACTCGAAGATAAAGAAAAATACATTATATCCAAGTTGGATTATCCACTAGCTCATATTTTGTTTAAGGATCTAGGATTGGGTACTCATTTCATCACTACTAAAGAAGGTTATATCTCTCCTGCACTAATGTAAGAAGATCATAATGAGGTATGGACCTTAGAATTTTATGGTAGTCGTTCAACTTATGGTTCATGAGTAGGTGTGGTTCTCATATCCCTAAGAAATGAGATATTTCCTTCTTTCAAGGTTTATTTTGATAATACAAATAACACAATAGAATATGAAGCTTTGTTATTAATATTGAAGGTGGAAAAACAAAAATGGATATAAAACATCAAGGTCTAAGGAGATACTGAAATCATTGTAAACTAGGTCCAAAATGACCATTTAAAACATTACCATAATCGGGTATGGGATTTTATAGAATAATTTGAGGAATTCTCCATAAAATTAGTGTTGTGGGAGAAAAATGAAAAATTGGATTCATTGGAACTGTCTGCATCATTTCTTATTTCTCATTCATAGTTTAACGGGGGTAAATATACCATTGAGGTATTTTATCACCCTAGTGTTCCATATAATGCATCTAATTGGTAGGTTTTCAATGATGGTCAAAATATCATATTTCTTTCAAAAATATGATAACTTTAGTGATCTCTATTTTGATGGTGGCAACTCTTATTTTTGATGGTCAAAATATCATATTTCTTGAAAAATATGATAACTTTAGTGATCTCTATTTTGATGGTGGAAAATCTTATTTTTGTGAGTTCATCTCAGATACTCAGAAATAAGTGAGCAATGAAGAGTTGTTAAAATTGAAAGGAAATAAAATCCCTAAAGGGTTGGTGTCCCTTAAAGGTTTTTTTTATAAACCTGATTTCTTTATAAAGGAAAAGTGATGAGTTGAACCAGATTCATTTGTATAAGTTAAGATGATAAATCTAGGAACTTCAGAGCAGCCTTACATCATGAACATTGAAAAGTGTTGTTCACCCAAGGAGAAGAGAAAAATTATGGCATTGTTAAATAAATACATGGAAATTTTGGATTTTTCATATCCAAACATGAAATCATTCAAACCCAAATATTTGTAGCATAACATCCCCTCAAATATTGAAGTGTAGCCACATAAACAAAAACAATGTCACTATAACCTAAAAGATTTATGTATAGCCACGAAGTCATGCACTTTCTATTTACATAACTCCTCTAAGTATGTCGTTATATGCGTGATTCTCAAGTAAGAAAACTATACATTAACAAAACTTGTTTTTATTTCACATTACTTTATCCTTTGATACTCTTAACATTTTTTTCTCAAATGGTCACTTTAATTTTGGACATTGGATAACATATGGCCCAAATTTGTATTCTTCATTATATCCTTCAAGTATCTCAGACGTTACCACCCATTAGGTACATGAGCACCCAGGAACTACTATACATTATGGGTGCTTCAGTCCTTTTCTCTCTCTTTCTTAAATTTGAAATGCCACATCAATTGTTATCTTTTCTAAATTACCACTCATTACTTTAGATTGGCATTTTTAATTGTTAATAAAAAAATTCAAACAAGGGAATCATATATATACATGACTTACTATTATTAGGGGTTACACAGAATGGGATATTAATTACTATTTACCACTTGGGAAAAGAGAAAAATTCAAGGAATACATTTGGGTTGCATTATTCACTGCATAGGAGGGGTTATTTCTCAATTCCATCTCACACATCTATCTTGGGAGAAAAATAGTTATAGCCTGGTATATTATTGCAATTGGCACAAGGGAAACCTAGATTTAAGGGACACAATTCAATCACACACATTATAACTACATATATTTTGAAATTTATTACAATGTTAAGTGAAAATCACATTGGGATGACCACCGAGGTCATTATGACTCAAGCATATGCATTATTTATTCCATATAATATTTTGTTGATCATTGTGTAGGTAGCCATTGTTTATTTTGCATGTTTAGGTGAAACATATTATCCCTAAAGTGAATTGGATGTGACAAATAATGAAAATAAATATACATCATTATACCCTAAAAATACTAGAAGCAGAGTTATTCCTAGGAATGTAGCACCCAATTCATACACTAGCACTCGGATGGTTTTGTCTTCATCTAGGTGGTATTTTCCGAAGAGGTTCTAAATCCCAATTTCTCAAGAAGAGCATATATAGTTTAGATCCATTCTTCTCATCTTATTTCCTAGCTCACAAGTATCCCAAATCTTGAGATATAAGCTAATTCATTTTTATCTCACTATGGCTTATGCTTTCTTTTTTCTTACATCATAGATCTTGTTTGTCACTATTGTATTCATTTGATCTCATTCCTCTGATTAAGATTTAATTATGTTAAATCACAATGTATGATCCTTGTAGAAATTGAAAATATTTTATATACAAAGATAACCTTTCCCATTTATCATTTGACTTAGATTACTAATATTGTCCCAATGTAAAAAATGATTGGATAAATCCATATTTCTGTTGAGCTACCCAACTTGAATCAATCTTAATTGAAGGATAACTATCCTTTGTCTATAATGAATCAAGTACTAAAAATGGTGATATGTTAAAAAATATTTTCCATGTTGGATGGATTTTTGATATAATCAAGTAAAGGTTTCAAAGGAGGATCAACACAATACATCCTTCACTTATCCTTAGGGAACATTCACCTATTGAAGAATGTTTTTTAGGTTAATCAACATTGGGGAAACTTTCCAAAGAGAAATGGAAATTCTATTCCATGACTTTTTTGGTGATATCATCACCATGTACATGGATTAGTTAACCATATTTTATATGAAAACAAAATACCACTATGAACATCTAGAACAAGTGTTGGAAAGATGTTGTCAATACAAGATTTCTCTTAATCCCAAGAAATTAATGTTCAAGGTAACTAAATGAATTTTTTTGGGACAAATTGTGAAAAAATAAGGAACCAAGATATATCCCAAAAGGGTAAAACCTATACAAATACTTACCCTCCTAACAAGTAAGATTAGTGTTCACTCATTTTTCTAGAAGGTTAATTTCTTGAGAAGGTTTTCTCAATTTTTTTGAGAAAACAAGGCATATATTTGAGATAATGAAAGGAAAAGTTCCTTTCCATTGGAAAAATAATGGTAAGATGACGTTCCATGATATTATTAGTGTTATTTCCAATGCTCCAGTCTTAGTGTGTTTTGATTACAATAAAATTTTATTATGTATATATACACCTCTTATCATACAAAATCTACTATTTAAGACAAGAAAAATGATGAAGGTGTTGAGTCTCCCATTTATTTTATGAGTTGTAACTTTGAAGGATCATGAATTGAAAAAATCAAGGATTGAGAAACATACACACGCTATAGTTAGGGTTGTAAATGCATTTAAGTATTCCATCTTGAACTCTCACACATTGATGTTCATTATGAATTCAGCAGTAAACTCCATCTCAACTCAACACGAGTTTGGGATGAAAAGAGGGAATTGGATTTCCAAATTTCAAGAATATGAATTGAAGATCAAACCCACAAAACTTGTATATGGGAGAGGTGTATGTCATTGGATGGAAGAGAACAATCATGAAGAAGTTACATATAAAAATGAATGACATGGAGATGAACTTCTTACTATCTTATTTGTTAGCACTACATAAGAGTGATACTCTAATATTAATTATTTCCTCACCTACGATTTTTTTTGGACATTTGAGATCTAAAGATAAAAGAATTGTTAAGTTGAGATAAACTAGGTATGTTCTCTAGGATAACGATTTATACAAGAGAGGGATATATGAAGTATCTCTTTGTTGGTAGATAAGGATAAATATGGGAGACTATTGTAATCTCTCCATGACCTATCTTATAGAGGTTAATTTTCAATATCCATTACTACTCATAAGATTATTTGAGAAAGTTATTATAGGCCTACATTATTTAAATATGCTTTTTAATTTGTAGAAAAGTGTGAGGATTGCCAAAAATTCCTCAAATAAATTAAACTAACAATACTTCCCCTTAGGCTGGTCATAATTGAATAACCTTTTTAACAATGGGGAATTGATTTTTATTGGTTCTCTAACTCCCTTATTGAGTGTTGGGAATTTTTATGTGTTGATAACAAATAATTATTTTACCAAATGGGTGGAATTCATTCCATTCAAGCATACCACTTATAAAATCATTTGTAACTTCCTCATGGAAAATATAATTGTAATATTTTGTGTGCCTAACAAGATTGTAGTAGATAACACCTCAAACATTTAATTTGATGAATTCATAGAGTTTTGTTATATATATGGGATCAATTTATCTCATGCTTATAATTGTTACCCATAAGGTAATGGTCAGGAGAAATCAAGTAACAAAAACTTGATGAATATAATAAAAAGGCTTGTAGATGATAATGAGAAGAAGTTACAAAAATTAAATTTTATGATACTCTATGGTATAATTCAATCACTCAAAAAATAGATATCATAATATCTCCTTTATAACTAATCTATGGTGTTAATGTTGAAATCCCCATTTCGCTAGAACTTCCATCTTTGAAATTGGCAAAAATAGTAGAGGATGAAAATTTTGAGAGATTTAAAAAATAATAATGATCTGACTAAGTTTGAGGAAAAGACATTAAAATTGGTTGAAATTATTGTTGAAAACCAAAGAAAAGTAAAGAAAATCTTTGATAAGAAAGCCATGTAAAAATATTTCCATATAGGTTTTTTGGTTCTCTTATGGGACAAGATAATATAACCAAAAGGAATGGATGGAAAGTTTGATTACCTATGGAGAGGGCCCTTTAAGATCCATATTTGGAGTGGAAAAAATAGTTTGTGTGTGTGTGTGTGTGTGTGTGTGTGTGTGTGTGTGTGTGTGTGTGTGTGTGTGTGTGTGTGTGTGTGTGTGTGTGTGTGTGTGTGTGTGTGTGTGTGTGTGTGTATAACTTGGACGAAACACATCTTCCATTTCCTTACTGTGGGAAATATCTCAAGTTATTTAAATAGTGAAGTAGGATGACCCCTATATGTATATAATTTTGTATTTTTTTATGTTTCTTTATTTTATGTGGTTACCTTTTGGTTTTTATTAATATTCTAGTATGTTTCATTTTTCTTCTCATTTGTTCAGTCTTTTTGTTCCTTTTTGGTTAAATATGAGACTTTGTAGCCCAATAGATAAGACAATTAAATATTTTGAGGTTATCCTCCTTTTTTTCCCTTGTAATCCAAAGGAAGTCCCCAATTAAATCTAGATGTTATCCCAAAATTGAGCTTCATGATATATTAGGGAAAACCTACCAAAATTTTGTCTTTAGGAAGTTTGGAGTTAGTTTTTTTTAATCAAGAAATTTAGTCGAAGTTGTGAATTTCCTTTGTTTTTTGGTCTTTCGAGATTTTGAAACATGTAAGCATGTTCGATAAAAAATTTCATGAACCATGAAACCTAAAATATACTAATAGTGTATTTTTGGATTTCGATATTTCAAGACATCAAGAAATCTAAGAAAGAAAACATATAAAATGAAATACTTTTTTGAACCCCAAATCACAAAACACATTATAGTGTATCTGGGAATTTTGAGGGTTCGGGACATCATAACATCTCAACATAAAAACATGTTTAGTGTTATCATATCCTAGAACCCCAAAATATAAGGGGTCCTTTGTTTGTCAAGTTTTTGGGGTTCACATGCACATAAATAATTTATTCCTTTTATGTAAAAAATTCCTATCCCTGGGTAAATACATTTAATGACAACTAGATTTGACCTCCAAACTTTTTGCTAACATGTAATTAATGTCATTTTAATATAAATTTAGGGTTTTCCACATCATTGTCACCCTGTATTAATTTGATTTTTTATATGAATTCCATACAATATTTAAAACCCCAATCAAAATTTTCTCCACTTCTAGGTATCTTTCCAAGAACATTCTACCCACCTCTTTTTCCAAATTGATGATTTCTATCAAAAGGACCTTTTTCTATTGGTGTTGATGTATGGATTTTTATGAGCCCACTAGGGATTAGGTATTGCTGAATATAAGGCCTGAAAAAAACCAACATAGAGATTCAAAATGGTTGAGGCAAGGTGTTATCCAAAATTCACCCCCCCAGGGTAATTTTGATAACATGCATCAGAATATTCAAGTCCTAGACAAGTAGATTGATTCAAGGCCCAAAATCATGTTTCTGGGGTCCCCTCTGCTTCTTTCTAACTCTCCCATCCAAGAAGGAATTCCAACAGGTCGAGAAAATGGAAGAAATGCAGAAAACCAAGCTTAGTGCCGAAAAACAGAGAAAATTGGCTAATTCCTAGTCCAAGCGGTCCTTAGGACAGTTGGGACATCGGAGCACGAATCGTCCGAAAAGCCGCCAAGTGGTCTACGCAGCATTTGGGACAGTTGGGACATTGGGACGCGCGGGGTGTGAAAATCTGAATCGGCCGGAAAAATGGGAAAAAATTGCCTAAGTCTCACTTCACTCAGTCTGGGACAGTTTGGACAAAAGTACGCGAAGGATGCGGATCGGCTGGTTTGGCGCAAGTTAGTCCATTTCAGGCGGTTCGGAGAAACTTGTCCCAGGCAGTCTGGGACAGTTGGGACAAAAGTACACGGAGGACGTGAACCGGCCGGTTTAGATGAAACAGGGAGCTTTCGTCCAGGACATTTGGGCCAAAAGTACACGCGGGACGCGAAAAGCCAAGGGAGCCAAGAGCTAATCAAATCTCACCACGTGTCTTCGCCTCAAAGAGGGACAAGGAAGCCCGAATCGGGCGGATCGGAAAAATTTTTCCCAGACGGTTTGGGACATCTAGGCCAAAAATACGTGAGGGACATGAAGACCCAGAAAATCCACCAACGAATCAGAATGTGACGCGTGTCACAAGGGGAGGCGCAATAAAAATTTCGACTAAGTGTTTTTGGGCCCAAAAGTTCAAAGGGTGAGGTTTGAAGGGTCGGCCCGAGCCAATAGACACAGGACACGTGTCCTAAGGCGGGGGAAGTGTGGAGCTCAGGGAGGACTTAGAAAATTTAGCAAAAGTTTTGGCCGAAAAACTAAAAGGTAAAGGTTTTCCCCGCGCCCCTGTCAACGAACCAAATGATGCCACGTGTCCCAAGTGGCGGGGCGTGGGGGGAAAATGAAATTTCTTCCAAAGTGTAAGAAAAGTCAAAATTTTCAAAGGGAAACCCACGAGAGGTAGAGGAGAGAGAATTACACGGCCAATCAGCACCTGACATGTGTCATCCAAGTGGCAGAGCACGGGAAAAAATTCAAAATCTGTTTTTTGGGCCGTTTTTTCCCTAAAACTTCAGACCCCCATATCTTTTGATCCAGAGCTCGGATTTGCACATTATTTATATCATTGGAAATATTATGAAATTATCTATAGGATTCCATGGTCAATCTCTAATTTTGGTTCAGTTTGGAGAGAGAAAATTCAAAAAACATTTCTGGTACGTGTTCATGGCCAGAAGTGACATTTCAGCGACCAAATTTAATACAGAATGGGTCGCACTCTCCTCCCATTTGGTCAAAATGATATGGTATGGGTTTGTAAGGTCCTCCATGCTGATTTAATGCATTTACAGTCAAGGAGGAATGGGCTCCCACGTTTTTGTACGTTTTCTCTCTCATGGGCTCGACCCATGCAATGTAAAAGCCAGATTTGGCTCATTTTGGAGGGATTATTACAAGTTGTTCATCTTTTCAGCTTGGACCTCCCTTATTTTCTTCTATAGGGTTGAAAATGGAGTTCAAACCTCCTCCCTTGCTCTGTAATGGCATTTTTTGCCTTTTACTATTGAAATGATGTTCTGTGCAAACTTCTGGAGCAACAAAAACGTGTTTTGTGATGCATCTATCCATCCTTGCTCATTTTTCGCTTGCTTTCTTCTTGCCTCTCTTCATTGAAGGTATTTGTGCACTTTTGAATGTTCATTGAAGGTTTGGAGCATTTTCTATGTGAAATCTATCCTTGGGCCTGTGATGTATCTGTCCATCCTTCCCATCGCTCACCTCTCTTTGTTCCATGGCAGTTTTGATAGATGTTCAACATTTTCCTTCTCTGGTGTATCACCGTTTTAGTGTAGGCTCTTTTTTTCCCTTGTCTCTCTCTCTCTGTCTCCTTGGCATGGTTAGATTAGGATTAGATTAGCTTTCCTGCACTAGAATAGATTGTGGTAGGTAGTTTAGGAAGAGGAACCAGCCTTCTCTGGAGATTCCTTTCTCATTTCTGGGTCCCACACTCAAAGAAAGGATTCAATGTTGTGCAATCACACTAGATGCCAGAGTGATCAAATTAGAAATCTGATCAATGTCCAGGGGTGTTGTGATTTTGCACTAACACAAGGATCATGACCTGGGTGAATTTGATGGCGTGGATTCAAATTACTCCTAGATACATGGATGAAGGTGATCAATAGTTTAGTTGTACACTTACTCATAATTATATATTCACTATATGTTTCCTCTAAAGAATGGGTAGATATCCTGATAATCTATAGAATCTAGTGTCCAATTTTTTGCACTACACATAAAAATGATAAGTTATATATCCTTCATGATTTTTGATAATATTTGAGCTCATATTGTGCTTAATTTTGGCCTAGTGTTCTTTTTTCATTGTAAACCCTGGTTTTTCTTCTCCCTCCAGGTTTTTATTATTTTTCTAGGGGTTACTTATTTTTTACTCTATTTTGATACTTATTTCATATTTGTCAAAATTTGCAGGTTGATCTTGCTTGACAAGATGAATACCCCACCTCAAGTATTTCAGGTTTTGGAGGTTTTCTAATAAGTGAGAAAGCATGGTAAGTATTTCATAAAATTTTAAATGTAAAGCATGTCCTAAACCCCAATCCATATTTTTCAAAATTTGCAGGTTGATTGGAAAGGTGAAAAACCCCAAAACTTCTAAGTCGGTTTTTCAAAGGTGTAAAAAAAGTGTTAATTCCTAAGAAGTTTACTAGGATTATTGGGTTGTCAAGAAATTACAAATCTCCAAAAAAAAATTGTCAGGAATTTTGAAGTTTTGAATAAGGTGAGAACCCCACTGAAGTGATTTTTGAGTTTTTGGGGATACTGAGAAGGCAGATAATTATTACCTAGTTTCAAAGGCTCTCAAGAGAGTTTCTTAGTAAAATGTTAGTGCTCTTTCTTACACCAATGACGAAATCATCTAAATTTAAAGATAAAATAATGAAATAAAACTATCAAGTGGTGGTCCCTACATCTAAAATTGATTCCAATATAAAACAAATAAGAGACTTAATTGGGGCACATTGACCTCCATATTTTTTGTAGAAGTGTAAATAGTGCATCCAAGTCAAATTGGATTCAAAATATATACGATAGTGGAATAACATTCACAACAACTTTCCCACCATCAACTCAATGTTATTATTTCATACTTAGAACTACAATTCACTATGATCTTGATACAAGGACCATGAAGAATCAAGATGGGGAAGTTATAATCAGGTTAGATGCTGAATATTTCAAGGAGTTATTAAATATTCATTATCTCAATGAGTATGTTCATACCAATCAAGAAATGGAATAACATGATTGAAATAATAGTTACTTATTTTGAACCAAACACATTAATAGTAATTATTCAAAGAATCTAAGTCCCTTAATTGGCCATTTTCCCAATACTTTACCTCAATGTGATTTCATACTAGAGGTAAATGATATTATCACATTTTTTAACATAGTTGTATGTCTTCTTGTTTCCAAAAATATTCAATAATGGATGTACCAAAACATATATATTATAAAGAAGAACTAATAACACATTAGATAGGGGAGAAAATAAGTGAATCATTGCACAAACAACTCAAGGAAGTGCATACAAAAAAAAAAAATTATATGAATTCCTACCTTTTCTATGTTGTATCTGGGATGAGAGTATATCTTAGGTTGATAATAGAAGTATAAAGAAATCAAGCTAGGGTATATGATTTCTAAAATCAATTGAATTTTTAAAAAAGTCATAAACACTTCCAAAGGTTGAATGATGCCTTTTCATATAACATTATATACATATTTTTAAAATATCTCATCATATTTAGATGTAATGATATGGATTGGAGTACAATTTATCAATGGGGATGTACCTTACTTTAGTTCTCCACCTTTACTTACATCTAGTTAAGAGGGTTTCAAGGATCCCCATATTTTCTTTCTAGGCACCCTAGTTATAAATGGGTTCTCATGGAGTTGGTGAGGTAGTATATGGACCTACATAAGTTTCAATAAGGGAAAAAAAAGGAAATAATTCACTTTCCCATTTCTATTGGTTGTTACACATGCTCATATCCCATCAAATCTAAGAATGTCATGACAAAAATAAAAAGGGTAACACTAAAATATTTCCACCCAAGGATCAATTTTGATTATGTAGGGTGTTGAAAAGTCTTAGATCCTTCCATTTGTATTTTCTCAAACTATAGGATTTTTGGATTGACTTCAGGGATGAGATTGTTCTCATAAATAAGGATTATTATAGGCTACCAATACATGAAGTTGAGAAGTATGATATCACTGATGTGCTTAAAGTAACATATGATGAATGAGAGCTCCTAGATAGTATATATGATCAGATGAACTTTGTAACCATGGTTTTTTACTCTAATTAAATAATGTACCTCCATCAAATAACATATCACTAATATTCTTAATCATACCAATCATTGGATTATGTCTTTCAGAATCCATTCGAAGCATGTAGACGTACAATCAATAATTAAACCAAACATGAAAACTACCATAGAAGCGATCCCCTCTCAAGACCCTCATGATAAATGGAAGGTATAGATGAAGCCAATAAATTTAAAATTTGATAACAAAAGGGGAAAATTCTTCTACTTATTCTTATAAAACAGTTGTAGATGTGGATTCTCCCCCACTTCAAGCAAGTCAAAGACTGCCAACCAGAACCCCTATCATGTAATTTTATTCCTCCTCTCCACCTATGGTCATTCCTATTTTCACTCAAAGTCCTCATATTTCCACACCATTTCATCCCTCTACTCCATCAACTTTGTTGATAACATCTTATCCTATTCCCACATTTCCACTCCTCACATCTACCATTCTTACTACCTCTACTCTCATTTCTTCCATGTTTATGGCTCAAGTTTTATGTTGGAATGTGTATATTGAGTTTTAATTGATGAAAAAGGAACATTAATGAAAAATAATAATGTAGGATAGATATAGGGAGCTTGGAACACAAGGTAGGATAAAGACAAAGGCTTGAGAACACATGACTAAGCACTGACTTCTTGAGTAACTAGTGATTGGTACAGGAAGGGTGATGATGTGATAGCACACCAAGATGATTTCATACATGGTATATTATGTATATGATGTGGAAACAAGGTCATAATTATGGATACAAGGTGTTTGAGTGGAATTAGTGAGACTAGCTCAGTTTAGTAGGCCTAATTAGCAAAGTGACCTAGAAAGGTGGAGTGATGACATGAGGCAGTTGGTGAATAATGGTAGAGGAATGAGACACATGATAGGACATGTTTAAGGAGATAAATGATGAATCATAGATATGCATGATAAGTTACAATGTAAACCAACTCATTTAGGCCTATTTCAAGGACCTAAAATGAGGGTATGAAGAAAAATAATATATGACTAGAAAATTCTAGCATGGGAAGTGTGTATGGAAATTTACAAGAGTCTTAAAATGAAGCTACATATCTTAAATAAACACTTAGAGGTATACTTAGGGTTATTTGTATGATTTCCCTTCAAGACAAATAGGTTTAACATGCCCAAATGAGATGTGATTGGAATTTATAGAGTGAACCATGATAAAGTATCCATTGGATATCATAGAGGAGGTAGTCATGAAGGTCTTGACATAATTTTAGGACCATAGGATGCATTTTTTTCCAAGAAATTCATTTTCTTTCAAAACTGGGCTAAACAAGGTATGCCAAAATAGCGTCCTAAATTGTTAGCATTTAATATGAATTGAAAAGAATTTTCTAGATAAATAATAAGATATTTTTTTGAATATAATAGATATAAATAGACTATGAAAAAAGTATGAAGGATAAGAAAATTCTATCCATTTTTCTAGCATTGTCTAAAACCCTCCTAAACCCTAGTTGGAAGCGGTATGGAGAAAATTGATTGGTTATGCCTCCAAATGGAATTTATTTTCCTTGAAAATTATTTGAGTGTGTAAATAAAACATCATAGGTCATGTTCATGGTGGTTTTAGATTATGAATCATGGTGGACCCCATAAGAAAACATCTATTTTGTGAAGAATTTAGTATACAAACAAAATTTTCAAAGGAACCCATGCTAAAACTTTTGGTGAAATATTTTGGGTATGTTATATTCATGTTGATTAAGTCATCTATGCTATTTATTTGTAGAAATTTGATGATACATGTGTTTTTTTCTCCTACGGCTTGAGAATGGTAAACAAGGTAAAAACCAGTCTTTTGTTTGAAAGGTAAATGTGCTTCTCTCCATACAATATTTGCAAGTGACTATTTTAAATTGAATTACATGTCATGTAAGATATTTTTTAGGAATTATATGATCATTATGGTGCAATTTATTTTTTTAAAGACATAAAAATCAAGACTAGTCTTTGGGTGTTTTGAAACTAGGTTTAGATGTCTCTGAAATGTAAGGTTACTTAGCATATATGGCTTGAGATGAGGATTCATGTTAGTATGTTTAGTTGGATAAGGATTAATACCTTCAATAAAAGGGTTTTAGAAGCTATTATTAGGTGAAATGAAGAGAAAACAAGCTCACCATGTAAAGGTAAAATTTCCAAGTTTGAAGGTCTGTGAGTTACATGTTCAAATCAACATGTTATTTCTTGAAAGAGAGTGATGAAGATTATATTTGCATATTAATGTTTTCTAAAAATCATGTTATATCATCTTCATGATTTATAATGGGTTGAAGTAACATGCATCATTATTATAAGAGGATCTTTGTGATTGTAATTTTCATTCCTCCATGATTTAGTATGAGAGTTCCAATGAAGTCCTAAAAATGAAATGATGAGATGAAAAGGAGTTAAATATATAAATGGAGGTATAAATAAAATTCCTACATGCCCAAGGTATTTGGTGCAATATTCCTTTCACTACAAGACAAAAAGGTAAGTTAGAGAGAATATGGAAAAATAGATCTAGCAGTTACGAACTAGTACGAGTGCAGAGGTTAGAAAGGAATATTAGTAGATAAAGGAAGAAGTTAAAGGAGTTTAGAAGACTCATTTATTCCTCATTTGTATAAGATAATTTGGACAGGGACCTGAAAATTTTGTACTTGAACGTGCAATCACAGTTAGAAGTAATCATTACAAACTGATAGTTTCATTTAAAGTCATTTTATCTCCTTGTACGAATTGTAAAGTGAGGTAGGTGAAAGGTTACTAGATTAGAAGTGAAAAAATCATTTTTGTGAGACTTCATTGATGATAAAAAGTATTCCTTGTGAATGAAAATAGATGTTGAATAATTAGAGAGACGAGGGATTATGAAGATAGAGATCATGATACTAATTTAAGTAAAGAGAAACAAAGTATGAGAATGAAGAATTGATGACCATGTTTTGAAGGAGCTCAAGAACAAGAAAAATAGTTGAATCAAGGAGAGAAATAAATTACTTTGTGACTGTAATTTTGCGGAATTTTGAACAAATTAAAATTAGGTGCTTGAGAAGGTGATTCAAGGAGTGCAATATGATAAGAAAGTGTGTGTGGGAGAAGCAATGTATGAGAAATATTTTTTGTTGATTAGGTAATGAGAAAATAGATGAATCAAGGTGAGAGGGAGAGTGAAAAGAGAAGATAAGTGAGTTGAATAAGTGATCACATTTTTTGTGAGATACAACACAAGGAAACTAATCAAGACATCTTGAAGAAGACTAAATGGTGGTGTAGTAATTAGGGAGTTGAAGCTTCCTTGGAAGTGGCAGCTTATAGAAAATCAAGTTGAAGCTTGATTGAAGTTTTGGGAGTTGTGACTTCTAAGCAAGTTGTGGCATATAGAAGGTCAAGTGGAAGCTTGAATAAAGTTTGGATTTGTATCCTCATGTTGAGTGGATGCTCGATAGTGAAATCATTGTAACATTTACATGACGTTTTTTTCCAAGCTAGTTTTTTGGTTTCAGTTAGTTTTTCTCCCTTGAAGGGTTTCCCACATTAAATATTGTCTCTCGTTGTGTCTTCTCTTTTTCATTTCTTGTGAATAGTGTTGTGATTTCATCCTAAAAAAGATAAGTTAATTAAATTGTCTATCAAAGTTTTAATAAACACTGATTCACCCCCTCTCAATGCCTAGAATTTCCAACAAATGGTATTAGAGCCTGGTCCTCTTGGAACAAGTTAAACAACTTCGAGGATATTTTTGAAGAAAAATTATGGGAAACCCAGCTGAAGTAGTTATGAAAAGGAAGTATAAGATTTCTCAGACCTTGATTGATTTATTGAAGAAGGAAATCAAGCTTATGGAAGTTGATCATGGCCAAGCCCTCAAAGAGATGGAATCTATAGTTGAAAGTGTGGGAAAATCACTGAAGGACAAAAAATTCTTGATGAAGTTATAGAACATTCAAATGAAATTATAGAGAGTCAAAGAGCATCAGGTGATAGAAAAGGTTTAGGATTCAAAGGGTTATCTATAGAGAAGGGTGACACTGAAAAATTCGGTCCAAACATACAAACAGGAATGAAGGAGATCAAGAAGACCAAACTTATTCAGGAAACTAAATGCATCAAGGTATGAGAGAAATGTTAATGGCTATTGATTTTCTTGTCACAATTTTGGACATAGAGATAAGGAGTGTGAGAAGCATGTCATAGATTACCATTCATGGAGAGATATTAGAGATGAGAGAGCTAAAACGATAGTATGATTCAACTGTCTAGAGAAGGTTCATACTATTTGGTATTTTGTATGTGAATCATAAAGTCAAAATTGGAGAAATTAAATTACTAGAGGCAATAAATATGTTGTGTGTTTCAACTGTCATGGAAAAGGATATTTTGTAAAATCTTTTTAAGAACATCTTAGATATAGAATAATGTTTCATGCAATCAATAAACAAGGAAAAAGATATATAAAGTGAAGACACATCCTAAAAGTGAGTCCAAGACAACAAGGTATGAAATAGTTAAAGGAAATGTGGTTGAGCACAAATGCAAAGTCAAGGAAACTAACTCTAGGATTGAAGAGACAAAGAATGATAATAAAAATAGTATGGGAAGATAATGAAGAGACAAGGAAATCAATGATAGTCATAGGAAAGGAAATATTAATCAAGGTAGCAAAATATGATGATCAAGCCAAGAAGAAAGTAGACAAGCCTGATGAAATCCAAGAAGAAATCTTACCCCTAGCTATGGTAGAATAAATATATGAAATGCATCATATATGCTTTTCAGACATCTAATCAAAAGAAGAAGACATAGGAAATGAGTTTCTCACACCTAGAAGTGCATCCAAGAATATTGATAAGGTCTTAGGGGAAAGAAGAGAAAGGATAGAGTCATCAAACCTCTTTGATGACTATCTACTATTCGAAGGTGATTCAACATGCATGGTATACCTTCTCTTGGATTCTAGAAGGAATTTTTCATTGGAAAGAAGCTAGGTATGAATTTTAAAGTGTACTTCCATCATTAATAATAATAAAAGTCTTCAAAAGGTTACAAGCATAGGAAGAATCAAGAGGTATGTTCATCATAAAGTCTTTTTGCATGGTCAATCTGTACAAGGTGTTTGAAGGTCTCATTTAACTATCTCAGTAAAGAAAAGAGTGTCCATAAAGCTCCAAGATTTTTTTTTTCATCCTTATTATATGTTTTAAAAATCAATGGGCACACGTAAAGTACTAACATGTATGATCAATAGAGTCATCCTCAATAAGGTAAAGTTTTGAGCAAGTACCATACCATCCTGACCTTATGTGGTGTGCCTAGTTTGAACTAGATCAGTTGTGTCATGATAGAAAATTTGATCCACTTCAATGTTCAAAAAAAATATCTAAGTGAAGTAAACCCTAAAGGATATGAAAAATATTGCAGAAAATATTGTTTGATTGTTAAGTGAGTGCCAAACTAGAAAATTGAATGTGTATCTATGTCATAAGAGTACAAAATTTGAATTTTTCTTCAAGTTAAATTTGTGTTAATAAATCATGAAGGAGTTAGAGTTGTTCCCAGTTTGAATGTGAAGAAAACTTGGCCACAAAGGTTTGCTACATCAACTCAAGTTGAGAAATGAACATACACCTAAGTCTTAAAAGGTCGTAGTCAAGTTTTGAGATAGACTCATCAAGCCTAGACTGAATGTCAACCTTAAAGTATTTTCATAGTCAAAATAGTTATCCAAAGGTCTGTGTAAGAGGTTCAAAATTGATGAAAGTCATAAAAAGTGTTGAATCCATGCTCTTATGGAAGATTATTGAGGTCTATTCTCAAGGACTCAATCGATTCCTGGTCAAAGTATGTATCCTAACCTTGAAAAGTGAATGAGAGAATTTATCATGAAATTACTAAGTTGTAGTAGACTTCAAGATGCTCTAATATTATCTATATGCCTTACAAGATAACTGAAAGATAATTTCATCAAAGGGAGTAGTAACTCATCAACACTATTAGACATAAAGAGTCTATAGTCAAGTCTTGAAGCTTTATAAAATTATATGAACTTAAAATTACTACTAATAAGGAATGGTGCTCAAGCATGCTGACACATATCCAAGTATCGAGTGTCAATGTTTCATGCTAATCAAACAAAGGAAGTGAGAAGAGTAGCAGTCTGATAAAGGTGAAATCAAATGTAGTAAAGATTGTTTCAAGAGTGACCAATGCAAATAATTTGGATGGCTAAATTTGTGAAATGAATATCAAAGTTAGGTTTGTAAGGGCAAGGAGTGCAAGGTGTATCATACCATCAATGAAATTTTTTAATGTTGTCTCCTAGGATAAAAGAAAGTGGGAATGTAATAGTTTAAGCATACAACAAATTTTGTGTGGAAGTATTTCTTCAGGACCTGACACAGTCACCTATAGACCAAAAACTTGAATATCAAGGGGTTTCTCACAATTCTTGATTCATGAATATCCAATGGTAATAAATCACGTTAAGGATATAGAAACATACCTCAAGGAAAGATTTGGGATCTTGAAAACAAGTTTAAAGGATCTTATGGAAAAAATTATTCCCTATAAAACCCTCCTAGGGTTTGGAGACCAAATGAAATTTAAGGATGTTACAAAAACCTCATAGTGTGAGAACTTGAATTTAGCATCTCCATAGATTCCAAATTCATTTTCAAGAAGGATCATTAGAGAATAAGGGCACAATGAAGAACAAAAGATGACAGACAATTTGCATGCTTGTAGATGGCCATTAGAGACCTAATGGAAATTGTCATTATGGACTTTGAAGGTTATTTTTCTTTATAAATTCACCTATAAATCTTATTCAATGAACATTATCGCTAATGGGTATCTAGAAATGCCCTCACTTGGTAAAATGAGTAAGGATATCAAAATTTACACAAGATAAACTTCCTGACAAGGGCTAGTAGAAAGGCTTAATCCTAGAAGGAGAAATAGTGAGAAAGTAGGTATCTACATTGAAAATTAATCCAAGATCTTCATCCCACACTTGGATAAGATTAATTGGTGATTGAAAATGTTCTTACCTTTATCTGAGAATGCATAGGTTATTCCAACCATGAAATCACCAAGATATGGTTCTTGAGACGTCTAAAATGATAATTTTGAATGGATTTGAAGGAAGTTAATGATTTCCCTTGCTATAATCATCTTGATGATTGATGTCATTTCTGTATGAACATTGTAGAATAGGGTATAAGGTGTAAAGGAGCTTGTGAAAACTAAAAGGTCAAAATTTTGCTTCATTTCGTGTTAATTCCTTAAAAGATAGTGAAGGGTAAGTTGCAGAGAGTACATGAAATTGAAGCCTGATTGCAAAGAAAACACATCCAAGGATGAATTTCCATTTCTTGAGGTGTGAAAATAGGAAGCATTGGTTGATAAATACACATCAAGTGAAAAAGGTAAGATATTGCAAGTTTAAGCCTTATATAAAGCAATGAAACGTGGTTGAAAATGACTGAAACAGAGGTGTAAATAACTAAAGCTGAGTTTTAAAGCCTTGAGATTACTATTACAATCCTACCATGATGATGAGCATGATACATGAGGCTAAGGAAGAGGTAGAATGTTAAAACTTGTTGAGATAAAGGAACTAGATAGGTTACAGAACTTGAAGCACTTGATCCAGAACACCATGACAAGTATAACAACATACTGATGAAAAGGTACAGGTCTGCAAAAGAGATTCAAGGTAGAGGGAGCTGCTTATTTTCCTCAAGTTTGTGTTTGATAATAAAGTGTCAGGATATTTTTTGGCTACATAGCCACTTTAAGGGGGAACAAGTGCATAACTTGGCAAGCTATTATAACATACAAAAAAGCAATAAACACTGAAAGTATGTTTTAAGGAAGAGGGAGATATGTTCATCCAAAATTAACACATGAGAATGAATTTGGGAACCAACATATTGTATGATCAATTATAGATGGATGGTACAAACCTATGGGGAGCAAGAAATAAATATTTCATGCAATATATGATGCTCTAGAACATGATAAATATTGACACAATTTCACTAAAAATTTGTTGTAGGGACCTTAGTCCAAAATGTGCCTACAATGAGCATAGGGAAGAATTAAGCCTACAATTGATTTTTCTTAGCTGGGAAATGTATATTAATGAGTAATTATGATGACATCACTCAAGGACCAATTTGTTGGTATGTGAAATTTCCATGAAGGCATCTTCTCAGGGGAGTAGTATTGATTTCAATGTTTGAAGAATACAAAAATAGAGCTAAAGAAGAAGAGACAAAAGGGAGAGCTTAAATTATGAGTTTGGTTGATGTTTTTGTAGACACCTAAAATCTGCTTATGCAACCTTTAATGCTAAGATTGCACTAATTATCCTCTTTCTCATCATTTTAGTAATAATTAGCATTTTCCCACTAATTAGCTAACATTCCTCTTCATATTCTTTAATTAATGACCTTTCGTTAATTAATATCCACTTCTACTTGGGTTAATTAATTATTATTAATTAATTACACTCACAACTCTAAATCAATAAATTATCATTTATTAGATCAAATTCCTCTCTTACATCCCACAAATCATAATAATTTTCCTCTAATTAGCTTCTATAAGCTTACATCTACCTATTAATTAATCACCTTTGATTAATTAAAACATCCCCCAACTCCCATGACTTGCTAATGACAAATTAAACTCTTCTAAATCAAGATTACCTTTTATAAAGCAACCTTATCCATTCCTAATCTTGTTTTACCTTTATCCCACATTCATCAATTTGCTAGCTTTGCCTCTTTAGGAAAGCTATATAAAGAACCATCATTCTTACCTTTCTTCTTGCACCATGCTTTGAATAGTGAAAGACTATAAGCATTTTGATCTTGAGTCATTCTCCATTGTTGGAAATAGTTTCTCCATATTACATCCTTTCACTCAAAATTGAGTAATATGAGAAGATCCAAAATGCCCTTGTAGCCATTCTTGGTGAGATTCCATTATCAATCTTTGAGATCAAGTAATAATCTACTTTGATTTCTTATGTTCTTCATAGGTTCATAGTTTAAGTTAGCAATCATAGAGAGTAGGAAATAGCTTAGCATGTAGTTTCATTTATGCATTGAAGATTCATTTCCTTTAAGCTATTATCTTGATGGTTCATTGTTTAATTAGAATTTTCTTTTAAAGCTATGTAGATATTAGTTTCAATTTATATCTTAGTTAATAAAACATGAGCACCATTTGGCACGTCCGGAGGGACTTACTCCATTGCTCTTTGCACTTAATTTCAAGTTTTTGTAGTTAAGTTTCATTTTTGGTTACTAACCCTCTTTTACACATGTTGATCTAGCTTGTTTTGTTGAGTTTGTATGTATTGAGTCTTCCTTGTAGGCATAAAGAAGGTGAAGTTCTGTCAAAATTAGAATTGATGGGAAAATTTCAAGATTTCTTCATGTTTTCATTTTTATAGTTTACTTTTTCAACATTCTACATGCTAGTTTTGTTAATTTCTTGAAAATATTAAATTCTTGAGCATGTAGGTTAGTGTTTGATAGTGCTGAGTCTTCTATTTACATATTAATGTGATGGGTTGATGTCAAAATTGAATCTTGGTGAGAAAATTTCAAGATTTCATCATGTTTTCATTTTTAGAGCTTACTTTTTTATCATTCTACATGCTAGTTTTGCCAATTTCTTGAAAATCTTAAATTCTTGAGCATGTATGTTAATGTTTGATAGAGTTGAATCTTCTATTCGTATATTAATGGGATGGGTTGTTTTCAAAATTGAATGTTGATTGGAAATATTTGACCATTTTATAGATTAAGGGACATTTTTTTTGACATTTTTTGAGTGCATGTCAAGTGCATACCCATGAGCATAAGAGCATATGTGTAACCCATCTTCCGAAGGCCATAAATTTTACTCCCGAACTCGGAATGACTTTATTTTTTTGAGTTAGAAGGTATTGAAGTTAACTATGAAATGAAAGCATAAATTTGGGATTTATGCTTATGAAAATTTAACAGGTTTTCTATTATTTTAAAACTAGTCATTTTCTAACATGTCTAATGTTTTGATGAATGTTGTATTTTCATGCTTTACTTGATTTAGAATAAAGCATGTGTATGCTCATTATCTTGCACCTTTTGGTGATCTTGAGAATAAAAAAATAACTTTGATCTCTATCTTTTTAACATTGGGATTAAACATGGAAATTTGATTATTCATTTTGTTTAAGGGAATGAACCTTTTACAAAGCATTTTTCAATGGTCCTTTGATTTGAAGTTTTTCATTTCTATATAGTTGAGAAAAAGTTTGTGTATGCTCTTCTCTTTCACCTTAGGTTGATCTTGAGAATCAAAAGAAACTATAGTCTTCATTTTATAACATTTGGTAAATTAGAAACTTCATCTTTCACTTTTGGTTTAAGGGAATGAACATTTATCAAGATTTTTGTATGGTTTATTTATTACAAATCTTTTCTTTAATTTTTAGTTGGATTATTATGTTGTGTATGCTCTTCTCTTGCATCCTTGGATGATCTTGAGGAATCAAAAGCAACTCTTAATCCTCTTTTAAATAATGTGATTTTCTTGGAGAACTACTAACGCTTGAGTGCAGGACCTAAAAATGCTTGTCAAAGAAAGGAGTTTGAAACAAAATTAAACTACTAATACGGTTTTTTTAGGTTTCCAAAAGATGTTCAAATCAAACCACATCCAATTTAAAAAAGATAAAAAAACACCACAAAACCAACACTGTATTTATAGGTTCGAATAAGGGTATGTCCCGTCCATTTAAAACTAGGACATAACCCCTTTGGCATAAGCGTTAAGCTACAACAATGGGGGGTGGTCCTAGGAACCCCAAAGTAGTCCACGAAAGAGGGAACCTTGTGGAAGAAATAGGAAGTTCTTTACACAACCTACTTGACTAGTACTACCATTTGTGAGTTAGCATCACAAGTCATCTGTATGAAGACCCCAGTGAGAGTACACGTAGACACATTTAGTTTCCCACTATGCTTGAAGGGGGTAAAGTAAAGCTAAGATACTCCCAAATTAGTCAGTGTGGCTTTTTGGGTAAATTGACCTCGCTTAAAATGGTTTGTGGCACCTAGTTGAGTGAACCACCCAGGAATCTATCTTTAAATAGGAGCCCACTTGGACCACATCAAAGCCAAATTTGAGTTGAGAGCTATTGTTCATCATGAAACATGTGAAGCATTACTTTTTCTTAGTTTTTCACTTGTCCTAAGGCAAGGTGAAACTCTGCCGAAGTGAGGCCATCATTTTTCAACCCTAATTGATCTACTTCCTTCAATTTATTTTGACACATTGTTGATCAAAAGAAGAGTGAAAACCTTTTCATTATCAATTGATTATTTTCACCACTTTTTTGTCCGTTTATGCCCATCCATGTTTGCGGCTAGGTTGTTAAACATCTAAAGTGTGTGGAGACATTTTTATATCATTGGTAGCCTTTTTGATCTTGATACCCAAGTCAATATCGTCATTGTAGTTAGGCTTGGTTCATCACTTTGATTCTCCTTTGAACAGTTATCTTGTTTACATCGTGACACTACAATTTTGGTATTTACATCTTGTTTCTTGTAAACTTGGTCTAAATATCTATATTGTAAGGTTACGTTATATACACTTTAACAATTCCTAGGTATACTATTGCTTTAGTTTGATTTCAATTATTACCTCGATTCTGAAGAGTGTTGAGTGTTACCACTTGTGCATGTTATATCGATATCATCTTGATATCAATAACCTACTTTCTCACAAAGTTTGGTTAACATATCTTGGTAGAATTGTTGTGTCACTCACAATTGTAACTAACACCCTTTGGAATATAGGTCTTGATTGAATTTGGGCTTGCTTCTAGTATACTTTGTTTAGAGGTCGCGTTAACTTCTTGTTATTACTTACGCCTTGTTCATTCTTTTGAACTCGACATAAGTAGGGACATTTTATTAATCATCATATGACACCCACTACTGTTCAAAAAAAAAATTAGAAAGTTTCTCATTTGATTGATTGGATCTAGAAATAAAATTTTGAGATTATACCTTGTTTTTCATTTTTGACTCATTCATTTAGGACAATCACTTTGATCCATTGATTTCATTATTATTTTTGTCATTAATTTGGATTTGTGTTTTGAACTTATGTGGGATTGTTCCTTATGTTTATCCATCTTATCAACTCATTTATAGGGAAATCCTTTGGGTCTTTGATCCTGTTGATATTATCATTTTTTCCTAAGTTCATAATAATTTTTTAACACATCTTTCAAACCTTAGCAAAAAAAATTCATATCAAGAAACGTTTGCATCAATCAAACATAGGAAATATTTCCTTTGTATCCTTTATGTTGCTTAAAATTTTGATCAATCCTTTGACATTTACAACTGCAAACCTTGTTGGATTAACAATATTGAGTCATTACGATGTATGTTTTGGCTTAGCTTCACTTTTTGAAAATCAAACAAGCATCCCCATATTTATGAAAATTCTAGTTGGTTATCATTATGCTTGCCCAAATCAACATGAAACCTTCTTCACTTTGAAGAAAGATTTAACCATACAATCTAGGTGTAGGCCTTTGAACCCAACACACACCAACAATGACTGATTATCGTCAAGGTCCCTTATACATATGACAAAAAGGAATCAATTTTTTGGCATTCACATAAAAAGACACCCATCATGACCAAACCACATTTTGTTCTTTATGCTAGAGAGCCCATTCAGGTAACCCATTCCTCACCTTCATCTCATATTTGATGGTATGGTTTGGACACTTCTGGTCCAAATTATTATTCAGGATCCCCCCCACTCATCTTTTGATCCTAATCCAAAAATTTCCTCTTCTTCTGAGGATTCCAATCCAAATATTTCTTCTGACTCTTCTGATGATTCAGATCCAAAATACTATTTGGATTCATCTAATTTGACTGCTAAGTCATAATCCTCCCCTTCTTTGCAGGAACTCTACTATTCACCTGGATTCATCTAATTTTGTGTCGCCACTCCTATCAGTCATCTAATGCAACTCCTACATCATGGTCCTCCCTTTCTTCGCAGGACCCTCTTCATCATACATTTAATATGACTCCTATGTCGCGGTCCTCACTTTCTTCACAGGACCCCTTTTATCAGGTTGCCTTCAATGATGTATTCTTCCTTTGAAGATACACGTGGCTCCAAATCCCTCCAATCGAAACATATAATATAATTCTTGAATCACGGTCCTCTCTTTCTTCACAAGACCCTTGTCTATTATTCATCCAATGTGATTCATCAATCATAGTCCTCCCCTTCTTCACATGACCTTCTTCATCAATCACCCCCGAAGAAGTATTCCTTCTTTGAAGATTCGTGTGACTAAAAATCCTTATAGTCAAATATTTGAATGACCCATGTATCACAATCTAGCAGACTTTGGACTTAATTCTACTAGTTTACAGATGATATACCATTATGTAGGTAGGTCCACACCACCTTATTCAACTCTCGAGACATCTAGCTCCACATATTCTTTATCCCCCACACCATCTTCTTCTATCAATCATCATCAAACATATTATAAGTCTTCTATATGAATTGAACCTCTTTCTTCCAATCATCCCCTAGTGTTTGATCAATAAACTCATACTGATTTATCTCTTTCATAATGAAGAAACAATCAAGGCATTTATAGGGGCACATGAAGATATTCCTCTAGCAAATTATGAGAAAGGATTATCTTTAGACTTTGATGCATTTGCATATTGTGAGGAAAAGATTAATTACTTTTATCAAGAAACAGAGGATGAGCCTCAAATCATATAACTTTATTGTCCTCTTATTCTTCCATCTTCACATTCTTCATTATGTGATAAAACTCCTAGGTATTTGCATTGATCCATGGCCTATCTTCTCATCACTCAATCACTCTTTGTCTATCATAACACCTCAATCATAATCTCTTATGGGGTCAATGACAAGTATCCCTTAAAATTCATTTAGGTGTGGGTAATCTTCTAGTATCCCTCCCTCTGCTATTTGTGGGACATTTTCGAGTAGTCCACTATCTTCTGTTCTTGGGGCACGTCCAACTAGCCCCTTGTCTTCTATATATGGATCACCCTTGGGTAGTCCATCATCTTCTATTCTTGGACCATATCCTATTATCCCATTATCTTACATCTGCGGGTCACATCCTAGTAGCCCTTCTTCTTCTATCCTTGGGCCACATCATAGTAGCCCTTCATCTTCTATTTATGGATCACCTCCCGGTAGCCCATATTCTTCAATCCTTGGACCGTATCCTTATCATCCATCACATTATTCTTCTACCAAATATTTTTGCAAGCCCACCACCATTCCTCTCATCAATTCTAAATGTCCACGTTGTTCTCTCACTTATTAGGATCAAACAAGTCAATCATTAGCTTATAATAAATCTAAACATGTTATTTATAAAGCTAAGATAAAAAATCTAAAGATCTCTAAAGCATCCCAACAAATCAAAAAAGGATAAAATTTAAAATCAAATAAGATTCCAAAATGCACACCAATGCACCCATTAAGTATGGTTCAAACTGATTGAAACCTATGGATAGGGAACTCAAGCTCCCACATATGAAACCCATTTTTTAAAAAAAGGCATAGTCATTTGTTGAGTGTGAACTCACCACGATCATCAAGATTGGGGATAATATCACTCTTGATAAATAAACATGCTTAGTCTCCCTTATCAAGGAAATCACATACATCGTTGTTGGATCATCTATCATGCAAACGAACATTGTTAGTCCCAAATTCTTAAAAAAATCAAAAAAAAAAGCATAAAACCATTCAAAAATACAAAAAATGAGAAAATATTAAAACATTACAAAAAAAAAAACAAAGGTACAAAAATGAAACATTGCAATTAGGAATTAGGTATTGCGTACATGTGGATGTTCTTTCTTCCCCTTTCTTTCATATTCCTCTACAAGGCATCCACCATTTTCATCCCTTCGATGATATTTTGGTTAGCTTATTTCGTACACATTTTGTGACATTTATCTCTATGGTATCTGTTTGACCTTGGTCTTTCATAACCTTGGTAAATTAAAGAATGACTGACCTCTTATAGATCCTATCAATATCTACATATAATAAACTTTTTGGGAAGATTGTTTTGGCGTATTTGTTGACACAAGCCAATGTTGTCATCAAAATCACTTCCACATCCTTCTATCAAGCCATTAGTGGTTCTTAACCCCTTGTTAAGCAAGAGAGATGAAATAAGTTTTTAGGAAGAAAAAGAATCAAAATCAATCAATAAAAAAGAAAAATCTAAAAGGAAAAGAAAATCGATAAATAACTCTCTCTTGGGCTATTTCCATTAATCTCTACCAGGGGGCTATAGACATGCCTTACTGGTAGTAGAGAAATGTTATGATTAGAATCAAATGTATTTCCATCAAGGATATGGATGCTTGACTGATAATGGAGAAATGTACGACTCTCCTTCTACAATTCATTCAGACATCACCTTTCAAACTAAATCATTGCTACACATTGGCTAGTGTCTTCACTTATTATCCATTAAGTCTTTGTTTCAAGAGGTAATTCATTTCCATGTGCACACATGGGATAATGATGAGTAAAAAGGATTAGTGTGTTACCAAGTGTTACTTTTTAGACCTTGCTTGAAACTCTTTCTTTAGTGCATGTCTTGTCTCAAGATTTATACCTTGGTCTAATCACTTTTTCATTGATTTCCTTCTATACATTTTCATAGCATACTCTGTTCTTCGGAAATTGTTTAGAACATCCATGTGTATAGAATGTCCTTTTTCCATATTTATGTGGAAACCTTTGTCCCCCTTTAATATATCAATCACCCACTTCCTCTGTCTCATGTGTTTCTTTGCTAGCTTATGTTGGGGGCATCCTTTCTTATTTACAATTGGTTTAACCTGTTTTATATTTTCCTTGATCCCCCTTCTACGTGTGAAGAGTTTGTCCTTTGAATACTCCCACCTAATCACTAGAGGAATCTTCACATCTTCAATTTCTCACACACATGGAATTCTTCCCTTGTGTATCCCATTTATCATTAGGGGCATCCATGTTTCTTAGTCTTCCTTATACATAGTTTCAGAAAACTTTCAAAATAAAAAAACATTGAAATATGTTTCTAAAAATTAAAAACAATTGAAAAATCATCCTAGAAAATGTCGTTATTTAGTTCTCAATTGTTCTTGTGCATGTGAACTCAGAAATAATCTTCTATCTACCTTCCATTAAAAAAGTTTTTCTTACTTGTATATACTCTGGGGCACAATGAGTTGCTTGGTATTGTTTCATAGTGCACTAATTTACATAGGACCCAAGTGTCCTCCGTTATTCCCCTTGCATGTATCCTTGCTTTGGGAACCATCTTTTAACCCTTGTCGTTAATTCACACAGGTTGGAATCAAATCTTGATGACAAAAACATTGTATTATGTTTCTGCTATCAGGTTATCCTGTTTACTTTCTCGTATTGCATTACATTATGTATGTTGCAGGGACTTAGGCATATTTTACTTTCTCGTATGCATTGCGTTTTGTATGCTGCATAGAGTTGGTGTTTTTAGCTATGGACAATTTGTTCCTATATGGATTTTCATGTCATACTATAATTCTATCCATTCTTTTTAATAAGGACTGATTACGGTCGATCATAAGAAAAATGATGAAATAAAGTTGGTTTTTACATCGGCAAGATGATAGCTAAATCCATCTCTTTTGATCTTCATTTTTCTTCCATATCACTCTCCTTCTATCAACATTTTTCTCAAAAAGTAACTTGGGGAAATAATGATCAATTCCCTTCTACTTCTATTTTTTTCTTTCATATTTTATATTATCAATCACCCTCTTTCATCGCCCCAATCGACACTCAAGGGGGCATCCTTCATTCTATTCATTTTTACTTCTATCTCCTCAAAAAAATTATTTTTTTGTACTTGTCTACTATCGTTGAAGTGACATCATTTACGCCACCCTGAAGAGGGGAAAATGTAGACACCTAAAATTACACTTATGCAACCTTTAATGCTAAGATTGCATTAATTGTCCTCTTTTTCATCATTTATTTAATAATTAGTGCATTTCCCCACTAATTCTAACATTCCTCTTCATCATTCATTAATTAATTAAACTTTCGTTAACTAATAAACCTTCCTATCATTAAATATGTCAATTAATGACCTTTTTTCAATTATTATCCACTTCTACTTGTGTTAATTAATTACACTCGCATCTCTAAATCAATAAATTATCATTTATTGGATCAAATTCTTCTCTTAAATCCCACAAATCATACTAATTTTCCTCTAATTAGCTTCTATAAGCTTACCTCTACCTATTAATTATTCACCTTTGATGAATTAAAACATCCCCCAACTCCCATGACTTACTAATGACAAATTAAAATCATATAAATAAATATTAACCTTTTAGAAAGCAACCTTATCCATTCCTAATCTTGTTTTACCTATTATACCACATGTAATCAGGGATGTAGTGTTAGCCTTGCCTCCATTAGGAAAGCTATATAAAGAGCCCTCCTCCTTACCTTTCTTCTCACACCTAAACTGCTTCTGAAGGTAAAATAAAAGACTATATAGCAAAATAGATCTAAAAGATTCCATTCTCCATTTCTTGAGAATTCACCATTTCTACAAGAGCTAAAGCCTCCTTTCCACTAGCCAAAGTTCTTAGGTCATATGTGAAGAGTCCAAAAGGGTCCTTGTATTCCAATTCTTGATAATATCCCATTCTCTAGGTTCCTGGAGATATCAAGAGTACAATCCATTTTGATTGTTTATGGAGCTTACATAGGTTCATAGTTTAATTTTGTTAGTTAATTGAAAGACGAGTAGAGTATTTTAGACAATCTATCATGTTATTTTCAAAGTATGCTAATATAATAGAATGTTAGTGTCTAACCTTGTTTAGTTCTTATTTTGATGGTCCTTTGGAATTTGCTTTAGTATTTGGTTGATTTAAAACTATGTAGGTGTTAGTTTTTATTTTCATTAACTTAGTTGAGCAAACTTATGCACACAAAGGTAAAAGATGAAATTGATAAATTTTTTAAGGAAGACGTTATTGAGCTTGTTAAAGAATCAGAGTAGATCATTCCAATGGTTATCGACATTAAGAAGGATGGGAGGATAATGATTTGTGTTGGCTATAGAGTTTTAAATGCTTCATGTACCATTGATCCTTTCCCCACACCTTTCACTTAAGAGATCCTAGAGGGAGTTTGGAACACAAAGTAGGATAAAACAAAGGCTTCATAACACTTGACTAGGCACTGACTTCTTGAGCAGATAATGACTAGTACAGGAAGTTTGATGATGTCAGAGCACACTAGGATGATTTTATACATGGTATAGCATGCATATGATGTGGAACCAAGGTAAAAATTATGGATACATAGTTGCATGAGTGTAATTGGTAAGACTAGCTCAGTTTAGTAGGCCTAGTTAGCAAAGTGACCTGGAAAGGTAGAGTGAAGGAATGAGGTAGATGGTGAAGCACGATGGATGAATTAGAAACATTATAGGACATGTCTAAGGAGCTACATGATGAAGAAAATACATGCATGATGAATTACATTGTAAACTAGCTCATTTAGGCCTATTTCAAGGACCTAAAATGAGGGTATGAAGCAAACAAATATATGAAAAAAATTTTAAAGAATGGAGAGTATTTGAAGACATTTACAAGATTCTTTAAATGAATCTACATGTCATAAATCAACACTTAGAGGAATATTTAGGGCCATTTGTATGATTTCCCTTCAGGACAAGCAGGTTTAACAGACCCAAATGAGGTGGGGTTGTAATTTCTAGAGTGAACCATGATAAATTAGCAATTATAGATCATGGAGGAGGTATTCATGAAGGTGTGCACCATAAGATGATGTTTGTGCAAGAAATTCATTTTTTGTCAAAACCGGGCTAAGAAAGGTACGCAAAAATAGTGCCATGAACTCATAACATTTTATTAAATTTAAAATCATTGTTAAGATAAATCATAAAAGAATTTTTGAAGAATATAGGGAGATAAAGACTATGCAAAAATCATGAAGTCAAAAGGATGAAGGATAAGAATTTTTTATCCATTTTTCTGACACTGTCTAAAACCATCCTAAACCCTAGTTGGAAGCGGTATGGAGAAAATTAATTGGTTATGCCTAAAAATATTATTTTTTCCTAGAAAATAATTTGAGTGTATAGATAATTCATCAAAGGTCATGTTCATGATGGTTTTATCTTATGACACATGGTGGACCCCATAAGAAAATAACTATTTTGTGAAGAATTTAGTATACAAACAAAATTGTAAAAGGAACCCATGCTCAAAATTTTGGTGAAATATGTTGAGTATGTTCTCTTGATTTTTAAGAAGTCATCTAGGATATTTAATTGGAGAAATTTGAGGATATAGGTGTGTTTTGATCCTACCTCTTGAGAATGCTAAATAAGGCAAAAATTAGTCTATGTGTTTGAAAGGTAACTGTTCTCCTCTCTATATAATATTTGCAAGTGAAGATTTGAAAGTGAAGTACAAGTCTTGTTATATAAGTTTCATTAATTGTTTGATCATGAAGGTGAAATTGAGGTGTTTGAAGCCATAAAAATCAAGACTAATCTTTGGGTGTTTTGAAACTAGGTTTAGATGTCTCTAAACTATAAGGTTACTTGGCCTATATAGCTTAAGATGAGGATTTATGTTACTATGTTTAGTTGGATAAGGATGAATACCTTCAATAAAAATGTTTTAGAAGCTATGATTAGGTGAAGTGAAGAGAGAGAAATCTCACCATGTAAAGGTAAAATTTCTAAGTTTGAAGGTTTGTGAGTTACATGTTCAAATCAACATGTTCTTGCTTGAAAAAGAGTGATGAAGCTTCTATTTACATATGAAGGTTATCTAAAAATCATGTTCTATCATATCCATTATTTGTAATGGGTTGAAATTACATGCATCATTTATTAGAGGAGGATCTTTGTGATTGTAATTTTCAGTCCTCCGTGACTGAGTATGAGAGCTCTAATGATTTCCTAACATTAAAATGGTGAGATGTGTTTAAACTAAAGGATTTAAAGAGATAAATGGAAGTGTAAGTAATGTTCCTACATGCCCAAGAAACTTGGTACAATATTCCTTTCAATACAAGAAAAAAAGGTACATTGGAGAGAATAGGAAAAAATATATTTGGTAGTTACAAACTAATCTGAGTGTAGAGGTCAACAAGGAATTTTAGTAGATGAAGACAGAAGGTCAGGGAGTTTACGATCCTACTTTAGTCCTCATTTACATTAGAGAATCTGGACATGGATCTAAGTTTTTTTTACTTGAACCTACAATCATAGTCAGAAGCAATCATTGTAAAGTGACAGTTTTATTTGAAGTCAATTTATCTCCTTGTACAAATTGTAAAGTTAGGTAGGTGAAAGGTTATTAGATTTGAAGTGAAAAATTCATTTATCTAAGTATTCCTTGATGATAAAAATTCTTCCTTGTTCATGAAAATAGTTGTTGAAGAATTAGAGATTTGACAGTTGATGAAGATAGAGCTTATGATACTAAGTTGAGTAAAGAGAAACAAAGTTGAGTAAAGAGAACTATGTTTTGAAGGCGCTCAAGGACATGAAAAATAGGTGAATCGGGGAGAGAAAGAAATGCCTTTGTGACTGTAAATTTTTAGAAGTTTGGACACATGACAAGTAGGTGCTTGAGAAGGTGATTCAAGGATTGGAGTATGAAAAGAATTCTATGTGGGATAAAAATTGTATGATAGATATTTGTTATTGATTAGGTGATGGGAATAGAGATGAATCAAGGTGAGAGGGAGAGTGAAAATATAATATAAGTGAGTTGAATAGATGATCAAAATTTGTTGTAAGATACAACACAAGTAAAATGATCAAGACATATTAAAGAAGACTAAGTGGTGGCTTGTATAAGGTCAAGTGGCAGCTTGACTAAATTTTGGAGTTGTAGCTTCATGTTGAGTGAATTCTCAACAATGAAATCATTGTAACAATTACATGAATTTTTTGTCCAAGATAGTTCTTTGGTTTCAATGGGTTTTTATCCTTTAAAGGGTTTCCCATAATAAATCTTGTATCTCTGTGTATGTTCTCCTTTTTATTTCGTGTGAATGGTGTTGTGATTTCATCCTATCAAAGTTAAGCTAGTTAAATTATTTTTCAAAGTTTTAATAAGCATTGATTCAGCCCCCCTCTCAGTGCCTAAAATTTCCAAAAATTTCTCTTCTCTTCCACCTCTTTCACATGGAATCAACCTTTTTATGCATTCTCCCCCAAAGGCCCCTCTTTTTCCATCATCCACACATACCCCTTTGTTGATTCTTCCTCTTATTTCCTTTTTTGTTTCTTCTTCCACCATTCCCATGACCATTTTGTTAACTCCTCCCAAATTGGTTTTGGTGTCCATATCATCCACTAGTGTAACTCATATGGAACATCCACACTCTCTTCAAAGAAGAAGTTGGTTCCTTTTTTTCCATCTTTACTAACAAGAAAACCCTAAAGAAGGAAAGAAATTGATACTCCTATAAGAATTATATTTTAGCATGTCAGATTTTACTCTTTCTTGGGTAGCAAAAAACCCAAAGATGATCATCCATATTACTATTGATAAATCTAATGATATATTCACTAAAATTATTGTACTAGTTGTAGATAAGAGTAAGTAGTATATAACTTCTACTGATTATCATATCTCTAAGATTGTTTTGGGAAAATCCACCACAAAAGGTGTTAATCAAGATGTGGAAGTTTCCCTTGGTAACCTATTTTTCAATATTTACAAGGCTAAAGCCACCAAAAATGAGCTAAGGGAGAAAGTGGAGTAGTTAACAACTCTTTTGTATATAATCACTAAGCCTATCGAGAGTACTGTACTTACAATAACAATCCTGGATGCATCATCCATCGTGATAGATGAGAATACAAGACGAGGAAGGGTTGTTAATGATTGGATTAAAATACTTCTCGAGGATGGAAAAAATTGATAGAATAATCCGTCAAAGTCCGTGATAACATTGAAACCAAGAATGTAATGGTCTAGAGGATGGGTAATGAATTTTATGGGAATGGTATAATTAGAAAATCATTCTCGAGGCATTGAGTTAACTGAATAAGGTAGATGTTGACAACCATATCAAGGTGAAAGTAGCTGAAGAAAGGAGTATATCATATTCATACTATGAGGCCATTGAGTTTCAGGTATGAATTTTGACTCAATTGAATGAGTAATTGTAAGAGGCAAGAAGAGAAGGGATAAATATGTTGTTTTACATTACATATGAAATTGCTAAGTTTCCTTATGAACTCCATGATGAATATTTGAATGCATTACCATCTGACACCATTTTACCAAGTTTAAAAGTTTGGTTGAAGTGGATTAAAGGTTTGAGAAAATATTCAATTTGTAATACATTGACAAGATGGTATTATATGAATATGTTTTGGATAATTTGAGAAAGTTTGTGAATAAAATTCTAAAGCTTCTGGGAAAAATGACTAGGGCCGATACTTGTGAATTAATCAACCAATACTCATGGAGGGCAGATGAAATGTTTTTCCAATAAAAGATCAAATATTACCATGGATATTGGAAAAATAAAAGCACTACGAAAGTTGAGTTCATCAAATTATTAATTGGTTAGGATGTACATAAGGAAAGAAAAGATAAAAAAGAAACTTTAAGTTGTTTGATTTTTCAAAATTTTCTCAAATGTGTAATTTTATGAGATTTTCTGGCATCCTATCATATAACATGTAAATTGACATGATCATTTTGCATAAGAACTTGTCAATATGCATTAATCGAGATGATTTATTCCTTACCTATTTTAACATCACGAATCGGTCAAGGGGTGCAAATATCCATATTTTATCTCTCGCTTATTTTCTATAAATGTAATAATAATAAAAACATTCATGGAATTTTTCAGGTGTAAGTAATGTCTTTTTACACTTTGGAGTAAAAACAATGTTGTAAGAGAGAAAAAATATTTGTATTCTTATTTTCTAACAGTAAGGGAATAAAGAGATATAAAATTTCAAACTTTGTGTTGAGGATTAATATTGATATTATGTTTGTTGGGGTTAGCACACCGGCTGTATAGAAGACAATATATCAGATCTAATCATACATGCAAATAAAAGTGGATATTCTACCAGAAGAATTATACAAAACAAGAGACATAAATCAACACTAGATTTAATGTGGTTCACCTAGTATGGGCTACGTCCACCCAGAAACAAGCCAATCTATTATCCAAAGATTTGACAAGATATACAATGAAGATTTACAATCTTCTACACTTCTCAGATGTTCAGTACTTTCTTCCTTCAAGCTTTTTTATTCTTCACCAGGAATTCTCTCTCACATAATTATCTTGTAATTATGATCAATCCTCTCTTTCTAAACCCTAGCTTTATGCTTTAAATAGTCGTTTAAGACTTTAGGGCACTTAGCCATGCAATTACATTCATTAAATCTATTCCAATGCTAAAAATGGAAATAAATCCTAAGAGTTTATTAAAAACTCATCGCATAAGTAACTGATGTCGGTTCTACCCAACCATCACTGATTCTAACTTGTCTTGACTGATGCTGGTCACACTCTAACCAATGTTGGTTACTGTCAACTTCCATACTCAATAATCTCCAACTTGGAGATCAATTACTGCACACTATACATGTACAACATTATTATTGGATCCTCCTAAGCTTTGTTTCTTCCTCTTCAAGTTTCAAACTCGAAGACCAACAGAAGTGGAGTGTATTTCCAACTTCTCCTTTGCTAATGGCTTCATTAGCATATCCACAGGGTTATTTCTTGTATGAATATTTTATAGATTCAACGGTCCATCCTCCAATACCTATTGTATGAAGTGATATCTCAACTGAATGTGTTTCGTTCTCGAATGAAATACTATTTTCTTTGCCAGATGAATTACACTCTAACTGTCACTGAATAGTTTATAATTACTTTTCTCTTTTCCCAACTCTTCCATGAACCTACTCATCCATATCATCTCCTTGCTACCCTCTGTAGCTACAACATACTCTACCTCTGTAGTAGATAAAGCCACAACCTTTTGCAATATCGAAATCCAGCTAACTGGCGTTCCACCTACTGTGAAAATATATCCAGTAGTGCTCCTCCTACCATACAGATCTCTAGTCATATCCGAATCAACATAGCCACGTAATGAAATATCTAAACATCCATAACATAACTGCATGCTAGATGTCCCTTTCAAATACCTGAGTATCGATTGGACTTCTTTCCAATGCTCTTTACCTGGATTAGCCATATATCTACTCACAACTCCCACTGCTTGTGCAATGTCTAGTCTTGTACAAACCATAACATACATGAGAATTCCAACTGCTGAAGCATATGGCACTCGTGTCATGTATTTTACCTCCTCTTGTGATGAAGGACACTGATCTTTACTCAATTTCAAGTGTCCAACCATAGGTTTGCTAACAAGTTTTGCATTCTGCATGTTGAACCTTTCTAACACCTTGTAGATATAATCCTCTTGAGACAAATATAATTTCTTTTTTTTCCTGTCTCTATGTATTTGCATGCCAAGGATTTTTTTTGTAGCTCCCAAATCCTTCATTGTAAATGTGTGAGCTAGTTTTCTCTTAAGCTCACCAATGTCCTACATACTAGATCCTACAGTAAGCATATCATCCACATACAATAACAAAATAATATAAATCCCATTTTCAAGCTTCTTGAAATAAACAAAATAGTCAGATTCACATCTCAAGTAACCATGCTCATGCATAAAACTATCAAACTTCATGTACCATTACCTTGGAGCTTGCTTGAGCCCATATAGGCTCTTTTTCAACCTACACACTAATTTCTCCTCACCCTTGACTTCATACCCAAGTGGCTGCTACATATAAATCTCTTCATCCAAATCACCATGAAGGAAAGCCATCTTCACATCTAGTTTCTCTAAATGCAAATCTTCTACTGCAACTAAACTCAATAAAATACGAATAGAAGTCATCTTCACAACAGGAGAAAATATTTCACCAAAGTAAATACCTCCTTTCTCTGCAAATCCCTTTACTACAAGCCTTGCCTTGTACATTTTCTGTCCACCCTCTTCTTCCTTAATTCTATAAACCCACATGTTCTACAATGTTCTCTTTCCTGCTGGAAATTTAACCAAATCCCAAGTCTAGTTCTGTTCCAAAGAGTTCATCTCCTCATCCATGCCATACTCCCACTGAACATGAGTTTTATCCTACATTGCTTATTTAAAGATTTCTAGTTCACCACTATCAATCAATAATAGATAAAATAGAGAAGGTGAAAATCTTTCTAGAAGTTTACTTATCCTTTTTGACCTTCTCACAGGAGTTTGGGGTACTAGAGGCTCAATCTGGACCTCCTGGACATTAGTATCAACTTCTGACAGTGACCAACGCCGGTCACCTCTAACTGACATCGGTTCGGCTAACCGACACTAGTTTTGATCCTCTGTAACTGTCAACGGTTCATCTGACTGATGTCGGTTAGGGTCTAACTGACCACGGTTACTGTGTATTTCTGTAGGTGTTTCTTTAAAACCTGAGAGTTCATTTTCATCAATAAACTTCTCAATTTTCTCATCCTTGGGTACCAAAATTTGATCCCTGTACATTCTCTTTTCATTCCATTCAACATCACAACTCCTAACAATTTTATAATTCTCTAAATCCCAAAAACAAAAACCGAAATCACCAGATCCATAACTAATGAAAGTGCACCTCTTGGATTTTGCATCCAAATTTTTTCTATTTTCTCTATCAACATGCACAAAATCTTTTGAACCAAAAACTTTAAGAAAAGAAATATGTACCTCTTTTCTGGTCCATGCTTCCTCTGGTATTCCTCCATCTAGTGAACTTGAAGGGCCATGGTTAATCAAATAAACTGTTGTATCAACTACTTATGCCCAAAAATGTAAGGGCAATCCAGAATCTATCCTCATACTTCTAGCACGTTCCATGATTTTCATGTTCATTCTTTCTGTAACACCATTCTCCTGTGGTGTTCTTGGAACCATTCTTTCTCTATGTATCCCATTCACTGAACAATAATCATTGAAAGCCTTTCTATAGTATTCACCACCATTGTCAGATCTAAGGCACTTTAAATTAGAATTTGATTCATTCTCAACAAGGGCTTTCCATCTTTTAAAAGTTTCAAAAACATTAGATTTTATTTTAATACAATAAACCCATACCTTTCTTGTAGCATCATCAACGAAAGTGACATAATACTAGGATCTAGCATGAGAAGCTACCTGAGCTGGTCCCCACACATCTGAGTGTACAAGCTCCAATTTATGCTCCTTCTTAGTTTCCCCAACTTTGAGAAATCTCACTCGCTTTTACTTTCCAAATATACAACGGTCACAAAAATCAAGATCTAAATCTTTCAAATATGATAACTTTCCCTTATCCTTTAAGATCTACATTCCTTTTCGACTCATATGACCCAACCGATTATGCCACATGCATGCATCTGAATCTGAAGTAGATAATGTAGAAAAGGAATCAGTAATATAGGTATATAAATATAACTTTCCTACCTTCTTACCTCTTGCCGCAACAAAATTACCCTTGGTGAATTTCCAAGAGTCTCCTGTAAAAGTAACCATGTAACCAGATTCACCTAGTTTCCTTGTAGAAATAAGATTCCTCCTGAGGCTTGGCACATACCTCACATCTTTCAATACCCATGTATTTCCATTCTGCAATTTTAGATGAACTTCCCCTTTACCAGTAATATTGCAAGGTTCATCATCACCCAAATAGACATGCCCAAAATTGCCCTAGACATAATTTCTAAAATAACCCTTATTAGGGGTTGCATGGAAAGAAGCTCTTGAATCTAAAACCATGATTCAATTCTACTATCTACAGAAATAATAAAAGCATCTTGCATTACCTATGATGCAGAAAGATGCACCTCTTACCTTTGTATGGTTTTTGGTTCTCTTTATTCTTTGACCAACAATCTTTCTTAGCATATCCTTTCTTTCCACATTTCCAACAAGTAATTCCCTTACTTTTGGATTTAGATCTACTATCCCTTGACTTTGATTTCCCATTGCTCTTACTCTTGGATCTCTCCTTCTACCTTCCCCTGCTTTATGCATTCAAAGCATTTCCAGGTGATGTTTCCTCTGTACCTTTTCCTGTGAATTTCTTCATTCAATATTATACTAACCACATCATCAAACTTCAAAATATTATTAGCAGATGTTGTATTACTAACAACCATTACCAAGTTGTCCCAACTATCAGAAAAAGAACATAAGAATAAAAGTGCTTTTACTGCATCATCAAATGGTATTATAATCAATTTTAACTTATTTACAATAGATTAGAAATCATTCAAATGACTAGAGATAGATTCAAATTCATGCATCTTAGAACTAAAAAGTTTCGTCATCAAATAAAATTTATTTGAAGCACTAGGTTTTTCATATAAATTAGCAAGAGATTTCATTAAGTCTACCATAGAAGCCACTTCTGATATATTGGAAGCCACGGATGCTGTCAGGCACAATCTTATAGATCCCAAAGCCTTTCTGTCAAGAATCTTTCATTCTTCATCAATCATCTTCGTAGGTCTAGACTTCTCATCCAATGGTAAGTACAAATCTCTCTGATACAGATAATCCTCAATCTGCATCTTCCATAATTGATAATTTTATCTGTCAAACTTCTCTACCTTGTATTTATTATCTTCTCTCATTGTTTTAGCTCCCACTCAATCAGAAAACCCTCTATGAGTAAATCTGTCAACACACAAAACCCTCAAACAAAGCTCTGATACCAGTTGTTGGGGTTAGCACACTGGTTGTATAGAATACAATATATCAGATCTAAGCATACATGCAAATAAAAGTGGATATTCTACCAGAAGAATTATATAAAACAAGAGACATAAATCAACACCAGATTTAACATGGTTCACCCAGTGTGGGCTACGTCCACCAAGAAACAAACTAATCTATTATCCAAATCTTTGACAAAATATACAATGAATATTTACAATCTTCTACACTTCTTAGATGTTCAGTACTTTCTTCCGTCAAGCTTTTTTATTCTTCACCAAGAATTCTCTCTCACATAATTATCTTGTAATTATGATCAATCCTCTCTTTCTAAAGCCTAGCTTTATGCTTTAAATAGTCATTTAAGACTTTAGGGAACTTAGCCATGCAATTACATTCATTAAATCTATTCTAATGCCAAAAATAGAAATAAATCCCGAGAGTTGATTAAAAACTTGTAGCACAAGTAACCGATGTCGGTTCTGCCCAACCATTTCCGGTTCCAACTTGCCCTGACTGATGCCAGTCACACTCTAACCAATGCCGATTACTGTCAACTTCCAGCAAGTTCTATTTGCATGCTAAAACATGAGTAATTTAGCTCCATACTCAACAATGTTATTTTTCTTATGTTCAATGCATTATACTTCTTTATAATTCTCGAATATTGTAACTAAGAATTAGTTATGTTTATTCTTATTATCCTTAACTTATGTGAGTAGATTAGGATCTATGTTTTCCATTCAAAAGAACAATTCCTTCCCTCCTTTTTTATTTCTCTCTCTACCATTTAATATTCTTATACTCTCAAATAACTATCTTCCTCTATTTTCCAACTCTTGTCTTCCTAAAGTGAATTCTATTGGGATGATATCCCACCCCCATGACTAGAGTAATGAATATATAGTACATATTCCTTATTTATTTTTAGATTAAAAATAAATAGGGTGCCTCCCCTTATTTTAGTAGGGACTTTGTCCCATGTGTTTTGCTTGAACACCATATTTTTTCTTAGAAACAATATCCCACCAAAAGGGAAAAGCAGGATAAGTTGGATGCTTTAGTGCCGCAAAGTGTTGTTTCTATGTCCTAAGAGTTGGTACACTCGAGGAAAAAAGTAAATATTGGTTTCATTTATATGATTTGGTAGTATGTGAACCTCAAAATAACCTTATTAAATATATCATTGGAGGATCATACCACCCTCATATAATTGAGAAAATATAAATATAGACTATGATAAAATGAAAACATACAACAAATAATATATAGAAAATACTAAAGTGCTGATATGAATGACATAGTGTATAGGGATAATTGATAGGTGATAAAAAGGGGAGATAGGAGATGATTATCTACATTGGATGAGTTATTTTTTTACATATGTCTCCATATGAAAATATTTTTATCGTGTGAGTGACTCACAACTCAACATAGAATAGTGTTGGGTTATTTTTTCTTTCCCTCAAATGGAAATATATTTCCTTGGGTTATCTAGTTAGGATGGTCGCGACGAATTTATATTATAGTAACAAGGTTAGGAGGAATGAAGGAATAAAAGGAGGTATAATATGATATAGTAAAATGATTGTAGTTTGAGGGCTTCTGGGATGTGGAAAGCTAGAAAATAAAGCCAATGATTAGTTATGACAAGTTTTAAGAGGTATGATGGGGGATGGGGCATAAAAAATAGGTGGAAAAGAAGATGGGACAGAGATTTCTAATATCAAGATAGGATTTTCCAAGGGTTAAACGTTGACCATTATGATGTGCTCATGATGTTCCATACATTATTCTTTAAATTAATTGTTATTTCTTGATTAAATTGATTATTCTTTCTTAAGTTTTTTCTATTTTTACATTGAATCTCAACATGTTTCCCAAATCCCATGTGTTTAGTGAAAAATTAGCCAAGGTCAAAGTAGGAGATGGGTTAATAGGGATAAGGTGTTACAGAAGATATGGGGCTTTCCCAAAAGTTTACAAATTACTCTTTGTTATGAGTGATGTTAGAAACTGGTTTTCATTACCGTACATGCCCAAGGTGCCCAAAATAGGTTTTCTTAGACACTATTTTTTGGAATATTTTTATTTTTTGAATTTTGTTATATATGATGGGATTTATTGGAGACAAAGGGAACACCTCTCAAGTGTATAACCACTTCAGATTCATGATGTTCATGGGTTTATTGAGCTCATAGCCACCTTTTGTAGTTAACTTGTATTCCCTCGATCCATACTTGTCAATGATAACATAGGGTCCAAGCTAGTTTGGATCAAAATTTACGTTTTTTTCCTCAATTTTAGGGTTTCTTTGATTTTTTATTAAGGAAAATATCACCAATTTCAAATTATCTTGGCCTAAAATTCTTTTTATATTTCCTATATATCATTTTTCGGTAAGATTTATGATGGTTGAGGTCATTAAGACATCTCTCATCCACGAGCTCAAGATCATGGATTCTAGTTGCACAATAATCTTCTTATTTGATGAGTCCTATAGGGAGATGTATAGGGAAAGTAATTCAATATCAACTATAGAGATATATTAGCACCAAGAATGATGGAGTATGAAGTAGATCCTATGGGTGTGTGGTGTAGAAACTCAAATTTGGTAATTCACTCTTTGACACTGCTAGTTTTGACAATGCACTCTTTCTAAGATAAATATAAACTTCCTATTACTATATAGTAAATTATAAGTTCTCTTGTTTAGATTATTTATCCTTACACAATGACATGTTAAATGATTCTATTAACACAATACATAGAATCCATAAAAAAACATCAAGTAACAAGTTCCAAAATTTAGATTGTATGTTTTCTTTCCTTGGTCAAGGTTATATAGTTTGGTTGGGATAGTATATCTAGTCATGAATGACTTATATAGTCTTAGATATGTTGTTACCCAAATTTGTTCTCCTTTTCAGTATGAGCAGCATCAGAGATATGCAATGAAGCTTGAAGATAGATAGATCATGATGTATGTCATTTTGTAGCCAGGGATGTGATCTAACTTGCACTCAGATTTGTGGAGAGATGGATAGCACTCAAATAGGACTTGATCTTGTCCTAACTATTTTAGGTTGTGCCTTTCAACCAAGGTAAGAGGACCTATTTTTTAACCCTCAAATGGTGAAGGAGATGAATATATCCCTCAATTTGTGTAAATAGTATGAAGGGGCCTTGGGAAAATATGATCAACAATCCAAATCCAAATTTCAAAAGTTTTCACTTCCAGATTATGGAGATACTCTCAATGCAAGGAAAGGGTTAATGAAGACATTTTAAAATCCTAATTTGTTCTACATACTTTAGCAAATGGATTTTGATCTTATATGGGTATACAGATCAAAACAGGGGTAGTATGGGGTAAGATTAGTTGTTTAGAATGATTTTTGGTGGGATATTGACAAGACAAACTTGACTATGCCAGATCTTTGACAACCTCTACAACATTTGAAAAACTATCAGATAAAATGCTTCAAAATAGTCAGGATGTTCTTTCAACCAGAAGAGATACAAAAATGGAGGCCCAGGTTTGCACTCTTCACACAATCTTTGAGACCTCAACACAAAATCTTGAGTTAAAGGACTCAATTAAACATCAAAATATCTAATTAAATCATACCTAAGGTACCCCCAAAGGATTACAAGCAATCTCTATCAACAAATGAAGGTTAAGTGATTTTAAAATACTTATTTTAAATGCTAGATGAAAGCTCTTCTGAAAAAGGAAATTGCAAATGCCACCAAACTATCAATAAGGATGAGATCTGTGTGATTCCTAAAGATTTCAATGCAATAATACAATAAGAACAAGGAAAACTATTTGCAGAAATTTAAAAAATGATAATAGACATCATATTACCCAAAATAACATAGATTAATTCAAAATATTGTTAGATTCATCAGCAGGGGAGAGTTTCAGGAACAATCTCAGAGCTGTGTGATGGCTATACACTTGTAACCAACTCAAAATGAATGAAGTTCTAACACAGAAGACATTAACCAGGTTTTTTGGAGAGTTTCTCAAAAGATGAGCTTCTCTCAAAATTTTCTCATGATTTTCAATTTTCTTGACCTTTTACATGTCTCAAAACATGCATTATATATCTCTCTATTACATTTGATCTTTCTTTCCCAAGAAAATAATATGCCAAGTATCAAATTTGTTACAAAATTCCATCATGATTCGCAGACAGGGACATTTTAACATATTTGCAACAAAAGTTGCCAGGTGTTTTGAAAAAAGGTGAATCATTGCAAAATTTTCATCATTATCCATTATGGAGGCACATTTTTCATCTTCAAAGCATGTAGACCCCCTTCCTTTCATTATTTCATCCTTTTCCCTCCAAAATTTGACTCTGCAACTTTTGGATCTGATATTTCACGTTTTTGGATGGGTTAGGGTAAAAATTTATTTCAAAAACACTTTTGATCTTCAAATTGATCCTCAAAACCAATTGCATTAGTCCCTGTAGGCACAAAAGACATGAATTTTCCAAAAATTTGATCAAAATCGATGCAAAAAACACATTTCCACACTTCCTGGAGCAAAAATGGCGGCCAAACTTTAAAATGCACAGTTACCGTTAATCTTCTTTTTTCCCTTCAATCTAAGCCCTCCACATGTCACAATGCGATTGGAAATGGGTTTGGGATCACTTTTTGACATTTTAACACTTTTTGAAAAAATGTAAAAAATTTGACATTTTTCTCCACCCCTCTGCCTTTTGAAACTGAGCTTGACATGTGTCCTAAATGGGCCCCATTAGAAACACGGCTCAATTCTACACATTTCCATCTTTTTTGAAAAGTTGCAAAGTTTCTCAATTTCCTCCGCTGCTCCGCCCTTGATATTTGGCACTGACACGTGGCACAATATGATTAGATTTGGGGTCGTGGCTCAATTTTGCACATTTTGCCTCTTTTCGGAAAAAGGAAAAAATTTCAATTTTCCTCCGCACTCCCACACCTCTGATTCTGTCCCTGCCACATGTATCCCTTTGATTCATTGTGGAGCCATGCTTCAAATTACCACTTCAACTCATTTTGCCAAAAAGGCAACATTTCCTTTTTGCCCCTGATCCTACCACATGTCCTCTCTTGATTGGCCTGACGGACCCATGGCATTTTTCACAACTTTTTCTCCCTTTCACCAAAAAGAAAAAAAATTCTAAGTCCTTCGCCAACCTTCCATCTACATTTGATGAAAACGTGACACTTTTCCACCTCTGATTCACTAAGGGCATGCACTTTGAAGCCGCCACATGTTCCATTTAATTTCATTGCAGTCCTGCACTCTGAAGCCACCACGTGTTCCATTTTGATTCATTGTGGGCCCTAAGCATTTTCTTTGTACTTTAACTCTTTCTTCCAAAATTCCCTAAGGCACAAAAATACCCACCCATCCTCCTTCACTCTTCCTGTGACACGTGTACCTCCTCTGGGGCCTATGGGGCTATGGGGGTAACTTGCACTTTTTTCCAAAACACAAAAAATGTTAAGTTTTTCGAGAAGATCCGCCGAACCTTGTCTAATCACAAACGACCATGTAGGAGAAGTTTTTGAGCTAAAATTTGATGGGAAAAGGATGCCCGTATGACCATCAAACAACGCAGAAATTGCCAGCAATGCCCTAGAATGCTGAAGATGAAATTGATGGGAAAATGACGCCCGTATGACCATTAAAACACAGAAAACACCACAGGTGCCCAAAATTTATTTTTTCTTTGTGGGTGAAGAATTTTTCGATCAAAAGACAAATGGAAAGTGTTTTTAGGAAATTTATGACCATGGAAAGGGATATTTGAGGGAAAATAAGTATAAAACAAACATTTTTGAGCTCCAAAGGCTGGGAAAACATGGGAAAAATGGTAGAGGAATTTGAACGGGCAAAATTAGGGCAAGGTAATGAGTTTGCAAACAATCCAATGCACAAGGATAGAACTATAACTTCACATCATTGATTTCATGAGGAAAAAATGTTTCAGAGCACAAAGAGCAAAGGGGAAACATGGCAAAATAACAGAGGTTCAAAATGGGCACCAACAAGATAAACATGTTTTCCAACTATTCTTTCATTTTTATATTCTTTATTGGGTCTTATAATCTCTTTGGGTCAACCTTTCTTAGATAAAACATCTATATAACCTTATATAAGCAAGTAGACACTACCTCACTTACTAGCCTAAAAATCCTATGGCACTACATGGATACCCTCACTTATAACACTTGAAAAAGTTACCCAAGCCTCCCTAAATATCACAATAATAGACACACAGTCATTAGGTTAGAAATATATATAGATACGAAGCTTCTTATTAGGTTAAAGCACCAATCCTTGTATTCTACAAGCACTCAAACATCCATTCCTAGGTATCTTAGAAAGATCCAACTCAACTCAAGCATTATATTTTTTTTTGTCAAATCTAGTTGAATCCATTCAGAACCACATGTTATATGTATAATGACGTGTATTTTTAGGCCTCTTTAAAGTAGTGCTAATTGTTCCCATAACCCAACAATTTTTTTTTGTAATACTTTCCATCTATTATTATGGTTTGAGATCATGGTCATAATATTTATAGAGCTTCACAACATGGATTAAAACTAGGGTTTGACAGTGACAGATAATTCTAAAAAACTAAAAATGTTGATAAGTTATAGATCTAGAAACCAAGAAGGTATAAGACCATATAGTAGGATAGAGACTGTACAAATGGTCCTCATAGAGTTATATGGTCCTACCCTATGTCATTTTCTAGTTACACTCCCTAGAATGAAGCATCATTAAGTTTAGGTCTTCCTATTATAGTAATGCATCCTACCATAACCTCCTAGAACCATATTTTGTTAGTTAAGTGCACTCATTCCCTTTTGTTTTCAATTTTGTAACTTATTTATCGTATCAATTACAATTATAAAAGAATTATTATGATTTTGGTAATTAATGTTGGAAGTTATTAATCATAATAATCACCTATCTCTAAGCCTCACATCCTTTAGTGTACACATCTCACTAAAATAAATTATATCTCATATTAATCTAATTAGGTTCTAAACATGTGGTTATTGGTGTGGTAAGCCCATAAGGTGAGATAAAGCCATATATGTTAATCGTGACCAACATCATTGACTAGCTTGTTGAGGATGTTGGTTATGATTTTATTGTTGGATTTAACTTGTCCATTACCTTGGGGGTAATAAGGCATGCACCATATTTGTTGGATATGGAAATTTTGACAATGTTCTTTGACATCTTTATTTTTAAAGTACCTTCCATAATTCGTAATTGTGGTGGATGGGATGCTGAAGTGGGAAATCATGTGGATAATAATGAACATAAAAATATTCTTACCATTGATGTGAGTGACATGACTTCCACCCACTTGGTGAAGTATTTAGTAGTAGTGATTATGTGTTTATGGCCATCATATGAGGTGGGGCTAAGCTTTTCGTTGAGATAATATCTCCATATGGAAAAAGGAAAAAATGATGTGTTGGGTGTTGCAAGGCTTGTGATGGAGTATGAATGAGGTCAAAATAATTCTAACAAGATACACATTTCTTAACATATTAGAAGGCATAAGTTTCCATAATTTTCCAACAATAACCCATCCCACTAATGTGTGCCCCATAAGTTTCATTATGGTCCTCTTTGATCGTTAAATTGGCATCATTTGAGTTCAAACACATCAATATGGTTATGTCATATCCCCTATGATAGAACATGTCATCCATGATGGTGTAATAGTAGGGTTTTTAGATGAAGTATTTGCATTCATATCAGGTTAGGTTAAATGGTAAGGTAGTGTCATGGATGAAGTTATAGATGTCTTGGTACTAAGTAGGGTTGGGACCAGAAATCTCATATACGATTTTATATTTTGGAACATTATAGGAGGGGATCATTATTTTCTCAACCATGAACTGACACTCTTATATTTTTGGAGGATTCTTAACCAAGTGTCCAATCGTGGCTATGGAATCAGCTTATTTTTTGCTAGCTCTTGGAACTTGTTTGAAATGGATATCCTAAAAAAATTGTTTAAATATTTTAACCATGCATTTATAGGGGACTATCTTTTAATCATTTTAACCATCATTGACATGATTTATGACTAGTTACTAATCACCCTAGACTTGAAGATGTTGGATGTTCCATTGAATTACAATTTTTAGACCAGATAGAAAATATTTATATCAATAATTTTGTTGTTGCAGGGGAAGCCAAAGAAAAATTCCTTAGGGATCAAGTATCCTTATGGTGTGATGAAATGGATTCCTTCCCCAAATCCATGATGAATGCAAGATCCATCAAAATAAATTTTCCATGTAGTTGATTCTTCAATTATCATGGTTGATTCATCAAGGAAGCTAATGGTCAATGGTTTGTGATATGAGATAAGAGAGTCTGCTAATTAATATATGAGTAATTTTCCTTTGATTACTTTTTGATTGGTGTACTCGATATCAAATTCACTTGGCAACATGATCAACTTGGCAACTCTACCTACGAGAGAGGGATAAATATTGGTTATGAACTTGGATTTTTTGTTTAACATGTAATGTAATTATTTTTGAGAGGTGAACACCATAACTAAACATGCTCTTTCAATTTTTTATGTAGTTGAATTCATAAGATACCAAAGTTCAAGTAAAATAATAGATGGCTCATTCCTTCTCATGCTCATCATTTCATGAAAAAAAATCCTAATGCACACTAAGTGGATAATATATACAAAGTAAATGGTTCCATAGGGGTAGGTGGAATAAGTACCATTGGATGGAAAAAATACTATTTGAGAGCTAGAAATGTTTGTTGTCAATCCTGAGTACATTTAAAAAATTGACCTCTTTTTGAGTAGATGATTGGGTGGTTGATACTTCTCAAACTACCTTTGAGATGAAATAGAAAATAGCCTATATTTTCCCTTGAAGACATCATAATTGCTTAAGATTATGAGGATGCATTTAAATGATGGTTTATAATTTTGTTGGGTCAACTTCAATACCTTAATCGGGTACATTAAATTCTAAAAAATTTACTCTTTTGTGACTACAAAAGCACATTTCTTGGGATTGATCTGAACCTTATACTCTCTTATCCATTTGAAAAACATTTAGAGTATTCCGGGATGATTTTCCTTGTTTTTGATTTTCCTAGTATGTCATTGACATAATCCTCAACAATATTTGTTATCCAAAATTCACCCCTCAAGGTAAATTGGACAACTCACATGATTTCTTCAGGATGTGCAATTAGAAATGGCTCGAGGGAAAAATTTAGGTTTTGGAGCTTCCTTTGGCTCTTTTCTAACCCCCCATCCAAGGAAAAAATTCAAGGAGTTAGAAAAAATGAAAAAAATCCAAAAAAATGGCTTCATCTAGTGCATTGCGGCTAAATCAAGTTTTTTTGGCCCAGGCCACATAGGTACATGTGGGACGTCTGGGACCTGAAATGCCGAAATAGCCGCAGGTAGTTCAAATAAAAAAAATCAAGTATTTTTGTCCTACACAGTCCATGGGATGGTGGGACACAAGTTTTCTGAGGACTCGATTTTGCTGAAAATGCCGACAGGAAGGAGGCTTGTGGGTGGAGCAGAGATTTTTGTCTGGGACATCTGGGAAATAAGAACCTGAAATACCCAATATAGCTGCATACAAGGGAAAATAGTGTAAATCAGACCCCGAACTGGCCATAACTTTTGACCCCGAGCTCCAATTTTCACAAAATTTGACTTTCTAGAATATTCATCTCTAGTAAAGTAAATGCTCAGTCCTATTAAATGACAAAAATGCAAGGCAGACCTAAAATAGCTACCCGTACTCAGAAGGCCATAACTTTTGTGTTTCTCAACAAAAACACACAAAATTGGTACCGTTGGAATTGTGGTTCTAATACTAATGCATAGAATCAAGAAAAATGGAATTTGATGAAGAATAGATAGATATTTTTTAGAAAACGTTCCCAGGTTCATAATAGTGTTTTATTTGGTAGTTGGGATGCATTCAATGAAGCAAGGTCTGACATTTCTCACTGCTACAAGTTAGGGGAAAATATGGGGGGCATTTTACAAGAAAAAAACATCATTTCACTCCATTTACTACCTTTTACAAGTGGTTGAAGGACATATTTCAGGATTTTTATTTTCCCTCTCTCTCTCTCCTCTTAGATTTCTATAAATTGGAGTGTTGGGCTCATTGTAAAGGGAGGTATTTTTTAGTAGCAAAACTCTGTCAAAAATTGTTTTGTGAAGCCAATGTGCTGCAGGCCCTTGTAGTGGACTCCTTGCATGGTGATCCAGGCCCTTATTCTGTAATAGATTGAACTATGCATATAATGGAGCAATAGATACAAGTTTGTGGATATCTCTTCCCCTGCTATGTTTTTTTGCATTCTTCTTGGCCTTTCAAACTCATTACAAATATATTGTGTCTATCTTATGTTGTTACAGGGATTCATTATCATTGTGTGTGCATGAAATATTGTTGTGAATGCATTTTCTAGATTGTGGAGAACTGTTACCACCCCTTCTAGTATGCACTTTGCTTATGTTTTTCACACATAGGAAGCTATCCTCACACCCTCCTTTTCTGGTATATCACTGATTTAGTGTAGGATTTGTTTTCATGTGCTCTCTCTCCCTAGTCCCTTGGACAGTTAAATTAGGATTAGAAAATTTTCTTGCATTAGAGTAGATTGTGGCAAGTAGTTTAGGAACAAGAACCAACTTTCTCTGGAGGTCTATCTCAAGTAGAAAGTCCCACAACTTGGAGATAACACCCATTTTATCCAATCACACTGTGATCTCAAACACACACACTTGTGAAAACCATAGGGTGTTGTGATTTAGATATAACAATATCATGCATCATATCATGTAAGATCATTTTCATCACTTTTTAATAAGTTACACCAACATTTTTTAGTCTGAATGCAATTACTTGGTAGAAAAACATTCCTCACAGGGTGGTGAAAGATGTATTTTTTTCTCTTCATGTGTAATTTTGATTTGATTATATCAATAAAAGTTGATAACATCTCATGTCAAATTGTGGAGTCAATGATTATGTCAATGTTTGGAAGGAGAAAATGATCTTTCAAACATGCTTTGTTGATTTCTCTAAAGTGTGTATAGATATGGATATGTCCGTTAGGATTACTGACAAGGATGATAATGGAGATCCATTCAGAGTATTCGATTGGGAAAATGAATCCCAAATCCCAAATATTTTGTATTTCTTCTTTGACCAATAAAGTACTTTTCGGATGCATTTTTTCTAAGTGAGGGCCGAATTTTATTGGTTTAATATCGAGATATACCACAAGATGGTGGACTACTAATGACATATAAAGTCCTATAATATATTCTTATGACCATGAATATATATTAATGTATTATTTGAGGATGGTTATGAATTATTTGTATCCTTAAGGAGTTAAACCATCCCACAAGCTTTATAAATTTCAGTTCTACTTTTGTGACAATATTAACATCAATTTTGTCTTCAAATAATAATGATGATCTCTCTTTCATTTCATCAGGAAAATATTTGATCAAATGATCAATTTTATGTAGTTATTCTATTCTAAGAGAGTCTTATTTATGTATGTAATGTGGGCTTAGAGATTCTTCATTTCCAAATTTTTAGGATGAATGGAATTCCTCGTCTATTGGCACCTCGAAGAGGCATTGATATACACTTCTTTATTATAATTTTTTATTTTTAATATTTTTTCTTATTTTTTTAGATTAGATAAATATTTAGTTTTGGGGGATCCAAAAAACCCACAATACATTAACATCCAAAATACAAAAAAGGTGAGAGAGAAACCCAAGCACCAACTAGGACTCCAAAAGGAAAAAATGACTTGACCAACAAAAGAGCCCAGCAAGGGGCAAGGAAAAAAGGCCTTAAATACATTTTTATTTGATTTTACCTATATAACCACCACCAAAGAACAACCAAATAAAAAATTCACAAAGAGGAACACAAAGAAATAACATGACACAGAGGCACAAACCAATCAGTAAACAATTTGCTAACGTTTTCTTTTCTAGGTGATCCTACTTCTGGATCTCGTCCCACCTTCCACACTAAGAGGATCCTAGTTTTTCATATGACAACCATCATTGTTTCCTATAGATGCCTCCTCATCCTCCAAGCTACTCAGGACCACCTTAGATCCACTCCTCTACATACTCTATTTGGCCAATTGGTCTTGTAAGATGGAGATCTAGTTTTCTTGCATGATGAAATCCGCTTTGAGGCCATTAATATGATTTTCCTGAAAGGCCTACTTGATATGCCACTTGCTCACATCCTCCACAAAATTCTTAGTTACATTCAGCAGGGTGTCACTAGTTGTCTCCATGTTAGCAATTTTGGAATCATTGTTAGGGCTTCCACCCACATTCTCCTTAGCCTGCTTCCCCTTAGATGAATCTCCTCTCCTTAAGTCAGTGAGTACTTCCATAACCACATTCTCCCCATTTTATTCCACATGTTTCTTATTTTTATACTATATACGGTTGGCTAATGTTTCATTATCAGAGTCTAAGGGTTGAAAGATGGGATTGAGGGTGGGTTTTCCCTTCTGAAAGAGCAATAGGATCAACTCATGGTGGAGAGGGGAATCTACTTTAGCATTATGAAAATTCTCAACAAAAACTGTTGAATTGTGGAGCTCAATTACTTTAGATTAGCATGCAATGTGAAACTTCCTAGAAAACATAGTAACCATCATCAGTTATGGAAGGACCTAGGCAAATTGGTTGGAAACAGTTAGTGACATCGTGTTGAAGCCTATGAGTGTTTTATTTAACTCTCAGTAATTAGATCTATTTTTAGCATTAAAGGAGATCTATTGAATGTAATTGCATGGATAAGTTACCTAAGTTTTTATACACCTATATAAACATGAAATCTAGGGTTTAGATGTAATAATTAAGAAGAACTTGTAAAATTTGATTATTGTGAGAATAATTGTGAGAGAAAGAATTCTTGGAGAAGAAGAAAAATCTTGAGTGAAAGAAAATATTGTACATCCATGAGAGGTGTGGAAGATTGTGAATCTTCAATTGTATATCTTGTCAAAGATTTGGATAATAGATTGGCTTGTTTCTTGGTGGATATTAGCCCACACTGGGTGAACCACATTAAATCTGGTGTTGATTTATATCTCTTGTTATGTATATTTATTCTGGTAGAATATCTAATTTTATTTACATGTATGTTTATATATGATATATTATCTAGTACAACTGGTGTGCTAACCCCAACAAATAGTATCAGAGATTTGTTTGAGGGTTTTTTGTGTTGACATATTTACTCACGGAGGGTTTTCTGATTGACTAGGAGCTATAACAATGGAAGAAGAAACCAAATACAAGGTAGAGAAATTTAACGGCTGAAATTATCAATTATGGAAGATGTAGATTGAGGATTATCTATATCAAAGAGATTTGCATTTATCATTGGATGAGAAGTATAGACCTATGAATGATTACTGATGAAGAATGGAATATTCTTGACAGAAAGGACCCCTCTGGGATTTATAATATTGAGCCTGGAAACATCTGTGGCTTCCAATATTATAGAAGTGACTTCATATGGTAGGGTTAATGAAATCTATTGCATAATTTATATGAAAAACCTAGTGCTTCAAATAAAGTTTATTTGATGAATAAACTATTTAGTTCTAAGATGCATGAAGGTGGATCTGCATCTAGTCATTTGAATGATTTCAGATCTATTGTAAATAAGTTAAAATCAGTTGATATATCATTTGATGATGAAGTGAAAGAACTTTTATTCTTATGTTCTTTTCCTAATAGTTTGGATAACTTGGTAATGGTTGTTAGTAATACAGCTTCTCGTAATAATGTTTTGAAGTTTGATGATGTGGTTAGTATAATTTTGAATGAAGAAATTCGTAGGAAGAGTATAAAGGAATCATCATCTGAGAATGATTAGAATGTAGAAAATAGGGGTAGGATCTAAGGAGATATCCAAGAGTAAGAGTAATGGGAAATCAAAGTCAAGGGATAGAAGATCCAAATCCTGAGGTAAGGGAATTACTAGTTGGAAATTTGGAAAGAAATATTTTTGGTCAAAGGATAAAGAGAACCAACAACCAGACAAAGGTAAAGAAGAAAATCTTTCTACAGTAGAGGTAATGCAAGATGCTCTTATTATTTCTTTAGATAATAGAATTGAATCATGGGTTTTAGATTTAGGAGCTTCTTTCCATGCAACCCCTAATAAGGGATATTTCAGAAATTATGTCCAAGGCAATTTTGGGCATGTTTATTTAGGTGATGACGAACCTTGTAGTATTACTAGAAAAGGGGAAGTTCATCTTAAATAGTAGAATGGAAATACATGGGTATTGAAATATGTGAGGCATGTGCCAAACCTTGGGAGAAATCTTATTTCTGCTGGGAAAATAAGTGAAGTTGGTTACATGGTTACTTTTCTAAGAGACTTTTGGAAAGTCACCAAGGGTGCTTTTGTTGTGGCAAGATGTAAGAAGGTAGGAACTTTATATTTATATACCTATGTTACTGTTTCCTTTTCTACATTATCTACTTCATATTTAGATACATGTATGTGGCACAATCAGTTGGACCATATGAGTCAAAAAGGAATGTAGATCTTAAAGGCTAAGGGTAAGTTATCAGATTTGAAATATTTAGATCTTGATTTTTGTGAGAATTGTATCTTTGGAAAGAAAAAGAGAGTGATATTTCTCAAAGTTGGGGAAACTAAGAAGGAGCAAAAATTGGAGCTTGTACACTCAAATGTGTGGGGACCAACTCAGGTAGCTTCTCATCAAGGATCCCAATATTATGTTACTTTCATTGATGATGCTACAAGAAAGGTATGGTTTTATTGTATTAAACGTAAATATGATGTTTTTGAAACTTTTAAAAGATGGAAAGAACTTGCTGAGAATGAATCAAATTCAAAGTTAAAGTTCCTTAGATCTGAAAATGGTGGTGAATATTCCAACAAATCTTTCAATGATTATTGTTTAGTGAATGGGATCCGTAAAGAAATAATGGTTCCAAAAACACCACAGGATAATTATGTTACAGAAAGAATGAATAGGAAAATCATAGAATGTGCTATAAGTATGAGGATACATTATGGATTTCCCTTGTAGTTTTGGGAAGAAACAGTTGATACATCGGTTTATTTGATTAATTATGGGCCTTCAAGTTCACTAGATGGAGGAATACAAAAGGAATCTTGGACCAGAAAAGAGGTAGATCTTTCTTTTCTTAAATTTTTTAGTTCATAAGCTTTTGTGCATGTTGATAAGGAAAATAGGAAAAATTTGGTTGCAAAATCCAAACGATGCACTTTCATTGGTTATGGATCTGGTGATTTCGGATTCCATTTTTGGGATTTAGAAAATTCTAAAATTATTAGGATTTGTGAAGTTGAATGGAATGAAAATAGAATTTACAGAGATCAAATTTTCGTACCCAAGGATGAACCAGTTGAGAAGTTTGTGAATGAAAATGAACTCTCATATTTAAAACTAATATTGACAAGGTTACACAGTAATTGGTGTCAATTGAATCCTAGCCAAAATCGGTCAGCAGAACTAGTATCAGTTATGGAAGATCCAAACCAGACTCGGTTAGCAAAACTAATGTTAGTTACAAGTGATCGTCATCAGTCACTATCAGATTTGGATAAAAATGTTCAGGAGGTCCATATTGAGCCTCCGATACCCCAAACTTATGTGAGAAGGTCACAAAGTGTAAGTAAACCTCTAGAAATATTTACACCTTCTCTATTTTATTTATTATTTAATAATAATGGTGAACTAGAAATTTTTGAAGAAACAATGCAAGATAAGACTCACGTATAGTGGAAGCATGGCATGGATGAGAAGATGGACTCCTTGGAATAGAACTAGACTTGGGATTTGGTTAAGTTTCCAGCAGGTAAGAGGACATTGCAGAACAAGTGGGTTTGCATGATCAAGGAAGAAGAGGGTGGACAAAAAATGTACAAGGAAAGGCTTGTAGTAAAGGGATTTACACAAAAAGTAGGTATTGAATTTGGTGAAATATTTTCTCCTGTTGTTAAGATGACTTCTATTCATACTATATTGAGTTTAGTTACAGTAGAAGATTTGCATTTAGATAAACTAGATGTGAAGATGGATTTACTTCATGATGATTTAGATGAAGATATTCATACGCAGCAGTCGCTTAGGTATGAAGTCAAGGGTTAGGAGAAATTAGTGTGCAGGTTGAAAAAGAGCCTATATGGGCTCAAGCAAGCTCCAAGGCAATGGTACATGTGGTTTGATAGTTTTATGCATGAGCATAGTTACTTGAGATGTGAATCTGACCATTGAGTTTATTTCAAGAAGCTTGAAAATGGGATCTATATTATTTTGTTATTGTATGTGAATGATATGCTTATTGCAAGATCTAGTATGTAGGAAATTGGTGAGCTTAAGGGAAAGCCAACTCACACATTTTCTATGAAGGATTTAGGAGCTGTAAAAATAATCCTTGACATGAAAATATACAGAGACAAGAAGAAAAAGAAATTTTATTTGTCTTAGGAGGATTATAGCTATAGGGTGTTAGAAAGGTTCAAGATGTAGAGTGTAAAACCTGTTAGTACACCTATGGTTAAACAATTCAAACTGAGAAAATATCAGTGTCCATCATCACATGAGGAGGTCAAATACATGACATGAGTGTCATATGCTTCAGTAGTTGGGAGTCTCATGTATGCTATGGTTTGTACCAGACCAAACATTATACAGGCAGTGGGAGTTGTGAGTAGATATATGGCCAATCTAGGTAAAGAGCATTGGAAAGCAATCCATTGGATACTTAGGTATTTGAAAGGGACATCTAACATGTGGTTATGCTATAGAGGCTTCAATATTTCATTATGTGGCTATGTTGATTCGGCTATGGCTAGAGATCTTGATGATAGGAGGATCACTACTCGATATATTTTCACAATAAGTGGGATGACAATTAGCTAGATTTCAAGATTGTAAAAGGTTGTGCCTTTATCTACTACAGAGGTAGAGTATGTTTGAACTATAGAGGCTAGCAAGGAGATGATATGGATGAGTAGGTTCATGAAAGAGTTAGCAAAGGAGCAAGATGATTGCAAGTTGTTTAGTGACAGTCATATTGCAATTCATTTGGAAAATAACTCAGCATTTCATTCAAGAATGAAACACATTCAGTTGAGGTATCACTTCATACGGGTATTGGAGGATGGGCTAGTGAATCTCAAAAAGATTCATACGAGCAAGAACCCTGTGGATATGCTAACAAATCCATTATTAGAGGAGACATTGGAGCTACACTCCACTTCTATCGGTCTTTGAGTTTGAGACTTGAAGAGGAAGAAAAAAAGCTAAGGACGGATCCAAGAATGATCTTGTACAGGTATGATGTAGTAGTTAATCTCCAAGTGGGAGACTGTTGAGTTGTGGATCTCAATTAATTTAGATTAGCATACAATGTGAAAGTTGGTGGAAAACACAGTAGCCGTCATTGGTTATGAAAGGACTGGAATTAGTCACCTATGATCAACATCAGTCAGGAAAGAAGGAACCATCATCGGTTAGGGCTAATCAGCATCGGTTACCTGTGTGGGAGTGTTTTATTTAACCCTCAGGAATTAGATATATTTTTAGAATTAAAGAATATCTATTGATTGTAATTACATGGCTAAGTTCCCTAAGTTTATATACACCTATATAAGCATGAAAGATAGGATTTAGATGTAATAATTAAGAAGAAATTTAAAAAGTTGATGATTATTGTGAGAATAATTATGAGAGAAAGAATTATTGGAGAAGAATAAAAATATTAAGGGAAAGAAAATATTGTATGTCTGAGAGGTGTGGAAGATTGTAAATCTTCAATTGTATATCTTGTCAAAGATGTGGATAATAGATTGGCTTGTTTCGTGGTGGACGTAGCTCACACTAGGTAAACCATGTTAAATCTGGTGTAGATTTATATCTCTTGTTTTGTATATTTATTATGGTAGAATATCCGCTTTTATTTACATGTATGCTTAAATATGATATTTTATCTGTACAACCAGTGTGCTAACCCCAGCAAAAATTGACAGATACCTAAGAAGGAAAAAGGGGAGGCTCATCTTCTTGTTACGCCTAAAAAAATTCAGAAGAGACAAGTAGTGCATGTATATCTTTCTAAAATTTCCCTCGAGGGTCAAATACCTCATGACCACTTTACACACTTCTTCTCATCTTTTTGGAAAGCATGTTCTAGCAATTCCATCATCGAACAGATGAACCATTTCACTCAGACCAAAGAACACAAATATCTCGTTTTCTTATCTTTAAATGATTTCAAGCCTTATGTCTCCATACCTATAGCTTCCATAATTTAATCCTTCATAAAATATAAATTTGTGCCTTTAAGTTTGACATACCCATGGTCCTAAGCATTAGAAAAATTCACTGCTAAACTTGGGTACTTACATTTGATACGTTTTATAAACTCCTTGAATCCTCCTTTCCTCATCAGCCTCCAAATCATTGCATCCTTCTTAATGGCTTGATAGGATGTAGGATTGGTCCTAACTCTCTCACCCCCATCCCATGTTTACTATGTTAAGCCTTTTGGATCCACTTGATCTGTAACAAAATATTTCCTTTGGTTTTTACAAAAAATCTAATACCCACTGCCACTTTGTTGTCATTATTTAATTTACAACTTCCCTATGAATCTTTCCCCAATCTATTGAGGCTCGTGTGGATACTCTTATCTACATTTTTCATTATTAATGAGGCTAACAATATGTCTCCAAGGTACTTCATCCTTTTATTCCTCCCATGCCAACATATCATTTACTTGATTTTCCATCCCATCCGCATAGGAGTTGGATTCAAGATAGACATGGCACAATTACATGTCATCAAAGGTCTTAATGATGTTTTGAGCTTCCTTAATTATGTTCTTGATATCCCAAACCATCTTACTCTTGCACTCAAGAGATTTTATGACTAAGAGTGAATATCCTTTAATAATGATATTTTTGAGATTGATCTTCCTTGTTATCCTTATTCCTTTTAATCTTGCCATCATTTTAGCGTAGTTGTTTGAATTATTTCCCAAAGGCCCATCATACACCACAATACTATTTCTCAGGGAGTCTCTGATCAACCCCCCTCCTAATGTTCCATCTCTAGCTTTCACCGATCCATAAAATTTGATTTTATACCAACCCCTAGGTGGAGTTTTCCATTTTGATTTGTCTATGTCCTTCTTAGCCCCTAACTTAGTATCATTTTTTACAGGGCTGATCTTAAAATTCTGAATGATCTTGATTTCCTCTTTAGAATATGACTCCTGCCACTTGTGCCTATGAATTACAATGTTATCCTTCAGGATTTTTTTAATTTTGTTTATAATTATGGTGCAATTAGCAACTTTGTTTCTAAATATTATGTTATTTAGTTCATTCTATATGTTGTAGAGGATGTATGGGAGAGTACCTTTCCAAAATTATTTAACAATTTGTGCTCTATAAGGAACATGCCCTTGATCCATGATATTGTTGAGGTTACCTAGTAAATCCAATTGAATGTTAAAATTTTTTATCATCTCCATCACTTCCTGTGAAGTATATTTACATTCTGTAAAAATATGGAACACAAACTCAACATTATCCTCACACAAATAACATCTATTAATAATAGCATTCCCTTTTTCCTTAAATTTTCTATAGTAAGAATCTTATTTATAACGACTTCCCAAAAGAAAAAATTCACTTTGGCAATAATATATCTATTCTATACCTTAGTGTAGGCCTTGTTCTCTTCATCATTTTCAAAAGCCATATTGTAACTTGATTTAACTTTGTACTCCCCTGAAGCAGTCCTACTCAAAATAATCTCATTCCGCGGTATATCTTTCAGGGATAATTAAGCTCTTTATTTTATTATTGAGGTTTTCGAATAGATCATTTAGACCATTCTAGTTAGGTAGAGGTTGAATAGTGACCCAATCAACTTCCTTATTATTGTGTACCCAATAGTTTCTAACTTTATCCCCTACTTATGGTCTATATAACTCCTTGAGTTCATTCCAGGGTGCACTTAGGCTTAGAGGTTTACTATCAAGCCACGGGTCCTTCCAAAAATTAATCTCATTTCCATTTCAAAGATTCCATTTTATACCATTGTGGAGTAGGTTCCTGTTATGACATGAAATTTCCCAAAAATGGATCCCATGGGAATATCTTCATCAAAGAAAATGGCTTTACTTCTGCCAATAGTCCACAAATATTTCACTTGCATAAATGTTAACCCACAATCCTTATTATTTGAAAATCCTCCATCCTATTTTAGAAATAAAATCCTCATTCATAATTTTGAGATTTTTTAAACCTAGTCCACCAATCCTCTTTGGCTTAGTCACATTTTCCCAGACTACTTACTGGATTCTAGTTTTTTCCTCCATTCCTGAACACATAAAGTTTTTTTGAATTTTCTTGATGGAAGTTTTGAATTTGCATGGAAATTTAAATATTGACATTATGTAGGTGGCCAACCCTTGCATAGAACTCTGGAATAGTTGGACCTTTTCTGCCTAGGTGAGAAGATTCCCTTTCCATGATGCGAGTTTTTTTGTTTGAACCTCTCAATGAGAAAACTCCATATTTCCATGGGCATCTTATTACCACACAGTGGCATACCAAGATACTTATCTGACATATTTTTGATTCTACATCCCAAGATGTCTACAAGTCTTCTTTGTTACTCTAGGTGAACATTTATGAAAAAACACAAACTCTTATGGAAGTTGATAAGATGGCCAGTAACTTCCTCAAAATCCTTAGTGACTTCCTTGAATGCTCTGGCCTCATTCACCTCCACCTATCCAATAAGAAAGGTGTCATCTAAAAAATTGTTGCATAATTATAGGATTCACCCCATTTGACACCCGAATAATTGTTATCCTTCTATCCAACATGGATTTATAACACATTTAGCTAAGAGTTCAACCATGATAATATATAAAAATGGAGATAAGGGGTCACCTTAGCGAAGCCCCCTCTCAGCCTTGAAAAAACTATAAGGCTTACCATTAATCATGACATAAAAGCTTCAAGTAGAAAAAATATTCTTAAATAGTTAAATGACCTTTGGGTGGAATCCCAGTTTGGCCAAAATAAACTTTAAAAAGTTCCATTCATCCCTATGATATGCTTTATGCATGTTTAGTTTTACTAGCATAGCCTCCCTTTTGGACTGCTCCACCGAATGAACCGTCTCATGGATAATAATTATACTATTTAGAATTTGTCTCCCTAACACAAAGGCACCCTGACTTGGTGAAATGAACTTATGCAACACCTCTCTCAACCTGAAAGCCATGATTTTCAAACATAATTTGTAAATAGTATTACGTAAACTAATCAGTCTGAAGTCTTTAAGTTACTTTTCTCCACTAACCTTGGGAATCAGAACCAAAAAATTATGATTCACCTACTTTAACATCATTCGCCATGAAAATAAGTCCTAAACCAGCAACACCATTTCTTTCTTGACTATATCCCAAAACATTTGGTAGAAATAATCTAGGATCCGTCTGGTCCTAGGGCTTTATCCCCTTCAATAAGAAAAATTATGGCTCTAATCTCTTCCTCCTTTCGGGACTTCCATGAGATTGTGGTTCTCATCTTCCTCAATAGTCCTGTCAAAAAGTGCCAAAGCTTCCTCCAAATTTCTCCCATCAGCTAGGGCTCATTTTTCGTAGAGGTTTTTGAAATAACTTATGATAGTCTCTTGTAATTCCTCTTCATCATCTGTATTGGTGCCATCTAGTTTAGAAACTGATTTCTAAAATTCTAGTTTTATTTTCTTTAATAGTGGATGATACATGAAAGGTGTTTCGGTCTCCATCCTTTAACCAATTTATCCTCGATTTTTTCCTCCAATACATCTCTTCTTTAGATAGAAAATTATGGTACTCTAAGAGTAAATATTTTTCCTTTTCCTTATTCTATGGAATCCACTCCCCCTCCTCCATGAATTCCTCAAGCATTCTTAAATCTACACGTATTTTGATTTTCTGCAAAAAAATGTCCCCGAACACTTCTTTATTCCAATTTTTAATACTTTTTTTATATTTCTCAGTCTTGAAGCCACATGAAACATGATGTTCCCACAAGTGGGGATATACCACCACTCCTCAATATTTTTGGGTAATTCCGAATGTATATTTCACATTTTTTTGAATCTAAAGGGTCTTCCTCTAACATTCTAGGCTTAATCAAGCTTGAGGATGAGAGGATTATGGTTAGATCCAATTCTTTCCATAGTTGATAAAGAGTACAAATGATCTCGAACCCATTATATAGTCACTAGAAATCTATCAAGTATTATCTAAATTAAATCTTCTCTGGAGCATCTATATGACTAGGTGAAATTGGATCTAGTAAGTTACAGGTCAAATAAACCATTGTCATGAAGAAAGTTGGAAAAATACTCCATGCTCTTAGAGTATGAGGTAATCCCCCAGAGAATGGGGTATTAAATTCCCCACCTAACAACTAATCCCAGTCCTTAAAACTTCTCCTGAAGGTTGTAATTTTGTTCCATAGTTCTTTCCTTCTAGTCACAGAGTTAGGAGCATAAACATTTGACAAAAATCCATCTCCTTTTTTAGGAAAGATCTTTAAAACACAATGCTAAATGATACATATTCCAGATTAGAACCTCGCCTTCAACTATATTTCCATTCTAAAGACAAGAATTTCATCTTAAAGCCCCTAAAGATTTAGCACAACTAAAAGCATCCTATTTCCAAAAAAACTTCATGATATCTTTAAACCTATCCTCTTTCATCTTCATTTTTTGAATCATAAAGATATCCGCTTGAGATTTTTCCCTAATATCTTTCATAATTTTATGGTTATTGGGGTTGTTTAACCCTCTAATATTCCATGATTGTATTATCATTTGGACAGTTTAGATTTATTCTTACCATATTCCAAGTTTCTTTGAGTTCTTTTAGCCACCTCCTTCCTTGAAGTTCACTCTTAAGTTACTATTTTAGGAGGCCTTCCCACACTGTTTTTAGAGCCTCCCACATTAGCTTTAGGGGTAGAATTATTTGGGATATTTTTTGAATGCGATTGTGGTGTAGATTATCAACTGATTTTTGTTTCCATTGTTTCAATATCCTCCATCCCAATAGCATCAAACATATTGTTCACCAAAACTGGACTGGATTCCATATTTTGAGAAAATAAACAAATACTTATATAGGCATCCTCAACCACTAGAGACTCGATCTAATTCTCTTCATCAGGTTCCACTGTCTCAGAGCCTATATCCAAATCTTCCTAAATATTTGATACTTGATTTGAAGTCTTAACTTCTTCCTTTCCCTTCTCCTCTTCTTCAATCTTCTTCTACGTTGTATCCTCATTTTCTATAACTAGTTCCTGGAAAATCTTTAGCAGAGATTTGTATGATTCTCCCATCTCTAAATCACCACCCATTTCTTTCTTATTTTATCCTTCCTTGGCTTGGTAGACCATATTACTCTTGTTCTCCTTTTTCCCTTTGTTTTTCGTGTATGCTTTGTGATTATGCCATACCTTATAACATGGAAAACATAGTAACGAGATTGTCTTATATTCAATCTTCTGCTAATACTCTCCCCATTTTGAGTTTAGTGTAGCACTTCTAGGTAGCTCCTTTTCCATATCAACATTGACACAAAATTTGGCATGAAATAGTCTTGATCTAGCATGAGTCATAGGATCCACCACGATGAGATCCCCAATCCATTTAGCAATGCCTTTTATGATCTCTAGTTCCCAATACTCTAGGGGAGACTAGGTAAATGTACCCAAATAGGGAAATATCTCATTTGAGACTCCAACGGATTAAATCCAAGATTTCAGTTTTGTACCAGAACTAGAGCCCTCCCCATAAACCATGGACCCCTGTCATAATGTTGGTAACATCTTATTTTATTGCAAGGGTAATGGAAAAAATCATTAGAGTCAGCCACAACATCCATGGGCCCTCTGAGCATCCATCTACTGATATCCCATTTGTGAAAATCATCAATGTTAAGCATACCCCTCAGGATCTTAGCCAAAATAGTATGTTCCATCTTGAACTTTTCTCTATCATCCACCGAGTCAGGTATTTCCAGCATAATACCATTGTTACTTACCTTGGGTTATAAATTCAATTCCATATAGGGTACAATGTTCCCAGCCAGTACCCTTACATCCCATGTGGTATGGCTAGAAGTTGTCAATTTGTCCCTTTCCATAGTGAAGGATGCATATTTCTTCCCTTTTTCCTGATCCCACATAGGATTCATAGTCTCCAGATCCATATTTGTAGTCCTCAAATCCATTAAATATTCCCACCCGTTACCACTTTCAAAATTTCCTTTTCCCACTTCCTTGCTCGCACACTCCATTCTTCACATTTATGATTATTTATAAACTTTGTATGGTAAACTCTTTTATTATACTAGATCTATGAATTGGAGTGGTGGAGGAAAAAATTCTCTAAGTGGGACATGGAGGTGGGCTTGGGTACTTAATGTCCGTTGAGCGATCCACATTCGGAGTTCCTCACTATATTCCACTTGGTCCATATGGAGAAGTTCGACCCCTACCTCAAAGTGTCCCCTTAGCCACTTATTGAAAGCATCCAATGAACTCAAAAGGAATGGAACTTGGGTTGATGATTAAAAAATAATTGTATTTCACCAATAGCCCAAGACCTTAAGTTCACCTAACACCTCCCAGATGTTTTGACTAGAGGGTTATATATTTTTATTTTAATATATTTTTTATTTTTTTTGATGACTAGGGAAATCCACACGTTCCCTAATGTATGCGTAAACTTCCAAGTTGATATAAAAATATTTATTATGATGTCCCATAATAATATGATCTTTAAGTCCCATGAACTCTATAATTGCCTCATTATTTTGAAATTCTTTGAATGATGGATAATCTTTCTAGTCCTAATGGATGAGGGAAGGATAAAGGAGATAAAATTCAATGGTTGGGATAATAGTATAAGTGAAAAGGTTAGTGGCGGAAAGGTCTTTATAGAGACTATGAAAAGACCATATTTTGATGTTGTACCTAAAGGAATATTCCCTAGAAATTAAAGAAACATCTGTGATATTAGCATGTGATTCATCACTTGGTTTTTTTCACCTTTATCCTAGATGCAATGTATTTTATTCAAGAGATACATGTTCTAGAATTCCTTTTTCTTATGGAACAAGACATTTTCCCTTATATTTCATGACTTTGAACATTTGAATTTCTTTGAAATATTTTGGATGTTGATATCAAGATGTTATTTCATCATCTGACAAGGATGATTCATCTAAGCCTTTGGTCCATTTATCATCTAGAAACCTAAAGTGGTTGAAAGTGGATGTGTTGAGTTGGTATGTTATTTTTTAGAACTTCCTCATGGTGGGTCTCCCATACATTCGTAGATATTTAGGGAGATGAATGAAATTGAAGTTGTCAAGGAGTTTTTATTCTCCACATCCTTTGGGACTACCTTGACAAGGGGTTAAATGGATGGGGATTCATAAGTGGATGTGATCATAGGTATGGATGTAATATGGCAAGGATGTAGCTAATTATGGTTGTTTACAGTGATACATATTACTTTGACAATATACAATGCTTCGATAATGCCCTTCTAATAGCTTGCAATATTGAAAAGGTTGGGGATCACCATGAATTTTGACCTCAATGATATAATGAGGGAACTTGATACATTTATGAAGTGCGGACGACATAGATTTCATCTCATGGATACACATTCATCTCAAAATTATGTTATAAGGGAGGTCTATTTCTACCACATATATTAGTTTTTAATATGTAGAAATACCCACTATGATAGGAATATGTATTTTTCTAGTATACTGTCTCTTAGCATCATCATATGCCTTGATTGTAATAATGGTAGATGTTAGTGTTGTCTCAAAATATTCCAATCTTATGATGATGTTAGGTTTCTAAGATTGACACATGAGCCATTGTTGACGAGCATATTATTGATCTTTTGTTTAGTGGTTATTACCTCAATATATAAGGGGAAGTTGTGGGATGGGCCGAATTAGTCAGTAGAGTATTTTGGTCAAAAGTGAGTTATTGATTAGATGACGAGGTGTCCCACAAGATCTTGTAACAAATTAGGATCAATATATCTATTGCAATAGTGGATTCCTCAAGGGCATTTGTAAGGATATCTTTGTGGACATAGGGAGGTCTTGAGTAGATCCATGATAAAAATTTGAGTAGGGATCTTCTCAAGTTTCTTGATAAGATCATATTGGCCTTCAGGTATGGATAAAGAATTCTTTTAGATAGTGATCTTGGCTGGCTCGTTTGGCATTACGACCTATTTACTCCATGTGGAAAAATTGCATTCAAGTGGGTGAGGTTTTATGGAGATGGTAGGATGACTCTAAAGAGAAATGATCTTAGAAGACTTACTTTTGATTTTGATAACTCTGATGTGGTGATCAAAGTAACCGATAATAGATTCATAGTCATAGGGGATCCTCTTATGGTTGATGTGGTTGGTTAGAGATGTTTGGCCTTGGCCTATCATTTTTTATTTTTTATTTTAATCATACTTTAGGAATGGGTCCTCATAAATCCCCCATTTTTTATTCTTGGAAGTGGATGCATCCTTTCCTGTTTCAATGTCCCCTTGTCAATGTGGTCCTAGATATAGCTTTTGAACTACATACACAAATTGATGATGTGAATCTGAGCTCTATAAAACTCAAAGTGTTATTATTTGTGATACGATGATGGTTTGGGTGTATTTTTATTAAAATTATTTGTATTAGTAAATTCAATCATGTTCATAGGTAAGAGCTTATAATAACGACTCACCATGAGGTATATAAGTCCTATTTTTGAAATCCTTCCTTGTTTGACCTCTTGGAATAGTGATGCTCAATGTGTTAGAGGGATAGGGTGATATATTCATTATTAGTTTATAAAATTTTTGAATGGTTTTTATGTTATTGTATTTAATCACTACATTTCCAGCTATGGTTTTGTTTTTGTTAAAGAACATGGGATTTTATATTTCCTTTGTTGAGGTATGTTGGTCCTATTTTTAATAAATATCCTTGATGATAAGATTATTTTGAATTTGAGTCTTTTTCTCTATTATTTTATTAAAATTATTGGCACAATGTACCTATATATGAAAATTTAATTCTTAATTTTAGGTTGGCGATGAATATGTTGACTAATTTTTTTCTAAAATTGTTCAAAGGAATCAACTAGGGAGACTCTCCCATCTCTACAAGAAGGATGATAAAATTTATCCATTTCATTGGTTTGTGTCATATAAAACATTCACTGTGATCTCATGTTCAATGTTATAGGATAAGTGTGTGAAAAAATTCTCACAAAAATTATCCAAGGTGGTAATGGATCCATTAGGTAGGTGCATGAACTAATCAAGTGTGTATCCTCCCAAGTTATATGGAAATAGTATTAATATATAATAGTTTATGTATGCCACATCTTGGAAATCCATATATAACTCCTTGACATGATCTTTGGGATTTCCCTTTTCCCTATATTTATAAATTTTCACTCATTAAAAGTAGGGTGGAGATTGGGCTTGAAGGATTTCAATGTCTAATAGATAAGCTCAAATATCTTCAAACATATATGTCTTATCTTGTGTTCCTGATTGTAACCCTTATAGAGCATCTTTCATTTTTTCCACTATTTTTTGAATGATGAGTCAGCCATGGGAGTATATGGTAGAATGAATTTTTCTTATAGGTGAAAATTTTCCAGGTTTGTATGGGATTCAGGATGTTTAGATGGATTCCCTTGGTAGGGTTTCCCATTGGTATCAAGGTTTATTTGGGAAGCGAGAGTGGCCACCTAGCAGGATTTTTTTTATTTGATCAAACAAGAATTGATTTTGGTCTTTTTCCACTTGTCATGATAGGTTGGTTTTATGTTTATTAGCTTTCAAAGGGTTTACATTCATTAATTTGGTAAAAGGGTATTTTATCTCAAAGGGATTATGACTTGTGGGTGGTTTTCATTTTTTGGGCTCTCTTTGGGTTATGATGTTTCACAAGTTATCAAGGTCATAGTTTAGTGGTAGCCTAGATCCAACATTGATAAGTTGTTTGAGAAGGCCATCTTTATTTTCATATATGTATTGATCAAGTTAATCCCTTTCTTATTTAGTTGAGAGAAATTCATTATGACTCCCTTAGTTGTATTATTCATGGTTCGTGGGGCTTTCTTCATCGTCATTGTAAATTTTGTCATTATTCCAAGGATTCACAAGAGGATCTTCATTGTTTTTGTTATTTTTTCCCAATCAAACCCTAGATATATTTTCACATACTATAGGTTCTTGTTTATTAATTATGAATTAATATTTATTATGATTTGACTGAAAGTTGAGTGATTATGGATGTTATATGAGGTGATGATTATATGTTAAGTAGGTTCTTGGATCTAGGTTGAAGCTTGATTATAATTATATTTGATGTGATATAAGTAAGTGATATCCCACAGGATTGGTTTCATTTAAGTAGATGTTGATGTTTAGGGTATATATGACCCTTGTTGATAGGTTCAACTAGTTTATAGTTGGATGGTTGATAACTTGTTAATTTTTGGTTACACACTAGTTTTTAGATATTTATATTTTTAATCAAGATTAATAGGATGTTTTATGGATTATAATTACTAGGATTTGGTAAAAGGTTGAATAAGAGTATGTTGATCGAGATTTGGGATGTTTTAAAAATCTTAGATTGGGTTTAAACACAAGCAACTGGTAAATAAGAGTTTAGTTGGGTTGTTTTAAGTGGAAATTTAGGATGTAGTTTCTATTTAATGTAGGTGTTATACTATAGAGAATGAGGGATATGAGATATGTATGATTAGTTTGATTAATAGGATTGGTAGTAAATAAATAATGATTAGTGTTGAATGAGAGAATGTTTTGGATTATGATTTTGGTGTAAATTTTTTAAACACACTGGTCTTGACAACACACAAAAAATGTCAAGCAATCCATAAGCCCTAGAATAATAGAAATGGGTGTGCAAAGTGAATAATACCTAACCAATATACCTCACATAGATTTGTGATAGATTGGTCTCCTAACCATCATTTTACGCAATAAAAACTGGGTAGCTTTGAGAGTGTTGTACTCCCTACACTACTAACTGTTTGTAGATGATAGGTCTTAAAGCTAGGATATATGAGGATTGCTACATGCATCCCCTATATACCTTTTATTACACGGGGCCCAAGTTCATGTTGCAAGTATGTTGTCTAAGCCATAGGTATTGGGATGTGGAAGCCCATCACTTCATGTTGTGCATAAATTAGTTCAATGCTTAGTTAATAACGGAAAAAATATTTGAATGTGTATACCATTCCAAAACACAGGGTGTGTTTTAGTATGTGGTGATGAAATCCACATCACAAGATTCATAAAGACTATAACAAGTTCAAATGGATGAAATACATATCATGTTACCCATAGAAATAAAATAGAAGAGGAATCTTAGGATATTTTTATCCCTAAGATTTCCCAGTAACGCAAAGGGAGAGCATACAAAACATAACTCTGAGTATACACACACAAAAGGTTATAAAACACATATATAGTATTATGCAAGTAAAATTAAATAGATACAATTCCAAATTTGGTTTTAAAGTTAGTTATTAGAATGATCGGAGCTAAAAAACACACATTTAGTAGTTTAAAGTTGAGATAGGTCTTTGACAAGCATTAGAACCCGCAAACCATGAAAACAACATTACAGAGAGAGAAAATGAATTTTTCAGTCACAAAAATGACATGGTTATGTACAAATTATAGTTATCTATGAAAATGACATGGTTAGATATAAAATATCTTTAGAAAAAATGACACAGATAGTGTGATATCAACACAGTTAGCGAAATAATGATCTTTTAAGTTTTAGGAAAAATTGATTCAAAATTAAAAAATAGAATGTCTAATCAAATCAAGTAACTAGATAAGGTGATATAAGAAAGCTACTTGAGATGGTTAAAGATTTAAACAATGACAAAAATACTAAGGAAAATAAAAATATATATACCTATTTGCATGATAACAATGTGATTACGTGTAAAATCAACATGGTTAGCAAGGATTATGACACGTTCGGTGACAATGACGTGGTTAGAGGTGATAACGATGTGGTCACTCATAAAAATTACATCCACATGTCACATGCACATTAAAAAAGAAATAGAAAACCTATGGGTGAAATTTTCGTTATTGTGCATAATAATGATGTTATCAGTCATGAAAAATGGAGTTAGCATACATCACAGAAAAATGAAAATTCCTCCATTTTTACACTTTATTTATTCTTATTTCTTCATAGATCATAAATAAGGTCTTAAAAAATAGGAAGGTATGATATAAAGTGTGTGCGAGTTCTACCAAGTATTCTAAAATGTTTCAAGTTTAATTTTAAGCATACATGAGAAAGCCCATGAAACCTAATCAAGACTCTTCCACCTAGAAATAATATTATCACCTCAGATTGGGAAAAAAATACAATGAACTCAAGATAATCAGATTTGGATGATAATTTATCTCACTTTACCTTAAATTTGAATAGATCCTTGTTAGAATGAATATTCGCCATGTTGCTTAATGATAGCTTATTGATTTCTTGTTGTTGGCTCTAAATTTTTCCAACTCTTCATTATAGGATGTTTGATTGATCTCAAGATGCCAAAGGTTTCAAATATTGTTCTAGTTTGAATAGAGTTGTAAAGGTTTGGTATGCTCACTTCTTGATTGCTTGTATGGAGACTGGTGGATGGACTTATAGGAAAACGTAGGTTCAAGATTAATCCGTGTTTGATTATATAAGTGGTGGAGGATGAGTGTGCGGGTAGAAGGCTAAGAGGGAGAGGAATTTCCAAAAAATTAAAAATTAATGGAAGGTGGTAGAATCAAAAGCATCTAGAATTATAAAATTCTAGAAATCTAGTAGATGGTTATTAAATTAGATTTAAATTTTCTATATGTAATTATTTTTCTAATGAGGGATTAGTGGGGTTATTAGTAGGAAAGGATAGTTGGTAGGTAGGGTAGGTGGCTAGGGAATCTCAAATTCCCAAAATATGTGAGAGAATTTGATTAGTATTAAGCGGGTGATTATTTTGGATGTTAGTAGGATAGGATAGAAGGTGAGGTTAGTGCGATTATTAATATTAAGAGGGGATGATTAATGAAAGTAGCAGTGGCTAATTTTAGGTATATACATGAGTAGTATGAACCCAACATGGTATTTCAAATGCTTTAGATATTTTAATATCTTAACTTTAATCATATTAAAAATAGCAAAAGCATCCATGAATTCTTGTGAAAGGTCGATAGGCACTTTTAATATAATTTTATTCCTTATAAATATCATGAAATTTTATTGAAGATAAATACAATTTTCAATTTCATGCAAAAATTAATAGTAATACCATTTAAATGCATTAATTTATCAAATTTATTTAAATAAATGTTTTGTCTACATGTATTGATTTCATTGTATAGTTCATATTTATATTCATTTTTGGATTGAATCCTATAACACTTTGTCTTCAAGATTATATATTATATTGAAATTACAAATGTTCAATTTTTAGAGAAAGCGCAACTTGACAAAAACTCAAATTTTATTACATTAATATATTTATAAAGCTAATGATTTCATAATAAGTATTTTTTCCTTAAATTATGAATATTCAAGTTTAGAGGATTTTTAAACATCAAACAAGGAGATATAAGACATTGGGATGGATCTCAATACATTATGTCCTAAAACATGTAAAATTTGAAGCTTATATTAATTCCAATAAACACTACATGGAATATTAAAAATAATCTATCATGAAAAACTATAGAATTGTTAGAACTCGTCCATAAAAGAGCCTTTTGAAAAGGAAGGATTAAGATTAATGTTTTGAGTTAGAATAATAATTTTATTGTAAATTATCAAATAACTTCCTATTTGTTATTTCATTTATACATGTCTCCCTATAAGAGTTGTAATGGCTCATCTAGTTCATTTTTAGGAACATATTTATACAATAATTTCCACACAAGCATGGATAGAAACAATTATAATTATTTAATATTTCCTCTAGGTGAAAATTTCATCACATATATAAATATATTATCAAAGCATTATTTATACACTTCATCCTTGTCTCTTTACATTGGATTCTATACAAAGATATAAATTTCATAAAACTCCAATGATAATTATCATTTCCAAAAGGTAAATGGTTAAGGAGGAATACCTGTGAGGTGAAGGTGGAAGGTAGAATGCGCGCGTTGTTGACATTATCCAAGCTGATCGTAGAGAACTCCTTTTTGTCTGGGAAGGACTACCTGTAGATGTAAAGTAAGACCACAAAAGAGTATTAAATAGCATATGACAGTGGACTGCCTAGCGTATGCTAGATCCAGGAAGCATGGTGCTTCCTAGAGAGGCTGTCAATCCACTGTTTAATAACAATTCAATGTGAATAAGAAACTGAAATAAATAGGCTCTATTGCAATGTAATGATTTAGGTTTCTCATACACACAATACACTATATTTTATGCTAGATATCAAAATAACACTAAATCTAATTAGAACTAGGGTTTTTTCAGGTCAGACAGGTCTATCAAAGGTCTGGTAAGGGTATGGGGCTGATTGGTTGAGGTCTAGGTTGGTTTTGGGTGAGTGGGAAGCTTGCTGGTCTGAGAATATAAAATGACACAGAGACCGATATCGGTTTGATGACCAATGTTGGTACGGGGAATAAACTGACAGTGGTAGGGTAAACTGATATCGGTGGGGGAAATAGGTAATGAACTTATTAAAAATGGGTTTTTAACTTCTCTGTGATTACACAGAGAGTGAGGATAGTGTGGTTTGGGTTCGTAATATAACTGAGAAGACTCAGGAATACCGAAGGAGAGTTTACAAAGGGTGAAAGGGCTTGGGGTGGTTGAATAGTGGATTGGTGGGAAGAAGATGATCTATGATAACAGTAGAAATAAAATACTAAAGGAAGAAAAGAGATCTACAATAAAGGAAACACAAATGATTAAGATCACGTTACTTACTTGCTACTATGAAGATCTCGTGGCTGGATGAAGGTTGGTGATTGATTGGTGAGGTGGTAGTTAGTTCAGTGCCATGGCAGTACAACCTGTGTATTCCCATGAATGCTCCAATGCTCTGGAAGGGAATCCTTGGCTATTCTACTCTCTGGTGGTGTGTAGATGTTGTTTGGATGAAGAAATGGCTTGAGATCTTCATGCTTGATTGCAATAGCACTTTCAAAACTCGAAATGACCAGCACGGGTAAAAGGTTATAAATTTTTATTTAAAGGAAATGATGGTGGTTTTGGTAACTAATGTCGGACGAGGAAAAACAAGTGTCAGTTAGGGTGAAATAGTCTTATTTACCAAAAATAGGTAGATCTTCCCAGATTTGGCATGTTTTCCTTGTTAGGTCCACTTAGGGAAGTAGAGTTCATGTGAGAGAAGGCAAGAAGATCTTAGAAGAAGTCCAGTTAGGTTTAGGAAGAATTCTTAGTTAGTTAGGTCAAGTAGTGACTCAACACTGGGAGTGATGACTCAGTGCTGAGAGTGATGACTTGGTCACTGTGAGTTAAATGCCCCTGGAATGGGTCCAAGGTGAGGTTTCATGATGAGGTGGAGGTGTGAGGATGAAATTAACTTAATTAAATTAATTAATAATATGAGGATGAATATTAATATGGGGTAAAGGGGTCATGATTAGTTAAATGTGTTACATTAATTAAGTGAAGGGGACCAAGGGGAGTGTGACCCAAATTTGGTGTCTAAATTTTCCCCTTTTTATCCCATAGCTTGTATTGCTAAGCGATGCTGGAAAAAAAAGGATTCAGTGCTCCATGTATGAATGAGGGTTAGGTTTCCCCAAGTGTGGGTGGAGGTGATCCCTCTCAAACTAGGAACTAATGAGGTGTTAAACGGAGTCGGTGAGTGGTTTGATAAATTGGTAAGTGATGAAAATGAGGGTAGGTTGGTTGTAGGTAAGGGTGATTTCAGTCAGGTAATAGGTAGTGGAAGTCTAACACACACACAAGTATAGAATTAGATAAGGTACTAGGTTGAAGAGCTTACAAAATCTACGTTGTCAAATGTCGATAGATTTATTCAAAAAAGGTTGAATTGGTTTAGGTATCCAAGGTATACGATATGGTCCTGAAAACAAACTAGGAAAGGTGTTGGAATGGGTAATAGGTTTGCTCCAGGGAACCAAAATGGTAGGTTGGGATAAACAACACAACATTAGGTAAGGTAAGGTCGTTAGGCTGAACAACACGAGTATCACATAACGAGTACACAAATTTGAGTGTCACAATGAGTGAGGTTGATTGGGTGATTTAGGTATAAGGTAAGAGGTAAAAAACATGCCCCAATGATTATGAGGTTGGGTGATAGTAATAAGGTCATGAGGGTGAGGTGTAAGGTCAGGTCAACTTTGGGTTAGGATTTTGGGAAGATAAGGTGGTGTTAGGTCAATGAGGGTCAAAAAGGATAACCACCGCGGTATAGCCAACTAATGTCAGAAAGAAACATGCCCACTAAGGTACATGATTGTCTTAGGTTTGGGATAAAAAGAAAATATGGTTCATTTGTGCTTTTCCATTTATGAAAATGAAAAGTAGAGAGGGCCATCCATTGGAGAGTGGATTAGGCTAGGTTATTTGAGAGAGGTGATGGTTGGAGAGGTTGGCCTTAGGTTTTATTATGATGTTTGATTTTGATTTTGATATATATACCAGCCTGCGTGCTAAATATTTTGAGAGATTGTATACGAGATTTTTTGAGACACTTATATCCCTATGTACATATGTATTGATACAAAAAATTCCCCTTTATATAGTTGATGATTATTATTGGATGAATGATGTAATCTTTTTTATTTCCATTGTTATTGTGTACCATGGGAACTAGGTGAGTTAGGAATGATTGAGTCAAGGTCTTACAGGCATGATTTGGTCAAGTATGGGCATGGTGGAGTCAGGTATATGTATATGGCATGGTGGAGTCAGGTATAGGTGGTGGAGTGGTATAGGTATGGTTTGGTCAGGTATAGGCATGGTGGAGTCTAGGTAATTTCCAAGTTACTGATCTTATGGAAATAGTGTATTGTATGTATGTTGTGGTTAAATTTCCAAGTAATTAATATCATGGAAATATGAAATGATTTAAGTAGAATATGGTTGTGGTGATAAAATGGTAGGTATGTATGTTTTTATGATATATTAATTTCCAAGTTTTTGTGTAAATGGAAACTAACTAGGGTAGAATGTGAATGTAAAGGGGGAAAATTTATTAGGGGTAAAAGTGGTTGAGCTAACCTCCAAGGGCCCTATGTGCTCGGAGTGCTGCCTACATAGCCCTGACAAAAAGGGGCCTCAGGATGATGTAGTTCTCCCATAAGCTAGGGAAGAATATGATAAGGGAGATGAATGGGTCGGTAGGTTTTAGGCATGATTGAGTCAAGGTCATTTAGGCATGGTTGAGTGTAGATTGAATAGGCATGTGAGGTCATTTTGGTGAGTTTAGGTTGAAGGCAGGAATTCCCAGAATGTAGGTGTCGAAGGTCTAGTCCTATGTGTAGCAGAATCAATAAGTAAGAAGAGGTGAACGGTAAGAGGAGACAAAAAATATGCCTAATTAGTAAGAACCATGATGAGTCTATCATACCGAAGATTGGCTTATGAACATAAGACCCTAAAGGCATTGCATGATTGACTATTCTAAAGGTGAATAAAGTCACATGATCATGAAATGTCACATTTACGGCATATCCCTTGAGTAGGTAGAATATTAGAAAGGAAATAAGGTGAGGTGAAATGGGTTGTTTTAGCATCACCTTGGTGTGAGACAACATGACTCTTCTGCAAGATACCCAAGACCAAAATAGGTAAGTCCATGACGAAAAAGTTATTTTTTCTTTTTTGCTTTTGTTTTATAGACTGATTGATGTGGGAAGTCTATGTGGGATGAATAGAATATCTCCTTGAGGTCTTCATGAAGCTTGATCGATGTGGGAAGCTTCAGAATATTTTTATTTTAATTTTTTTAGAAATAGTCTTCTTTTTGTGATAGACTATGTACAATAGGGCTAGATTTTTATAGCTGTCCTTTGAGGGAGAAGTCTATTTATAACAATAAGATGGAAAGATAGATGTCATTTTGAGAGGGATTCATCTATTTAAGAGAAGTTTGATTCAAGGAGTTTGAATTTGAAAATACTGTATATTACTTTTGAATTGTTTTTTGGACTTTTAGGTCATGGACAAGACTATAGAGAAGTATAGGCTTATTTTATGAAGACAAAACCATAACACACTGAAGTTAGCTATGAAAGAGAGGTTTTAAGTGACAAATGACCATGGGATTCCATCCTGAAAAGGATGAAAAGTATCCATGAGAATCATGCCATGAGTAGAGCTGTGGTACTCATATTGAAGATAAGGTTGAAAGGTGATGGGTAATCACATGATTCTTGTTTAGTCATTGATCCTTAAAATAGGTAAGTGGAAGGTGAATGTTTCTCAAGGGATGAGCATTTAATAGACAGAAGGTGATATAGGACTTGATTTAATAATAGAATGGTCGAATATGCAAGGCATTGAGGGGCTCAGGTTTGGGTTTACCTTTGAGTGAAGATAAACGATAAGCACCTGATCCATAGGCATGAGTAATGATATAGGGTCCAAGCCAATTATGAGAAAACTTTCCCCATTTAATTTTCTCAGTTTTTGTTACATGTTGATTTTATTTCACGAAAAGATCACCGACCTTGAAGGTTCGTTCTTGGAAATGTTTATCGTAGGCACGTTTAATACATTTTTGGTAGATTTGAAGGTGATTGAGAGTATTTAGAAGAATTTCTTCTAATAACTCAAGTTGTACCAAATAAACCTGCCAAAAATCATCATCAGTTGAGCATATCTTTTAGTGAGATACAAAGAGATGGAATTTGGACTTGGAGAGGATGGACAACCTTTATACCATAGACCAAACAGAAAGGTGTGGCAATGGTTGAGGTGTGAATACTAGTGTGATAATCCCATAAGGAAAAAGGAATGTGTGTGTGCCAATCCTTACCAGTATCGTCAACCACTTTCATAAGAATTTTATTTAGGGTTTTGTTAGTTGATTCAAGCTTGGCCATTTGTTTGAGGATAATAAGGTGAAGAAAAATTGAGTTTAATGACGAAGGTGTCATAGAGTTTTCGTAGGTTTTTGTTTTTGAATTATTTTCTGTTATCAGTGATGAGGTGGTGACGAACACCAAAATGAAAAATGATGTGATGGTTGATGAATTCACACATTTTCTTGAATTTTGTAGAAATAAGAGGTACGACTTCTACCCATTTAGTGTAATATTCTCTAGTGGTAATAATCCATTGATGACGTTGGGAAGAATGAGGGTTAATCTCTCTAACAAGATCCAAACCCCATTGAGAGAAAGGCCAAAGGTCTCAGTGCGACTTGTAAGGCATGACTAGGGGTGTGATGAAGATTAGCATGTTGCTAACACTTCACACAATGTTTGACATAGTCACAACAATTGTGGTTTAGGGTTGGCCAGTAATAGCCAAGGTGAAGGATGCACTTAGCAAAAACTAAGCCACTGAAGTGACCCCCACAAATCCTATCGTGAACTTCCTTGATGGTGTATGGAATTTCAGAAATTGTAAGGCATCATAAGAGGATACCGTCAAAGCCACATTTATAGAGAAGACCACCCATGATGACATAGTGAGAGACACTTTTGAGGAAGGCTCATTGTCCATTGCGAGTAAGATCTAGAGGAATAATTGAAAGGGAAAGGTAGTCAACAAACTTCTTATACCAAAGGTCACATGGGTCAGTTTCAATGTTTCCTACAAAGTTAACGTCTTAGAATAGGTAAGAAGGTGATTGCAACCTTTGTATTGTGAAAAATATTTTCGAGTCAGAGGGTGAAGTAGGTATTTGAGAAGCAAGACATGCCATGGTGTCCACAAATTTATTAGTGGAATGTGGGGTGGTTTGAAGTTCATAATGGTCAAAGGTAGTCAAAATCATGTCAACATGATGTTTATACTTTTGAAGTATCTCGTTATGACACTGGTATATACCATTAACTTGGTTAACAACCAATTGAGATTTTCTAAAGATATTAATTGATTTAATATCTAAGGTTATGGCATAGTTTGAAGACCTAACATATGAGTGCTTCATATTCAGCGATATTGTTAGTACAATCAAAATCTAGTTTGAAAGATAATGGCATAGGCTCACCGTCTAAGAGGAATGAGGATAACTCCAACACCACCCCCATGCTGACATTTAGAACCATTGAAGAATAAGGTCATTTGGTAAATGGTATCGTCTAGGGAGAGGGTAGCGATGGATTCATCAGGGAATTCGAAGTTAGAAGATTGGTTTCTGTAGAGAGGTGCGTTTGTGAGTTGGTCAGCAATGGTTTCTCCTTTGACAAAATTTTGATGGATGAATTTGAGGTCAAGGTCAGAAAGAAGCATGAGCCAATGTGCAACACGTTGATGTTGGTAGGGATTAACATACATGTAATGTAAGGGGTCAGTATTGGTGACAATGAAGGTTTTTTGGTTGAGTAGGTAATGGCGAAGTTTAGTGGAGAAAAAAACTAAGGCTAGGAAGAGTTTTTTGGTGTAAGTATATATAGTTTCATAGTCTAAAAGCATATGAATTATATAATAAACCAATTGATCCATGTGTTTCTCATCACGATGAGTGAGCATGGCACCCAGGGAATGATCAGTAGTAGAAATGTAAAGGTAAAATGGTTGGTCATCCTTAGGTGGAATGAGCACTGGTGGTTGGAGGAGACATTGTTTTAAGGCTTCGAAGGATTTGTGGTATTCATCATCCCATTTGAAGGAGACATCCTTTTTGAAAGATGATGAAATGGATGGAAGTAGTTCAAAGCTGAGAAATAAAGCAAAAAATAGATTACAAATTTGCTTGCAAACTAAAAAGTTGATGAAGGTTAGTAGGTGGAGGCATCTCAAGAATAACCTTGATTTTAGTGGGATCAACTTCAATGTCATGCAAAGAAATGATAAAACCAAGGATTTTTATGGAGAAATATCGAAGACACACTTCTTAGGTTGAAGGAGAATACAGTATTTGATGAGATGATCAAATATAACCTTAAGGATGACAAGGTGTTTGGCCTAATGTTTAGATTTGGAAAGAAGATCATTAATGTAATATTCCAATATGATATGCATGATGTCGTGAAAGATATAAGTCATAGCCCACTGATATGTAGCACCAGATTTTTTAAGGCCAAAGGGCATGACACGATAGTAAAAGGTCCCAAAAGAAGTGATGAATGTGGGTTTTTGTTGATATTATGAGGGAAGTAATATCTGGTTATAACCTAAGAAACCATCCATGAGTGATAACATCTCATCGATGGTGGTGAAATCAACTAGGTAGTCAATACTAGGTTGAGGAAAGTCATCTTTGGGATAAGCTAAGTTAAGGTCAGAAAATATGTGCAAATGTGGAGTCCCCCTGTTGCTTTTGTGACAAGAACAATGTTAGAGATCCACTGGGGATAATCAATGGGTAGGATGAAGGAAACTGAAAAAAGGTGTTGGAGTTATTCTTTGATAAGAAGGGAAATGCGAGGATGCATTTTTCACAGCTTCTGTTTCACGAGTTTGGCATCAAGAATGGTTACAATGCTGTGGACCACAACATTTGGGTCAATATCAGTCATATCAACGTAGGACCAAGAAAAATAATTGATATTATCCCAGAGGAAAGAAGTGAAAGCTTCCTATTCAACAACATCTAAATATTGGCCTATTTTTAGAATGTGTGGGTCATCCTGAGTGTGAATGTCTATTTCAATTTTTGATTCATTAAACATGGTTTGTGTCTCAGAAGGTAATGACCGATGAATATAAGAATCTTCCACACCAAGGTAGGTGAGAATAGACTCATCATCATAACATTGAACGACATTAATAGAAGGTGTATCATCATTGATCATGTCAGGATACAGGAAGGGAAGAGAAGAGGGAGCCTCTCCATCATGCTGATAAGTCAGAGGTCCTAGGGAAATGATGTTCATGAAAAAAAAAGTTAGGAGGAATGGATTCTGGATCCATAGACTCTGTAGGTGAAGGTGGTGAGGTAGGTGAATGGGGTGGGGAATTTTTATAGTCCTCAATGAGTTTGACTTGAGCCTTCTTAGAAGGTGGTTCAGAAAATCCAATACCACTATGGTCTTTATGCTTATGAGTGGTGCAAGGAATGATAATATGGTGGCCTTGTTCATAGAAACCAAAGCCAAATCCCTTCCAAGCACAACGATGGAGGAAGGTGTGGGCGAAGTGGTGGTTGGTGAGAGATTGAAGAGGAAAATGGTCAAGTTTGGGAAGGTGGCTCGGGCTAGTAGGTAGAAGCATCAAGTCCCCCATACGTTAAGTTGTGTGAAGGTGGGAGGATCGTAGGGGAAAACCTTTATGCGGTGATCATATGTGGTGAAGGTTACCATACTCTTAAGGAGTGTTAGGTGATGGGTTATGCTCATGTTCCCATAGGTACTCCTTGAGTGTGTGGATATTTCTTTTAGTCTTATTTATATATTCCTTACCAAGGTATGGAGATAATCTAGGAATGTGATCTATGGTATTGATGTTATATGTGTAGTTCTCTCCAGGAAGGTCTTGAAAAAAAAAATAGTTCTTTGTGGACTAGAGTTAGGTGAAGGTTGAATGGTGAGCATCCTAAGACCTTGAATGTGGTTCTAGATTCCTTGCCTATTGTAAGCATAAGGCCCAGTGAAGGTTCATTAAAAAACACTTTCTAAGGGATATGTAGTTGGTATGTGAGTAGCGGGAATGGATGAATCAATAAAAATCTAGGAAGAAAAGCATTGGTGAGGCATGTTTAAGGGATGAGTAGATGGGTTGGTTGATGGGTCAGCATTGGATGCTGTAGAAGTTGGCTGCATGTCAGGTCAGCAACAAGTAGTGGGAATAAAGGAGTTATTTTCAGAAGATGTAGTGATTGAAGTGGTGGATGAGGCAGTGGATGAAGAAGAAGTGGTAGTGGTGGTAGATGCCTTAACTGGTATAAGGACATCATTGGGTCGATACAACATGTTACAGGTCTTGAAAGGTGAAGGGTTGGCTAGAATGGTATAGTTGTGCCCTTCATGTTTGAATTTTAAACAATGGTGTAAGGTTGAAGGAACACAACCCATGGCACAAATCTAAGGTCGGCCAAACAACATGTTGTACTGGAATTCCCCCTCTAAGACATAGAATAATTCAGGAATGGTATGGGGGCCCACACAAATGTGGAGAATGATGGTGTCAAGGGTGGAAGTCATGGCATCATTAAATTAACACAACATAACTAGGTTATTATGCATGCAATTGGAAGGGATGCACATTTGGTTGTATGCATGGGAGGAAATGATGTTAATACTGGCACCTCCATCAATCATAATGCATGTCAAATGCGTATATTATCAACGTAGATGGAAATAAATAGGGTGGGGTTAGGATCATCTGATTGGAGAGGTACAATCTCATCGTCAGAGAAACTGAGAGTGGCTATTTGATGAGTGGTAGCAGGAGTAGAGGAAGGGGACAAAGTGGTGAGAGTAGTGACATGGTGAGGAGTGATAATGGATGTGACAAGCGTAGGGTCGTTAGGTAGAACCTCAATAGATTGCATAGGACCTCAATGAGGGCCTGATGATGAGACTCAGAGGTTTGGATGAGGTCATACAAAGACATTTTGAGAGGAGACTGGTGTAATTGTTTAAGCATTATATGATGGGAAACCCCATCAAAAATAGGGTATGTGGGTCCACAGATGGTGATTTTGGGTGCAGGTGTAGATGGAATATTGGGTAAAAGAGTAGTGGATGAGGTGGTTGTTTTCTCCTTTCCTTTTCCTTCTGGGATTGAGTGGAAATTTGAACCATATTGATCTATGGTAAAGGAGAAAGTGAGTAGTGATAGGTGTAGCGACAGAACGAAAAAATAGGGTTAGGGAATATATTGGTTTTGTGAAAGCAATGCAACACATTGGCATTTTGGTGGAGGTTTAGTTAGTTTTCTTATGTGGACCATATTAATATCAAATGTTGGAGGGGGATAAAAGGGTTATGAAGGTGGAGATGTAGGTCTCTAAATAGGTAAGGGACGGATATGTGGTGATAGGTGTAGGTGGAATAGGTCCTCATCTAAAATATCATCATCGTCAAATTTTTCTTTGAGAGAACATAGTTGGAGAAGAATAGTCTTAAGATCCTTATAGTTTTCCACATCATGCCTTGGCACATGATGGTAAGCAAAAAATTTTGGTATCATCAAACCCTTATGGTTTAGGTTTGAGTGGGTCATAAGGTCTAAGTGGTGGCAATGTGATGACAAAGGTTTCTAAAAGGTTAGCTAAGATGTTGGCATAAGACCCTGCCAATGGATCACAATGTGAAGTAAGTGTGGGTTTGAATGGAAGTGTGGGTGAATTTGGTGGGAGAGGTGTCACTAGAGGTGGAATCAGAGGTTGAGTAAGTTTGACCACTTGTTTGGTAGATAGTATGGTTTTAGGTTTGGATTGCACCTTCTTGGGTAAAGATGTAGCAGGTGAACTAGTTGTTGAAGGTGGTGTAGGTTTAACTACCTCTTTGGAAGGTAGTGGGTTCTTGGGATTTGGTTGCACCTTCTTGGGTAAAGGTGAAGAATAAGTGCGTGATGTAGAAGGGAAGACAGATGGCAGAAGGGGATGGGTTAGCCAAGGTGATAATGGAGGTGCAGTGAAGGTTGTGGTAAGAGGAAATGTGGAAGGTACTGGTTGAGGAGAAGGGAATGACATAGGTAATGATGAGGATACTGGAAGTGGTGTAGGTATAAGAGGTAGAAAGGATGTAGGTGACGGTGAAGGTGTAAGCTGTGTAGGTAATTTGGGTGTAACAGAGGATCGTGATGAGGTGGGTTGCTGTGTTTTTGGTTTACTCTAGGTAGGAGGCTACTTGGCCAAGGTTGATGGGTGGGGACCTAGGATAGATGGAAGTGGTGAAGGTGATAGAGGGGTAGTGGGAAAAGTATGGTGTATGCATGGCCTAAGGGGTTGGGTATTCCTCTTAGGTGGGGGAATAGTCTTTGCTATGGATTTTGAGGATGGGGTTAAATCTATTTTGATAGGAGGATGGACTAGACTTGATATTCAGGCATGACTCCTAATGTGGTAATGGGTTTGGATGCGTGGAGGAAGGTATAGGTACAGGTAAGGTTTTAGGCATAGGAAAAATTTTGTTTGTTGGTAAAGGTTTAGACATGGGTAAGGTGATGAAGAAGGGGCCACTAAAAATGGCATGGGAATGGTGGGTTTGGTTGTCTGAAACACTTTGGATAGATCATGGAAGTGTTCAGCAGAAAACATCTGCATTTGAGTTGAGATAGGAAGTCGAAGACATCCCAAAGCATGGAATTGTCAACATAATCCAAGTGGTTGGCCAAACATGAGAATGGCACCAATGTAGAGGGGAATGAAGTTGATTTGGTATTAATCCCTATAAAGAATGTCTGTGAGATAGCGAAATGATTGGCTTCAGACTCCGTGGGTAGAAGAGACGAGAGCAGATCAATAGGATCCTTGAAATCCAACAGAAAACTGTCACCAATAGGAAGGGATGCTGCTAATAGATCCCCCATGGGTAGGGGAGATGGTAAGTTGGATGAGGTAAGTTCATATTTTGGTGAAGAAGAAGGTAAGCATGAATCTCCCATGGGTAGAAGAGTAAGTACTGCAATTTGTTCATCAGATTGAGAGGTGAGTGGGGAAATTGCATCAGAAGATATGGAAGACTTCTCCACGGGTGAAGGAGAAGATAAGGGAGACTCCTTTGTGGGTAAAGGAGCAGATGAAATAGGTCCCTCCATGGATGAAGGAGCTTGTGCAAGAATCTCCTCGATAGATGGAGTAGGAGGAAATTGAGTAGGAAGAGATGGTATGATGTCAAAAACAACATGAACCTCACAAATGTTACTGTCATTGGTTGAGGTTTTTCTGGTTTGGTTAGATGACGAGGTGTGATTTGGGAATGAATTCTTGAAGATGTGAAGGTTTTGATTAGTTGATGTGCATTAGGATTATCCAAGATGAGATCTCCATTATCTAACATTTCTTGGATGATGTTTTTGAAAGTTATACAATTACCTTCATTATGACCTCTAATGCAATGATAGTTGTAGTAATCATTTTATTTGTACCATGTCAGGAACATGATGAGAGGGGTCAAACTAGTATGTGGTTTGGTAGGTGGAAGACTGACTCCTCCATATTTTAGAGGTTTTTTCTAAAACTGAAGAGTAGGGTTCTCCTATGGGAGTATATTTTCATTTCTCCTACTTGAACTAAAATACTGAACATGAGAAAGATTGGAAGAAGGATTTGATTGGTTAGATGGATGAGATGGGATGACTTTCAAAACTACTACATTGGCAGATGATTTTTATTTAGAATAATTATTTTGTGGTTTGGAAGAAGAAGAGGTATCATTTGATTTAAACGTAGTGTTCTTGTTATGTAATTGTATCTTCTTCTCTTCAATGGATTTTTTTTTTTAAGTTTCTAGGCCATGGTGAATGCCTCGTCAAATGTGTGGAAGGTTTGAACTTGAATATTTGGAGAGATGTGTCTAGCACAAGCTCTGGTGAAAAACTCTATTAACTCGTTTGAGGGAGTTGGAATGTGAGTTGGTATATCAGGCTCCGCCAACGAGCGACGAAATCTTACGATAGATTTATCTTCATATTGGCATGTTGTGTACAAGTCAGTCATGGGACCTTCTTGACAATGTTGATAGAAAAGTGGTCTAGAAAATCCTGAGCTACCTGATTAAATGAAAAGATGGAATTCCTGGGTAGAGAACTATACCAATCTAAAGCCGGTCCTATCAAGGACATTGGGTATGTCTGTAAGAGAGAAGCATCATCATGAGCGATCAGATAACACACATGTTTAAAAGGACCGCAAGTGCTGTTGCAGGTCTTATTTGTTGTTGATTCAGTTTAATTTAGGTATTTCCCAATGGGTAGGGTATGGATGAATTCGAATGGATGGGTGAATGGGCTCATTGAAAATATCTTCATATGTGAGAGAGTTAAGTGAGCTGAAGACATATGCTTCTAATGTCTACATCTTTTCCATCATCATTTTGATAAGATCATTGGTAGGTTGTGATGACGGGGCACCCCTTGCAGTATACAGGGGTAGATGAGGTAGGTATGATGTGGGCGACATCCTAGTATGTGGTGGTGCTGAGTAGGAAAATTGTGAGGAAGGAACATAGGCCGGAATAGATGTAGATGGAAAGTATCCTGAATAAGTGGTAGATGAAATAGGGGGCTGTTGGTGATAAGTGTAGGTAGGTGGAGTGGACATAAAGAATCTCATAGAAATCAGAGGAAGAGACTGTGGGATGGAGAGGATGATGTTTTGGAAGGGAGTATGAGATGCTGACACCAATGGTGGCTGAGATGCAATAGGTATATGAGAGGTGGAGGGTGCAGATAGAACTACACTCAAGGTAGTTGATAAAGGCATGGTTGACATCATAGGAGTGATAAACATCAAAGGCATAATAGATGCCATAGGTGTAACATATATCGATGATGTAGGGTTAAGATGGGAAACCACAAGTGGTAAGGTGGAAGAGGGTAAGGCCAAGCTAGTAATAGCTAATGCAGAAGTGGGTGTGAGGGTAGGAGGAATGGAAAAAGGAATTCCATATACAAGCTACCCTAACGAATCAAGGGTAGATGAATGAGTGAGATAGTACTGTAAAGCGGTGGGCTTGTAATAAAGGAGTCTCTGGAACTCCTCATCACTAGTGGATATGGAAAGATCTTGCTTGGGGTCCATAGGTGATGAGATGGAAGGGGGTGATGGGATAGGTAGGAGTGGCTGACGGCTAGCATGAAACATGAGAGCAATAACTTATTTAGGAGTCAAAACCATGTGAATAAAATAGAACATGTATTTTGAGCTTCGCTAATAATGCATAAATAAAGAAGAAATGGAGAAAAATGGGTTTAAAATGTGTGATTTGATCACTTTTCTGATTAGAAAATCAGAACATAGAGACTGATGTTGGTTGGGGTAACTGATGCCAATATGAGGGGGTAACTGCCACTGGTCGGATAGACCGATAAGTGATTGTGGGAAAATTTCAGATTGGTAACCATGGAAATAAATGGTGAGAACAAGATAGATTTGGACTTTGAAGGTAATATCAAAGACTCTGAGATATAGTAAAGATGGCCAAGGAAGTCATAGAAAGAAAAGAAAATATACATTGAATGCTACTTTGGCAGAAATGACCAAAACAACATAAAACCAATGGCATAATGAGATGATTAAACTGATGGTGGTCGTTGGACTGACACCGGTTACTATGAAATCTATGAAAAATGGAAAAAGTGAATTTTTGGTGATTTAGGTCAAATAAAAAGACCAAATCAGAGACTGAGTATGGAAATGATCAACCCTAACACACTCAGAAATAACTGGAATACACCAACTATGATGGTGGAGTATGTATGGAAATAAAAAAGGAAGAGAACAAACTCACACCTCAAAACACAAATTAAGAAAAAGCTAAAAACACAAAATCCTATGATGTAGATTTTATGTTGTGGTTTATGCCATTTAGGACTGACTTGTGAATAGAATAGAGTTTTTGGTTACTAAATGTGCCCTACGGAAACTTACAACAATGGTTTGTTTCAAGTAAGTTTTGGCGTGGAGGATCCTTCTCTGATATGATAACTAGCCAGAAAACCAGCTGGAGCCCATTGTTAGTCCTTTGGTTGTGTGATCATTGATAGATTCTTTCGGGAAAGATGTTGTTTAAGAAATGTGTAGTTTTTTTTTTCAGTGATTTGGTATAAAGAGTGTGCAAAATGTGAACTATGGTTCAGTTTTTCAACCATTAGCTAGGCATGACTTCTAGCATATAGGTTACCCACAATTTAGATGAGATAGAATGCAACATACAACAATGAGATACAAATATTTTAAAATCAAATCCACAATGAAATTAGATGAAAGAAATAATGAATAGGAAAGATTATGTCTTCAACTAAAGCAATACAGAATAAAAATGAGTGTGCATTTTAACCCAAAATAAAAGTTTCACTGAGATCAGTAGGAGAAGAAGAATGTTTCCAAGGGAGAATATTTTAATGTGATATTTCCTTTTAAAAAGAAATAAACACACAATTATTCCCTAACAATGAATAATGCAAAGAAACCCAAATGGGTCCCACTGGGCATGCCAAAATGTTTCACCAATAATATTTATGCTTTCTAGGATGAAACAGATAGAAGGTAAATGGTTAAGGAGGAATACCTGTGAGGTGAAGGTGGAAGGTAGAATGCATGTGTTGTTGACGTTATCCAAGCTGATCGTAGAGAACTCCTTTTTGTCTAGGAAGGACTACTTGTAGATGTAAAGTAATGACCATAAAATAGTATTAAATAACATATGACAATGGACTTCCTAGAGTATGTTATACCCAGGAAGAGTGGTTCTTCCTAGAGAGGTTTTCAATCCATTGTTTAATAACAATTCTATGTGAATAAGCAACTGAAATAAATAAGTCCTATTGCAATGTAATGATTTAGGTTTCTCATACACACAATACACAAAATTTTTGCTAGATATCAAAATAACACTGAATCTAATTAGAACCGGGGTTTTTTCGGGTGAGACAGGTCTGTCAAAGGTCTAGTAAGGTTTTAGGGCTGATTGGTTGAGGTCTGTGTTGGTTTTGGGTGAGTGGGAAGCTTTTTGGTCTAAGAATATGAGATGGCACAGAGACTGATATTGGTCTGATGACCAATGCTGGTATGGGGACTAAACCAATGGTGGTAGGGTAAACCGACATTGTTAGGGGAAATTGGTAATAAGTTAATAAAAATGGGTTTGAGATTCTCTATGATTGCACAGAGAAAGAGAGGAGGGTGTGGTTATTTTCATAATATAACCGAGAAGACTCAGAAATACCAAGGGAGAGGTCAAAAAGGGTGAAAATTCTTGAACTGGTTGGGTTGGTGGATTGGTGAGAAGATGGAGATATCTGGATAATAGTAGAAACTGAAAATACTGAAGGAAGAAAATAGATTTACAATAAAGGAAGCACAAATGATTAAGATCACATTACTTATTTGTTGTTATGAAGATGTCATGGTTGGATGAAGGTTCGTGACTGATTGGTGAGGTGGTATCTAGTTCAGTGCCATGGCAGTACAACCTGTGTGTTCCCATGAATGTCCCAATGATCTAGAAGGGAATCCTTGGCCTGTGTTTCTCTCTGGTGGTGTGTAGACATCGTTTGGATGAAGCAATGGCTCTGAGATCTTCGCTTGATTGCAATAGCACTCTTAAAACTCGAAATGACCAACCCCGATAAAAGGTTGTAAATTTTTATTTAAAGGAACCAATGGCGGTTTAGGTAACCAACATCAGCTGACAAAAAATCAGTGTCTGTTAGGGTGAAATAGTACTATTTACCAAAAATAGGCAAATCTTCCTAGATTTTGCATGTTTTCCTTGTTGTGTCCGCTTAGGGAAGTAGAGTTCACATGAAAGAAGACAAAAAAATATTAGAAGAAGTCCAATTAGCTTTAGGAAGAAGTCTTAGTTAGTTAGGTCAAGTAGTGACTCGACACAAGGACTGATGACTTGGTGCTGAGAGTGATGAATTGGTCGTTGTGAGTTAAATGCCCTTGGAATGGGTCCAGTGTGAGTTGTCAGGATGAGGTGGAGGTGTGAGGATTAAATTAACTTAATTAAATTAATTAATAACGTAAGAATGAATATTAATATGGGGTAAAGGGGTCATGATTAGTTAAATGTGTTACGTTAATTAATTGAAGGGGACCAAGGGGATTGTGACCCAAATTTGGTGTATACACAACTATTAATTCAAATGTATTATTAGTATAAAAACTACTTTCCTTATCAAAAAATATAGTAAAGAAAATAAATCCATGTATGGAATGACATAAAGAAAATGCATAGATTAATATAATGAATTTTTAAGTTTTAAACCAATCTAACCATAGTAACATATTTTTAATTCAAAATTATCAATTCCTATAATTTACAGTCATTTATATTCCAACTTTTTTATAATGTTTCGTGTATAAATATTACTTCAATTTAGAATTTTTTCTATAGAATATTTTATATTTTTAATTATTCGATGTAGTTTAATTTTATTATGTTACTTAGGGTGTATATTTTTTTATATAAAATTAAAGGTATTGGAGGAATGATGTCTGGGGGATTTGTGATTATTATATTTTTAGTTTAAGGTATGGTGGTTTCATTGCTTCATTGAAAATAAAATTAGAATAATGTCATAATAAGGATACTTGGAACCAACTTCTAGTATGCACTCCAATTTTAGGCTCTAATTCTGGTAAAATAAAGGGAAAACTATTTGAAAATTAAATTATTACTCCATGGAAAAACAAATTAAATACCAAAATGGAGAAGTGGAACAATTCAACAACTAGAAGGCTTTATTTTATTTTATAGTTGTAATAATGAAATGTGAATCTATATATTCTTTTTCAACTCTAAACTCCATTTAGATTATTTGGCTTACAGAAAATTCAAGGAAAGGGGGAACAAATTTAGCAAGGGATTCAACACTACTTCTAATAATGGTATCATTTTTAATTATGGACAATAAAAAATAATAAAATATATACTAGCCCATAATACCATAGTATTAACTAATTATGATTTGGTAAAAACATGTCATTCATTTACTTTTCACATTACAATTGAAAAACACATGACAATCATTTTTTTGATAAGTAAAAAAAAGAGGCACCATTCCTTACTAGTTAAAATATTTATATGAAAAGATGTGGTATAATAAGTATACGTTTAAATATTACCACCACCTATAGGTGGTGAGATCATAAAATGATTAAGCTAATTCTAACTAAAATTTAAAACATCTGACCTTGTAGAATTAAGACTATACATCATCCTCCTCTGAGGATATAGAAACCATGATTGTTGGATTTTCATCATCTCTAGCCTCCTCAATTATTAGATCTATCATGATTCCACTAGTTTAGAGTCTTCAAACTTATAAGTCAAGATACCTAGAGAGGCATCTAACTTATTTCCTTGAGAGATGTTTTCCAAATCTTGAGCCTTGGAAAACATCCAAATATGGTCCATTCAAAGCCTGATGTTAAACAACAGTTGCTCCATATCCTTATGTATCATGAAGGAGTTTCTCGGCTCTAGAAGAATGGTTTGAATCCCTATGATCTGAGTCAATTTTAGTGTATCAAGCCGAGTAGTGGAATATCTAGGTTATCCTATGGATTTAACCACTTCATCCATCACAGTTGAGCTCCCAAGTAGGGATAATTTTAGTGGTGAATATTCGTATTATGGTGAAAATTCATTTTAGGAAAATTTGAAAAGGTGATTTTTTCGGAGTGGGTCGGTGTCTTGTTCACTTAAAATATACAGTATATTTTTGGGGGGGGGTTGGCTTCACCTTCATTTAAAAACATCTCCTATAAAAACCTAGGTGATTCGTCGGGTAGTATACCTCAAGTAGCTTACCAAATTACCAATACTGTGAAGTTTGAACTCGCATACTCCTAAGCACCAAAGATTGATGTTAGCCTATTAGGGTTAGTTGTTGATGCGCAACAGGGACATAGTTGACACACATCAAAGAGTTATTGCAGATGTGCAACAAGGAGATATTGTAGATGTGTGAAAAAGGAATAGGTTTGATGCGTGACAGAGAGAGTTGACGTGCGATAGGGCATAGCAGTTGACGCACGACAAGGGAAAAGTTAACACTCGACATTAACTTCAGACAGTGGATACGTGACAAGGCCAGAGTTGACCCGCGACAGATACCTTAGATAGTAGAAATATTCGCTACTTGGTTCTTTTGCTGACGTAGGACTCTCTTTAGAATAATGGAAGGTGTTAGTTCAAAGAATGCAAAGAAGCTGAAAGTAAGTAAGAAATCTCAGAAATCACTCTTCAAGTATTTTGGAAACTCTGCAGATACAGATATTGAAAATAACAACCATATAGATGCCACCACAAAGAATCAGAATACTGACTATGTGGAAGGTATTATTGAGGTGGACATGCATTCTGCACAGTATCAAAGTCAAACAAATGACACCTACGATAATATGCAAGATCTTGAAGATATTGTTCATGTTGGGGTGTAAGCAGAAGTGCATCAAGATATCACACATACAAATACTCAGAAAAATGAAACTCGTAAATCAAATTCAAATTCTGTTCCAAGAAAGAGGAAACCAGGTGATTGTGAGATTGTCAAAATTCTACTCAAAAAAGTAAAACATTGAAAACGAACAAGAATATGTGGACCATTGGTAGGACATACAAGTTTGATTGGGCAGAAAAATTTTTGTTTATTGAACCTGTACAATCATCTAATTCTAAAGAGATCCCATCTGAATGTACATGTACAATATGTACGTGGAAATTGGGAAAGCATCAAAAAATGTAACTGAAGCTGGATACTATAGAAAAACATTATGGAAAACAATATTTGACTGTAACGGGGCCGGATGGCTAGAAAATAAAAACACACAGGTGGAAAAATGAAAAAGAATGCATGCATGTTAGATACGAAACAAAATATGAGGTAGAGCAGAAAAAACATAGACATCTCTTGGAAAAGGGAGGAATGATCACATCGCATATTGGTAAGATGAAAAAAACATATATACATGCAAAATTCATACAATTCTCTACTCTATTTCACATACTAAAAAAAGGAAGACCGATTTCATATTTCCTCAATTTCAAAGTTTTGTATCAATTTAATGGAATGTTGAATGTACCTCAGTCTCATTGGTCTGAAAGTAGTGGATGGGAAATGGCAAAATGCCTTTCAATGATAGAGAAGGAAGATTTGAAAGAGAATGTAAAAAAAGAAAAGTTTATCTCTCTTTCAATTAATGAAGTGACAGCAGTCGACAACACTGCATGGGTATGTAGCCACGTCTATACTTTAGAAAATCATATAAGGACACCTCATCTGTTAGGTGTTATGAAAATGGTTGAAAACTATAATGCCAAAAACCTACATAAAATAGTTGTTTCTCATTTGAAAGATATTATTGGAATGACTGATTATGGAATTGCTACGAAGTTGGTATGCATTGGAGCAGATGGTGCATCTGTCATGCAGGGTTACTAAATAGGGATGTGTGTTAGATTACAAACAACAGTGACCCCATATATGCTACCAATTCACTATATGGCTCACAGAATGTATTTAGCATATAAAATGGTAAGAAACCATGAAAATGTTGCTAAATTAGAAGACCTTATAAGAGAACTTCATGCCTATATGTCAAGCATCCCAAAGTGATTTCTCGAGTTCCATAAATTTACAATTGGAATTACAAATGGCAAAAAACTTCTGAAGGATATCGAGACTAGATGGATCTCTTTGCATGAACCTGCATGCAGAGTTCACGAGGAGTATCCTTCGTTGGTTGGTTTCATGCACAAATATCGTCATGAATTTGATAGGGTGAGGGACTTGTTGTTCTGTTTAACTGATTTAGATACATTTCTTACATTGGTTGGTATTCTTCCAATGTTAAATTAGATAAATACACTGATGAAGCATGCATAGGGTAGATTAATCTATATTGTGGATTTTATACGGATGAGAAAAATGGTATATCAAAGTCTTGATATATTGTATTATTCCCAAGATAGTTTTGATGCACCTTTTTTTGAGAATTGGAAAGCTTTATTAGATCTTAAAAATCCCAGCACCTTTTTGAGATTTAATATCCACGATCACCTCTGCATCACTTTTAATGGGAGGGAAATACCACTGCAGATTTTGTAAAAATGTCAAGATATTATAGGATTGAAATGAGAAGATGTTCCTGTGACACGTAATCTCTTTGAGTCTGTTATAGTTGAAACAAGAATAAAGCTTTAAAAAAATTCAGAATCCTTGTCATCAGAAATTAGGGAATTTTTCTGTAAAGATAAAATTTTGGAAGCCATGGGTGTGATGAATCCTAATTTTTGGAATACTGAAGGTGGCCATGCATACTTTGTCAGAAAGCATTTCCATAAATCCATGGGTATAATAATGGAACAATTCACAAAGACTTCAGAGCTCAAGGGTATTGAAATCAAAGGTATATTGAATGCTGATTTATTAAAGTTTCAATCAACAAATTTTGCAACAACAATGAGGAACCAATATAAAATTTTAGACGAACCTTCTGAAAGTGGTGCTATTACAAGGATGTGGCGAGGAATATATCAAAGTTCTATCTTACAAGAAGATATCAGTGAATATTTCAGATTATATGAGTTATGCCAAACAATGATTTTGGGGTCTATGGAGGACGAAAGGGTTTTCAGTGTATTATCATTTATAAAATCAAAAATGAGAAAAAGGTTGGATAAAAATCTTGAAAATTACATGAGGTGTTATGTTTCTCAATACTCCTTCGAAACCTTTCCGCTCGACAGAGCAATTGCGCATTGGAATTCCCTTTGCGAAAGAAGAGGTGTGAATAATAAAGCTACAAGTACAACTGTTCCCAACCTTGAGAGTGTAATTGGATCATCATCACATTCTATAGAAGAAAACATTGATTTTGATGAAGCTATTGATAATGGATTGTTTCAACTTTAAATAGGTATCTTCTTTATCTTAATCTTATTGTTTGTCACTTTACATTTTTTTCAGCTCTTGTTATCATTAAAGATGTTACAGGTCTATATATTTAAATTTATTTAACTACAATCTTATTTTTTTTTTGAAAACGTGGGTTGACATCCATCCGAGGAAGCTGGTACTTCTCAGGACTGACAATGTCAGGCAATTCACCCATCTATCTACTAATCCATTTCTCATGTTGATTTTTCTTAATACACAGATCTAGCACATTACCAGTGGCAGTGATGATTTCAACCTTACATAGGTATCTTCTTCACCTTAATCTTATTATTTGTTACTTTACATTTTTTTCAGCTCTTGTTATCATTAAATATGTTACAGGTCTATATATTTACATTTATTTAAATGCAATCTTTTTATTTTTTTGAAAACGTGGGTTGACATCCATCCGAGGAAGTTGTTACTTCTCGATACTGACAATGTTAGGCAACTCACCCATCCACTAATCCATTTCTCGTGTTGAGTTTTCTTAAAACACAGATCTAGCACATTACCAGTGGCATTGATGATTTCAAATTTAGATAGGTATCTTCTTCACCTTAATCTTATTGTTTGTTACTATACATTTTTTTCAGCTCTTGTTATCATTAAAGATGTTACAGGTCTATATATTTACATTTATTTAAATACAATCTTTTTATTTTTTGAAAACGTGGGTTGACATCCATCTGGTGAATTTGTTACTTCTAGGGACTGACAATGTCAGGAAACTCAACCATCTATCTACTAATCCATTTCTTGTGTTGAGTTTTTTTAAAACAAAGATCTAGCACATTACCAGTGATGATTTCAACTTTAAATAGGTATCTTCTTCACCTTAATCTTATTGTTTGTTACTTTACATTTTTTCAACTCTTGTTATCATTAAAGATGTTATAGGTCTATATATTTACATTTATTTAAATACAATCTTTTATTTTTTTGGAAAACGTGGGTTGACATCCATCCGAGGAAGTTGGTACTTCTCAGGACTGACAATGTCAGGCAACTCACCCATCTATCTACTAATCCATTTCTCGTGTTGAGTTTTTTTAAAACAAAGATCTAGCACATTACCAATGATGATTTCACATCAATCTAATACACTAGAGGTAAGTTAAACCCTATCATATTTACAATTATGTTTAATTTCTTACCAGTGATGATTCTTTCTTGATTTCTTACAATTATGTTTAATTTATTTTTTATATTTGCAAAATGCTTTGATATATTTTTTTAACTGTGGGATAAAATGACACAGTTGAATTTTACAGAGGAATATATTTCTATACTATACAATTCATAATCCACAATACATTATAAAATTTATAATATACGTCCACATAAAATTCATCATCATCCATATATATCATATCATCACCATATCATTATCATAATCCTGAGTCTTGACACTACAATTATTTGTCTAATTTAAATTTATTAAAACAATTCCATTTTTTTTAAAACAATTCATAATCATATCATTACAAGTATATCCATTCTAATTTCATATATATCCATTCTAATGTCATCTATATCCATTTTAACACATTCCATTTATTTATCATCTATATCAATTCTAATGGCATCATGATCATATCATTACAAGTATAGAGAAGAAGAATTATCTTAAAACAAGTTTAAATTTCTAGAGAAGAAGAATCATCATGCTTGAAGCTAAATCTATGTCCACATTAAATTGATCATCATCCATATATATCATATCATTATCATCATTCGTCATCATTCATCATCATCTATCATCATTCCATGTTTCTAAAATAACTATCCATTATCATCATTCATCATCATTTATATCCATCTATATCATTCATCATCTACGTCCACTTACAATTCATGATAATCCAAGTAAACCAAAAACATATGTCATCATGATTCATCCTTATCTAATGCAATCACCATTAAGAGTAAACCAAAAAGCATAAACTCCATATACAATCTAAAAATTATATCAAATCCATATGCAATCAAAATTAAAGATTACATAGTATTTCAAATTTTAAAAGGCTATCAAATCCATATAATTAAACTCAAATAACATACTCAATATTTAAAGTTTCTACACAATAATAAAAGTTTCAACCCTCTTTTTCTTTATCCATTTCAACTTCTGTGCTCCTTTCCCCAACAGCTTCTTCCCCTTTGGTTGTACCCCTTTCCCCAATAGTAGAAATAACCCCAAAACTTATAAGATCTTCCACAACACTATCCAGATTTTTTAAAATTCTTTCTTCTTGATTTGTCGCATCTCCATGCGACAACAAATTTGGATCAGCTGTTGCCTTAGCTTTGAATAATATTTCAGGGTCAAAGTCGTGCTCTTTAATTATCCGCTTTAGTGTATTGTTTTGTTAACCAAAACAATATTTTCCTTCAAATTCTTAGCTGCAGATAAATTGTTCTTTGTTGTTTCCAAGTGAACTTGGAATACCTTTTCTTGACTCTTCAAATTTTCATATTTCAACTGCACAAAAAGAGTAATGTCAATTCAACATTTTACTAAAAAATGAAAATTTCAAATTTGCAAGAATGATTGTTTGAAAGTGATAGTACTTACAACCGCTCTATCTCTCTCGGCATTTGCAATTGCTACCAGATCCTTGTCCTTAGACCATTTGTTAAAATATGTCTAGGCCTCAGCACTAATATTTTCCAATTTTTTTAATGTCTTATCCAAAATGTCATCTTTATAGTTGTTGTTATACGTGACAGTCCCACTTCTTACTTGGGTATGGAGTGAGTTGGGGAAGAAGGTTGAGTTTCCGAAACACGTGTATGGTCTAAAGTCCCTACAATATCATCAACATTAAATGTTATGTCAATTCAATTGGGTAAAATTTAAATTGGAAAATAAAAATACAAATTTGGAATTTGTAAATAATATATGAGAAGGTATTACTTCTCTGGCATTTAATGAGCTCAAACTGTTGAGGGTTCGGAGAGGAGTGAGCTTCCATTTCAGATTGGGAGTCTCCCAAAGCCTCAGCGTGTTATTGGCCTCTTCCTCTTGATAACGCCTTTTTTCGGGGAAGAGCTTCAATAAATATTCTCTGCAAACCGTAAATTGTTAATAATTATGCAGTGTAATGTCAAAAATTGAAATATAAACTAAATAGTTTATACCTGTTGTTCTTTAAATGGAATTGACAACTTCATCAACTCCTTGTCAGTGCAAGTAGGAATTTTTTTATCTTTTAAATTTAAATGTGTCTCGTAATAAAGGCCGAGGAGATAGTTTTTGGAATAAATGAAAGGTTTTTTTGAAAGTTTTGAATTTGTTATGTCAGTTCTTATTTTTTTTATAGATAGGTGCACTAATCAAATTTTTGTTTTGAGATAGTGGCAACTATGTATGTAATGGGCCAGTTTGGTATATCTATTTGGCGACCCTGCATAACTATTCTGGATTGAAAAAATGAAATCACTGAAGAAAGAAAGTGGTGTGCAATTTCTTGTGTATTCACACGACGCCTAGATTTATTGACATGAGATGCAAATGCCAAATAGTGGGAATTAATATAAATTTATAACACCAAATTGTATATAAAAACAATATTAAAAATGATGAATTAAAATGAATTATACTTACAATCAACATGGAAACCGAACGTTGACTGAAGGCCCGTAAACCGATGGATGTCATTTTCTTTGATACTAAATTGGAACATTTGGTCGTCGTTCAGAGTCACATAAAATGGTCATCCTCTGTATTGTAGGACGATAGAAGGTAATTCAAAGTATCTGGATCTATTTCGAAATGGGGCATGTCAATGAGCCCAGTAAACTCACATGCATCCATCAAATCTTTATATTCGGAAGACATCTTTAAAACAATATGGAAGTGGGGGCACAAGGGATTCCTGTAGATGATCTTGCCCATGGATTGGATTGGATTCTCTTCTTGATTTTTTTCTTGAGCTTGCGGTTGGGAAGCATTTGAAGTCGACATTATAGTTGTGTTTGCATCTTTGACAATGAGGGATACCTACAAAAAAAAATTGAGAGCCAGAAAGTGTAAATGAGAAAATGACTGGTGGGAGGGTATTTATAGGCCAAATCACATGTCAATGGGCTATGTTGATGTGTGTCAATGGGCTCTTTTGACGTGCATCAATGGCCTCTATTGACACGCGTCAATGGCATCTATTGACACACGTCAATGGCATTTTTTGACGCGTGTTAATGTTCTCTGTTGACACGCATCAACAGAGGCCATTGACATGGGTCAATAAAGGTCATTTACGCGCGTCAACAGAGGCCATTGACGCATGTCAACAGAGGCCATTGACACATGTCAACAGAGCTCATTGATGTGCGTCAACAAAGCCCATTGATGCGCATCAAATGGCTCTATTGATGTTGTCTTGACGTGCATCAAGGATGGTTATTGACATCGTATTGTCACGCGCCAAAGGTGCATCGATGTCTAGAACTCTGATTTCTCTGGCTCGAAAAACTAAGTGAAAATTTGGTTTTGGAATACTGTCAAATTCACCTTTCACTGAAACTGGTTCTAGGGATATTTGCTAGGTATTTTCCACCTACAATTTTATAGAGGTGTCTTAAAATGAACCCTGCTCCCAATATGGACTGATAGCTGAGCACATAGAAGGTTAGTGGACATCCTTATGAGAAGTTTAGGGTCCTTCACTCCTGTAATCAATATATTCTACCAAAATTCTATGAATTCCTTGGAATTGAAACATGTGCATTTGTTCAGTAAACATCCATCATTTAGAAGCTACTGTAATTTAAGATCATTCACCAATCAAAGGAAAGAATGGTGAATGTCATCGATTGATTATTCATGAATGAGATTTTCCTATATTTCATGAAAAGTGTTGCTCATCATTTCCTTCCCTTTATTGTCCCTGGTGTGCTTAATAGGCCTTTCCATACTCTTCCCTATCTCCATTTCCCACCCACACAGTCATGATAGATCCTTAATCAAATTATTGGAGTTGGATGAAAAGAATAAAGGACGGGTAGTGATTAAAAATCCTTCATGCATGCCAAAAAACTTATCTCCCAACTTCAATAAATATGGAAATAATTATATTGTGTGAGGAGAGATACGTGTAGAGATCACATCAATTTATAGACAGATGTTTGGAATTCATTTGCATCACTTTTTTTGATATGATAGGCCCATATTGTTTAATTAATTCTCCAACCTCCCTGATTATATCATAGGGTTGAAATATAATTATATTTTCATGTTTGAAATTGTGATCAATTCTAAGGTTGAAAATATAGTCAAGAACTTTATTAGCGATCCTATAAGTGTGAAGGATTTTCTCTAAATACTAATAGTGATACAATCCTCCACAATACAAGTAAGATTCTAATGATCCATTTTTTCTTGTTTACTACATTGATAATGATCTGTGAATCACCTTCAATAATGATATTATCCCAACTCTTTTCATTTATGATTTTAAGTCCATGTCATTGATAATTTGCTTCCACGAGGTTATTGGAGTAATTCCGAAGAGCTTTAGCAAAGACAAAGATAGGATTACCCAATGAGTTGTGAAAACTTCCACCTACCCCAGCTGTTCTAGGATTAATATTTTTTTCTCCATCAAAGTTGAATTTGATAAATTCATTTGCCGGTGGCTTCCATTTGATGATTTTTTTCATTAATTTTTTACCAACCCCTTTATCAAGAATGTCTTATACTATACCATTCTAGTTATTATATGTGATAATATCTTATAGGAAAAATTTCCCATCTTTAGGGGTCCATGTAATGATGAGCTCCTTCATGGTCCTCAAGATCTGGGAAAGGGTTACTTTAGTGTTTATACTTTTTTATTTAAAATTTATTCTATTTTTTTATAGCCATATTATCCAATAGAAAATTGTAGGGATGGATCTCCAAATTTGAAGTAACAGGGCAGAGCGTAATCTGCAGTCCCAGCCAATAATGATATCCTTGACAGTGGCTTGGATCACCAAGTGAAGGTTGAACTTCCATATTAGTTTATAGTGTATTTTGAAGGAGAAACCATAATTTATGAGATGGTGGTTGGTATCCTATTCAGAGTACAAAAAAAGGAGACGCCATGATGGTCCAAAAATCCTCATTTCTTGAGATTGGTCTGTGTTAATATCTTGTCACAATATGTCATCCATAGGAATGCATTAGATTTTGGGAGGCCATTTTCAAACAATTTTTTTTTATAAGGGCAGGATATGTCTATTCTACTAGAGGAGGAAATGATGGTAGTTTATCTATCCTTCACATTATAACTACTAGATTTCACCACCATCCAGATTAAATGATCATTTTGGTTAGAGAAATGAAAGGGTTTAAAATTTTGCATTAAGGTCAGATTCTCATCAATCATATTCTGTGGGACTGGAAATTTAATCCATATATTATTTTTTTATTGAAATATCCTTCACATATGGTTGATTAGATAAAATAGTGAATTATTCTAAGTTAATCTAATATTAAGAACAATCAGTAGATAAAAGATAAGATGCATGAAGGAAAGTAACACAAGCCACTAAGCAAGTATAAATGGGAAACTTTAATGAGAAAAGAGGGTTAAGAAGAGCTTAGATGATTTTCGACGATAGGTGTTGGGACTGTGTCACAATAGAATAAAAAAGGAAATACGAATAGGACGAACATGATCACTCAACATCTCCAAAAATTACAGATCTATGAGATAATTAGGTTAGGTACTAAGGCGTCCTGAGAGAAGGACAAGGGATGCCCATGGGAACGCTATGGTCATAAGATATGGGTGCCCTGGTCTATTACAAATACCTCTTCAAACCATCCTATGAGGCGTCACTAGATGATTTCCTTCATTGTCTTCTCTCTCATGTTGTTTTAACTGTTGAACTACACTCGATTTCAGTTGTCACTATCATACCTGATGAAGGAAAGAAATCACTTATGAAACCCCAAGAAAAGAATCTAATCCCTCAAAAAAGAAAGATGCATATGAAGGGCTCAGATTTTCCTCAGTAGACAATAATGGTGGAATTACTAACTGAGCACTATAGTACATCTCAGACCTAATGTTGTTCTATCTGTGTGTGTGAATTTTGTGCCCTAGGTGTTCTTGTGCCAGTCATAATTTGTGAAATTAGCAAGATATAAATAGATGTATAAATGTAATAAAATGGTGGATACAATAGAATAAAATTCCCTCCTATGTAGTGTGACGTAGATGATCAAACGTTTTCCTTTTTGATAGAACCTTAGCTGATGGAAAGCTCAAATGGCTAGAAAGTGCCAAAAAAAGTGGTTCTCTTGTTATAATTTATTAATTAACCCTAAAAAGATTGACCACTAAAAATATAGAAAGATCAAAAGGCTAAAAAGTGCCCAAAAAGTGGTGGGAAAGTGTAAAAAGGATTAGGGTGCCCTGAATGTGACCAAGGCACCTTGGGCGCCCCAGTACAGTGCTTGATGCCCCATTGAGAGGTAGAATGATGCAAACTGATAAAAATATATTGGGAAAGTATGTGTAGGAGGTTGGTAGTGATGACATAAAGCAAAGTAAAATGGCCAAAATATGGGGGTTAATTAGTAATTTCTTCACTCAAAAACCATATGAATAGTGCATGAGTTTGTGTCTACATTTTCCCCCACTTTATGTTGGTGAGCATAACTCTTAGTAACATAAAGTATATAGAGATATGTACCTGATGTGTGTGTAGAGTGATGTAGAAAATGTGTCGAAGGACTAAACAAAGTGTGGAGTGACAAAAAAATGGAGCGTGGAGACTAAAGACGAAAAAGAGAAAAAAGTGATGAGAGTGAACCTAGTTCAGAAATGAGTGTGTAATTTCTGATGTGTGTGATGTACCTGCATGTTAGTATGACGTGTGTGCTATGGAAAAATGTTAATGCCATTGTTATTTTTATTGTTGACAGTTTTCTTCTCATATGGTCAAACCTGTAAGAATAAGATGATCAAATAGTCAACTATGCATGTATATATGTCAAAAACACATGTAAATATGTATGTATATAGTAAAAATCATGTAATGGAAATGAAAAATGTAAACGGAACATATGCATGTGATTTGTGATGAGAGAAGAGACGTAAAGAGGATATCATGTACTTTAATGTTTTTGGGTGATCTCATGCCACCCTGGCTGAAGAATTATAGGGAGAAAGATGCATTATTATCAAACCTATAACTGCTTCCCTGAAGATGTGTGAAGATATCTCTATACTGCCTATTTTTTTGGGTGATTCGATGCCACTAGCCAAAGTAGTCTAGGGAGGAAATCTATTGTATCCTCCAACCTATAACTGCTCCCAAAAATGTTAAGTACAATCTTCCTTACAAAATCCATCATATATGGGGTTCACAGAATGGTTTGAACCCACTTGTTGTATAACCCACAATGTCAATGACATAAACTAAATTGAACTGTACTAGTAGAAAGTGTTGAATAGTGTGTAAAACCCTGAATGATGTCCCCCCTCTTTAGAGGTGCATTCAATGTCATTAATAGGATAATGCGGCCCCAAAAGAGGAACAACCACATAAATTGTGCCCTACAGGGGGAAGGGAATGTGCTTTTTATAAACCAAGGTTCCCAAAAACAATTGGCTAGAAAACAAGTGTTAGTATGAACAAGGATGCATGTAAAATACAAGCATATGCTACGCAAATAACGTATAAGCGAGAAAGTACGTAAACATGTAAGAAGAAAATCATAGACCACCAAAGTGGGTTATAAACATGGGACATCACTCACGATGCCACAAGACACTCAAGGATACAATGACCAAATATAGAAAATAAGTGTGCACACCAAACAAAGGGAAAATCCCGAATATAATTTAGCAAACAAGAGACAAACAATAGCAAAAAAATAAAAAAATAACCATGGAAATAAATAATCTTGCAAACAAATTCTACACATGAAGCACCCATTAGGATTTTAAAAAGATAACCCATATGTCAAAATCATGTATAAGCAAGTAATGTAAAGTTCTAAGTACATAATGAAACAATAACACCTGTAAGAGATAGATGTGGATGCCCCCAACAACCGTTGTAGGAGTGGTAGAAGGAGAGCATCCATGTTGCATGTGAGAGACCTATATCTGTGATCATAACTAGATAATGACATGAGTGCACATGTTTGTATGGTAAAGATAATGACATACTAGAGATCTAACTAGCATTGTAATAAGTGAACATGAACAAAAAATGTAAGCAAGAGTAAAAGCAACCAATATATGCAACATGTTGTGGATGGATGGAATGGAATATAATATGGATGATAGGATCCACATGCCCCCTGAGTGAATGGAATTTTATGCAGTGAGGTTCATTTAGTATTCCCCCTCAGCATTCAAGAATGAACAAAAAATGAGAGTGCATCATCGGGAAATAGTCGAATTGTGTGTTGTGTGAAGTGCGTTGTGATGAGTGTGTATGTGTAGTGTTGATAATATGTGACCTAGAAATGATGTGCACATGACCCTATAGCCTAAGAATATATGAAGACAAAATGATCAAAAGAGTGATGATGTAGCCTAAAGCATATACCACTACAAAATGAAGGAAGAGGTGACAATTTACCCTAAAGTGTATGTCACTAAGCTCAGAATTTCGCATGAGGGAAGTTTGAATGGTGAACGTGTGTTTATGATAAGGTCCATTTGATTAGTAAACCCTCGACATTTGAGTATGGACCGAGGAACTAGAGTGTGTTGTAGGGTAGTGAGTGCAACGTGCACAAATAAATATATGTAGTATGTGCGGTGAGGAAAGATGACCATGTGATGTTTAAAATGTGTAATGTGTGTTGTATAGAATGCAATGAAAGATTTTTAGATAGCCTAATAGTGTAAGCTATATGTTATGTAGTACAGAAGATGAGGATTATGTAATTTTATACCCATAGACCATAAGAGTGTGATACATGTATGATGATGACTAATTTGTGTAGATGTGCAAATGTTGGAATGATATACACTAACTGTAGAGTGTATGATGTAAGAGGTAAGACATATGATGTGAGATGTATAAATAAAGGAAATGTTTAATACCTATTGTGTAGTGTGTGGGTTTCATGTCTAATATGCCCTCAACAGTAAAGTGTGAATCGAAGTACAAGAGTTTGTCATCAGGTGATGGTAATGTATGTGGTGTAGATGGCTATGTGAATGATAGAATATGGATATATGTAAATATAAGAGCGAGACATTTATTGATGTTAGGCTGATGGGGATGGGGGTAATGTGTAAATGTTATGTCCCCCAAATGCAGAAGATAAGGAAGACATCAGGTAATTTCATCTAAGAGATCATTAATTTTAGGGTCAAAGTCATATAGATAGGCATTAGAAACTTGATAAGGAATGGTGTCAGGTTAATCATGTAATGAGCCATTAAGATGCAAGTTGTACATAACCATAACATATTCCTCATTAGTGAATGGAGGAAGTGGAAAATTGTGTGCATAACACCAAGTGATATTTTGTGTATAGCCAATAAATGAACTATTAGAAATAAAGACATGACCAAAAGGCATGGGGAAATAGATGTCTATATGATCAGGATCAAGGGTTACCCAAATGTAATCAATCCATGATTTCCCATAGTGAGTGGAGAAGAGAAAGGAGTATGTGATCGATATAATGTAATATGGAAGACACGTAAGCCATAAGCAACAATAATAGTGATGAATCCATAATATAGATGAGAAGCATGAGTAGGAGGATAAAGGTCGTCAAAATAAAAACTGAGTCAAGATAGAACATCATGTGAGCATATGGTCTCATCACAAGTAGGAAAAAATGGAATATGTTCCCAATATGAATCATTCATGAAAAGTGTACATGTGAAGAGTGATCTTCATGATGAAGATGAAATATGAGAAGATTGAGGATCTAAAACAACATTTGATGTAGAAAGAGGTACATGATAGATTACCATATTTGTAGTACTAGGTGGGGAAGGTGGTGAAGTGGAGGGAACTGTTATCCAAAATTCCCCCCCCCAGGGTAATTTTGATAACATGCATCAGATTATTCAATCCCGAGAAAGTATATTGATTCAAGGCAAAAAATCATGTTTCTGGGGTCCCCTCGGGTTCTTTCTAACTCTCCTGTCCAAGAAGAAAACCCAATGAGTTAGAAAAGGGTGAAAAAATTGCAAAAAAACCAAGCTTGGGCCAAAAAAATGAAGAAAATTGGCTAAGTCCTAGTCCAAGCAATCCGGGACAGTTGGGACATCGGGGCATGAATCGGACGAAAAGCCGTCATGTGGTCTGCGCAGCATTTGGGACATCAGGGCATGTGGGGCGCGAAAAGCTGAACCAGCCGAAAAAATGAAGAAAATTTCCTAAGTCTTGTTTCGAAGAGTCTGGAGCATCCGGGACAAAAGTACGCGAAGGACGCGGATCGGCCGGTTTGGCACAAGTCAGTCCATTTTGAGCAGTTGGGAGATATTTGTCCCAGGCAGTCCAGGACAGTTGGGACAAAAGTGCGCGGAGGACGCGAACCGGCCAGTTTGGCCGAAATAGAGGAATTTCATTTGGGACATCCGGGCTAAAAGTACATGTGGGACGCGAAGAGCCGAAAGAGCTGAGAGCAAATGGAGATGTGCCACGTGTCTTCACCATAAACAGGAACAAGGAAGCCCGAATCAGGCGGTTCAGAAGAATTTTTCCCAATCAGTTTGGGATAGCTGGGCCAAAGGCATGTGAGGGACGTGAAAAGCCGAAAGAGCCACCAACGAATCAGAACGTGTCACGTGTCAAAAGGTTGAAAAGTTTCCAAGTGTGCCCCTCAGGCCCGAACTAATACAATAGTGCCACGTGTCCAAGTTTAAAGGCCCTAAAGGAATTTTCAGAGACTGAACCCATGGATGAATCAAAGTCTGACACGTGTCATCCAAGTGGCAGAGCACGGGGAAAAACTCAAATATTTTCCCGCCGATCCGTTTTGGCTTGTTTTTTGCCCTAAATCTTCAAATCGTCATATCTTTTGATCCAGAGCTCAGATTTTCGTGTTCTTTATATCAATGGAAAGATGGTGAAATTGTCTACATGATTCTAGGGTCAATATTCATTTTGGTTTAGTTTAGAGAGAGAAAATTGAGAAACGCCTCTGGCACATAATAATAGACAGAAGTGACGTTTCAAGAACAAGCTTTAATACGACAGACAGTTCACCGTTTCTGCTAAATAGTCCGCCATTTTTCTAGGATTCACCACTTCTGCCATAATGAGATAAACTAAATGTGACCTAGAAGTGGTTGGGGTAGATCTGAATTTCCTCTCTCTTCCCTCTCTCATTCTTCCTATAAATTGTAAGGAGGGGCTTCTTTCTAAACGTTGAACTTTCTTGTTTTGCCCCTCCCTTCTTCTCTTTGGCAGATAAATTTGTGGAGTTTGAACCTCCCATTTAAAACTGTAATGCGAATCTACCTTTTGACATTTTGTAGTGTATTGTATCAATCTTTGGAGCAAGTAATGCATGTCTGTGGATGATTCTTAACCCTCTCTGTGTTCATTTTCATCCTCCTGGTCTTTTACTACAAATTTTGTTATCTGTGCATGATCTTGCATCACATTTGAATGGTCTATGTTTATTGGCAAGATAGGTGTTTTTCATTCCTCGATGCATCACCTTTGTTAGCTTAGGTTTATTTTTGTGCATCTTCTTACCCTATCTCCTTGGCAAGTTAGATTAGGTTTTGAGTAAACCCTCTGCATTTTCCGTGTGCATCTGAACAGAGGAATAGGAACCAGCCTTCTCTAGAGATTCCTTTCTCATTTTTGCAAGTCCCACACTTCGAGAAAGGATTCAATGTTGTGCAATCACACTGGATGCTAGTACGATCAACCTAGAAATTTGATCAACATCCAAGGGTGCTGTGATTTTGCACTAACAATTTTGGCATGCCCGGTGGGACCCTAGAGGTCTCATTTTCATTGCAGCAAAGTTGATGTGCATCTACTGCAATTTTCTTGCTTGAAAAGAGCTATTATTTGCATATCTGGCGACTCCAAGGGGAATAATCAACTGGTTTCAGCAGTACAGGCCTGAAAACTCATGAGAAGAGTCACCACAAGGTCAAGAGTTGGAGAAGAAGAAGTGTTGTTTGAATACCTGCAATTATCTCCAAGAAGAAGGCAAAGAGGAAGAAGGATTCAAAGGTCTCCATCTCCACCAAACAGAACTCTCTCAACTCCTCCACTTGGTAGGCCTTTCATTTAGTCAAAAAGGGTTTTAAGACCAATTAGAATGGCAAAAAACAACCCCTATGTCAACTTCACAGGCAGCAACCCACTTGCCCTCAATACACAACATCCAATTCCTATTGCAGCCTTGAAGAACATTCCATACTTCACTGGAGAAAATTAGACTACTCCAGGTGATCATGTTAAAGATATTGCTAACCTTTGTGTAATCCATGAAATCAATGAGATGCAAGTGGCTGTCAAGTTGTTGGCATCTTCATTCAAGGGTAAAGCATTACAATGGTTTAGGAGCCTTGGAGCTGGTTCTATCACAAATTGGAGTCAGCTGTGTATAGCACTTCATGATCAATTTGGAGAAAAGGGAGACAACTTGTCTCTTTTGGAGCAGCTGACAACCATCAAGAGAGCTCCCAATGAGTAGCTGACCAATTTCAACTTTAGATTTGAAAAGACTTGGGAGAGAATTCCAGTGGCAGTCAGGCCAACAGTAGAAGGTACTTTTCTCTACTATCTCAAAGCTCTAAATTATGATATTTTTATGTTGATTCAGTCCATGGGAGGCATAACTATCCCTATGGCTTATACAATTGCCATTAGGGCTGAAAATTGTTTGATCCAAGCTAGCAAACTTGCCCCTAGACCTCCCATGCCACTGTTTCCAAGTTTAGAGAGTCCAAACACCAATCAAGCACCTAATTTGGCTCCTTCTCCCACTCCTAGAAATCAGAGTTCAAATGAAGCTTCCACTTCATCCCCAAGTGCCCCAAATGAGCTTCAAGAAGTCATGAAGCAATTGCAAAACCTAGGCAATGAGGTGGTTACTCTTAAGAGGCAAAAAGCCCAAGGTTTTAGACCTACTTATCAGCCCCAAACTCATCCTAACAGGCAGCCATACCAACCACAAAGGCCACCTAATCCAGTTGAAAATATGAATCAAACAAGGCCTCCTGCCAATAGACCATTCCAGCCCTATAATCCAAATGCCATATCTGCCTCTAAGGCACTAGTGCAACACAAAACAACATTGCCCAGGAGTACGATTGGTGTTTTCCATGCAATGAGCCTCATAACCAATCCATGTGCTTCAATGGTGCTTTTAATAAAGCATTAATGGTGACAACTACTGGTGTGGAGGGTGAGGGCAGTCAAGGAAACAGCCAACAACAAGAAACATTCCAACAGCAATCAGCCCCAAATGACACCACATTGGTAAATTAGCAAGCAAAGGATTTTTGTGGCATGAACCAGGCAATTTCTCAAGGTGTTGCAGCCAACACAAGGTCAAAAAGGAGGAATTTGGGTGAAGAACAGCCATTAGCCCCAACCAATCCACAACCTTCCATGGTTCCACAAATGGTTGGCAAGCAAAGTCTAATTTCAAATGCACAAGGGCAGCCAAGAACAACCCCTAGGCCAACTCAAATACCAGTTGTGGCTACCCACGTGCAAGGAGTGAATGTGCAAACCAAGGGACAACAAAGAGATCCTTCATCACCATTCAGTATCATTGATCAAATAAAGAAGACAAATGTCAATATATCAATGTGGGAATCCCTATCCTTCCCAGGACAAAGAGATCTGCTGCAAGCTGCCATGAAGCACTGGCCAACTTCGAATCAAAAAATGCAAGACAAAGTGCTTACAAATGATGCCCAGCCTGAGGGAAATCATGGAGGACAGCAAGGTAAAATGTTGAAACCCCCTCCTTTCTATGTTTCATTGATCATTGGAAATCAGCTAGTGCACAATTACATGATATACTCCGAGGCAAGTAGCTCAGTAATGCCTAAACAAATAGCTGATTAGCTAGGGCTCCAGTATGAAACAATATCCAAAGGGGTAGTGCAGTTGGATGGGACAGCAGTAGCAATAGTTGGAATGATTAAAAACTTGAGTCTTACCTTGCATGCATGTCCAAACGTTGTTGTTTTACAAGATGTATCAGTCATAGATCTTCCACCACTCTTTGCCCTTTGCTTGTCAAGGGACTTCACAGCCAAGATTGGGGGATATTTGTCTGCTGATTGGTCACATATGCTGTTCAGAATGAGGTATGGAACTAAGGCTACAATTAGGTCTGAACCTATTGCAAACTTCCACATTGAGCCTTATACTCCAAGTCAGATCAACGCCAATTGTTCAACATTTGATCAAGAAGACCACCCAAGCACTGATGAGGCTGACACCAAGGTTGGAAGCATCCCAGATCTAACTCTTGATGAATGGCCAAACAAGATACATGCTTTTGACCCTTATCAAGAAGTAGAAGAATCTGAGCTAGGGGTCTATTGTATACACGAAGAAAATCAACCTATTCCTAGCATCACCAAGCCAAACCACAAGGATGACAATGAGGTATGTTAGCTATTTTTTGATGGGTCAAGGAGTAGACAAGGTGCAGGAGGTGGAGTCATGCTTGTTTCACCTCAAGGAGTAAAGTACTATTCAGCTTTTAGATTTCAGTTTGCATGCTCCAATAACACTGCCGAATATGAAGCCTTGGTGCAAGGGATGCATTGGGCAATCAAGAAGAAAATAAAGAACTTGTAAGTCTTTGGGGACAATGAATTGATTGTAAATCAGGTCAAGGGACAACATGCTACCAAGAATGGTCTACTCAAGTGCTACAAGAACAGGGTGTGGGACCTCATGGAAGATTTTGAAGGTTTTGGCATCAAATCCATTCCTAGGAAAGAGAATCAAGCTGCTGACAGGCTTGTAGCAGTAGGGGCAGCCTTTGACATTGTGGAAAGTATTCAACAAGACAAGGTACAGCCAAACATCCATGTGATTGTGAGGCCTTCAGTGCCAAATAACAATGTCAGTTGGCAAGTGTATGAAAATGACCTGAAAATCATCCATTTCTTGCAAGAAGAAGCTGAGTTCTCAGCCAAGAATCAAGAAAAATTGGAACAGCGGTAAGGTGACCAAGTGGTACAGCTGAGAACTAACAAGCTGCCCAAGGGACTTATCACTTTGGAGTCCATTTTTAATCCCAATGATCAGTTTAGAAAGGAGAAAGCAAACATTCAAGTCAAGAGAGAGGATTCAGTATCCATCTTGGTAGAAGAGAACAGACCATTGCAAATTGGAAGGATGACAACTGAACAAGAAAGGTATGAGTTCATACAGCTATGTCAAGATTTCCCTGACATGTTTGCTTGGAGCTATGAAGACTTGAAAGGTTTCAATCCCAACTTAGCTCAACATACCATCGAATTGGATCCAAATACTAAGCCTGTCAGGCAAAAACAAAGACCAGTCAATCCACACATGGAGCCTCTCATGAGGAAAGAATTGGACAAGCTGATTGAGTCAAGAATCATATTCCCAATCAAGCATTCTAGTTGGGTTGCCAACTTAGTTCCAGTCAGAAAGAAGAGTGGAGAGATCAAATTGTGTGTTGACTTTAGAGACTTGAATAGAGCCTCTATCAAGGACCATTACCCACTCCCTTCCATGGAGCAAATATTCCAGGTTGTAGCTGGTTCAGAAAGGTTTTCATTGCTAGATGGATATTTAGGCTATAATCAGATAATGGTGAAGGAAGAAGATCAATTCAAGACGACATTCACTACAAAATGGGGCATGTATGCTTACAAAAAGATGCCATTTGGATTGTCAAATGCCGGAGCAACATTTCAACGAGCTACAGATATGGCATTCAAAGGCTTAATCAACAATATAGTGCTAGTATACCTAGATGATATCATTGTCTTCTCAAAGAATGCAGCAGACCATCTCTTTCACCTCAGACAAGTGTTTCAGAGGTGTAGAAGGTTCAGAGTATCGTTAAATCCAAAGAAGTGTATATTCTTGGCACATGAAGGCAAATTTTTGGGTCACATTGTCTCTAGGGAAGGGCTAACAATTGATCCTGAAAGGGTTGAAGCCATCCGAACACTTCCATTGCCACACCACAAGAAATCTCTTCAAAGCTTCTTGGGAAAGATAAACTTTGTCCACATATTTGTGCCTAATTTTTCCACTCTTGTAAAGCCTTTAACAATGATGTTGAAGAAGAATCTGGCATTCAAATGGACAGCAGAGGGCAAAGAGAGTTTTGAAAACATCAAACATGCAATATCACAAGCTCCAACTCTTATCAACCCAGACTTTTCAAAGGACTTCATGTTGTATGCGTTTGGAGGATTGGATACAATCTCAACTATCTTGACAAAACTGAATAGAGAAGGTTCAGAACAGCCCATAGCATTCTTCAGTCAAACCTTGGAAGATTACGAAATAAAGTATTCTTTCATCGAAAAGCATGTCCTTTTCGTGATCAGGAGCTTGAAGAAGTTCAGACATTTGGTCTCAAACAATAAGATTCAACTACTGGTGTCTCATGCTGGTGTCAAGGACTTGCTCCTAAACAAGGATTTAAACGAGAAGAGAGTAGGCTAGATCACTCGGGTGATGGAATATGATATTGAAATCAAAGTAACCAAGCTAGTTCGTAGCAAAGGCTTGTGTGAGAAGCTCGCTTCCAAACAACCAGACGGGTCAAAAATTGAACAGGATGTTGTCCTACTACTACATAATGATCAAGAACAACCAGCTGACGATGCACCCATTCCATGTTGGACTCAAGACCTTGTGCATTACCTCTAAATAGGCTTGTGTCCTCCAGAAATGAGCAAAGCAAAGAGGAGATACTTTAGATTACAAGCTATTCTGTATGTACTCGTTAATGGTATCTTATTCAACAAGGACATCAATGGTGTTCTATTAAGATGCATTAGAACAGGTCAAGTTGAGAAGATATTACACGAGTTCCATGACGGGGAAGCAGGAGGCCACTTTGCTCCATGAGTGACAGCTCTCAAAATCATGAAAGCTGGTTATTATTGGCCTACTGTGTTCAATGATTGCTACTCATGGGTCAAAAAATGCAAGAAATGTGCATTCTTCACAGGGAAAGAAAGGTTAACAGCGCTGCCCCTTCGTCCAATTTTAGTGGACCAACCATTTATGCAATGGGGATTGGACTTCGTGGGGGTCATCAACCCAAACTCAAGCCAAGGCCACAAGTGGATTCTCACGGCGACGGACTATTTCACCAAGTAGACCGAAGTAGTAGCGCTCAAAGAGACAAGTGAGTCTAACATGCTAGACTTTTATGAAGGAATAGTGACCAGGTTCGGTGTGCCGGCCACTATCATATCAGATAATGCATTAGCATTCATAGGTTCCAAGATTACATAATGGGCTGTCAATAATGGAATCTATTTGAGCACCTCTTCAAATTATTACCCACAGGGTAATGGACAGGAAGAGTCCACGAACAAGAATTTGCTAAGGATCATCAGAAGAACTCTAGATGAAAACCAAAGGACATGGCATACCAAGCTAAAATCAGCATTATGGGCTAACAGGATAACACCCAAGAGGTCTATAGGTAGTTCTCCCTACAAATTGGTCTATGGGAAGGAGGCATTATTGTCTATATCATTAGAATTTCCAGCATTGGAGCTCATGAAGAAGTTGGAGTTGTCTGAGTTCAAACCAATGGAGGCCAGGTACGCAGAATTGATGGAATTGGAAGAAATAAGAGAACATGCAGTTCTGATGATTGAAAAGGATCAGACCTTAGTAAAAAGATTGTTTGACAGAAAGGAAAGAGCAAGGACCTTCCAGGAGGGGGACCTAGTTCTGAAATGGGATGCAGATCGGGTGAAACCTAGAAGGCATTCCAAGTTTGATGCCATTTGGAGTGGCCCCTATATGGTCACGAGATGTAAAAGTGGTAATGCCTTCCAATTGTCTGCATTGGATGGAGAAGAACTCCCGATTCCATTTAAAGGGATCTATCTTAAAAATTGCTACTAAAAAGGAAAAGGTTTACCCTTGTAAATATTATCCTAGATTTCAATTCCTCTAAGTGTGTATGCACATTGTCTTGTTGTAGTTAGGTTTCTTTTTCCCTAAGTGCTTTGGCATAGGTTTTGTTGCTCTCAGGTTGAATTTCTACAGTTCAGAGTGCTCTCGAAGAATGAGTTACGGTATCAGGATCGGGATCAGAGATCAGGTTGGTTTTAGGTTATTACTCCATGCCCAATGGATTGTTAAAAGGCCACTGATCTTCTACCTAGCAGGCAGGTGACCTCGCTGAGTCGCCAAATTGTTATCCAAAATTCCCCCCCAGGGTAATTTTGATAACATGTATCAAATTATTCAATCCCAAGAAAGTATATTGATTCAAGGCAAAAAATCGTGTTTCTGGGGTCCCCTCGGGTTCTTTCTAACTCTCCTATCCAAGAAGAAAACCCAACGAGTTAGAAAAGGGTGAAAAAATTGCAAAAAAACCAAGCTTGGGCCGAAAAAATGAAGAAAATTGGCTAAGTCCTAGTCCAGGCAATCCGGGACAGTTGGGACGTTGGGGCACGAATCGGCCGAAAAGTCGTCAGGCAGTCTGTGTAACATTTGGGACAGTTGGGACATCGGGACGTGCGGGGTGTGAAAAGCCGAACCGGCCGAAAAAATGAAGAAAATTGCCTAAGTCTTGTTTCGCAGATTCTGAAGCATCCAGGACAAAAGTACGCGAAGGACGCGGATCAGCCGGTTTGGCGCAAGTCAGTCCATTTCGAGCGGTTCGGAGATATTTGTCCCAGGCAGTCTGGGATAGTTGGGACAAAAGTGCGTGGAGGACGCGAACCGGCTAGTTCAGCCAAAACAGAGGATTTTCGTTTGGGACATCCGGGCCAAAAGTACGCGCGGGACGTGAAGAACTGAAAGAGCCGAGAGCGAATGGAGATGTGCCACGTGTCTTCACCGTAAATAGGAATAACGAAGCCCGAATAGGGCAGTTCAGAGGAATTTTTCCCAGGTAGTTTGGGACAGCTGGGCCAAAGGTACGCGAGGGACGTGAAAAGCGGAAAGAGCCACCAACGAATCAGAACGTGCCACATGTCAGAAGTTTCAAAAGTTGCCAAGTGCGCCCCTCAGGCCCGAACCAATACAATAGTGCTACGTGTCCAAGTTTAAAGGCCCGAAAGAAATTTTCAGAGAATGAACTCGTGGATGAATCAAAGTCCAACACGTGTCATACAAGTGGCAGAGCATGGGGAAAAACTCAAATATTTTCCCGCCGATCCGTTTTGGCCTGTTTTTTGCCCTAAATCTTCAAATCGTCATATCTTTTGATCCAGAGCTCGGATTTTCACGTTCTTTATATCAATGGAAAGCTGGTGAAATCCTCTACACAATTCTAGGGTCAATATTGCATTTTGGTTCAGTTTGGAGAGAGAAAATTGAGAAACGCCTCTAGTACATAATAATAGACAGAAGTGACGTTTCAACAACTAGCATTTATACGACAGACAGTTCGCCGTTTCTGCTAGACAGTCCACCATTTTGCCAGGATTCATCACTTCTTCAATAATGAGATAAACTAAATGTGACCTAGAAGTGGTTGGGGTAGATCTAGATTTCCTCTCTCTTCCCTCTCTCATTCTTCCTATAAATTGTAAGGAGGGGCTTCTTTCTAAAGGTCGAACTTTCCTGTTTTTCCCCTCCCTTCTTCTCTTTGGCAGATAAATTTTTGGAGTTTAAACCTCCCATTTGAAATTGTAATGCGACTCTACCTTTTGGCATTTTGTAGTGTATTGTATCAATCTTTAGAGCAAGTAATGCATGTTTGTGGATGATTCTCAACCCTCTCTGTGTTCATTTGCATCCTCCTGGTCTTTCACTGCAAATTTTGTTATCTGTGCATGATCTTGCATCACATTTGAATGGTCTATGTTTATTGGCAAGATAGGTGTTTTTCATTCCTTAATGCATCACCTTTGTTAGCTTAGGTTTATTTTTGTGCATCTTCTTACCCTATCTCCTTGGCAAGTTAGATTAGGTTTTGAGTAAACCCTCTGCATTTTCCGTGTGCATCTGAACAGAGGAATAGGAACCAGCCTTCTCTAGAGATTCCTTTCTCATTTTTGCAAGTCCCACACTTAGAGAAAGGATTCAATGTTGTGCAATCACACTGGATGCTAGTACGATCAACCTAGAAATCTGATCAACATCCAGGGGTGCTGTGATTTTACACTAACAGGAACTATATAAATGACACAAATAACACCCTCGAGTAGTGAAAAATGAGGTAGTTCATCCATCGGTTGAGGTTCATTAGTAATAGCAGTGTGTGGGATAGGAAGACTAGTATTAGGATCTCAGTAACAATATTTGTAAGCATCATGGTCACGAAAGACAGTATATTCAACACCCTCATGTATGAATTTGACATAACAATGTACGGTGTAGGAAATGGCTTACATGGCAGGAAGCCATGGCCTACCAAGAAATTAATTGTATGAGACTGGAAAATCAATGAGAAAGAATACTGTGTGAAGATTTTTTGGCCCTATAGTAATAGGAAGAAAAATGTGACCTATGCATGGGAGAATTGAACCATCATATGCACGAACTGAGATCTTTGATGGAGTACCATCATGAGTGGAAATACATATCTTCGTAAGAAATGACATGGGACATAAGTTGAGTTTAGATCCATTGTCAACTAAAGTACACTTAATTCCCATATTGAAGATGTGAATCATGATATACAAGGGTGGGTCATTGTCAAAAGTATTAAGATCAGTGGGAAGATTAGACTTGAATGCTATGTGTTGAGAAAATGCATCTACAAAATTTTGGTAGACTAATTTAGGATGCATATTAACACGAATGTGAGTCGTAGCAAGAAGATGCTAGACTTTATCCCTTACATCAGGATGTGAAACAAAAAAATTGCTGATTGAGATGCTCATGATGAATATGCATTAGAATGATAAGAAAGAATGATGATCCTAAAAGCGTGAAGATCGAGTTCTGGTTCACCAAAATGATTAACCAAAATAGTGTAATTATTCTAAGTTTTAAGGACATTAGTAAATATCAAATAAATGCATAAAGAAAATGACCCAAACAACTAAGTAAATATAAATGTGAAATCCTAAAGAGAAAAGAGGGTTAGGAAGAGCTTAGCTAATTCAATGAAGGTGTTAGAATGTGTCGCAATGTGAGCCAGGAAAACAGGAGGAGGAAACGCTCACACATAATCCTGAGAAAGTAAATATTCAAGATCTCTAGATGGGATGGGGCACCTAGAGAGGGACAGGGGCATCCGTGGTCACCCTCGTCTGTGGAAATAGTTTGAAATCGTCCTCTAAGGTGTCATTGAATGTTCTCCTGTGTTCTTTTCATGTCACACTAGCTTTGCTGAATTGTGTCATATGTCACTGCAATATCTGCAATAAGGAATCACCTGCAAAACCCCAAGAGGAACATCAAATAAATAAGAAAAAATATGAATATGAAGGGGTCAGATTGTCCTTAGTGACCAAAATAGTGATATTACTAACTTAGCATCACACTACATCTCAGACCCGATGTAGTTTTATGTGTGTGTGTAATCATCCCCTAGGTGATCTTGTGTCAGTCACACTTTGTGAAAGTAGCGAGCAATAAATAATAGTAGAAATGTAATAAATAGGTGGATGGAATAAAATAAAATTCCCTCCTATGCAGTGTGATGTAAATGACCCAGCCTTGTGCCCTATGATAGAGATAGATGGATGAAAATGGATCCTTTGATGGATGCAACCTTATGTGATGATATTAGTGCTTATTGCTTTGTCCCTCATTATGGTCTCATAAATTTATATTTATATGGTTATCTTGTTCTAATTTTTAATCAACCCTGAAAAGAACGACCACTAAAAAGATAGAAATCTAAAAAGGCTAGAAAGTGCCCAAAAAGTGGTGGGAAAGTGTAAAAGGGATCAGGGTTCCTTAAATGGGACTAGGGCTCCTGGGGTGCCCCATTTAAAGGTAGAATGATGAAAACCGATAAAAATATACTAGGAAATTATGTGCGGGAGGTCGAAAGTGATGACAAAAAGTAAAGTAAAATGGCCAGAAGATGGGGGTTAATGATTAATTTCTTCTCTCAAAAACCATATGAATAGTAGTATGAGATTGGAACTAATTAATACCCAAACTGCGTGATTTTGTGTCTATAATGTCCCATACCTATCAGTACACCAATATTTTAATCTATTAATATTATGGTTAACCAGAGGGGAGTTGAGGATCCATGCATCATGTTCGTGTCTACTTTGGTTTTGTAGCAAATCATGGCATGTATTTTTTCCTCCGTATTTTTGGTATGCCTTAGTCATTCAAATCACCGCTTAAGCCTTCAAAGTGATATTCAGTGTCCTCGAGTCCCAAATTAATCAAGTTTTTTGTGCTCCCAACCCAATGTTAGTGTTTTTCCTAACAAACTTAATGTTTTTCATGCCTCTTGATTTAGTGGGATGATTTGTAGGATTTAGGAGTATAGGTGATGTTGTAGAGATCTTAAATGTGTCGTTGGTCCATCAAAATTAGACCTTGTGCCTTTTGAAATATGTTCCTTGCAATTTTATAGGTTTTCATCTCTGTGTGCTTATAAATTACAATTTTATCCACAGTTCCCAACCAAAGGAATATTCAAAGAATCTAGGGGTATGTGGGCCTTAAATACAATTTTACATTTTATACAAAGTTGTAAATTACATGCATATAAACGATCCTCAAATCATACTAGATGATGACACGTAGCATCATATGAAGGGATGATGGTTAATGGGTGGAACTATCTTACACTGGAGCAATTTGGTAGTTTAAAATTTTATGCAAACATGTAAATTACATCCATGACATCGAGCCTTGACAAAGAAAACACGTGGCAACAACCTAAAGATTTAAGGAACAAATGCACTTAGCACTTTACATCCTTGCACTCATGCAAGATGCAAGTGGAAAGGACAAGGGAACACAGGAAGAATTTGAAAATTACTCCATGTATGAGCATATCTTTCCATTCATGTAGAATGCATTCACATTGTAAACACCCACCAAGAAGGGATACACAACACCTTGATAAGTAAACATAGTACCAATGGTAAAAAAATATGAATCTTAAGAAAGGGAGGAAGTGACATGAATCCCTTTTTACCATTAATCTAATGATATGGTGGAGATATATAACCAAATATCAATTTAAGATTAATATTGTGCATTCAAATTATAAGTTATGGAATTATTAAAGAGAACCCTAGGAAATTTCCAAAGCCTAATGCGACTGTACAAAATTCAGGGAAGGGTACAAGTTATTCCTCTTTTCTATACTAATTTGTGAATATGAATCATTGAGTAAGTACCTTATCTTGTTAAACTCTCTTTATTCTTGTGTAATTATTTAATCTTGAAGAATGTGATTCTACGGGGATTTGATTCTGGTAAAATATGCAACAAGTCTTACTCCCTTCCGATCATCAACTCAGGGTGATTCCAAAATGAAAACATTACCAAATTATCCCCAAACCACTTTGAACCTGTTGGTGTGTATTATTTTCCACATCATTAGGTGATTCATCTCACTTAGGTGAGATCATAGGTCCACGTGTCATTTAGGGGTCATTATGAGATTCTCTTACACATCAGTGTGTCAGTACATCATATATGTCATTGGGAGTTACACTTCTATTCTGGGAATGTAACTCCCCCTATCTACTCAAGTTGTCATGATTGCAGCACTAGGGGTTACTCAACACCTTCTATATGTACACCCCATTTGATCTATGAGATAGAGGAGAGTTTTATGGCTTAACCAGGTTCTTCTCATGTTTTAAATATTTGCATGCACATTTGGTTGATGCTCATTCCTCTCGAGATCTCTTCACACTACTGTTTGCACATCTGTTGATGTGTACGTCATCCCGCGTGATCCTCACTTGCGGGTTTTAAACCCTCTTTCATGGTATCAGAGCAGATCTTGTGGATCCGTGCACTCTTCAGCGTTGCTCGTGCATTTTTTGGCTTCTGATGTGATATTTAGATTCTCGTGCATGTTTTGTAATGGATATTCCGTTCATGCTCTTCTTACACTAATTTTGGGGTTCATACCTCCAATTTTCTTTCTCGTGTTCATGGGTTTCGTCTTCTTGTTTGGGTTCATTCATGTTCGTGAGTTTTCAAGTTTTTTTGGGTTTACATATAGTTCTGGAGAATTTTTAGGTTGCATATCTGAGTTTGAAGTTTTTACTTGTGTTGGTTTCAAGTTTTTTTTAGGGTTGTTATTGTTGCCTTAGGCCTAACTCAACCATAGCTGGCTCCCCCAGCTCACTCGTTCACCTCTTCTCTCAACTCGTGCCTTAGCTTTATTGGTTTGTGTAGCTCGTGCCTGGTTTGTGGATCTTCTTCCCTCTACCTGTGTATAGCTCTTGGCTCGTGGTTCTTGCATCGGCCTATGAATCTTCTTCCAATTTGTATTGTTCAGGTGTTTTGTATTGTGTTCTACCTGACCTGGAATTTTCTCGTGCCCCTACATGCACTCCCGACTGAGCTCATTCTTTCCAGTCGTGACCTCTGTATCAACATGTGGCCTTTGGTTCATTGAACATTGAGTTTAACATGCTCACACTAATGGTTTATTCTCCTTATGTGCCTACCTACTTGAGCCCCCTATAATTCTGCTCATGTTTTTCTGGTCTGTGTGCTCGTGATGTTCATGTTATGCATTTTTTCCTTTAAAGCTCAGGTTCTTCCTTTGCTAAACGTATTTGGGCTTACCATCATTTTTTCCTTTGATCTCTCACTTGGAGGATATCTACATTGTTCATGATGATCTTTCTCACTGGATAAATCCTTGCTGCATGGGAATTTTTGAGCTCTATGCTCACCTACTGCTTATTTTGTGCTCGAGATTTGGCGTGGTCGACTGTTTTTTTGTCCTGCCATTAAACCTTCAGACTTGCTGCAACTTTGACAGATGTCTCCATCCTGGTATAGAGCTCCCACACGTGGATCTCCAGTGGTTTCTACACAGTCACATCTACTCGGCCGTTTCTGCAGTAGACTCAGTGAAGACTTCTTCTTCAACCGTTTCAAATAGCTCTCTTCACACATGTGTCAGCTCTCTTCCATTCTCAAGCATCTCGGTCAACATGGGCCCTTCAACATTCCTTCTTTTAAATTGATTATTGGTAAATCAATAACCTTTAAAATCTTCAACATTAAAATCTTTATTTTATTGGCATTTTAAAATTTGAGGTTTTTTTCTTGTAATTAAATCCCTTCCTACAAGTGTTGAAGACGGAGGGCGAGGTCCAAGGTTGTCAGGAGGCTAATCCCCCTCGCAAGAAAAACAAACCCATGCTAAAATTTTGTGTCATTTCCAACGGGTACCCACATGATACCCTTTGTACCCATTTAGGGAACTTCTTTAATGCGTTTGCAACATTTATTAGCATTTTCTCATTAGTTGCGGGAATCGTTTTAATGCTATAACTTTTGACTTACTACTCATTTTTTAGCGCTTCTTTAGTCAAAGTTGCATGATTTTTCACACATTACATGATGGGATTATTATTTTTGTAAATTCACTACTTTATAAAGTGCCGCATTCTGGGGGGTTGACTAGCACTCTTGGGTTTTTACACACAAACGCATTATCGGCCAAGTCGACGTCTTGCTTTTGTGCACCTTGCACTCTTGCATTTTGCATCATGGAGAGTACTCTTTCTAGACTTGAGCATCGTAGGATCAATTCATAGTCTCCGCCACTTCTCACCGGGAGAGGAGACTATTCAGCTTGGCATGCTTCCATGGAACGTTACTTCACCTACGAGGGTATTTTATCCTTCTTGCTTGGGCCACTTCCTGCACCAGTTGATCATCATCATCTAGAGGACTTCCTTGACAATTGTGACTATGTCTTTGCTCACATGATGATGCATGTCTCTCGATCTCTTTGGTTTCACGTGGTAGACTCAGATCCACGCCACTGTGTCTGGAGAATTCTTCAATCCCTCTATGGAGACCCTTCACATACTACTGCCATTGTTGTTATTGTTGATTCAGTTGTCTCCTCCATTTCTTTGTGTGATGACAGTTCCATTGACACAGACTTGTTTGGTTCTACTTCTGATGATGAGGATTGTGCACCTAGTTCTGATGTCGAGAGTATTACAGAGGACTTCTCTCCTCTTTCTCTCACTATTCCAGACAGTGTTGTCACATCCCACATCTCATCATATATGGAGCAGTCTCCTACTCAATATCACACCATCATTACACCCGCCTCCTTTCCACTTCTAGTGTGCGAGGCCCCTTCCACTCCTTTACCTTCATTGGATGACTCATACTTATTTGACATCACTCTTCTTTTTGTTGATCCCCTTCATTGGGACGAGTATCTGCCTGACCTTAGTCATCTTTTTGCAGAGTCTACTTTTGATGCACTACAGGTCCCTCATCCATCTACAGGTGTTTTAGAGGATTTCATCATCTCTGTTGTTGGGAGTGCCCCTTTCGGAAATCATGTCACTTCCACATTTCCAATGACCTTCATTGATCCACCTTCAACTGTGGATCCCTTTTCTGTTATGGAGGATGTTTTGTTCCCTTCACATCACTTGGACATCCTTTCTATGGGTGTTCCTATTTTTCACTCTGATAGTTCTACACACATGGCATTACCTTTAGTTCCTTAGAACTCACTCACTAGACCTATGTCACATTTTCGTACACCAGACTTAGAGTTCTTCATGTTGTTGCCTTTAGTTTCCTTTGTGGAGTGGGCAGACTTCCAACACATCATTTATGTCCTTCCTAAGGGTAGGCACACAGTTCATTACAGGTGGCTCTTCTTCAGTCCAGAGGCAGAGGATCTCATGATCGACATTCTTCTGGGAGAATTCCTAGAGCTGCAAAGTTCAGATCCATCCATGGCATCTTCTGCATTCCTCTCATCTCCCTCTTATTCTCTCTTCCTCTTCTTTCCGAGAGATTTCCTCTTTGTACATGGGTACCCTTTCAGTCTCATCTATGGCTAGGACCCATCTTTGGAATCTTTCTTATATTAGAGAGTGTTTTGTTCTCTTGTGGTGGATGTTTTTCCCACTGGGTTTTCCTTCACTGCTTGGGATCTTTTTCTTGTACATGGGTACCTCATCAGGGTTTGTGTCGGGACCCATTTCTCATTTCTGACTTTCCGCCTCATCCTAAGTTATGATGAAGGGGGTGTGTTGGTATGTATTATTTTCCACATCATTAGGTGAGTCATCTCACTTAGGTGAGATCGTAGGTCCACGTGTCATTTAGGGTTCATTATGATATTCTCTTACGCATCAGTGCGTCAGCACGTCAGTGCATCAGTGCATCATATGCGTCATTGGGTGTTAAAATTCTATTCTAGGAATGTAACTCCCCCTCTCTACTCAAGTTATCATGATTGCAACACTAGGGGTTACTCAGTACCTCCTATATGTACACCCCATTTGATCTATGAGATAGAGGAGAGTTTTATGGCTTAACCAGGTTATGTCCATGTTTCAAATCTTTACATGCGTATTCGTTTGATGCTCACTCCTCCCAAGATCTCTTCACACTTCCGTTCGCACATCCGTTGATGTGCACATCGTCCCTCGTGATCCTCGCTTGTAGGTTTTAAACCCTCTATTAGAACTTCACTTCCCCCTTTTACAAAATAATTGATACAAATTTTCTCGGAGTTGATTTAGATGACGTCAACCAAAGACTAAAGGCCCCTAAGATAAACCAAATGATGAAAATGATTGATATCGATGGGATAAAATTGTCCACTTATTTTACCCCATCCTCTCAATGCCCTGAACTAGTATGGAAATGTGCAAAAAATTACAACCTAATGACTAGGAAGATCAAGGGTGGAAGCAGTTCCCTTTTCTTATCCCTAACCACATAATCATTTGACGGAACATTGGGTCTCCCGGTTGTGAGCCTAGTTTTAGAAAAAAGTGTTGAAAAGGGACGAGATTATTAGAATGCTAAATTTCAAAGATTGAACAAGTTGTAAAATGAGAAATGGCTCATAAAGACAAGTTCCTCTACTTCTAAGATCCCGGGAAATGATTCTGCTTACTTGTTTCATGAATGGATGAGTTTCTTTATTCCACTCATTTTTTCAAATAGGCCTCCCATCCATTGGGGAGATTTGATAAGTAATTATATTCATGAGCAGTTGGTGATGGTTTCTATTATTTCCAGAGGGGGTTTGCTGACATTATTTAGTTCTACATGACTTTATATTTAGTATATAGCATTGCATTTTATAGAAATTTATCATGTATTAGGTAGGAAAGGGATGTTGGTTCATCCAGAGTGTATGATGTATACCCTCAATCTAATTTGGTCAATTATGGGGCCCAATTTAGAAGAGTATTTGACACCTTTTTCTCCCCTTCCATATGTTTATTTTCCCTAAATTGGCACTATACGAGGATGAATCCAGAACCTAAAATGAGTATCATTGGATGTGGTTGTTATTTCATACAATTCCCTACCTTCTCCTATATAAGAGTAAGTGGGTTTACAAGTGCCGCTTTTTTTGTTTGTTAGACATATGGATGATAGGTGGGTCCTTTTGGAGTTATTAAGGAAAATTTTCTATGTGCATAAGATCTTGGCAATAAAGCATAAATCAAATATCAAATTACCCATCAATGTTGGCAAATACACCTACCCCACATTGGTCAAATAAAATCTTGTGGAAGCATAAGTGAACAGATTCTTAATGGACCAATTTTCCCCGAGGGTCAACTATGATGTAAAGTGGTTCATGCACCAAGCTAGGGGCCCCCTCTTCAGAGCATGAGCCTCACTACAAGGACTATTGGATGGATTACATGGATGAAGAGGAGGTTAGGTTGAGAGGTCACTCCTGGATGAATTTAACACAAACCATTGATTACAAAGTTAGAATGGTGCCTCAGGGAGTAGCGGATGATGGAAATTTGGTAAGATAATATTACATGGTAAGTGCAGGAAGTTGATGGACAAATATAGGGTCATCCGTGGACATCATATTGCAAATAAACAACATAATATCAACTTGTAAGGGATTATTAGCAATGCATACACTCAAAATTAGACAAAATTATATTAATATGAATCGTAGCATCCGGAATCTAGTTTCTAAAATACTAATTTTTGTAAAAAATGGACAAGATTAGATATATTAAACATTCAAAATTCAATGACTTGGTATTTTTTTTTTAAAATGCCGATAAGATTATAGTCCGTTTGCCCCACAATTTGGATGACCAAAAATTGATATATATTTTTTTCCTTTTGTGAGAAGTTGTATGCCACTATCTATCTTGGGATGGATTTTATTTTGTATTTTTTTGATTAATATTTTTTTTTTTATGATTTTTTTCCGTGAAAGTGGTATGAAAACATAAAGAAAACAGAGCACTTTTCCGTTTGCCCCCGCCATAACTTCATCAAAAAATATTGAAATCAAATAATTTTTTTTTTGAACATGTATATAATTTCACCACGGTTGGGATGGTATAAGTTTTATCACATTCTGATAAGTGAAACAAATTTTGCAGTCTTAAACGTAGACATAAACATTCAAAGGAAAAAGTGTCTTAAAGACCTATTATTAGTAAAAAATTATAAAATGATATTTATCCTATTCTATTCACTTTAAAATCAGTATTTATACAAAGCTAATAGTCTCCCTATGCAATGGTGCCATTTTTATGACATAGTTTTTATTTTTTTGCATGGTTCAATTCCGCGGAAGACTAAATTTGATGTTTTGTTGTTTTTAATGTAAAATTCAGGATTTGATGTCCACTTAATTGTCCCCCAACTTGGTGCACTCACCCATGATCAGAATAATATAGCAAGTTAAACCTTCCTAAATGTGAATTGGACTACTAAAGAAATGAAATGTTTGTATCACAAGACAACAGAGGTGATGCGAAAAACTCAAAGGTGGTTGTTTGACCAGAAGGTTAACATAAGTAAAAAAACCATTTTCCTAAATGAATAAAAATTTAGAGGTGTAATAAATGATGTGTTACCAAAGTTTAAAAAAGATATAAGTGTGATACAATAAATACCTCTGATTTCCTTTAAAACACCTCTAACTACTCAAGAATGGAAAGAACTAAGTGCTTATATAAGAAATATTAGGACTTATGTATCCCATATGGCCTAGAAGACCAAATATGTTTTAAAGAGGGCCAAGCCCATTGATATTAATTCCTCTACAGTTAATATCAACCTCTAGATCAACACCTAAAGTATATTCTTCAAGAGGATGGAGAAAAGGAAATGTTGATTAGTATTTTAAGAGGAAATTGGAAAAGGACAAGTAAAGGAAAAAGTTCCTCCCTCATTTTTTCCATCAAGTGGACCTATCTTGAGGGGCACCAATGAATAAGAGGAGGAAGAAGAAGTGGATTTTTTCCCTCTCATCAGATAGAAAATTCATAAGGTAACAAATTATGTTATAGATATGGCCACCATGTAATCAAAAGCTGATGTAACCATTAGCAAAGAAGTGCCAACTCACGCATTTAAGGTACCTATTCCGGTTCCCATGCCTCAAGTCCCAAAACCTCATTTGCACATACATATACCTAGTAATAATGTGGTTGTGACTCATATTGTTGGTACTAGAATTCAAATACAAAAGGATCTGATGGCCCCACCCCCTAAAGATTCAAATGCCTCAAAGGAATAAGTTGAGGAAGGGGAAAAAATTCAAGATAAAAATCATGAGCATGAGAAAATGTTTACTAATTTATTGAAGGAATTATAGATGGATTGGGGAGCTAATCATTTTCATGGGACTAAAAAGGAGGTGGAAAATTTTGAAGATAAATTAGATTTAACTCCCAATAACAAGCATGAACTCAAAGAAATAGAAAGTACAACTAGAGATATGAAACAACTAGAAGTTGGACACACTAGAGAAACTCCACTCTTAAGTGCACAACATCCCCAGATGAATCAGGGATACGTTGATGTTGTTTTTAAGAATATGGAAGGTATTTCCATAACCAATGAGGCAGATGTTGAGGATTCAAGTAGGCCGACCCCGGAAATAGCAAGGGAATTTTCACCCTCTAGTGATCATGTGGTTGAGGTCCCAATTTGTTTTGGTACAAATGACCAACCACCCCCAACTCTTACAAGGTAGAAAACCAAGTACAATATTTTTGGAAAGACAATTACTGAGAAGGTACAAATGGTTCTCATGGAGTTCCATGATGTAATCGAAGAATAAGAAATAGAGCAAGAAATTTCTGAAGAATACCTAGTTTAAATTGAAGCATCAATTTTCGAGGTAGATATTATTCCTCCTTCCTCTAATTTAATATTTATAGCACCAGGAGAAAGTAATAATTGGAGGCTGGCTAGAGCCAACCCTCCCAAGAAAGAGAAAATTAAAGGTGTAGGTGGAAGCTAATGTGATGTCCACCCATAGCTCATACTATTCTATTCTATTAATGAAATACTTATTTGAGTCACAAGTATCTTAAGTAGCAGTACTTATCTTAGTCCAAAAAATGGTTCCTATCCTAGCTCATTCCAAATCCTATCAATTACTCAAGTCTGCATATGTTATACTCAAACATCATTCAAATTGTCTTTCCATTATGTTTACATACTTTTTTGTAACGGGATAGGTGTGCAATATGCCTCTATGAAGCTTAATTTATTGATTGCATGTTTCTTACCTTCTAACTCATCAATATAGATTACTAACACAAGAGTATCCACATTGGGACTATTTCTAGAAAGCTTACCTTGAACTGAATATTACCTTGATTATTCTTCATCAATTTACAACTTCCATAAACCTTGGTTTACCTTGAAGACCACTAGGAATTTATAAGAGTATGGTTTTTATATTCATTCCTTTCTATGAAAAACTTGATCCCTGTTGCTCTTCCCTTGACCTATTAAAAACTTTGGTCTCCTCGTCTCTAAGTATAAAAAGAACTTGATTTTCCAATCTCGTCATGCAAAAAAATTTCTCGGGAACAAACAGTCTGCAGTAAAATTCTGTCATGTATATGTTTTTATAAACCAAGAAAATTACTCTAAAAATTTGATATATTTTAAAATTGTCTACAAGGAACATATGTTACAAATTTCATCCATTTTCATTATGGCATCTAAAAGCTATGATAGTTTTCCTGTGAATACATTACATCAAACAATTTGCATACTTTCTCATTAGTAAATTTTTTTTCATCAAGAAATTTGTACTAACTTTGTTTTATGAATTTAAACTTTTTTATTTGTAAGATTTATTACCAAGGGTCATATGTTCCAAATTTCAACTCTTCACTCCTCATGGTTCATAAGTTATCACAAATTCTTCTCACTATACCCTGTCATGGGTTTCACAACTTACTAATCCTAAAACTGTGATGGAAATAAGACACCTGTGAGGTTGAAACCATGTAATTTCTTTTGGATATGGTTGAGGAGTCTATTTATATTATATGTTTCAAATTTTATATCTTGTAATTCCCAAATTCATGAGATACGACAAACTCTTTCCAAACCCTAGTAAAGGATTTCTTTGGATCCCGAGAAGGGAAATTTTAAGATATCTTTCTATTTTGATCTAATCAAGGCCTAATAACCTAAGCATGAGCTCTATACTAGCTTTCTAAACCTTCCCAATCTATTCTTCCATGCAAGGGAGACATTAGTACAATTTACATACACATTATCCCTTAGAAAACATTACATAGTACTGGAAGACTTAACGTGACTTATTGACAATTTAGTATTTTCATTAAAATTTGAATTTGTAATATTGAAAGTACCTCCATAAACTTCTGAGGAGATGAGGGACCACCAATCACATGTGCATAAACTTGTCTTGATAAATCTGCATCTTTACATGATAACTTCTTCATTTGTTTGTCCTCATCTCTCCTTTGCCTTGTCTTAAATGCCTACATACACTAACTTTTCTTTCATAATCTACTTCCTATGGAGATACTTGACCCATTCCATGAAAACACATTGTTCTATTAATCTTCATTCTAAAACAAGACTTATCCTATATATTCTTGAGACATTATCTTAACAATACAATATGAGTTGGTTTTATGAAAACTCTAATATGGATTAACCAATTGTTTATAGTTAGCCAACCCAAATACAATCTTCATGATATCTTAAGACAACTTTAATCCTTTTCCTACATAGCACTATCCATCAAATAACTAAATTTTGACTTTTACTCTCTTAGTAAAGAGCTTATTACATGAAAATTCAAACTTCAAACGTTACGTGATTTTGGAGGGAAACTATTCAAACTCCAAATGTATAGTTAAATATTGTGAGAAGGCTTTATTATCACGCATTTTTTATTCACTAAGCACCATGAAGGATGCTCCTACATCAGAATCCCTAGGTAAGAAAAGGATTTGAAATCCTATTCAAATGTGGTTTCTCTTCATCATCTCTTCTTTCTCCTTTGTATTCTTGGATCCCATGGTCTCTTTGATAGTGCTTGAGATTATTTGACGAATTATTTGTTTCTAATCTTATTGTTTATCTCTTGCTTCTTGTATGTCTTTCTTCTTATCTCTTTCTTAGCTACAATATCCCATATCCATCCTTCACCTTCATATGTGTCTTCAAATTATTATTGGTTTATTGGTTCATGAGTTTTTCCATTGGATTTAGGACTTGATTCATCTCCACAACTTCCAAACATGAATTCAAAACATCAAAGGTAATATTATATATAAAAAATTGAGGCCATAGAACACCTTGATTGTCTCCATGCTTCTTTCCTTTGTACAAATATACCTTCACAATCTTGTCTTGCTCTTTTATTGACTCACCTCCAAGCTAAACAATGATGTTATCATTCTGATATAGATATTCATACAACTCTCTTGAAGTATTTAACAGTTGATCTATCTTATTCAATTATTCACTCAAGGTGACATCATCTAAATCATCACATCCCTTATCAAATTTAGGATACAGTTTTTATCCTTCATCTTTATTCTCTTCCTTTAAGTCTTGTCTTTCATCAGCATAAGTCATCATAGGTATCTAATTCCATATTTCATCACTTAAAATGATTTGAAATAATGATTCACAAGTAGAATCACAAGTATCATCATTAAAATAATCATACACAAACTTTTTAACCTTCCATTTCCCTTGTATACGTCTTGTTCTCATTGCATGCTTCTTGAATGCTCCTCATTTCACCTTCATTCTCTTTCTTGCTTGCATTTGTTTCAATCTTCTTCCATTGGCTTCATGGTGTTATCATCACATTCTCAAGTTCACCATCATCACATACACCTTCTTCAGATGTATTTTCATAACTCTTTGTGCTCTTAGCCACCCAAACTTGAGTTTTCAACTTAAAATATCACTTCTTGAGCCATTTAGGAAACTTGTAACCATTTTCTTGAGCCAATTTTGAGATATCAATTTGGTTCTTATTTTCACCATATTACACACCTGCATTTGCATTAAGAGTATGAACAAAATAAGATTTTGCAACAGAATGTATATTCTTAAGAACCTATTTTTTATGGATTCTCTTTCGTGAATTAAATTCTTGTGAATTCCTCCTTACATATGAGTGAAATCATAATTTGAATTCTCATTCATGTTTTCCATGGACTACTATTTTATTTTCAAGATTCCATTGTTGACAAAATTATCATCTTGATGCATTTTCTTTACCTCTTCCAGGTCATCTTCTAGAACTGTGGGTTTTACCCCATATTCGGGAATGAGCACAAGCTCAATAATTCATTTAACATATTCCATACAATAATACATACGAAATATATAGGAGAGGATCTCTAACCTCTCCCACTAAATCTAGGTGGGTGGTTCAACCACCTTTATTCCCTAAACTATCTCACCCTAGATTCACTCAACCTTCCCTAAAATCACTCTCTTAAATCCTACGTGAGTTGTTTTCTCAACACACTTACAAAATTTTACAACATAATACTAATTCTAATATAAAAATTAGCTACCACATAATAATTATTCCTAACACTCCCCTCTTAGTGTGCACCTGGGAAAGAATGTCGCATGTTGGAGTATGAGTGTGAGTGTTACCCTCGTAGCTTGTTCTTCTAGGTTGTTGATAAATCTCATAACTTTGTATTTCCCCCCTTAATCAAAAAACATTTGGATGTTGATTTCCATCGATAATACATCCAAGTAAAAAAATAATGGCTCTTTATAATTTTTTGAAATTATTTCTTTGATAGGAAAATATTCCCCCCTTTCAAAAAATTTACCCCTTTGGAAAAAATTATTTTAAATATACCCATATCTCCCCCTTTTAAAAAAAATACATCATGGTATAATCGCCCCTCACTAAATATTTTAGCTTTCAAAAGAAAATATTGAAAGGAATTTAAATCAAAATAATTTTATGATTTTAAAAATTTCTTTAATATTCCAAAATCGTTATTGCCACAGGTGAGTTGAATACAAAACATTTAGCTGACCTCCATGGAAGGAGATAGGGATCCAAGGTGATGAAAATAGGGAAAGATCCTTTAATCCAGAGATGAGTAATGGTAGATATTCCAAGAAATGTGAGGGTCCTCGCTGTAAAATTAGATCAAATGTTGGGATTGATAATAAGATGAATTTTCTAAACTGTGAAGTAATCCGTGAATGAAGGAATACCTATGATTTGAGAAAAATCGCCAAGTTCTCCAATTTTTTGTGATGAATATGATGGATATGTCAGATGGAGGTTAGTCTACTATGGCGTTGAAGGAAATGTAAAATAGAGATCCATGTCACAGATATAGTCACCAGAGGAGAACATTGTTATGATCTGAGAGAAAATTTCCAATGCTTGATGTTTGGTGATGAGAGGACAAGATATTGAATATCGGAGATACAAATCACAAATGGATTATGATCTTAGCAAGAAGTATATTTACCAATCCATTAAAGGAAAAATATTTTATTGAAACACAGAGAACCAATGACACATTCAACTTGCCAGATTTTTACGTGAAGCATAGCCGAATAACAATTGCTGTGAACATATATACATGGAGAACACCAAGAAATTTTATGCGATGGGAAATTACTGTGGGTTGAGCCATAAGGATCCTAGGAAAGACTCTAAATCAAGATGCATGATTCATTGTTGAAGGATTTCTATTGGGTTCCATTTCAAGCTGAAGAGGTCGCATGTGTGAATTAAAGCCAAGCCCGTGTGATAAGATAGGAAGGGGTGCCATCCCACTTTCCAATTTTGATCCACCAAATGATCTGATTCGATGTCAAGAGGGCATCATCTTTAGCAAGGGTCCACGAGTTGTGTGATATACACCACAGAGGATGAACATTGAGGTCTTCTTAGAAAATTTGAGCTCGAGGAGATCATAAGAGTCGGATCTAAGAGCTAGAAACTTGTGAGTTGGAGAGACCAATGCAATTCCATGAACAAACCTGATATGAAAAATAAATTTTCGAGCAACCAAAATTTATGCTTCTCAACATTTTTAATTTTCTGGGTATGAAAACGATGAACACAATGAAATGAAAAAACTATGGAAAGAGCGAACAGAGTGGGAAGAAAAAGACGATACAAATAAATGATTTCTTCCAAATGGGTTCACATCAGGTCCACTTTACTACACCACCGACAGAGTTCAAGAAGGGTGAACGAACTAGCAATCAGGGTTACATGAGGTCCACTTTGCATATCCTGTGCTTGAACATTTTGGATCTACAACAGATGGATGAAAACAAAAAAAGTTAATGGGTTTGATGTGAGGTCCGTGGTATCCTCTCACCAGTTCTCTAAGTCTACCTGACGAACAAAGATATGGGTGAAGTGAAAAAACTAGAGAGGCCCCTTTCGAAACCTGCTCTAATACCAAATGTGGTTTTTACCCCATATTCGGGAATGAGCACAAGCTCAATAATTCATTTAAAATATTCCATACAATAATACATACCACATATATAGGATTGGATCTCTAACCTCTCCCACTAAATCTAGGTGGGTGGCTCAACCACCTTTATTCCCTAAACTATCTCACCCTACATTCACTCAACCTTCCCTAAAATCACTCTCCTCAACCCTGCGTGAGTTGTTTTCTCAACTCACTTACATAATTTTCCAACACAATAATAATTCTAATTTAAACATTAACTACCACATAAAAATGTGCATAATAAATATTCCTAACATTCCTCCCTTTAATGTGCACATGGGAAAGAATGTCGCATGTTGGAGAACGAGCGTGAGTTTTGGCCGCGTAGCTTGTTCTTATGGGTTGTTGATAAATCTCATAACTTTGTATTTTCCCCTCTTAATCAAAAACCATTTGGGTGTTGATTTCCATCAATAATGCATCCAAGTAAAAATTAATGGCTTTTTATAATTTTTTGAAATTATTTCCTTGATAGGAAAATATTCCCCCCTTTCAAAAAATTTACCCCTTCGGAAAAAATTATTTTAAATATACCCATATCTCCCCCTTTTAAAAAAATACATCATGGTATAATCACCCCTCACTAAATATTTTTCCTTTCAAAATAAAATATTGAAAGGATTATTAATCAAAAGAATTTTATGATTTTAAAAATTTCTGATGGTTAGGGAAATGTATTATCCAAAATCTTTGTTGCCAAAAGTGATTTGAATACCAAAAGTTTAGCTGGCCTCCACGGAAGGAGATAGAGATCCAAAGCGATGAAAATAGGGAAAGATCCTTTAATCCGGAGATGATTAATGGTATATATTCCAAGAAATCCGAGGGTCCTCACTGTGAAAATAGATCAAATGATGGGATTGATAATAAGACGATTTTTCTAAACTGTGAAGTAATCCGTGAATGAAGGAATACCTCTGATTTGAGAAAAATCACCAAAGTTCTCCAAAGTTTTGTGATGAATATGATCGATCTTTGAGATGGAGGTTGGTCTACTACGTTGTTGAAGGAAATGAAAAATAGAGACCCGCGTCATACATATAGTCACCATAGGAGAACGTCGTTATGATTTGAGAGAAATTTTCCAATCCTTTTATCTTTTCTGATGAGAGGAAGAACTATCGAATATCGGAGATACAAATCACAAATGGATTGTGATCTTAGTAGGAAGTATATTTACCAATCCGCAGAAGAAGAAATATTTTATTCAAACATCGAGAACCACTGACACATTCAACTCGCCGTATTTTTGCGTGAAGCATAACTAAATAAAAATTATTGTGATGAGATATACATGGAAAACACCAAGAAATTTTATGTGATGAGATATTACTATGGGCTGAGCCATAAGGACCCTAGAAAAGACTCCAAATCAAGATGCACGATTCACCATTGAAGGATTTCTATCAGGTTCCCTTTCAAGTTGAAGAGGTCGCATGTGTGAAATAAAGCCAAGATCGTGTGATAAGATATGAAGGGGTGCCATCCCACTTTCCAATTTTGATCCACCAAATTATCCGATTCAATGTCAAGAGGGAATTATATTTAGCAGGGGTCCACGAGTTGTGTGGTATACACCAGAGAGGATGAACATGAGATCTTCTTAGCAAATCTGAGTTCGAGGAGATCATAAGCGTTGGATCTAAGAGCTAGAACCTTGTGAGTTAGATAGACCAATGCAATGCCATGAACAAGCCTGATATGAAAAATAACTTTTTGAGCAACCAAAATTTATGCTTCTCAACATTTTTTAATATTTTTGGTATGCAGACGAAGAAAAAAATGAAATGAAAAGACTGTGGAAAGAGCAATCATAGTGGGAAGAAAAAGAAGATACAAATAAACTATGTCTGCCAAATGGGTTCACACAAGGTCCACTCTACTACACCGCCAACAGAGTTCAAGAAGGGTGAACAAACCAGCAATCGGGTTTACACGAGGTCCACTCTGCATATCCTTTACTTTAACATTTTGGATCTACAATAGATGGATGAACACGAACAAAGTTAATAGGGTCGATGCAAGGTATGTGGTATCCTCTCACCCGTTCTCTAAGTCTACCTAACAAACAAAGGCATGAGTGAAGTGAAAATACCATAGAGTCCCCTTACGAAACTTGCTTTGATACTAAATATGGATTTTACCCCATATTCAAGAATGAGCACAAGCTCAATAATTCATTTAACATATTCCATACAATAATACATACCACATATATATGAGAGGATCTATAACCTCTTCCACTAAATCTAGGTGGGTGGTTCAACCACCTTTATTCCATAAAATATCTCACCTTGCATTCACTCAACCTTCATATTGCCCAATTTTGCATCCCTTGTAAAATTCAAGCAACTTGCACAAGTATTAGACTTAACAGATATTCAAAGGTATATTTGAAGGAACCTCGGAGGCTTTGAGCATACCGTGGATGAAGAAGCATTGTCGCGGAGGACCTAGAAAAATCCGCGGTAAGAATAAAGTTCTGTGAAAAACAAATACTCTAAAGGTGGATATTCAAAGTTGTGGTACTATAAATAGTTTCGGGGACTAAGGCGCAGATCAAAAGGCGAGCCACGGGTCACAAGGAAGCAAGTGAAGTCATTTGGGCAAGGCACAGAAGGTTTAATAAAGCCACATGGACTAGGAGTGCCATGATATAAAGGAATGATCCGCGGATGTCAAATAGCCGTGTAAGACTGAATGAAGGGAGCCCAATATCAAAGAAAACAATAATTCCCACATATTTCTATGATGAGCTAAGGTTATCGAATCTGATTTGATTTTGCAAATCTTATTTTATTTGAATATTTTGACATTCTCCATGTGAAGGAGATAAGATTTCATAAAATAAATAATGGTAGGTGGCGGAAGTGAAGGAAAACGTCTCTAACACGTAAAGAGGTTGTTTCAGGCCACACAACCACCAGTATTAAATGTAGTATGGGCGCTCAGTTGAAGAAGGTGTGTAATAGTGGATAAATAGAGTGATTTCTTGTTCCCTAAGGGAAATTAATGAAGGTGGTTTAGATCAGTTGAAGGAATTTGAATTTACCTCTAAATTATTCTCTCTCTCTCTCTCTCTCTCTCTCTCTCTCTCTCTCTCTCTCTCTCTCTCTCTCTCTCTTCCACAATTCTCTATATATAGTAGAGAAACGCTCATTCTTAATGTTGAATACTTTTATAATTTGGACATCTTGTAATATAAGGATTTTCTCGTGTTGTGTGCATGTCCTAAGGTTTGCATGCCTTGGATCTTGATTCAGTGAATGCTCGCATCTTCCTCTTGTGATTGTAATAGTCTATACAGAGTTCCTGGCAATAAAATTTAATCTTTTGGCTCCTTCTGCCCTTGTTCTTATTTTATTGTATTCCTTTCCTTTCTTTCATTCACATGTGTGTTGTATGTTTCATTTTCTTAATCTTTTTCTATTGTGTATCATGAAAGCGGATTTTGGGAGTGATTTTGATATGTGTCTCATATTCAGTCCTCTTCATTATCATTGTCTTCCCTTTCCCCTTATCTAAATGTGTTCATCCCCTTATTTTCTGGTGTTAGCACCTCTATAAATTAAGATTTTTGTTTTATACATCTCCTTCTGACCCTGGTCCCTTGGAAAGTTAGAGTAGATCTAGATAGGTGCACTTCAATTCCTAGGAGTAGTTTAGCATTAGGAGCAAGCAGAGGAAGTTGGCCTTCTCCAGAGGTCTATCTCAGTTCAATTCCTACAACTTGGAGACCGTCCCATGTTGTCTCAAACCTTAGATTCTTGTGATTTGGGATAGGTGTAAATTTGAGCTCTAGTAGTTTTGGCATGCCCTGTGGGAATTTTAAAATCAATATTTCTAGTTTTATCATGTTTTGATGTCTTTCTCGATGAAAATCTAGCCTCTAAAGGCTCTACAAAACACATATGGTGAATCCATTTGACATATCAACTGGTTTCAACAATACTAGTGTCTCAATCCTTCCTAGTTCATGAGAATGATACAAACTCAATCTAGAACAAGACAAGAAGGCATATTTGAATACTTGAAGTTATCCCTAGGAAGAGGTAGAAGAGGAAGACAGATTCAAAGATCTCCATCTCCTCCAAATCAAACTCTCTCCACACCTCCACCTGGTTGGCCTTTCTTACAGTCCACTAGAGTTATCAGACCCATTATAATGGCTCATTTACCACAACCGCCACCTAAGAATCCATTTGTAAACTTCACAGGAAGTAATCCACTTGCTTTGAATGCCCAAAATCCTATTCCAGTAGATTCTTTGAAGAATATTCCATATTTCACTAGAGAAAACCACACTACTCCAGCTGACCACATTCAGGACATTGAAAATATCTGTGCTATCCATGAAATTTCTGAAATGAATGTGGTAGTAAAACTTTTGGCTTCATCACTTAAATGAAAAAATATGCAATGGTTTAGGAGCTTGACTGGGGGCTCAATCAGGAATTGGAACAAGGTATACACATCCTTGTACAATCAATTTGGGGAAATAGATGATAACTTGTCTCTTTTGGAGAAGTTAACCACAATTAAGAGAGCACCTAATGAACAAATGGAATATTTCAACTTCAAATTCCAAAGAATCTGGGACAGAATTCCAGTTCTTTTTCAGGACTATAGGAGAAGGTGCATTTTACTTTCTAAAAGCTCTTAACTCTAACATATCTGTTATGGTGCAATATATGGGAGGTGTAACTTTACCAGAAGCTTATGCATTGGCCTAACACTGAGAATTTTTTAATTCAAGATGGAAAATTAGCTTCTAGGCCACCTATGTCATTATCCCCTAAATTTCCACAAGTCGTGCAACCTTCCATTGCTCTTATTCCTCAACCAAATCCGTAGCCTATATCTTCCACATCACAAACCCCTGCACAATAAAAGTAATATGAAGAAATGAAATCTCTAATTGGAAACTTGAAAAGTAAAGTTATATCCGTAGAAAAACAACAAGCCAAGTCATATAGAAATTATCAAAATCAAGGGCAATCTTCAAATCAGGGATATTAGCCATATAGAAAGCAACAGTCTAATCAAAGATATACACATAACCAACATAATAGTAGATGGAAAATTCAAAGTGCCCCACTTCCATTGGAAACAATCCCTCCTCCACAGGACTCCCTGCTCCCAGTTCTAGTTGAGTCGTAGTTCCTGTTGTCGCAAAATCACTGCACCCTCCGACTGGCCAGAATGTGAACAGGATGTTTGGTGTGATTAGGAAACATGGGATCACCTATCAAGCTATGGGACTTGGGCTTGATGTGAACCTATAGAGAAGGTTGGCTTCCTCTTCCTAAAATAAGTGTTGTACTACTCCTATTGCAATAAAATGGTTATCTAGTCCTATACTAACATTTTCATGGGTTTTAGGGAAAGATATTTACAAGAAATGAAATTATACTAGGGATGGTGATGCACCAAATAAAGGGTGTTTCATGACTCATGAAGGGTTAATTTGAAGAGGATGTTGCTGCACCACAAGTCAACTTTACCTACTGCAACTTAGAGAGGGCTAACAAAATACCACAAACTGGGAAGCACGCGTTCCCTTTGTTAAACTCAATCAACAAAACAATTATCAGTCTTCCAGTGAAGAAGGATGAACTTGAGAAGGGTGAATAAAGCACCATACACTCAACTACATGCAATAATCCACCACTTGATAAGCACAAAACTCCAATAACCTGCAATAGAATATGAACTTGCACAATGTACTTACAAGTATGAGAAAAGGCACAAAGAAGTATAGAAGGATGAAAAGACATAAGATTAGTCACAAAAACACACACTTTAATTACTTCAATAATGTGCACAATGCATCATACATTTAAAAGAGGAAATGGTTTCCATTACAGTCTTGAAAAGGAGGCTTGAAAGTTCCCTCAACATACAAGGACAACTTGTAGAAGAAGAGAGGACTCTTGAAAAAATACACACTTGTCTAAGATGTCTAACTGTCCAACCTATCTTGACCTATTGGAACCCCTTGGAATGAGCTTCCAATTTACATTTATAGAATGATCTACCTGAGAGAGAGGAGAGAAGGAGTCATAAATTCCCTTCCTAAATGGAAGGCACATGGTCTGTATTTATTACAGTTGGTTGAACCACTTTAGAAGGTTTACATCATGTGTCATTAATTCAAACTGTTGACCTAGTTATCCATAATTAATTAAAATAATATTTGTAATAAATTATTTAAAGCAGCTAATAAAAAAATATTATTAACTAACAAGTTTGTTTAAATAAAAATATGAGAGCTTAATTAAAACATTGGAATGGTGGGACCCGCCATGTTGACTAGTTTGCACTGAAGGGGAGAATCATGACAAAAAGGCCAAAAAAGAAACCAACTCTATGACTTAGCTTTATTGACGCATTGCATATGAACTGCATGCAAGCTCCACCACTCCATTTTTTATGCTTGAGACCTTCAACTAATTTTACCAAGCTTGTCATGATACGTTTTATACACGATCAGGTCTCACCATCACGAAACTGCTTGTGTCCATGAATTAGTATCCATATCCCCTTGTAACCACATTGAGCTCCTTAAGCATCTCAACTAGACCATGTTTCTCTCCTTTGCGAACTGCCTTCATCCACCACTAACTCGAGCTCTGCACTTTGAAACGAGTTATGTGACTCTCATGTTATTTTGTATTGTTTAGCACCTTATTCGTTAAGCTCAATACTCCTTCTCAGTGACGTTCCATCTCCCTCACATAATGCATTGTGCACCAAATACTTACCATCGCCACTGACATTTGAATCGATTCCCTCCAGCTTTATATCTCATCATCCTCATCCTTGTTAAATGCACCATCTTGATGACAATCTACCTCTCACATTTATTCGTCATTCACTAAAACCCTGTCTAAACTTCTTAATCGTGCACTTGAAAACTATCTGCAGCAAAACCCATGTAAGGTCTCTTGTCTAATGGTCTCAACACCTATCCAACTCGATCATTGACTCAGACCTCAATTGAGCCCATGATCTACTTCGGATTGGTTCTTTCATGTTTAAGATCCTGACTTCCATTTGTCATGCATGGCGATGGCCTTCGCACTATGCAAGTACTGAAATGGGGAATCCGTGACTACTGAGTTGTCTTTCACCCATTACTGACTTCATGCATGTTCCCTGACTTTGCCCATTCTCCACTATGTATTGCACTATATTGGCTTGCAAACTTGGCATACCTGATCTCTTGTTTTGAGCCACATTTGAGCTACCCGATCATACTTCCTGACTGTAGCAATTGGTCAAGATATTCCTACCATGTTCCATGAGCATTACTGATGAGCCTAAAACATCGTCTGAGTTTGGAATTCTTCCTACTCGAAGTAACGACCATTTGAGATTACAACTTCATTGGACTCTTACTCATTGAGATCGATCACTCTTCAACTCAAGTATTCATGGTAAACTCTTTGCCTCATCTCATGACCTAAAGGCCAACATGGCTCCTTCCTAAGGCATGGCATCAATCCTTATCACAACAACACCATGTGATCCTCAAGCCTTGATCTGACTGTAGCTTGTCAAGTTCACATCCATTATCACCTACACAACTCTAACTTGGATATTCTCTGGCTCTGGATCATTGTAAGATTTTCCACCAAATCGTCATGGACCTGCAATACTTCTAATTCCACTATCGAGTTCCATGTTGGTATTGATCAAGTCCATACTTAGCTAACTGATCAACTTGTGTATGCTTCTCTCCAAACCTATCATAAATAAGCTTGGAATGACCATGAGCTGAGTTTATGCAGCCAATTTCTTTAATATCTCCAAATTCATCCACCAGTTTTTCCCAATCATTGGCGATCTCAGAAGCTTGGCTTGGTCATCAATGCATCACTCTCATTACCTAATTCAGATTAAGTTCTCTATGTATCATGTTGGTCTCGAGCTCCTGAATCATCTCACCTTCTAAGATTCCATTCCTTGACTGTATTGGTATTACATGCATAGAGCTCGAGCTCATCCAAGCTCTTATCATTCTTAACTCATTTTGAGCTCCAACTCGATAATCTATTTATCATCGAACATCAAGCTCCATCTTGATGTCTTTGGGATCAACTACTCCACATTAACACCTATGAGCTTGGCAGTCCTAAGTTCATATTAATGATGAGATCATTGCCACACTGTGATCCTTTGTTAAGCCCTACATTTGACAGCTCGTGCCTCATGAGAACTGAAGTGCTAAGGTCACATCTAAATTGGCTTGAGATCTCCTCTGAGATATCCTTTCTTGCAAAGTTCTCACCTAGAAGGGTGGTTTTGTACTGAATCTTAAAACTATGATTTCTTTGAAAAGACCTCAATCCCGAACACTCAGTCCATGGTTTAGTGTCTTGAAATCGACCTCAATCTATAAAGCATCATTCTCAAGACTGACCTTCGTACAACTCAGTCCTTTCAACCGAAAATGGGTATCACACAATGATTCCTGGAAAAATTCGCATTCATGAAATGCCTATTACTAACATCTCTGTGTGCTCTGATCATAGACATCATTATCATCGAAGCGGGGTCTTGTACCATACTTTCCTAGCCTTGAGTCTCAACTTAACCACTTGATCTTGGCCTATGATGGTCAAGTTTAGTTAGGACTCGGCACACCTCACGAGTGTTTTTCTACAAACTTGCATGATACTCATGAACTTCCTCTGTGCAGGTTATACCTTAGCCCGCCATTGTCCCTGGATAGATTGAGCCATCCTTAGTGCATTACCTGTTGAGATCTCATTTTACTGGCATAACAAACACTTGAGACCCTTGAGTTGTTACCATCTGGCCATACCATTGTTCATCATTGTATGAAACATTCATATCCTGAAAGTGAGTCCCCACATTCTTCAAACAATGCGTATTAAGTTCTGATGTGGAAACTGTTTCTCATTGGCGATGCTCCTTGGCCTAGAAAGAAAAAAACTCTCACTATTGATTGACATTAAGATGATCAACTAATTTTTGTTGATTAACCAATTCTCTATATGACATCGATGAGTTAACCATGATCTAGCAAGGTAATTTGAATAAGGAGTTCTCATAGCCAATTACCTTTGAGTGAGCCTACTTGAGTTCAATAACCCTGGGTAAATATTGAACATTGAGTTAGGTAGTGTGGAACCTCAACCATTATGTAAGACTTTGGATCTTAGCATCCTTTTGACATACCAGCTCCCATTCCCTGGATGTACTAGAATTAACTCGCCGAGCTGCTCACCAAATAGCTATGGAGTAACGAGTTGTTTCATAGAAATTGATCCACTTAGTTCCTACTAATTTTTCCTTGATAGAGTATACTCACAGACAAGTTATGTTGAAGTTATTGGTGAGTAATTCAAACTTAATAGAAACATGATTACCTTTCCTACATGATCTCTCTATTTTCAGTTGAATTCTAGCACTCTTTTTAGAATCATTCCTTAATCAACCAACTTCGACACTATAGAAGTATATGGTTAGGATAACATTAAAACCCACTGAGATCAGGGAAACACTCTGACTGATGACTCAAAATTTGAAGATCATTCACCATGAATGTAGCCTCCCACTTTGGCTATTCCTATAACTCTGAGTGAAAAATTTTCATACGCCAATGGGAAAATTTTAAGTCCTAGGTTTCGATAGACCCTCATTGTTCAAACTTTTACTCATGTGTGTAAAATTGGATAACATTTTTTGATGACCTCTCTGGGATGATTTCATGCTAAGCATGATTCCAATAGCCTTAATTCATCCATTGGGCATGGAGTCCATGTTGGAATATTGAAATTAGTTTCATCTTCTGTGATGCATTCTGAAATCTCGTGAGAAAATATGATCTTGAACCTCCCTAGAATGCTAGGCATGAGGTATACTGAATCTATTTAATACTTGGAATCTATGGCATACTCCTAAATTTTGAATGAAGCAGCCGAGGAATCAGGGATATCTTGAAACTTTATTTTGAAACTTTGAAATTTTCTCTTCCTCAAAAAAACCTCCAATGATGAAACAGTGTGAAGAACAACACAAGAGCAAAAATGGAAAAGAAAACAAACTAAAACTGAAAACCATAAATGCCTCTATTGAGACATGTAGGGTGTGTAATGCACTTATTCTTCTAAAAGGAAACCTATTCCTACTCTACGTTAATTGGAGGAACATGTGAGTTAAAATTAACCCTGCAACTGGTTGTGAAAAATAGCTCCCTTTCCTCACAATGGATTTCCATGCAGATGATTTGATAATAGACATGGCTGAGATTGAGAGTGAAAAAATGAAACAAATCCCAATTCTCCACTTGGTCCACCAAGGAATCAACTGGAAAGTGAAATAATTCCTCCTATAGTTTCTCTACATTTGTCTTGTAGAGGCATGCAGTTGATCCTCGGAATTGGGAAACTTATCCTTGCATTTTGTAATGAATGTGACTAGTTCTAGCTTCTCTTCTAGCTTCAATTAAGTCAAGTGCCTAATGGGACATGGTCGCATCCTTTGATTTTTCCTGCTACCCAAAGATTCAACTTTGATAATGAATTCTTGTAGACATTCCTTATGATAAATGGTGTTGAAGTGATGTCTTCTTCATTCCCATTTTACTTCTTGGAAAAAAGGATTTCTTCCGCAACATGCAACTACTTTGGATTATTTATGGTTTCCAATGTTGAACCATTGCAAATGTTTAAAATGTGTTTCTCATCTAAAAATTCCTCCTCCTTTGATCGACCTTTACTATTAATTTCCTCATTCAACATAAAACCTTCCTTCATCATTGGTTCATCATCTACATTAGATTTCCCAATTGAGAGTAATAAATTATCAATGACATCATCTTTGTCAAATTCTAAATCTTACTTAGTATTTCTCGTGTTCTCCTCTTTTCCTTTATTCATCAATCTGTATGGAAGATTCAATTCCCCCACATCTGAAAAATAGCTTGTTTTTCCATTCTCCAGTTGTGGAAAAGATTTAACTTCATCCACCATGGTATTCTCTAGATTGGAATTTTGTTTTTCCTAATTTTCCTCATCCTCAAACATGAAATTAGAAAGATCAAATTCATCTAGGAGATCAAATTTTTGTAAGAATGAAGAAAGGGAAGGATTTGAAAACCTCTGCATGGTCTCATCTACATTAATGACTGTTGAATCTACCTTAGTCTCATGAAACTCCTTGTGGCTGATTGTAACATCTAATGATGACCTTAGAAAGTTTGCTACAACCCTTCCAGAAGTGTTGCAAGTTCTTGACATGCATGGAAATTAGGATCATTGCACTCACTAGAACTACCTTGTACACTTGATATTTTTTCTTCTGTGACTTGCACATACTCTTCTCCTAGCAGATTTGGAGTTGGCTCTTGCTTTTCTACAACTGGTTTTTCCACTTGCGGTGATTCAACCTCCTTTGAAGATATGGAGCCAATATGAATACTACATTCTGAATAGGTAGATTGCTGGTCTTCCTTGTTCAGCTCTGGATTTTTTTCTGGTACAAAACTAGTTTGTTTCACTTGTTCTTGAGCCTCAACTTCTGTAGAAGGTTTTCTCAGGAATGAATTTTGCTTGATGTTAAGTTTTACAGCCCACTCCTTCAATTTGTTTGCAAGTTATTCCTTAATAGTCTCCTCAACCATATACTCCTCCCTTTCACTCATTTCTTGATGATGCTCCTCCCAAAATGGGTTTGGGACTACCAAACAAGGGATGAATTGGGATTCAACTAATTCCCTCACTATTTGAGGAAGTGGAAGAGATTCAGCTTCTTGTCTTGATGGCCCTTATAGAAAAGAAGTAACTTTAGGAGAACGAGGCATGGAAGATTCGTGGTGGAATGGAGGAATAGAAGATGATGTAGTGAATTCTACCACAGGGGTAGCAACTGGAAGGTTAGGATCATGGGCTTCAAGTTGAAACTGCATGGATGGAAACATGGAAAGAGGGTTGTAAGGTGGTAATGCAGGGACCTCCCATTTATAGGATTGACTAAAATTATATTCATGAATGTCCCTCTTATTGATCCATTCTACAACTTGATTCATTGTCTTGATTATGAATTGAATCTTTTGTTGAGGATTAAGCTCACATGGTATAGGGCTAGTCAAGGGGTATGGAATGTTGAAGCCAATATGGGTTTCCTTTGTCATGTCATTGATCCTTATTTGCACCATGTTATGCTCCAACTCCCAAACCTTATTTTGTAAGTGGTATTCTTCAGGTGTAGGATAGATTTCAAAGTCTGCATGCCATTGTTCTTCAGTATCCCCCTAGTCTGGTGGGTGACCAAAATGATCTGCATCTTGCTCATGTGGGCATACATGTTGAAACTAGTACTTGTCATGAAATTGGTCTAGAGGTGGATTATAATAGCCTAAAGATGGAAATAACCATTGTTTCTACAAGTGGGAATCCCACTATGGAAATGAAGACATGATTGCACTGCTTCATGAATGGAAAGATGTCGAAGAAAACTAGATGGAAATGGGTAAAACTAAAAATCTGCAACATAGACAGTGGGTTAACTTTGACCAATGGAGTCTCCATTTGTGCTTGGGTATGCCTCGTAAGGCTGAAATTTCACTAAGAGAACAAGAACTTGATGAAATGAAGTAATGCCGCAGCGGGTGATGTTGAGATGCCTCTTGTCCTTCTCTTTGGAGGAGACAAGGAAATTTTGATATACTGATAATTTCCTTTCTTTGAAGAAGATCTTGTCTGAATTCTTTGCATAAGTTAACGAACTGAGATTTGGAATCCAAAGATATAGAGTCGTCAAGTACTTTAACTTTTGTAAGTGAGAAAAGAAGTATCGGTAGACCTCATATGAGTGTTTCTGACAACACACGGAACAATAAAAGAACATTGGAATCTCATGTTGCAACTCCCATGGATAAAAGAAAACACATTGGAGGCACAAAGGAAAATTCGTAGATTGAATCAGAAACAAGAAACAATGATAAACTATGGAATGAACTAGAAAATGTGTCAAATAAATTTATAGGGCCTAATAAGATTTCTGCAAAAAAGGAGTTTGTTGTTTCACCAAAGCCACATGATCAAACAATGCTGAAACAAAGGAAAGAAAGTAGCATGTCGTAAATACATAATACCGCGGGTCTCCCATTCAATATAGTTGAGAAAATGAAAAATAATAATTTCAACATATCAATGTTGGATGTGTTGGCTACTCCATCACAGTGTGATCTCCTATTTGAAGCCCTCAAGTAACTTCCTCCAGCAGATCTAGTGACGCAAAAGGCTCATGTTGTGGTTCATGTCTTATAAGCAAAAGAGGACCAAGTAAGGAAGATTGTTCAAACCCCACCCTTTTACATGTCAATAATTGTGGGTAGATACCTAATTCAGAAATGTATGATTGATTATGGGGCTAGTACTTCTGTAATGCCTAGGAAAATTGTTGACATCCTAGGTCTCAAGTATATTATTGTGACTAGGGGAGTTTTACAACTAGATGGGTCAATTGTGAATGTCTTGGGGGTAGTTAAAGACCTTGAGTTGACACTTCATGCCTACCCAAGTTTCACAATAACCCATGATATATCGGTTATAGAATTTCCGCGCATGTTTATAATTTTCCTATCTAGATATTTTACTACTAAAATAAGTGGCTATCTATCTTTAGATTGGAATCACATGCTTTTAAGGACCAGATATGGCACAAGATTCACAATCCAAGTTTATCCTATATTTTACCATCACATAGATTCATATGAACCTTCCTCTATCCAATCAAATTGTTTAATCCAAGAAGAACATGATTGATTTTCAATTCTAGAAGAACAATCTGCTCCTCCTCTTATACTTGATTTTTGGTTTGATGAGTGGGCTGAGTTTCAATCCATATTCTGAAGAACTTAAATCTTATGAGATTGATCTTGGAACCTATTGTGTCTTGTAAGAGGAATCTGTAATGCCTGTGGCATTCAAAGAAGACAAGGGGTCCGTATCTAGCTTATGGTGGATGTATTTTGACAGTTCTAGAAGAAGAAATGGAGTTGGAGTGGGTGTTGTTCTTACTTCCCAAAAGGAAGAAAAATTCTTCTTTTCTCATAGATTGTAATTCACTTGTTCAAATAATGTGGTAGAATATGAGGAATTAGTGCATGGTTTACTGATTGCGGAAAAAAGAAAGATCAAGAAGTTACAAATATTTGGATACACTGAGCTATTAATTAACCAAGTCCTCAGCATATGTGCTACAAATAACTAGCTATTGAAAGCTTACGAGCATAAATTTTAGGACTTAGTGGAGAGTTTTGATGCTCTCAACTTACAGACTGCACCGTGGAAGCTAAACAAGGAAGCAGATCAAATGACAGCTCTCAGTTCTTAATTTTCACTTGTAGAAGACCTGGTTAAGGGAAAAACATAACATATCAAGATGGTTTCCAAGAAATCCATACAAGATAATGTGATCAACTGCAAGTATTTGATAGTGATTAATAGATTGTCTAATTCATACATAATGAAGCTGAATTTTCTTCAAAAATGCAGTCTAATTTGTAGGACATCAATGGTGATCAGATTATTCATATCAAAACAAATAAATTTCTAAAAGGATTGGTCACCCTAGAACAAATTTGAAATCCAAATGATGAATTCAGATGTACAAAAAAGAGCATGACAGAAAAACAAGAAGATTGTCAGCCTATTGCGATTGCCCCGGGAAAATAACTTTTTCTTGAAAAGGTATGTGATGTATATGAGAAGCAAAATTTTGTTTCCTTATCTCAAAATTTTAGTGATGTGTTCTCATGGGGCTATGAAGATTTAAAATATTTCAATCCAACTATAGCCCAACATTCTATTGATCTTGATCCCAATATCAAACCAGTTAGGTAAAAACAAAGGTCAGTAAACCTCAAGATAGAGCCACTCATGAGGAAAGAATTACCTAAAATCATTGCGGCTAAGATTATTTTTCCCATTACATACTCCATTTGGGTGGTGAACTTGGTTCTAGTCAGAAATAAGAATGGTAAAATTAAGCATTGCATAGACTTCAAGGACCTAAATTATGCCTCTCTCAAGTATCACTATACTTTACCTTCAATGGAGAAGATTCTACAGAAAGTGGCTGGATCTGAGATATTTTTTAATGTTTGATGGATATTAATGCTTCAATCAAATAAAAGTGAAGGAGAAGGATCAATAAAAGACTACATTCACCACCAAATGGGGAATGTATGCATATCACAAAATGCCTTTTGGTTTATCAAATGTAGGTGACACCTTCTAAATAGCAATGGATATTGCCTGGATATTCAATCGATTCATCTTGTTTTAGCTTGATAGATCAGGATAAATATCATTCGATTCATCTTGTTACTAATAGCAGGTCTGATGAGATCACTTTTTCCTCCAAGAAGAGTGCGATGTCTACATTTAAGCACCTGGAGAAAGTTTTTTTCACTTGAAAGATGCAGGGAGTTTGGGGTATCTCTTACCCCAAGAAATAGAATTTTGCAGTTCCTAGAGGTAAGATTTTGGGGCACGTTGTTTCTAAAGAAGGAATTTCCATTTATCCAAAAAGATTTTCTTTCATTATTTCTCTTTCCTTGCCATCTCACAAAAAAGCTTTGTCGTCATTCCTTGGCAAGATCAACTTTTTTAGGAACTTTATTCCTAGCTTCGTGGGTTTGGTAAAGCCACCCACACTTATGATCAAAAAATATTCAGCTTTTAGATGGATCACAGAGGGGAAGGACCATTTTGAAAATATCAAACAAGAAATAGCCCAAGCTCCTACATTGATTAATCCAAATTACTCCAAATATTTTATCTTATATGCATATGAATCTGATTCTTGTAATGGTTTTAACCCATCCAAATGATTTTATTCTTCAGCCAAACCTTGAAGGATTATAAGATTAAGAAACCATATTGATTTTCTTGTATTGCCATGATTCATATTAACCCATCCAAATGATTCAAGACTTGGAGAAACCATGTATTGCCTTCTTCAGCCTAAACCTTGAAGGATTATAAGATTGTACAACCATATTGCAATATGCAAGTCCACTTATGCACGCCTTAAATAAATTTGTCCCCCAATCATTATTGTAGCTAGCCATGTAAAGGTTCCGGTATTGCATCCCAATGTCAGAGATTTCATTACGGGAACAAATATCAGTGAGAAATGAGTTGGATGGGTAACTAAAATCATGGAATATGATGTGACCATTAAGGCCATAAAATTGGTAAGAAGCTAAGTTCTCTACAGAAAGCTGGCTGAAGACGCACAGAATGACCCATAGACTAATTTATTCCTAGAGGAGGAGAGTCATGTGGTCACTAAAAAGAATGAATACTTAGCTATGGATAGATGGATGAAGATAATGATAAGATTCCTCTCCTTTGGTATATATCCTCCTGGTCTCAACAAAGCAAAGAGGTAACCATTTTTTTCCATATGACATACTATTTAAAAGGAACAATGACATGTTTCTCAGATGTAGAAGGAGAACAATGTAATAGGATCCTTTCCAAGAGGTAACATTTAAGGTTGCAATTTGTTTCCATGTGTGTTCGTTGATGTCATTACTATTTAGAAAGGGTTTGATGACATCCTTTCTCTTTCCTGTCCATCTCACAGGAGAACAATTTCTTAGGATTCCTCGGAAATATCCAAGTTTCATGAGTGGTTTATTCGGGCGTACATTTCTCTGGTCTAGGGATAAAACTATAAAGATCATAAAAGTGGGATATTTCTAGCCTACGTTGTTCGCAGATGCTCATAAATGGGTTATGAAATGTAAGGAGTGTGTTCTCTTTACCAGAAAGAGAATATTGGAGTATTTTCCTCTTCACTCAATTCAGGTGGATCAACCATTTACAAAATGGGGTCTTGACTTCAGGGTAAGTACAGCAAGTTGGGGGACCAAAAAGGGGTCATAAGTGGACGTCATATTTAAAATAAAAGTGAAATCTCAACTTGTAGGGATTAAGTGCACTCAAAATTAGAAAAACTCATAGAAATTGAATCGTAGCATCCAGAATCTAGTTTCTAAACTTATTTTTAACAAATTGACATGTTTAGCTATCAATCAAATTAGAATGAAATTTTAAAAAAATCCTATGATTGTAGCATAGAATCTAGTTTCTAAAGGTACTATGGTATTAAAAAATCTCAGCATCAGATATTTCAGCTATGGGGATTAGACAATCAGTAATTCAAGCGACTGTGGATGGGTTACTAAAATCATGGAAGATTATAGTGACCATTTTCTCATGATTTGGATGACCACAAAATTGATATATTTTTTTTCTTTATGGTGAAAAGTTAGATGCCGTTGTATATCTTGGGATAGATTTTATTTTTTATTTATTTGAGAAATTTTTTTAATGATTTTTTCCATGAAAGTGGTCTAAAAACATAAAGAGAGTGGAGTACTTTCCATTTTCCCGCCATAACTTCATCAAAAAATATCAAAATCAAATCATTTTTTTTAACATGTATAAAATTTCTTCACGGTTCGGATGGTATAGGTTTTATCACATTATGAAAAGTGAAACAAAATTTTCATTCTTAAACACAGACATGAACATTCACCGGAAAAAAGTGTCTTAAAGACCTACTATTAGTAAAAGAATTATAAAATGATATTTATCATATTCTATTCACTTATTATTTATACAAAGCTAGCAGTCTTCCCTATTGAATATTTATACAAAGTATGATAGTCTTCTGGCCTATATTGATTGTGGATTATTGTGACATGTTTTTTTATTTTTTGGCATGTTTCAAGTCCATGGAAGAGAAAATTTGATGTTTTGTTTTTTTTGATGTAAAATTCAAGATTTGATGTCCACTTTTTGGTCCACCAACTTGTTGCACTTACCCTTAATTTGGATGATCAATCCATCACCTAGTGCAGGTCATAAATGGGTTCTCACAGTAATAGACTACTTCACCAGATGGAATGAAATCGCACCATTAAAGGAAATTACTAAATCAACCATCTTGTCATTTATTGAAGAAATTTTTATGAGGTTTGGCATACCCCAAACCATTATTTATGATAATGCTAAAGATTTATTGGGATCAAAAATCTCTTATTGAGCTCTTTAATTTGGGATTTATCTCAAGACTTCCTCTAATTATTTCCCCCAAGGAAATGAATTGGTGGAATCTACTAACAAAAATCTGATCAGAATCATGAAGAGAACCGTGGATGTGAATCAAAGGGAGTGGCTTACAAAAGTGAAAAATACTCTTTGGGTGGATAGGATAATAATGAAGCAGGCAATTGGAACTTCTCCCTACAAATTGGTTTATGGCAAAGAATCTAGGATTCCTTTGTCACTTAAATTGGCTTCAATTGAGTTAGCACCATAGTTGGAATTTGAAGGCGTGGATCAAAGAGAAATGAGAATGGCGAAACTTGAAGAAAAAAGAAATATCACCATGGTCAAAATGGAACAACATCATAATTCAACCAAGTAGTGGTTTGATAGAAAATATAGGCCTTAGACATTCAAGGTTGGAGATCTAGTCTTGAAACTGGACACAAATCGAGCTAAACCAGGAAGACACTCCAAATTTGATGTTATTTGGAGTGGACCATACATTATTACTTCTTGCAAGGAGGCTAAGTCTTTTGATCGATTTTATATTTATGGGAATGCATTTAAAATCCTAGTAAATGGAATTTACCTCAAACCCTCCCATTAAAATTTTCATGCATTTTGTACATAGTAGATTAGATTTCTAATTCTTCCAAGTGCTTTCAGCACATTGTCATGTTGGTAGTTTAGGTTTCTTTTCCCTAATTTCTTTACATATGTTTTGTTGCTTGGGGATCTTGTTACACAGGTTCCTTGTTTTCGAAGGATGTTATTATAAAATGAAGTCCAATGCATTAACGATCATTTTCCATCAAGTGAAGGATTCAAATATAGAGAAACTTGATCAATAAGCTGACTTCATGCCCAAATAATTCCTAAGGATACTAATCATCCATCTAACAAGAAGATAACCCTTGTGAGTCACCAAAAATGTTGCCCAATTTTTCATCCCTTAAAAATTCAAGAAACTTGCATAAGTATTAGACTTGGAGGATATTCAAAGGAAAATTTTAAGGAACTACAGAGGCTTTGAGCATACTGTGGATGAAGGACCATTACCACAAAGGACCTAGCCAAATCCATGATAAGAAGAAATTTCAATGAAAAAAAATACTCCACGGGTGGCTATTCAAAGCCGCATTACTATAAGTAGTGCCGCAGACTAAGGCGTAGATCAAAAGGTGAGCCACGAGTCACAAGGAAGCAAGTCACATCATATGGGCAGGCCAAAAAAGGTTTTCAAAATCTGTGTGGACTAGGAGTTCCATGATACAAAGGAATGATCCACAAATGTCAAATATCCGAGCAAGACTGAATGAAGGGAGCCACATATCAAAGAAAACAATAATTCCCACATATTTCTATGATGAGATAAGGATATTGAATCTGATTTGATTATGAAAATCTGATTTTATTTAAATATTTTTACCTTCTCCATGTGAAGGAAATCAGATTTCATAAAATAAATGTTGTTAAGTGGTGGAAGTGAAGAAAAACATCTCTAACACGCAAAGAGGTTGTTTCAAGCAACACAACCACCAGTATTAAAAATAGTATGGATGTTCAGTTGAAGAAGGTGTGTAAGAGTTGATAAATACAGTGAATCCTTGTTCTCTAAGAGAAATCAATGAAGGTGGTTTGGATTGGCTGAAATAAGTTTAATTTCTCTCGAAATTCTTCTTCTTCTTCTTCTCTCTCTCTCTCTCTCTCTCTCTCTCTCTCTCTCTCTCTCTCTCTCTCTCTCTCTTCCATGATTTACTATATATTATAGAGCAATGCTCATTCTTAATGTTGGATACTTTTAGAATTTGGGAATCTTGTAATATAAGGCTTTTCTCTTGTGTTGCAAGTATTTCCTAAGGGTTGCATGCCTTAGATCTTGATTCAGTAAATGCTCGCATATTCCTCTCATGTTTGTAATAGTCTAGGAATAATTCCTAGAAATATAATTTAATCTTGTGGCTCCTTTTTCCCTTGTTCTTATTTTATTGTATTCCTTTCCTTTCTTTCATTCACAGGTGTGTTGTATTTTTCATTTTTTGAATCTTTGTCTTCTGTGTATCGTGAAAGTGGATTTTGGGAGTGATTTTTATCTATCTCTCATATCCAATCCTCTTCATTATTACTATCTTCCCTTTCCCCTTATCTAAATGTGTTCATCCCCTTATTTTCTAGTGCTACCACCTCTATAAATTAGGACTTTTGTTTTATGTATTTCCTTCTCACCCTGGTCCCTTGGAAATTTAGAGTAGGGCTAGATAGTTGCACTTCAATTCCTAGGAGTATTTTAGCATTAGGAGTAAGAAGAGGAAGCCATCCTTCTCCAGAGGTCTATCTCAGTTCAAGTTCCACAACTTGGAGACAACCCCATGTTGTCTCAAACCCTAGATTCTTGTGATTTGGGATAGGTGTTGAGCTCCAACACTTCCCTAAACTCACTGTCCTAAATCCTCAATTAAATTATTTTCCAACATAATAATAATACTAATTTAAACATTAACTACCACATAATAATGTGCACGCTAATTATTCTTAACAAGAACATCATAGAATTTTGAATCTGATTCATTTTCTTATTTACTTACTTGTTGTTGTGTTTTACCAGCCTCTTCTTCTTTCATAGATGCTTAAAAATGCATCTCTTCCTCATGAGCTGTCACAAAATCTCTCATTCCTCCATCTCTCTTAATAGGTTATTTGTTTGACCCACTTATTCTATCTTCAAGGTCATGGATTTGATCTTCTCAAGACCATATTTCATACCTGTATGTATAAATTAAAATACAAAGTTAAAAATCATAGTAAGATACTAAAACATATTCATAAGTTTCTTATTCATGAAAACTCTTTCATCCTTCTTACTCTCTTTTCCAAGTGCTCCTTTTGACACTTCCTTCATGTTATCCTCAATGAGAAATCTCTTCACTTCTTCACATGGTAACTCATTCTTCATTATCCTTCCAAGAGTACCTTTCACTCAATCTAAGGAAACCATCATTTTGCTTTTCTTATTCTCCATCAGTAGCTTAATTGGCCACCTCACCCTCTTTCTCATCCTCCATCCAACTTCTTGGATCTCTTCTTCCATCATGGTCTCTACCATGGACCCAAAATTTTCTATTCTTTCTCTTAGTTCCTCTATTTCTTCATCAGAAACTAAGTGTTTCTTTCTCCTGTGGCATTTTCCTTCTTCTATGTGCTTTACTCTTCTCATGCTCTCAATTTCACTAAGAATATTCAACCAAGTATTTTCCACCTTGGTCTATTGATCCCCTTAAGCCCTCACCTAGGTATTTTCCACCCTATTCTCTTGGTATTTTTCTAATAGCTTCAATTTTATAGGGTTTCTTCTTGCCACCTACCTTTCTTAAGACTTTCTATGCCTTACATGTAGTCTCTTCTAAATCACCTATAACTTTGAATCACATCATCATTCAACATTTCATCATTAGTAAAATATATGAAAACAAAAGAGGTATCACCCGCTCTGATACAAAAAATGATGCCCATCCTTAGCTCAACCTACTCTATTCTAGTTATGAAATATTGATTTAAGACATAGGTATCTTAATTAATAGTCCTTAACTTAGTCCACAAAATGGTTCCTATCCTAGCTCAGTCCAAATCATATCAATTACTCAAGTCTGCATATGTTATACTTAAACATCATTCCAATTTTCCTTCCATCATTCTTACATTATTTGTTTTCAAATGGGAGAGGTGTGCAATATGCCTCTATGAATCTTAATTTACTGATTGCATATTTTTTACCTTCTAACTCATCAAGATTGATCACTAACATAAGAGTATCCATAGTGGGACCTTTTACAGAAATGTTACCTTGTAAATAATCTTATCTTGTTAGTTCTTCGTCAATTTACAACTTCCATGAGCATTGGTTTACCTTGCAGACCACTAGGCATTTGTAGGAGTATGGCTTGTATGGTCATTCCTAGATATGAAATATTTTATCCATGTTTCTTTTCCCCTAATATATTCAAAACTTTGGTCTCCTCATCTCTAAGTACAAATAAGAACTTGATTTTCCAATCTCATCATGCAAAACTTTGGCTCAGGAACAAACAGTCTACAACCAAATTCTTTCGTGTATATATTTTTGTGCACTGGGCTGATTAATATACAAATTTCATATATTTTATAAGTCTCTACAAGGAACATATGTTCCAAATTTCATCCATTTTCATTATGGAATTTAAAATTTACGACTATCAAATAATTTGTATGCTTTCTCATTAGTAAAATTTATGTCATCAAGAACTTTGTAATAACTCTTTCTTATGACTCAAAAATTGTTTTATTTGCAAGAGGGATGACCAAGGGTCATAATTGATTATGCTAAAATGTAAATAATAGCCTAATCTAATGTAATTTTGTAGTAAATAAATGAATAATAAAATACTAAAATAATGCCCAAGTAAGCTAAGAAATGAAATGTAGAAATCCTAATGTGTAAAGAGGGTTAGAAAATCCTTAGCTAATCCGTAGAGGTTGTTGGACTATGTCTCAGTGAAGGTTGGTTGAATATGAATGAGAGACCATCACATAGGAGCTTGAGAAAATACATATTTGGGTTATTTGGCTGGACTATGGTTCCTAGAAAAGATATTAGGGTGCCTAGGGCATCCTGGTCTGAAATCTGGGTGCCTTGGTTTACGTAGAAGGTTTAGAATCCAATTTCATAGAGTCCCCAGATGGTGAAAATCCTTCACTTCTTGTCATGTGTATATCACACTTAGATCATTGATGTTGTCATAAACCCACAATAAAGAAATCACCTAAAAAACCCTAAACAAAGCATCAACCCCTAAAAAAGAAAGATGAAAATGAAAGGTTCATATTGTCCTTAGCCACCACAATGGTGGAATTAAAAATGATTTTTTTACTACATCTCAGACCCAATGTAGTTATTTGCGTGTGTTTGGAATTGTGCCCTAGGTTGTTCTTGTGTGTGTCGCACATGAGGTAGTGAGCAAGTAGCTAGATGTAGAATGTAAGTAATGTGTGCATGAAATAAAATAAACTCCCCTCCTATGAAGTGTGATGTAGATGAACCATTATTTGTCCCTTGTGATGGAGCTATAGATGCCTTAATGGATGAAAATTTAGGTGGTGATAGTTAGTGCTTAGTGTTTGGTGCCGTATTATGATCTCATAATTTTATATTTATATGATTCCTTTTCTTGAATTTTGTAATTAACCCCAAAAAGGCTGACTACCAAAAAGATAAGATGCTGAAATGGCTAAAAAGGACCCAAAAATTGAGATTCAATTGTAAAGAGGATAGGGTCACCCAAAGGGGACGAGGGCGCCTGGCGTTGGCATCCTGGTTAGGTGCCCCAGTCTAGAAAGGGTAAAACTAAAGTATGAAAAGACATACTGTGCTATTAAAGGTGCAAGACCAAAAATAGTAACAAAAAAAAATGAAATATGGCCAAAGACATGGGTTGATCAGTACTTTTATTACTTAGGAACCATATGAATAGTAGTATGTGATCGAGACTAGATAATTACTCAAAGTGTGTGATTTTGTGTCTACATTTTCCCCTACTTTATGTTGGTGAGTGGAAATATCGGTAACATAAAGTAGATAGAGATGTGTACCTGATATCTGTGTAGATCAATGTATAAAGTGTTACGAGGGACTAGACAATGTGTGGAGTAATAAAAAGATGGAGTGTGGAGACTAAATATGCAAAAGTGTAAAAAAGTGATGAGAGTGAACCTAGGGAGAAAACGTGTGTGTAAATTCCGATGTGTGATGTACATGTTGTTAGAATCGATGTGTGTATTGTTGCTATTTTTTTATGTTGATCTTGATTGATTTATTCCCATACTGATCAACATGAAAAATAGAAGACAATCAAGTACGCAAATACACATGTATATGTATAAAAAACATGTATGGAAGTATGTAAAAGAAAATTTGAAAACATGAACATGTGCACCTAATATGTGATGATGAAAGAGGGTGTAGAAAGGATATTGTTGATGAAGTGAGAGTTTTTGGGAAATCTCATGACATTGGCTGATGAAGTATAGGGAGGAAATTCTTATTTATCCTCCAACCTTTAGCCACTTCCCGAAAATGAAGAGATCTCTATACTGTCTAGTTTTTTAGGTGATCTGATGCCATGAAATTAGTATAGAGAGAGGAAGGTCTAGTTTATCCTCTAACCTTTAACTTCTCCCCGAAATAAAACACCACTATAGATGATGTGTACCAGCACATGTGCTAAGGAAAAATTGCCTTGTAAAATCCTCTGTGTAGAGTTTTGTAGACTGTGTTGAACCCTTTCATTGTGTAACTACCCCTTGGTTATTGGTGCTCCAAGAAAGGAACCATTATACTAAGAACCCAAGTCATATTCTGATCCTTGAACTGTGTTATATTGCACTGGTAATGTTTTATTATACTCTGTATTGGGTGACTGATTCACCCAAATGATGCCCCCCCCTCTTTGGGGGCACATGCAACGTCATTGTAGGAGGATGTGGCCCAAAAGAGGACCAACCATTGAAACTAAAATTGTTCCCTATAGGGGGAAGGGAATGTGTTTGATAAAAACTAAGGCATAGTCAAACAAGTGTTTAGGAAACAATTTTTAGTACAAGAAAAGACAAACATGCATGTATAATACAAAGTGTAAGCTAGATAAACAATGTGTAATCTCAAACATGCAAAAGACAATGTAGACTGCAAAAAGTGGGTTGCAACCATGGGACACCACTCACAGTGTCATAAGAAAATCAAGGTTGACGAAGCCAAAAGCATACAAGACAAAGGACAAACCCACAGACAATGAAATACAATGACAAGAAAGTACAAGTAATGTAACAGACAACCATGGTGTAAAATAATCCTCTAAAACAAATTTTGCACATGAAAGCACCTGCTAGCATATCAGAAAGATAACAAGGATGTAAAAATCATGTATAATCGATAAAGTAGTGTACTATGAAACAAAAATGAAACAATAGCACATGTAGTGTACGAAATTGGATGCCCCCTGCAGTCGTTGTGGGACTGGTACTAGGTATTGTGCCAAGCATCCATGTTCCATGTGATAGATCTATATAATCTGTGATCACAACTAGAAATAAATTGAACGTGCATAAGTGTATGATAAATATAATGACATAAAAGATATTCATTTATCATGTGCAAAATATTGAACATGTATAAGTAAATGCAAGCAAGATTAATAGAATCAAGATATGCAGTATGTTGTGGATGGATGGAATGGAATATAGAGTGAATAATAGGAGCATTGTGCCCCCCAAGTGAATGGAGTCGTATGTAGTGAAGTTCATTTGCTTATGGCCACTCAGCAGTTAAGAATGAGCCATAAATGAGAGTGTGTCAGCTATAAATTTTCAAACTATATGTTGTATGTAGCATGGTGTGAAGAATGTGTAGTGATGGTATGTGACATGGAGATGGGGTGTGTGAAAATGTGTGATGATTTATCCTAAATTTTATATCACTAGATGATGTTATAAGAATTTTTTATGTAGCCTATGGCATATATCACAAAATGATGCAAGCAATATTGATGATATAGCTGATAGCGTATATCAAAAATGATGTTAGTGGAAGTGATGATGTATCCTATAGTGTATATTAGTAACCTAGGAATGTCCCATGATAAATATATTGAATGGTTTAATGTGTGAGTAGGATGTGGTCCATTTTTTATGTTTACCCTTAACAGTATAATATGGACTGTGAGACTAGAGTGCGTCATCGAGTAGTGAGTGTAGTGCATATAAGTGGATGAGGAAAATGTAGAAAATGTGTAATACATGTGGTGATGAGAAAAATTCATGTGATGTGTAATGTGTAGTGTGCAATGTAGGATGTACATTATGTAATGCACGATGTGTAGATGATATAAGTGTAGAATGTGGATAACTCCTGAAGCACAACGATGTAAGATGTAAAATGTAGGATGTAAAATGTAACATGTGTGATGGTGCATAATTTTTAATGTGTGAGGTTCATGTGTATAGGATTCCCTCAAAATTCAAGTGTGAACCGAAGCATAAGAGTGCATCATCGGGTAATGTTGATGCTAAAGTGTATATGCAGATGCATAAGCTAAAATGGTGATGGATGAAGATGCGAGTGTGGGAGATGTGCTGATGCTGGGGGGTGTGAATGAAATACCCCCCAATATGTGTGTATGATGAAGAGAAAAATCATGTAATATCATCTAGAAGGTCAACAATGTCATGATCAAATAAAAATGGGACAAGGTTAGATACCTGGTAAGCAATAGTGTCAGTTTGATCATGTAAAAATCCATTATGGTGTAGGTTATACATTCCCATAGCATATTCCTCATCATTGAAAGGAGGTAATGGGAATTTTTGTGCATACTAGCGAGTGAATTTTTTTGTATAGCCAAGAAAGGAGTTGTTGTAGATGAACACACGGTCAAGGGGCGTAGGGAATGAGATATCCATATGATCATGGTCCAATGTGTCACCTACATAAGCAAGCCAATACTTCCCTAATGTGAGTGGAGAAGAGCAAGGAGTGTGTGCAAGATAGACTGTGAGATGGAAGACATGTAGACTATAAGCAGCAGTGATAGTGATGAATTAATAGTATAGATGCAGATCATGAGTTGGAGGATAAATATCCTCAAAAGCAAAACCAAACCGAGTCAAACCATCATGTGAACATGTAGAGACATTACAAGTAGGATCAAAATAAATATGCTCCAAATTTGAATTATTCATAAAAATATGCATGTAAACGGTGGTCGTGTGAGCGAAGTTAGCACATGTAAAGGTGCAGTGGATAGATCCATGTTCGTAGACTGGACATACCCCTAACAAAGAATCATAGCATAAGTAGTAGTTGGATGCGGTGGTGTGGAGAAAACTGTATCTATCATTTAAATAACACATTTAAGTGGTGGTAGATGAGGTGGTTCGTCCATAGGCTGAGGATCGTCAGTAGTAGTTTATGGAGTATGAAGTGTGGTATGAGGATCACAGTCACAATATTTATATGGATGAAGGTCATAGAAAACAGTATCTTCAACGCCATTATGGATTAATTTGACACAATGATGTACTGTAGAGGTAGCGACTTGCATAACATGGAGCCATGGTTTACCAAGTAAACAATTATATGACACCAGTAATTCAATGACAAGAATATCGTGTTAGGGGTTTTGACCCTACAATGATAGGTAGAGTATTGTGACCTACGCATGGACGAACATAACCATCTTATGCATGAAGGGAAAAATTTGATGGATTAACATTAGCAGTGAACAGACTTATATTTTCAAGGAATGACATAGAACATAAGTTGAGCTCAGAGTCATTGTCAATTAAAGTACACTTGAAACCCACATTGTAAATGTGAATCATGATGTGCAAAGTTGGGTCCTTATCAAAAATATTAATATCAATAGGAGGATTATATGGAAAAGTAATATGTTTAGAGAAAGCATCAACAAATGATTTATAGACTGAGTCGGGATGTATATCAATAGGAATTTGAGTAATAACTAGGAGATTTTGGACTCTATGTCTTAAGTCACGATTAGCAAGCAAGAAATCATTAATTGAGATACTCATTATGAGAATATGTTAGAAATATGAGCAAGGAAAGAATGAGGATCCTAAGAGTGAAATGATATAGTACGGGTTCACCAAAATGATTATGCTAAAATGTAAATAATAGCCTAATCTAATGCAAGTTTTCGGTAAATAAATGAATAATTAAATACTAAAATAATACTCCAAGTAAGATAAGCAATGAAATGTAGAAACCTCAATGTGGAAATAAGGTTATAAGAGCCTTAACTGATTCATAGAATTCATAGGACTGTTTCGCAATGAAGGTCGATTGAGCAGGAATGGGAGACCATTGCAAAGAAGCCTGAGAAAATGTATATCTAGGTGATTTCGATAAATTGGGGCACCATGGGTGTCTTGGTCTAAAATATGGGTGCCCTATCCTACGGAGAAGGTTCGAAAGCCAATTTCACAGAGTCACCAAATGGTGTGAAGCCTTCACTACTTATCGCATGTATGTGGCACTTAGATTGTTGATGTCACCGTAAACATGTAGTAAAGAAATCACTTGCAAAACCCCCAAAAAAATCATCAAACCCTCAAAAATAAAGATGCAAATGAAGGGGTCAGACTATCCTTAGCCACCACAATGGTGGAATTACAACTGAGAGTTGCATTACATCTCAAACCCAATGTAGTTTTATGTGTGTGTGTGTGGAATTGTTCCCTAGGTTGCCCTTGTGTGTGTTGCACTTAAACTAACAAGCAAGTATCTAGATGTAGAATGTAAGTAATGTGTGCATGGAATAGAATAAACTCCCCTCCTATCAAGTTTGATGTAGATGAACTATCCTTTTTTCCTTGTGATGGATCTATATGGATGCAAATGGAGCTATAGATTCCTTGATGGATGCAACCTTAGGTGGTGATAACTAGTGTTTAGTGCTTGGTCCCTTTTAATGATCTCATAACTTTATATTTATATGATTCCTTAGCTTTAATTTCATAATTAACCTCGAAAAGGATGACTACCAAAAAGATAAGATGCTTAAACAACTAGAAAGGACCCAAAAAGTGAGAGTAAAGTGTAAAGAGGAAAGGGGCAGCCAGAGGGTACGAGGGCGCCTAGAGTTGGCATCCTTATTAGGTACCCCAGTCCAGAAAGGGTAAAACCAAAGTATGAAAAGAAAAAATTGTCTGGTAAAGGTGCAAAACCAAAATTAGCAATAGAAAACAACAAAATATGGCCAAAGACATGGTTTCATCATTAATTTTCTTACTTAGGAACCATATGGATAGTAGTATGTGATCGAGACTAATTAATTATCCAAACTATATGATTTTTTGTCTACATTTTACCAAACTTTATGTTAGTGAGTAGAAATCTTGGTAACATAAAGTAGATAGATATGCGTACATGATATCTTTATAGATCGATGTAGAAAGCATGTTGAGGGACTAGAAAAATCATAGAGTGATAAAAAGATGGAGTGTGCATACTAGAGATGTAAAAGTGTAAAAAAGTGATGAGAGTGAACCTCGAGTGAAAGATCATGTGTAAATGCCGATGTTTTATGCACCTATTGTTGGTATTGATGTGTGTGTTGTTGTTATTTTTTGATGTTGATGTTCACTACTTACTTCTTGTACGGACAAACCAGCAAAAGAGAAGACGATCAAGTAGCCAAATATGCATGTATATGTATAAAAAGCATGTAAGGAAGTATGTAAAAGAAAATGTTGAAAATGTGAAAAAAGGAACATGTGCACCTAATCTATGATGAAGAAAGAGAGTGTAGAAAGGATCATGTTGATGAAGTGTGAGTTTTTTGGGTGATCTCATCCCACTAGCTGAAGAAATATAGGGAGTAAAGTATAATTTATCCTCCAACCTTTAACTGCTTCCCGAAACTTAAGAGATCTTTGTACTGTCTAGTTATTTGGGCGATCTAATGCCACAATAAAATTAGTATAGAGAGGAAGGTTTGGTTTATCCTCTAACCTTTAACTACTCCTAGAATAAAAATCTACTATAGATGATGTGTACCAACGCATGTGCTAAGGACAACCTACCTTGTAAAACCTACTGTGTAGAGTTTTGTAGACTTTGATGAACCTTGTCACTGTGTAACTGCCCCTTAGTAATATGTGCTCCAAGAAAGGCACCCTTGTACTAAGGACCCAAGTTTGATTATGAGCCCATAACTATCTTATATTGTCCTAGTAATGTGTTGTGTATACCCTATATGGGGTGACTAATTCACCAAAATGATGTCCCTCCTCTTTGGGGCCACATGTGATGTTGTTGTACGAGGATGTAGTCCAAAAGAGGACCAACCACTGATACTGAAACTGTTCGTTGCAGGGGGGAGGGAATTTTCTTGATAAAAACCAAGGCACATGCAAACAAGTGTCTAGGAAACAAGTTTTAGTACAAGCAAAAAAAACATGCATGTATAAGATGAAGTGTAAGCTAGATAAACAATGTGTAAGCTCAAACATGCAATAAGACAATGTAGACCGTGAAAAGTGGGTTACAAAAATGGGACACCACTCACGGTGTCACAAGAAAATAAAGGCTCATGAAGACAAAGGGAAAAGCCCGCAGACAATGACATACAATGAAAAGAAAGTACAAGAAATGTAACAAACAACCATGGTGTAAAATAATCCTCCAAAAAAATTTTTGCACATGAAGCACCCATTAGCACATTGGAAAGATAAAAAGTATGTCAAAAGCATGTATAATTGATAAAGTAATGTGCTATGAAACAATAGCACCTAGAGTGTACAAAATTCAAAGGCCCCCAGGAGCCACTGTGGGACTGGTACTAGGTACTGCGCCAAGCATCCATTTTGCATGTGATAGATCTGTGTAATCTGTAATCACGACTAGAAAGCAAGTGAATGCGCATGTCTGTATGATAAAGATAATGACATAAAATACATCTATGTAGCATGTGTAATAAAGTGAACATGTACAAATAAATGCAAGAAATATTAAATGCAACCAAGATATCCAGTATGTTGTGTATGAATGGAATTGAATGCAAAGTGGATGATATGAGAAGCATTACCCCGAGTGAATGGAGTTGTATATAGTGATGTTCATTTGTTTATGCAAACTCAGAAGTTAAGAATGAGCCATAAATGAGAGTGTGTCATCGGGAAATGGTTGAACTATGTGTAGTGATGATATGCGTCATAGAGTGGGGTATGCAAAAATGTGGGATGATTTATCCTAAAGCTTATATCACTAGATGATGTTATAAAAATGTTTTGATGTATCATATGGCGTATATCACTGAATGATGCAAGTGTAATTGATGATGTAGCCTATAATGTATATCAAAAATGATGTGAGTAGAAGTGATGATGTAGCCTATAACGTATATCACTAACCTAAGAATGTCGCATGATAAATATATTGAATGGTTGCATGTGTGAGTGTGATGTGGTCCATTTGTGATGTATACCCTCAACATTCTAGTATGGACCATGAGAATAGAGTGTGTCATTAAGTAGTGAGTGCAGTGCATATAAGTGGATGAGGAAAATGTATAAAATGTGGAATAGATTTGATGATGAGAAAGTTTCATGTGATGTGTAATGTGTAGTGTATAATGTAGGATGTAGAGTATGTAATGCAAGATGTGTAGATGATATAAGTGTAGAATATGGATGATTCCTGAAGCACAATAATGTAATATGTAAAATGTACGATGTAAAATGTAAGATGTGTGATGGTGTGTAATGTGTAGTGTCTATTGTGCAATGTGTGAGGTTCATGTGTATAGGATGCCGTCAACAGTCAAGTGTGAACTGAAGCATAAGAGTGCATCATCGGGTAAAGTCGATGTTAAAGTGTAGATAAAAATGCATATGCTAGGAGTGTGATGGATGATGATGCAAGTATGTGAAATGTGTTGATGTTGGGGGGTGTGAATGTAATGCCCCCAAAATGTGTGCATGATGAAGAGCACAATCATGTAATGTCATCTAGAAGGTCATCAATGTCATGATCAAAGCTAAATGGGGTAGTGTCAGAGACCTGGTAAGAAATAGTGTCAGGTTAATCATGTAACAAACCATTATGTCATAAGTTATACATGCCCATAGCATATTCCTTGTCGTTGAAAGGAGGTAATGGGAATTTTTTTACATATCAGAGAGTGAGGTTTTGTGTATAGCCAAGAAAGGATTTGTTGCATATGAACACATGGCCAAAAGGCATGGGGAATGAGATATCCATATGATTAGGGTCCAATGTTCCACCTATATAAGAAATCCAATACTGCCCTAATGTGAGTGGAGAAAAGAAAGGAGTGTGTGTAAGGTAGATTGTGAGATGGAAGACATGTAGACCATAAGAAAAAGTGATAATGATGAATCCATAGTATAGATGAGGATCATGAGTTGGAGGATAAAGATCCTCAAAAGTGAAACTCATCTGAGTCAAACCATCATTTGAACATATAGAGACATTGCAAGTAGGATCAAATGCAATATTCTCTGAATAAAAATTATTCAACAAAATGTGCATGTAAATAGTGGTCGTGCGAGTGGTGTTGGCGCATGTGAAGGTAAAAGGTATAGATTGACATTCATAGACTAGACAAGCCCCTGATAAAGAATCATAGCATAAGTAGCAGTTGGAGGTGGTGATGTGGAGGAAACTATATCTATCATGCACATAACACCTTCAAGCGGTGGTAGATGAGGTGGTTCATCCATACGCTGAGGGTCGTTAGTAGCATCAGTTTGTGGAGTAGGAAGTGTGGTATGAGGATCATTTTCACAATATTTGTATGGATGACGGTCATGGAAAATAGTATATTCTACACCTTCATGGATGAATTTGACACAATGATGTACTGTAGATGCGGTGATTTGCATAACATGGAGCCATGGTCTACCAATTAGATAATTATATAAGACCATAAATTCAATGACAAATAATACCGTGTTAAGGATTTTGGCCCTACAATGATAGGTAGAGTAATGTGACCTACACATGGATGAATAGAATCATCATATGCACGAAGGGAAAGACATGATGGATTAAAATTAACAATGAAAAGACCTAGATTTTCAAGCAATGACATAGGACATAGGTTGAGTTCATATTCATTATCAATTAAAGTACACTTTAAACCCACATTATAAATGCGAATCATGATGTGAAAAGTTGGTTCCTCACCAAAAATATTAAGATCAGTAGGAGGATTAGATGAAAAAATAATATGTTGATAGAAAGCATCGAAAAATGATTGATAGACTGAGTCAAGATGTATATCAGTAGGAATGTGATTAGTAGCTAGGAGATGTTGAAATTTATGTCTTGAGTCAGGATTGGAAAAAAATAAATCATTAATTGAGATAGTCATTATGAGAATATGCTAGAAAGATGAGCAATGAAAGAATGAGGATCCTAGGAGTGCAATGATCAAGTACAGTTTCACCAAAATGATTATTCTAAAATGTAAATAATAGCCTAATCTAATGCAAGTTTGTAGTAAATAAATGAATAATAAAATATTGAACATCCTCATTTTAAACTTTAGAACAAGTGAATTTTTTTTTTTTTTTGATAATTGCATACTGGTTCTAAATACATAATTTAGAACTCACAATTCAATAACCATTCATATAACAGACAACCATATGCAGCTGTAATGACTCGGAGTACCTCCGATCTATTCATTCCATGACTCGGTAATCTACCGATCTATTCATGAGTAATAAGAGTCGGTGTTTTTATTTAACACACTACTCTTGCGGTTCTCTTCCCTAATCTGGGATTCAGAATGCTCTGTCCAAGGAATCTAACTGAATAATTGTTACTATTATTCATCGGCATCTCATCCCTTAGACTAGGTGAATTAGGACAACGCAATCAGCAGCTTGCGATACTTTGGCCAAAGATTTGAAACATACTGTTTATGCCTCGTATTCCTTAACGGCATACTCGTCAATCTGGAATACGTCCTTCACCCCATTCATATGTTATATAGAATGTCTTATACTGACTACTGTCAGTCCTTCCTTTCACAACTGAATCACTCTGAGGCAGATTAACAAGGTGATAATGTTATATGGATGCCCACGAGGATTAGGGATATGATGACATACTGGTTCAACCTTGCAGTTCAACCAGCGTGTCACGATACCCCGAATCTCCTAGGCAGCCATATATCATGACCACGTTCTTAATCGGACTCTGGGTAACTCGTGCGAAATCAAGTGTAAATCTTAGCGATCAATGCAAAGGGTGTCGCCATGAGTCATCTGCATTGTTGTAACTTCGAGAAGATCCTAATCTTCTCGGAGGTACAACCCTGCAGTTGACTTATGTCGTCAACCTTTAAATCCGCCTCGAAAAGATCTACTCAATACCAAGCATTACGCACTTGAGTTTAAATTACTTTTAAAGACTCTTCCCTAAGGTTAGCCTTTCCCGATCCCTGGATTCTTCGTCTTAAGACGACCCTCCTCTATAAAACCCATTACATGGTAGAGGTATTACGGTCAGTTCTCATCAAGGAGTCATTAGAATACACCTGATTCTAAAGCAACAGAATCGGACAATATCTCATAACCTTTGCTTGAGATTGCCTTCTGAACTCCATTTGATTGCATATCAGTTCTCTTAACTGAATTTATATCATACTTTTTAGTATAAAGATATAAATGATTAAGAATCCAATTTAATATTGTCCTGTCATACTTAGGACTAGGGATTAGTAATTTAATCCAGTTTGTTTAGCGTTCTCTTTAGGCTCATTTTTAACCTAACTTCTAGAAAGACAAATATTTAAATCCAATATTGCTTTCGCTAGAACAGATTAGAACTTCTAAACACTCATAAGAATTCAATCTCATTTTCTTGTAAGATATCATTGTCAATCACAAAAGCATCCATATTATACAATGATAACAATGCCCCTTCGTTACATAAACCGAAGAAGGTCAACTTTCAGAAATAGAATTCAACACATAAGTTTCAAACACTTATTTCCATTCCTTTCAAAACTATACAATTACATTTTATGCAACAGCATACTTGATACAATGCTTAACGGAAAAGAAACATCTTTTCACATATAGTACATCTAAAAAATCAAGCTGTAATTCATTATAAATCAAATAAACAATCTGATCAGCCTGTCAGATCTGCATTGCTTTTACCTCTTACGGAAACCATCTGCAAAAATAGTCAACATGAGTCAGTTCAATGAACTGAGCATGATAAGCACTAACTTTTAAAACAATTGCAATCCATCAATTGTTTTCATTAAACACCCTGTTTAAATGAGATCAAATATCCAAATAAGTAAACATATTCAGACTATGTCCTTGTAATACAAAATGATTACAAATATGTAACTCTATCATTGTTACAAAATAGTCTTAATCACTTTCTAATATTTCATCAAATATTAAAAATCAAGGAACGAATGTATACAAACAATCATTGAATCCAAATCACAACATTGGTCAGATTGTTTCATTCTTCCAAAAGGGAAATAACATAACAATTCGGGATTCTACCAAAACGCTACAAAACAATTTCCCACTGTTAGACAAATACCAACAAATATGAAATAAAGGAAGAGAAAGAACCAATCCATTCATACTTCCTTTCACATAAATTCATCACTGTACCGTCTTCACATATGAAAGCATTTATCCAGTATATAAATGAACAAGTTAGACAAGCCGCAAGCAAGATCGCTGTTCTAAATCAAGAAATAGAAACACAGCAAAACTCCTGTACAGCAACTAACACATCAACAATTCATGTGTCAACCCTAAGCCCAATGCTAGTTCCTTTTACACAGTAAGGCTTTGACACAAGTTGAAAACAAGAAACTACAAGCGTATCGCTGTAAACAACAACCTTATTGCATCAAGCAATTTGAGGTTTCCTAGGGACTATGCTATGTTGACCACACAGTATTTCCAAATCATGCTCAGTCAAATCGGACTGAATAAATGGAAAGGAACATAACATACATACTCTTTCTCAGTCAAAATCAGACTGAAGTAAAAATAAATGAATACAACCAATCGATCCTTACCTTGGCGCATGCAAGTCTTAGTGTGGTATTCGCGACTCACCCTAACAGGGCCAACACACGAAACAGTCATCCATACTCAAGGATCTCAAACAGTGACAAAGACAGTGTCCAAAAGTCAAGTTCAGAATGAGACAGAAGTACCAGTTACCTTTCCAAAATTCCTAATGATTCAAACGGAGGTAACGATTCAAGCAAAAGCATATGAATTCATACTGATATTCATCAACGAATCATAATAAGAATCAGACGAACAAATTAATCTCTGATTTCAAACCAAGAACCCGACTGAACTCTGCCAACCTTTTTACACAAATTTGTACAGGTTGAAGACGTACATGATCACCTAAGAATCTGTGCCACAAAATCCCTGAAACACGAAGGAATTCTAATCGAAATAACAAGATCGAAAAACATGTTATTCCATTAAGTCGCTGGCACATAAAATACCAACAACTTAACTATATTCGGCTCAAATATAAAATGAATCATTCAATCGACTCCTCAGAGTCGTCCAAATCACAACAGTATAAATCTATATATTCACACTGTATACTGTTAATGGTTTTATACTCATAACCACTGAACCCTACAGCAACGTACTATGAAATTGGTGATGATTCCTTCTATGCCAGCTATGGCAATCATTCAGAATGAAACAAGTGTAAGCAAATCAAATACCCATTTCAAGCAAGGAAATCAACTGAGCTGCTTCGAAACTTTCGAACAGCTTTCACATAGAAATGAAAATGCATACCCAGGAAGTCTTTATCCTTTAATTATTTATTCAAATAACAGTGGCCAAAAGACCTGTTTCTTCTTACCAGGCTTCCACGAAAATCAATTCACAAAACTTATGGATGAATCTACATTCTCAGCAATAGATAGCAATATACGATTCAATCATGGACTCCACTGAGTCGATAAAATAAAGTACAGATGTATCTATATTATACACAGTCAACAAGTAATCCCGTTATCACAATAACAAGGAAAACAACTTCCGCTAGGTCGTATAGACTACGGTAACACAACAGTTACCTGTTCCTAGCAAAATTAGAAGACAAATGAAAACCCGAAAAGTATCATTAGTCACTGTCAACAAAACCCACGACAGAGTTTCCAAAGAAGCAATAATACTGATCAATCTTACAGTATTCATCAAAATCATTCCATACAGTTTCCACAACAAGAAACAGCGACCACAAATCAACAACATACAGTGGTCTATTCACAACACAAGTATATTCTTTGGGCTCACGCCAAACAGGCCGAGCTTTCATGCTCTTTATATATAAATATCTCATATATTTAAACCAGAAAGAATACACAAAGGAATAGAGCCACAATTCGAATTTAACAACACCCATCAAGAGGAAATTGAAAAATCGAACCAGAAGAGATACAGTACCAAAAATTTAAACAAGATCTCCATAGAAAATCCTTTATTTTCTCAAAAACATTTGAACAGAGTTGTTCTAATGAAATCACTTGAAAGACAGCAAGATATTTAAAGGTTAGGGCCTAACATGCCTGTATTTTGATCAAATTTCCGAAGCAGACCACTGGAAGAGCTCAAACTTCCTTTTCTTTTTCCAAGATAAAGCGACCAACAAAATTTCGCTGTCTCCATCACATATATATCTTCCATGACAGAGAAAAGAGCCAGAGAAATTCATTCTTGCCATGCAACTCAAGGAGAACTGGTGCGAAGAACCAGTAAACAAGCAGAGAGAGAGAGAAGACCGAAAATCGCGACAAACCAAACAAACCTTCAACTTCCCGTTTGCATGCCTTCTCGCGAGTTCCGAGCTCGTCTCCCTAGAACATTGAATGTCATTAAACCAACTTTCCCGCTTAAACTCAACTTCCACCGACCGCCAGAATTGGCGACAGTCCAACTACAACTCATGCTCATTTCCAAACTTAGCGACCTGCCACGTCTGCACAGGTTAGCCGTCGCCTAAACCTCCGCCATGACCTGTCCCTCATCCTTATCCCCAGCATTAATTGCCATAGAAAACGCCGCCCATGGTTCGCACCCCCTTCCATGGGCCCCTTTTCATAATCTCCTCATTAGTTAGGTTAGTATCTTAGGTTAGAATTTAGGGTAATACCCATACTAACCAATTTACACATAGATACTAACTTAGGATATTAACACATAGCCTAGGTCTAGGTTAGCTTAACAATAATCTAACCCCTAGGTTAGGTTTTAGTTTTAGGTTACTAACCATTAATAATTCCAGTTAGGTATAACATTTTAATATGCCAAGAAAAGACCTAAAATCATGCATCTCTTGAACAGGATTTACTCCTATACAGCCGTTAGGCTACAGGAATATACATGACAAAATTATTACTTGGTCCACGTCCTAGACCTTCCAGATATACCTCCATATCGGGAACCAATTCATTTCTCAAGATCAGCCTGAGTCATACTCCTGACCAGCTTAATAAATGCTTCCATACCTTGCAACCTGTTCAAGGTCTGTGATCTAATTTATCACAAACAGATTTAAAGCATTACTTGGATCAATTCCACTGATCCAAGTCTAGATATTATAGATGAATATCTCTATAATTCATTCCGTGATCAGATTAATATTCAGACACAAAATGAAATAAATAAAAGAGTCTAATCATATTCTGACTCAGTCAAGATCTGCAATCTGCAAGAAATTCAGTACATATCAAGCATGATTTCTGAATCGAGGAACACATCCTTTTACAAGAAATCACATATCAACACTTGTATGCGTAGGAGAAAGTAACAACAGTTCAGGGTGTTACATGCTTCCCTCCTAAAAAGATTCATCGTCCCGATGAATTACATATTATATTAACCTTCAGGTCAATCAATTTATTAGTACACAAACAATGTGACTACTTCCATATTAAATAGTTCCAGAAATCAATGTCACCACACATTTATTCAACCTGAATAAAGTCTGCCTTAATCTGGCTTTCATAAATACTTAAAAACAATCAGTTCATAAAAGTATATTTTTGTCAACAGTTTTCATTCTGTTGCAAAAAGAGAAGGAAAAGCAATTTTCATCTCTTCCAGGTTTTCCCAAGTTGCACTTTCTTCGCTAAACTGGTCCCACTGGACCTTACATTGCTGTATATCATGATTTCTTAAATGCAATTGGCGAGTTTCCAGCACTCGTGTGGGTTTAACCACGATTATTCCTGGGTCTTGGACCTGCAAGGAATTCCAATTTAAAACATGTGACAGATCTGAAACGTACTTCTTAAGCAAAGAAATATGGAAAACATCATGCATGCGAGATAAAGCAGGTGGCAATGCTAAACGATAAGCTACAGGATTGATTATTTCGACAATTTCGAAAGGTCCCACAAATCGTGGTGACAACTTGGCAGCCTTGCCAAAAGTTATAGAACTCTTTCTGGGTTTAACACGCAGGAAAACCTTATCACCAAGCTCAAACTTTCTATCAACCCGCTTAAGGTCAGCATAGCTCTTCTGTCTATCCGCTGCTTCCTTTAATCGTTCACGAATCAGCTTAACTTGCTGTTCCATTTCTGTGAGAATCTCTGGTCCAATTACCACTCTATCCTCAACACTGTCCCAACTAACAGGGGTTCTGCACTTTCTTCCATAAAGTGCTTCAAACGGTGCCATCTTAAGAGATGAGTGATAAGTGTTGTTGTATGCGAACTCAACTAATGGAAGATATTCTTCCCATTTATACTGTTGATCCATGCAATACATTCGCAACATGTCCTCCAACACTTGATTTACCCTCTCAGTTTGTCCATCCGTTTCTGGATGATATGCAGAACTGAAGTTTAGTTTTGTTCCTAGGGCTGCGTTAAGCGTTTGCCAAAACCTTGACGTCATTCTAGGATCCCTGTCAGATATAATCAATTCTGGTACACCATGCAATCTGAAAATTTCATGTACGAACCTCTTGGCCAGCACTGGTGAATCATCCTTTAGATTTCCAGCGATGAAATGAGCTACCTTAGTCAGTTTATCCACAACTACCAGGATAACATCATGCTTATTCCTGGACATAGGTAGTCCTTGTACAAAATCCATGGTTATTACTTGCCATTTGTACTGCGGTATGCTATGAGGATATAACAGTCCAGCAGGGTGCATATGTTCTGCCTTCACCCGCTGACATTCCAGGCAATGAGTCACAAAATTTATCACATCCTTTTTCATACCTTTCTAGAAGTATTGTTGTTTCATATCAGCAAGCATTTTTGTGATACCTGGGTGTCCAGAGAAAGGTGAATCATGAAATTCAACTAACAAATTCTTTCTCAAATCATTCAGCACAGGTACATATACCCTATTTTCATAACGCAAGATTCCTTCATTATCAAAATGAAAACCTTCATACCTTTTATCTTTAGGTTCTACAGCAAGCGCTGCTTTTACTTGCTGAAAATATGCATCTGATTCTGAGGCACTTTTTACCTCGTCTTTGAACTGAGTTCTCAATGTTATAAGAGCAGAAATGTGCCTCCTACGACTTAGAGCATCAGCTACTCTATTCTCCTTCCCTTTGATATAGCTAATATCAAAGTCATATTGTGATAAAAATTCTAACCACCTTCTTTGTCTGGCATTCAGATTGGGCTGAGTAAAAATATATTTCAGTCCTAAGTGATCAGTTTTCAACTCAAAAGGTTTCCCAAGTAAATAGTGTCTCCAGACTTGAAGCGCATGAACAATGGCAGCAAGTTCCAAATCATGAGGGGCATAATTCAGCTCATGTAACTTAAGTTTTCTACTTTCATAAGCTATGACCTGATCATTTTGTAACAAAACACCTCCAAGGCCTTCCCCAGAAGCATCCGTTACAACAGTAAAATTCCCATTAGGGTCTGGTACAGCCAATATAGGTGCAGAAGTCAACTGGTCTTTCAGACTTTTGAAAGCCGCTTCGCACTTGTCATTCCACATGAATTTCTTATCCTTCTTTTGCAATGAAGTTATTGGTGTAGCTATCTTAGAGAAATCCTTTACAAATTTCCTATAGTAACCAGCAAGACCCATGAAGCTTCTTACTTCGTGCACATTCTTTGGTGCAGGCCACTCAGTTATTGCCACTATTTTTGAAGGATCTACAGCGATTCCTTCTTTACTTATGACATGACCCAAATAGTGAACTTCTGAATCAAAGAAAGAACATTTGGATAACTTACCATACAACTTTCTCTTTCTCAAAATTCCCAAAACTATCTTCAGATGCTCATTGTGCTCCTCAACACTTTTAGAATAAATGAGAATATCGTCCAAGAATACAAGTACAAACTTGTCCAGGTATTCTTGAAAAATATTGTTCATTAAATTCATAAAGGCTGCGGGTGCATTAGTTAACCCAAAGGGTAGAACTGTAAATTCATAATGTCCGTACCTTGTTCGGAAAGCTGTTTTATGAATATCTTCCTCTTTAATCCTTAACTGATGATAACCAGATCGAAGGTCTATCTTAGAATAAACCGCTGCTCCACGCATTTGATCAAACAGATCATCGATCCTAGGAAGTGGATATCGGTTCTTGACTGTTGCTTTGTTCAACATCCGATAATCAATACACAGCCTTAGTGTTCCATCCTTCTTTTTCACAAATATCACAGGTGCTCCCCAAGGTGAAACACTTGGTCTAATCAATCCTTTAGACAAAAGCTCTTGTAACTGTGCCTTAAGCTCGACTAACTCAGTAGTAGTCATCCGATAAGGCACCTTGGAAATAGGCTCCGTTCCAGGCTTGATTTCAATGGTAAAATCAAATTCTCTCTTGGGTGGTAACCCTGGTAATTCCTCAGGAAAAACATCCCTAAAACCTCGTAGCAGAGGGAATTGTTCCATGAAATCATCATCTCCTTCAGAAGATTCAGATATTTTTACCGCATAAAGGGTACATCCTTTATTTTTAGCCTTTTTAAGCTGCATAGCTGACAGTTTTCTAACTGAAATTTCTCGTTTCACACCTTGAATCTCTGCTGATTCCAGCTGATCATCTAAACATTTTATGTTCTTTTCATAGCAATCTACCTTTGCCTTATGGTCAGCTAACCAATTGACACCGATGACAATGTCATACGATCCCAAAGGTGCAACATAGAGATCAACTTCCGTGGAAAAGTTAGGTAAGTCAAGGACTGCCCCAAAAAGACACATACTCACTGTATGAATAGAATTATTACCATACTGTACAGTCCAAGATTTATCCATTTTTCCAGCTTTTCTTTTAAATTTAGAAGCTAGTTTATTAGATACAAAACATTCAGTAGCTCCTGTATCAAAAAGAATAGTGACAGGTATGCCGAATAACTTACCCGGAACTTCTATAGGTGTCACTTGCTTTTCATCTTGCTTGTCTGCTACTGCAGCATGTATCTTATGCTGCTGATTACGATCATCCTTCTTCAAAGGGCACTGATTTGCGTAATGATCTTTACCACAAGTGTAGCAGCCTCCTACAGGTCCCTTTTTAGGCTCAGCAGTTGCCTCCAGTTTTATAATTGTCACGCTGTCCTCCATAGGTCTTCTGTCCATTATTATAATTTTTAGCAAAATTATCCTTTATGTTTCCAGCAGGCTTATTCACTGCTGTTTTCTTATTGTTATCTCCCAGAAACTTACTCTTGTTTCCAAACTTTTTCCATGGTCCTTTTCTGGGTGCAAGAGAGGTTGAAGAAGGGTTTGCAATCTTCTTCCGCACTTCCTCCTTATGTGCAGAAATAGCCTTTAATTTCTGTTCTTGCCTTATGGCCTTTTCAACAACTCCTTCCATAGTGGTTGGACTGTGAACATCGACCTCTCCCCCTATCACAGGATTCAATCCCATGATGAATTTCCGTATCCTGAACTTTTCGTCAGTTTGATACTGCGGTACATACTTGAGGAGTTTTGTAAACTGCTCCCAGTATTCAGTTACCGTTAGCTTCCCTTGAGCTAAGTTCTGAAATTATGTCATTTTCTGATCATAGAAAAGTTGTGGCAGCCAACGTTGCCTAAAATAGCCTTTAAATTAATCCCAAGTAATATTGGTCTCATCAATTTTTAGCTCAGCTTTTCGGCTATCCCACCACGAAGACGCTTCGTGTGAAAGCTGATAGGCTCCCCAAATAGCTTTAGTTTCCTCTGAGAAGTTCCTTATTGCAAAGTACTTCTCCATTTCATTGAGCCAGTTCTCAGCTCCATCTCCTAATGTGGTGCCATCATACTTAGGTGGACTTATCCTTTTTATATCATTAGTGAGTTCTGCTACCAATCTGGCCTTTTTGTTTTCTGGTTGGACAGGTGCATTTCCAGCATTAACATCAACACCCATTTCGGGGTTGTCCTCAGGAGGTTGCTGATTATTATTATCAGCCTCTTCATCCTCCTCATTTCCCGTCACCTGCTGTTCAAGTACAGCTAAACGATCTCTTGTGTCCAACAGGGCAGCAAGGATCTCATCAAGTTTCTGGGTTGTTGCCACTCCTCCTTCAGGTGGAGCATTACTCGCAACGTTCCCTCTTGTTCTAACCATTTTCTGTTACAAGAAAATTCAGGTTTTTATCAGATTATGGACTCAATAGGTCCAAGAGCTGCAACCTTCAGCTCTGATACCAAGATGTAACATCCTCATTTTAAACTTTAGAACAAGTGAATTTTTTTTTATTTTTTTTTTGATAATTGCATACTGGTTCTAAATACATAATTTAGAACTCACAATTCAATAACCATTCATATAACAGACAACCATATGCAGCTGTAATGACTCGGAGTACCTCCGATCTATTCATTCCATGACTCGGTAATCTACCGATCTATTCATGAGTAATAAGAGTCGGTGTTTTTATTTAACACACTACTCTTGCGGTTCTCTTCCCTAATCTGGGATTCAGAATGCTCTGTCCAAGGAATCTAACTGAATAATTGTTACTATTATTCATCGGCATCTCATCCCTTAGACTAGGTGAATTAGGACAACGCAATTAGCAGCTTGCGATACTTTGGCCAAAGATTTGAAACATACTGTTTATGCCTCGTATTCCTTAACGGCATACTCGTCAATCTGGAATACGTCCTTCACCCCATTCATATGTTATATAGAATGTCTTATACTGACTACTGTCAGTCCTTCCTTTCACAACTGAATCACTCTGAGGCAGATTAACAAGGTGATAATGTTATATGGATGCCCACGAGGATTAGGGATATGATGACATACTGGTTCAACCTTGCAGTTCAACCAGCGTGTCACGATACCCCGAATCTCCTAGGCAGCCATATATCATGACCACATTCTTAATCGGACTCTAGGTAACTCGTGTGAAATCAAGTGTAAATCTTAGCGATCAATGCAAAGGGTGTCGCCATGAGTCATCTGCATTGTTGTAACTTTGAGAAGATCCTAATCTTCTCGGAGGTACAACCCTGCAGTTGACTTATGTCCTCAACCTTTAAATCCGCCTCAAAAAGATCTACTCAATACCAAGCGTTACGCACTTGAGTTTAAATTACTTTTAAAGACTCTTCCCTAAGGTTAGCCTTTCCCGATCCCTGGATTCTTCGTCTTAAGACGACCCTCCTCTATAAAACCCATTACATGGTAGAGGTATTACGGTCAGTTCTCATCAAGGAGTCATTAGAATACACCCGATTCTAAAGCAACAGAATCGGACAATATCTCATAACCTTTGCTTGAGATTGCCTTCTGAACTCCATTTGATTGCATATCAGTTCTCTTAACTGAATTTATATCATACTTTTTAGTATAAAGATATAAATGATTAAGAATCCAATTTAATATTGTCCTGTCATACTTAGGACTAGGGATTAGTAATTTAATCCAGTTTGTTTAGCGTTCTCTTTAGGCTCATTTTTAACCTAACTTCTAGAAAGACAAATATTTAAATCCAATATTGCTTTCACTAGAACAGATTAGAACTTCTAAACACTCATAAGAATTCAATCTCATTTTCATGCAAGCTTTCATTGTCAATCACAAAAGCATCCATATTATACAATGATAACAATGCCTCTTCGTTACATAAACCGAAGAAGGTCAACTATCAGAAATAGAATACAACACATAAGTATCAAACACTTATTTCCATTCCTTTCAAACTATACAATTACATTTTATGCAACAACATACTTGATACAATGCTTAACGGAAAAGAAACATCTTTTCACATATAGTACATCTATAAAATCAAGCTGTAATTCATTATAAATCAAATAAACAATCTGATCAGCCTGTCAGATCTGCATTGCTTTTACCTCTTACGGAAACCATCTGCAAAAATAGTCAACATGAGTCAGTTCAATAAACTGAGCATGATAAGCACTAACTTTTAAAACAATTGCAATCCATCAATTGTTTTCATTAAACACCCTGTTTAAATGAGATCAAATATCCAAATAAGTAAACATATTCAGACTATGTCCTTGTAATACAAAATGATTACAAATATGTAACTCTATCATTGTTACAAAATAGTCTTAATCACTTTTTAATATTTCATCAAATATTAAAAATCAAGGAACGAATGTATACAAACAATCATTGAATCCAAATCACAACATTGGTCAGATTGTTTCATTCTTCCAAAAGGGAAATAACATAACAATTCGGGATTCTACCAAAACGCTACAAAACAATTTCCCACTGTTAGACAAATACCAACAAATATTAAATAAAGGAAGAGAAAGAACCAATCCATTCATACTTCCTTTCACATAAGTTCATCACTGTACCGTCTTCACATATGAAAACATTCAACCAGTATATAAATGAACAAGTTAGATAAGCCGCAAGCAAGATCGCTGTTCTAAATCAAGAAATAGAAACACAGCAAAACTCTTGTATAGCAACTAACACATCAACAATTCATGTGTCAACCCTAAGCCCAATGCTAGTTCCTTTTACACAGTAAGGCTTGACACAAGTTGAAAACAAGAAACTACAAGCGTATCACTGTAAACAACAACCTTATTGCATCAAGCAATTTGAGGTTTCCTAGGGACTATGCTATGTTGACCACACAGTATTTCCAAATCATGCTCAGTCAAATCGGACTGAATAAATGGAAAGGAACATAGCATACTTATTCTTGCTCAGTCAAAATCGGACTGAAGTAAAAAGAAATGAATACAACCAATCGATCCTTACCTTGGCGCATGCAAGTCTTAGTGTGGTATTCGCGACTTACCCAAACAAGGTCAGAACACGAAATATTCGTCCATACTTATGGAACAGTGACAAAGACAGTGTCCAAAAGACAAGTTCAGAATGAGACAGAAGTACCAGTTACCTTTCCAGAATTCCTAATGATTCAAACGGAGGTAACGATTCAAGCAAAAGTATATGAATTCATACTGATATTCATCAACGAAGCATAATAAGAATCAGACGAACAAATTAATCTCTGATTTCAAACCAAGAACCCGACTGAACTCTGCCAACCTTTTTACACAAATTTGTACAGGTTGAAGACGTACATGATCACCTAAGAATCTGTGCCACAAAATCCCTGAAACACGAAGGAATTCTAATCGAAATAACAAGATCGAAAAACATGTTATTCCATTAAGTCGCTGGCACATAAAATACCAACAACTTAACTATATTCGGCTCAAATATAAAATGAATCATTCAATCGACTCCTCAGAGTCGTCCAAATCACAACAGTATAAATCTATATATTCACATTGTATACTGTTAATGGTTTTATACTCATAACCACTGAACCCTATAGCAGCGTACTATGAAATTGGTGATGATTCCTTCTATGCTAGCTATGGCAATCATTCAGAATGAAACAAGTGTAAGCAAATCAAATAACCATTTCAAGCAAGGAAATCAACTGAGCCGCTTCGAAACTTTCGAACAGATTTCACATAGAAATGAAAATGCATACCCAGGAAGTCTTTATCCTTTAATTATTTCAAATAACAGTGGCCAAAAGACCTGTTTCTTCTTACCAGGCTTCCACGAAAATCAATTCACAAAACTTATGGATGAATCTACATTCTCAGCAATAGATAGCAATATACGATTCAATTATGGACTCCACTGAGTTGATAAAATAAAGTACAGATGTATCTATATTATACACAGTCAACAAGTAATCTCGTTACCACAATAACAAGGAAAACAACTTCCGCTAGGTCGTATAGACTACGGTAACACAACAGTTACCTGTTCCTAGCAAAATTAGAAGACAATGAAAACCAAAAAAGTATCATTAAACACTGTCAACAAAACCCACGACAGATTTTCCAAAGAAGCAATAATACTGATCAATCTTATAGTATCCTTCAAAATCATTCCATACAGTTTCCACAACAAGAAACAACGACCACAAATCAACAACATACAGTGGTCTATTCACAACACAAGTATATTCTTTGGGCTCATGCCAAACAGGCCGAGCATTCATGCTCTTTACATATAAATATCTCATATATTTAAACCAGAAAGAATACACAAAGGAATAGAGCCACAATTCGAATTTAACAAACACCCATCAAGAGGAAATTGAAAAATCGAACCAGAAGAGATACAGTACCAAAATTTAAACAAGATCTCCATAGAAAATCCTTTATTTTCTCAAAACATTTGAACAGAGTTGTTCTAATGAAATCACTTGAAAGAAAACAAGATATTTAAAGGTTAGGGCCTAACATGCCTGTATTTTGATCAAATTTTCGAAGCAGACCACTGGAAGAGCTCAAACTTCCTTTTCTTTTTCCAAGATAAAGCGACCAACAAAATTTCACTGTCTCCATCACATATATATCTTCCATGACAGAGAAAAGAGCCAGAGAAATTCATTCTTGCCATGCAACTCAAGGAGAACTGGTGCGAAGAACCAGTAAACAAGCAGAGAGAGAGAGAAGACCAAAAATCGCGACAAACCAAACAACCCTTCAACTTCCCGTTTGCATGCCTTCTCGCGAGTTCTTAGCTCGTCTCCCTAGAACATTGAATGTCATTAAACCAACTTTCCCGCTTAAACTCAACTTCCACCGACCGCCAGAATTGGCGACAGTCCAACTACAACTCATGCTCATTTCCAAACTTAGCGACCTGCCACGTCTGCACAGGTTAGCCGTCGCCTAAACCTCCGCCATGACCTATCCCTCATCCTTATCCCCAGCATTAATTGCCATAGAAAATTCCGCCCATGGTTCGCACCCCCTTCCATGGGCCCCTTTTCATAATCTCCTCATTAGTTAGGTTAGTATCTTAGGTTAGAATTTAGGGTAATACCCATACTAATCAATTTACACATAGATACTAACTTAGGATATTAACACATAGCCTAGGTCTAGGTTAGCTTAACAATAATCTAACCCCTAGGTTAGGTTTTAGTTTTAGGTTACTAACCATTAATAATTCCAGTAAGGTATAACATTTTATATATGCCAAGAAAAGACCTAAAATCATGCATCTCCGAACAGGATTTACTCCTATACAGCCGTTAGGCTACAGGAATATACATGACAGAATTATTACTTGGTCCACATCCGAGACCTTCCAGATATACCTCCATATCGGGAACAATTCATTTCTCAAGATTAGCCTGAGTCATACTCCTGACCAGCTTAATTCAATGCTTCCATACCTTGCAACCTGTTCAAGGTCTGTGATCTAATTTATCACAAACAGATTTAAAGCATTACTTGGATCAATTCCACTGATCCAAGTCTAGATATTATAGATGAATATCTCTATAATTCATTCCGTTATCAGATTAATATTCAGACACAAAATGAAATAAATAAAAGAGTCTAATCATATTCTGACTCAGTCAAGATCTGCAATCTGCAAGAAATTCAGTACATATCAAGCATGATTTCTGAATCGAGGAACACATCCTTACACAAGAAATCACATATCAACACTTGTATGCACAGGAGAAAGTAACAACAGTTCAGGGTGTTACAAATACAGATTTGGGTGATTTGGCTGGACTAGGGTTCCTGGGGAGTCTTGGTTTGAAATTTAGGCACCCTAGTCTGCATAGAAGTTCCAGAAACCAATTTCATAGAGTTGTTAGATGGCGCAAAGCCTTTGCTTCCTTTTACATATATGTCACACTTAGATTGCTTATGTCACCATAAATGTGTAATAAATAAATCACCTACAAAACCCCAAATAAATCATCAAACCCTAAAAAATAAATATGTTAATGAAGGGGTCAGAATGTCCTCAACTACCAAAATGGTGGACTTATAATTTAGTGTTTCACTACATCTCAGAACCAATGTAGTTGTGTGTGTGTGTGTGTGTGCATGCATAATTTTTCCCTAAGTTTCTCTTGTGTGTGTCGCAATTGAAGTAGCGAGAAAGTAGATAGATCTAGAATGTAAATAATTTGTGCATGGAATATAATAAACTCCCCTCTTATGAAGTGTGATGCAGATGAACTATCCTTTGTCCCTTGTGATGGAGCTAGATCAATGCAAATGGATCTATAGATGCCTTGATGGATGTAACATTAGGTGGTGATATTTAGTTCTTAGTGCTTTGTCCCTTCTTATGATCTCATAACTTTATATTTATATGATTCCTTTGATTGAATTTCATAATTAACCTCGAAAAGGTCAACTACCAACAAGATAAGATTCTCGAATGACTAGAAAGGACCTAGAAAGTGAGAGTAAAGTATAAAGATGAAAAGGGCACCTAGAGGGAATGAGGGTGTCTGATGCTAGCATCTTGGGTGAATGCCCCAGTCCATAAATGGTAAAACCAAATTATGAAAAGATAGACTGGGCCGGTAAAGGTGCAAGACTGAAAGTAGCAACAAAAAATAATGAAAGATGACCAAAGACATGGGTTGATCAGTACTCTTATTACTTAGGAACCATATGAATAGTAGTATGTGATTAAGACTAGATAATTACCCAAAGTGCGTGATTTTTTGTCTACGATACTTTCCAAATTTCAACTCTTCACTCCTCCTAGTTAATAATTCATCACAAATTCTTCTCACGATAACCTGTCTTGTGTTTCACAGTTTACTACTCCTAAGAGTATCATGGAAATAAGACATGTGTGAGGTTGAAACCATCTAATTCATTTTGTATATGGTTTAGTATTTTTATTATTTAATATGTTCCAAATTTTAGTTCTTGGAATTCCCAAATTCATGAGATACAACAATTTCTTTTCAAACCTTGGTCAAGGATTTCCTTAAAGCCCAAGAAGGGAAATTTTGAGATATATTTCTATTTTGAATTTATCAAGGCCTAAGAGCTCTATACTATCTTTATAAACCTTTCCAATCTATTCTTCCATGCATGGGAGTCATTATTACACTTTACATACACATTATCCCTTAGAAAACAATGAAAACATAGCACAGTACTGACAGACTTGAAGTGAATTCTTGAATATTTAGTATTTTCATTAAAATACGAACTTGTATCATTGAAAGAACCTCCATACACATCTGAGTAGATGAGGTAGCATTAATCACATTCCCATAAACTTTTCTTGGCTTTCATGTGTTTACAACTTTGCATCTTTCCATGATAATTTTTTCATTTTTTTGTCTCCATCTCTCCTCTACCTTGTCTTACATGCCTAAATTTTCTTTCTTAATAGCCTTCCTATGGATATACTCAACCCATTCTATGTAAACACACTATTTTATTGATCTTCATTCTAAAACAAGACATATCCTATATCTTGGTGAGATATTCTCTCAACAAATAAGATATACAATAGGAGTTGGTGTTGTGATAGCTCTAATATGGATTGACCAGTTGTTTATGGTTAGATAACCCAAATAAAATCTCCATGATATCCTAAGAAATATCTAATCCTTTTCCTACATAAAACTATCCATCAACCAACTAAATTTTGACATTTACTCTCATTGTAAAGATCTTATTACATGACAATTCAAACTTCATACATTACATGATTTTGGAGGGAAACTATTCAAACTCCAAATGTATAGTTCAATATTGTGACAAGGCTTTATTATCACTTGTTTTTTATTCACCAAGCACCATGAAGGATGCTCCTGCATCATGATTAATTAATGAACATCGCTTACTTGAACCCTTCAATGCCACCAAAGAAAGATAAGATTATGTATAGAACATTAGTGGGGGGTCAGGGCTGAACCTCTACCTAATATATAGTTTCCATATCCATGATATGATCATGCCAGATATATATATATATATATATATATATATATATATATATATACTAAATATTTGTCCTCCCTCTCTACTCATCCATGGCCCGCCCCCACCTTCTTCCATCTCTACTCATACCTTCCCCATATGGATTAGCTAGGCCTGCCCCCATTACCTCTTATGGTCAATGTAGGACTAGACATATCTATATATGATAACTAGATCCCCCGATTAAAATGTTAATAATACCATATATAAATATAGCCATATCCTTCATATCCCATATTTATTCAGAGAGTAGGATCCACCTCTCTACTCCCATAGATATGGGAAATATGGGACCCTATATCTAGATAGGGTTTATAGGGCCAACCTAGATATCGGGTAAGAGCACAAATGCTAAATGTCCCCACCCCATAGAGATTTAAAGATAGGGTCACCTCTATCTATATATGGTTAGTCAAATTCCTTAGAGGAATTGACCTCCCCTATCTAGAACTCTCTGTGGGTTAGGGATGCTTGATCGAGGTTGTTGACTATAGATTTTATAATCGCCCTTAATTTTTCTAAATCAAGGTCGGCCCCATATATCTAGAGGGCCTAGGAACTTGATAAATAGATCAAGAAGGAATATTAGTGGGGCCTGTATTTATATAAGACTCCCATAAATAGATATCCCCCCTCTCTCTCAAATATATTTTTTAAAAAAATTATGTCTTAATCCGAGTGAGGATAATAGTCTTTTCCTCCACATGTCCATAGAGTTTTTTACAAATACTAAACATATCTAAAAAATGAATTTCTTCTAGAGTTAATAAATTTAAAATGAATTGCAATCCTTCATATACATCGGGGTTCCATTAATGAAAATTAAATAGAGAAATCTTCAATCCAATTCATATAGTTATAGATATAAGTGCGATCTAGATTCCTGGAAAGTTATACATTTGTGTATGTATATAGAGAGGGGGGACTAGACTATTGAAAGTAGGGTGACTCCGCAGAGAGAACTATAGGCCTAACCCAGAGCCTATATATAGTTAGAGGCCCCTAAACTATCTTATCTATCGGGTGGCTCTATATCTTAGGCAGAAGCCCGAAAGCTCTATATCTTTCAACACTATATCTTTATTAACTAGTCGTTATCTCATTCTGGATGCCAATTAATGACACTTCATTAGTTATAATCCTCCTTCAATCAATTAATTAACTATTATTAGTTAATTAAGTCTTTTTAACCTTATATTTCATCAATAAACCCTCTTATTGGTTAAATCCCTCTTTTAAATCATCTCTAACTAGCTTTCTAAGATTATTTTACCCTATTAATTAATACTAGTTGATTAATTAAATCATCTCCAACTCCCATGAGTTGCTAATCACTTGTTAATTCCTCTAATCAATCTTGTTTCTTCTAATTCTACTTTATCCTTTATCCCACTTGCACTAGTTTGCAAGCTTTCCCAAATTGAAAATCTATATAAAGGACCTATCCCCTTCCTTCACACCTTACACCTTTACAAACATTTTGATTACTATAGTCACATGAGAAGATCCTTCTCCATTGTTGGAATAGCTACTTCATCTTTGCATCCATCCTCTCATATTTGAGTAGTAAATGAAGATCTAAACATGGCTTTGTGGCCATTTTAGGGAGATCATTTCCTCATCTAGAGACAACACAAAAATTGATTGCTTTTGATCTAAATAGATTCATAATTTGATAGCAATCATACATTTAAAAGAGTAGGAATGGTTTAACATTATATGTTCATTCATGTTTATGCATTAGAATAGTTATTTCCTTTAAGCTCTTATCATGATGTTAATGGTATATTAACTTTGTTATTTAGAAATATGTAGGTGTTAGTTTCATTTAATTAGCTTAGCTATTTCAGGATACATACATTTGGCACGTCTGGTGGGACTTACTCCATTTTCATTTGCATTAATTTCAAGTTTTTGTAGATTAGTTTCAATTTTGGTTACTAACCCTATTTTTAGTATTTATAGATAAATATTGAGTTTATTAACTAGATTAGTTAAGTTTGCTTAGTTTTAGTGTTCTTTGCAGGAATAAAGGAGGTGAGGTGCTACCAAATTTGATGAAAATTGGAAGAAAAAAAAAATCTTTTTTTACAATTTTTTTGTCAAATAATTTTGTTTTTATGCTTGCACGGGTACTTTGCATTAGAATTTGAACCCTTGTGTCAGCATCAAAAGGCATGCGCTACTGTCAAGATTATTGCGTTGTTTTCATTATGTTTATGCTAGTGTTTCTTAGCCCTACGTTAGCGTGGTCTAGATTTTTTCTCCTCTACGTTAGGCTTGCATTATTATTTATAAGCTTGCACTATTGTATCTCTTCTTGCGCTAGTGTTACATTGTTCTATATTTATATCACAAAAATTCATTACTATTAATATGTTTGTGATATTATCAAGATTCTTGTGATGTTGTTCATAGGCTTGTGCTACTATTAAAAATCTTTCTCTAGCACTATGTCTCATTTTTGGCTCAATTTTCAAGGTTTTCATATTCTAATTTGTGGTGTTTTTTGTTGTTTTACAAGTATTCTAACTTTTTTTTGGAGATTTTTACATTTTTAATCAGATTTATAACATGTTTTCAAGCTTTAACGAATGTAATGTTTCCATGTTTTTCCCAAGTTAGGATACAGTTTTTGTATGCTCTTCTCTTGCACCCTTGGGTGATCTTGAGAAAAAAAAGAAGAAGCTTTAGTCTTCATTTTTTAACATTTGGTTAATTTGGCAAATTAATCTTTCATTTTTTGCTTGATGGAATGAACAATTTATCAAGAATTTCTATGGTTCTTTGATTTCAAATTTTCCTTTGCTATATAGTTGGGTTAATTGTTGTATGTTCTCTTCTCTTGCATCCTTGTACAATCTTAAGAATCAGAAACAACCTTTAATCCTCTTAAATATTATGATTTTCTTGGAAAATTACTAATCATTGAGTGAAGGACCATATACCATTTGTCAAAGAAGAATGATCTAAACAATACTAATATAATTTGGTACATGTTACCAATGGTGTGCTAAAATACATTTTTAATCAAAGATTGAAAAAAACATGTTATTTATTCAAAACATTGTATTTATAAGTTTGGATAAGGGCTTAAACCCATCCTCTTTGAACTGTGGTAAGTATCTTGCCATAATCCATAAAACTCATTATGAGGATTACCACAGGAACCCCAAAGTAGTTCACACCTTGAGGGAACTGGTGGATGAAACGGGAAATGCCCCACTACCTACTTGACTAGTTGAAAACATGTGTGAGAAAAGCTTCATGTTACCCATATGAGGCCCCGTTAATTAATTTGATTGTGGGGTAATTGTTCGTTTTCTATTTTACTAGAAATGTGTATCTCTCTAAGGTAAGAATTGGTAAGTTTGTAAACAAAATCCTAGGAAACCATTTGGCATTAGGGCTAACTTTGCTTTATCCATCGTGTTCTAAAGATATCTCACAAAGAAACAAATTTTTAAGAGTCAAAACCTTTTTATTTAAACAAGGGGATATTCCATTAAATTTGGCACCACGTGACATTCATCACGAAATTTACAAGGCATCATTTTTTCTTAGTTTCTACCTTATCATAAGACAAGGCACAACTCTGCCAAAGTTACACTAAGTATTTTTCATCACCACTTGGTCTACTCCTTTGTTTTCTTGTTTCCCATTTGGGAGAAAAGATATCATACATACATAGTGATATCAGGATTATGTCCACCACTTTAGCACCCGCTTACATCCTTCCTTATTGCGACTGCTATAGTAATCGTTGAAAGTGTGTTGGTACGTATTCATATCTTTGATAGTCTTGTCTTGATATGTTACCAAAATATTGTGTAACATTATTAAATAAAATGTAATATTATTAATAATGATTTTATAGAAATCATATTAATAATATAGTTGTAATAGTTTTATTATTGTCGAGTTATGAGAACAACTCACCTAACTATTTTAGTGTGAGAGATATCCTAGAGATTAGCTATAGATATATTAGGGATAAGTTTGAGAGATTGTAGGGATTGGAGAGATATATGTGGGTTGTTGAGGATTGATGTTGACTCCTTGTATTAAGGAGAAAATCCTCCTATATAATGTAAACTCTATCAATGTAATTTATATCTGGAATGAATTAATAATAAGAAGATTATTATTTTGTGATTAATATTGTGAATTATACATCTGTAAAACTGATCCAAATTTATTATTTGGTATCAGAACATCTTTGATCCAGTGCTTTTGGATGCCCTGTGACTGATCTAGATATTTATTTTAAGTCACCTAGTGTGTAATAATTTTGCTTTGGAATGAACTTGGAATTCTACGTGGTGTGTGGAAAGGTTTGGTTTCAATGTTGCATGATGAAGTGAAATTCTCATTGACATTCTCTTCTAGCTTTATTGAAGATTTAAATTATGCATTGACATGTACGTAGTATGGACGTGTGTGTTAGATTTGATTCACCTAATATTTGATTTGTCAAGTGTATTCATGTATACCTACAGTGTTTAACGACCATGATGATACGTGTCTTGTCAATTTATTTGAAGTCTATAATACGGATCAGCTTGGATGCACTCAGTTTGCCAGTATTGAAGTAGCGCACTATATTATTTCTACAAATAAAAGCATACAGTTAAATTATTACGTGGATTAGGTGGATTTTACTGTGTGTTATCTTCAGATTGATTCTCCACATCATTGGTTGAAATATCTACATGGTTCATGTTATATCTTGTCACACATACCAGATCTCACTGGTAATTATTGCAGTGGATTTCCTGGCAAGTCATCGCATTAAAAATAAATTTAGATAATTCACCGTGTTTTATTAGATGATTGCAATTTTTTACCATGTTCTCAGTCATTGTCCACATCATCAATGAATGCTTATGATCTCCTTGAGAACAACTTAGAATTCTATGGTAAACTGATGCAAAGGTAAACACACATGTTTTTTAAATGGAAATTCTTGTCATTGTGGTTACAATTGTGGAAGTGTAGTCATTAGAAACTTGTGATTGTTATCCATGGATTTCATTCTATCCAAATTGACCTGTATTAGTATTCAATTTTCCTGAAGCTCGTGAGAGTGTATTTCATCAAAATTCTTGCAGTTTTGGTATTTAAGATTTGTTTGGTTTATGTGTCTCTCATATGTTTTGATAATGTATTCTATAAAAATACCTTCGGCCCATTTGTTAAGTCATTTTATTATGTTTTGTCTAGGTCCCATTTTATTATAATTAGTTTATACCGAGGAGTATAAAGAACAATCCTTATTTGAAATAGTCCTAATGTTAGTGAAAGGTGGTCTTTTTATAACATTTTAAGTTGTAATCTTGTCATCACTAGGTCTTATGTCCAAAAATCATTATTATTGTGTCAACTATTATTATTGAGTTAAATCAATGTGTATTGTAAGTTGGAAATCCAATGTCATATGGGTGATTTTAGGTTTTTGTTATTGTAGTGTCAAATGTCGTTAAGTCATCATTTATCATTATAGTAAAAAAAAGAGTTTGGTAAAAATGTTTATAGTCATTTTTTGTGTCAAAGTCAAGTGTTACCTTCTCAAATTCAAGTGTAATTTTTGAGTCATTATAAAAGTCTATTATTTTTGGGTCCATTATCAAAAATTCAAAGAGTCAAATATTGTAAAATTAAAAAAATTACCTTGCAGACGCATTTTCGGTGTTACCCAACGTCTAATTTTTTAGAGGATAAGATGAATAATATTGTAGTTCTAATGATGTTTTTTATGACTTCAAAGAAGGAAAATATGTCTGGCTCCGCCCCTCGACCCCACCCTATATCGCAACAGGGAGCGCGCACAGGGTGCTACCCCGGGACCCTGCAAGGGGCGCTACCCCTTGACCACACTGGTGGCTACTGTCTCCAGACCCTCGCTTTGGAATTTCAGAACCAAAGTGGATATTTTTGGGGAAGATGCATCGACAAAATGTGGTGCAAATTTGAGCTCCATGGTCCAATCTGCTAAGTAAGTAGCGACACTCATTGGAGGACGGAGGCAACAAAGGATGGAGATCAATTAATGACCTCTCGTTAGTCACCAATGATGGGGATGAATGAAGTTGTGGTGGCAGTGTGTGTGTATGTGTGTTTTATTTTATTTCAGATTTGCAGTATGATTTCAAAGTTCCTTTTTGAATACGTGAAATTTTCACATTAAGGGGGGGAACTGTAACATGGTCTCAATGTTCAATTTTCCCTCTAACTAGTTTGTATTTATTAATCAGTGGTTCTTAGATTATTCCCTAAAGGAAAGACATAATGGACAGATGAAAGTAGAAAGGAAAAACAGCAGCGTGATATTTGGGCTGTTGGTTGTCATGTAAAACCATCCTTTGTTTTAGGTTGTTGGTTATCCTGTAAAACCACCATTTGTTTCATGTTGTTGGTTGTCCTGTAAAAACATCTTTGTTAATGTTGTTAGATGTCCTAAAAAACCATCTATATCATGAGCACACATGGGAAACAAGCTACATAAGGATTTTTTATTGTTGTTTCTATAATGTCAGCATTAGGGGAGTGTATATTGGGAATTAATAATATTAACAATAGGGAAATGAATGTTACCAAAATATTGTGTACCATTATTAAATAAAATGTAATATTATTAATAATGAGTTTATAGAAATCATATTAATAATATAGTTTTAATATTTTTAATATTGGTGAGTTGTGAGAACAACTCACATAACTATTTTAGTGTGAGAGATATCCATGAGATTAGCTAGAGATATCTTAGGGCTAATTTTGAGAGATTGTAGGGATTGGAGAGAGATATGTGGGTTGTTGAGGATTGATGTTGAATCCTTGTATTAAGGAAAACATCCTCTTATATAATGTAAACTCTATCAATGTAATCCATAACCGGAATGAATTAATAATAATAAGATTATTATTTTGTGATTAATATTATGTGTTATTCATCTGTAAAACTAATCCAAATTTATTATGATACCCACATCAAGAATATATTATTTTAGTTAGGTTTTCTCATCGACGATTTCCTCTTGAGTTAGTATGTTGCTCGCATCCTATCAATACGCTATTTATACTTACATCTTGTTTCATTTGTGAAACTTGATTTAAGTCTCTAAGTTGTATTGTTATGCCACTCACATAAATATCAACTTCTTGTTATACTTAGACCTTTTTTTTATTACAACATTGGCTTGATTTTTGAAAATTGTTGTCATTACATTGTTCGCATCATTCCAATACTATTTTTATACTAATATATTATTTTTCCTAAAAATCTTAATTAATGTATCCAAGTAGTGTTGTTACGCTGCTCACATGTGTAGCTTCCATTTTCAAGACTTGGAATTTATTTTTGTTTAAACTTATTTAAGTATACCTTGTTTTGAAATCACGTAATCACCATCTTAGTACTTAGGTATTTTTTATTCCAAACTTTATCCAATTATTGATATTTTTTTTTCATTATTTCACCAAACCTATCTTTGAGAACATAGGGAGTAGTTATTCTTATGATTGGATCTTGGTCTTGATTGATTTGTCCTAGATAATTCTTATTATATGGTTCCATATCAATGTTTCATTCTTTATTATTTGGTATCCTTGATTCATATTTCTTTGATTCTTTGGATTCTCTACCATTTTACATTCTTTGTGACAATTTGACTTCGTCACACTGCTTGGTTTTTCCTAGGGTCCATTTTAATCAACCTTAGTAAAACCTTTCTTGTTGTGCCTCCTATCACAAGGATGGGGCATCAAATATTAGGGTCAACCCCATTTGTTAATGACAATTTAAATCCGTTGTATGAAGACAAAAACATGGTTGACCATAGTGGTGATGAGGGGAACTCTCCTCGGAATTACTTTGAATTAAATCCCGCCCACATGGATAACTTCCTATTTCAAAATAGGAATGAATTTCTTGTCCATGTCGTATAATTAGGGGCTAAAATACCACCTACATTTGATCACACTCTCCTGGAAAACATGGTTCATGGAGAGAAGTAAGTAGAGTGTCCTCCTCATAATATTGATGACATCCTAAACCCAAGACATGTTTCTACTTCTAGTCAACAGAATGAGGAGAAAATTTCATTCTTAAAATAATGGCCTTTATCACATCCCCATTGTTAAAATTCTCTATGAGGATCATGAGGATCATGTTAATAATGAACAACCCCCTCCTCGTGAGAATCACGAAGAGACACAAAATAAAGAGGTTGCAATAGAACAACAAATACAAGCTCTTACTCGTCAATTGGTGAGTTTAGCTTCACATGTCAACAAAGAGCCTATGAAGACTCCAAGACAAGAAAAACATAGAGCTCTGTATCATGAGTTTTATACCAAAACTCCTCATCAATAAAAACATAAAGAGGTGTATCAAGAATTATACACAAATAATATAGGTGGTGAAACATATAGACTTAACTATTTATGTATGCCTACTTCGCCTACGCGTGGGAAATTTTTTGACCAAGAATGGTTATCTATGAAGAATGTTCTCACTTTTTTATAAGAAGGTAATGTGGGAAATAACAAGAAATACCAATGTGAGGATTTATGCCCATATCAATTTGATAGAGCTATGTTGAGAACACCTTTCCCTTGTCACTTTGACTATCCAAAGTTCGATAAATATAAAGGAAAAGGTGATCTGATAGACCATGTCAAATAATTTTTTATGGCATGTCAAGAGGTTGCTTATAGTGAAATTTTTCTTATTTTCCTTTTCCCATGAAGTCTAGGGGGAAAGCACTCAAATTGTTTTTAAAAATACCTAAAGGGTCAATCTCTACATGGCTAGAATTAGCAAAAACATTTTTGTGTCAATTTTCCTTTGACATGGAAAATGACATCACCATGATAGACTTTTGTAATGCAAAACAATGAAATAATGAAAAATTCACTACTTTATTACAACAATGGTGAGGGTTAGCTAGTCACTTCCCTTGCTTCATACTAGAGAAACAACTAGTTAGCATTTTTGTGCCTAATCTACACCCTGAGATTGTTTTCCACTTGTAAATGCATTATAGAAACACCTTTGAGGAGGTTATAGAAAAAGGAAGCCAAACTGAAAAAGTGTTATTAACAAAAGGGACCTTAAATCCCTTTTCAAGAGATAACCAAGAATCAAATCCTATAGGCAAACCAAAATTCTTTCCAAATAAGAATAAAGATTTCATAGTTGATGGCTTAACTGACTCTAAACGTATGCAGGAAGTTCAAAATAGTGCTCCTTTAAAACTATTCAAAGGACCTATTTCCCATAAATTTAAATGTTGTGTGTTTACCCCTTTATCAGATTCTTTTTCATTTATATTAAAATATTTAGATGCGGTAAACATGGTTAAATTCCCAAAGACCATACCTTACGGAGATGGTGCACCAAAACCAACATGGTTATGAGAAAATGAATATTTTGGGTTTCATCGTGTTATGGGTCACAATAATGATAAATTTCCGAAGTTAAAAAACTTCATACAAGACCTAATTGATAGCAGAGAGGTGGAAATGGATTCACTAGGCCCTAGAAAATATGCTAATCAGAAATTGGGAATATACAAAGAACCTTTCCCTAATCATAATAAAGAGGATAAAAATTTAGATCAAGGTCAGTCTTCTCTGAACAAGAGTACTAACTATCTTACAAAAACCAATAATCCATTTTATTCTCTAATTGGTTGTGTTAACCCACCTATTGAACATATCAACACTATTAAGATTAAAGCAAGAGAGTGTATTGTGGAAACATAATGTTCTTGCCTTGTTATCTTAGAACCTCATCTTCCTACCCCTCAGGATAGTAATTATGATGTTTTAGAGCAACTTGAGAAGACCACTGCTAATATTTTGATCTTAGATATTCTCAAAATATCTAATTTTCACAAAGACATCCTTTGTAAAATGCTACAAGTGTCAGGATTTTTAGTTAATATTAATCCTACACACTTCCAAGCCTTGGTTGCATAAACTGTTCCTACAAAGCACATAACCTTTAGCCACCATGAGATTCCTGAAGAGGATCCTACACATAATCTACCATTACATATTGAATTTATTGTAAATCATAAAAATATAAAAAATGAGTTCTTATGGATGGCGGATCAGGCCTAAATATTTGTACTCTAAAATTGGTTCGACAACTAGGTCACATTGATGTTGATCTAGAACCTAAATTTATAACTGTCAAGGCCTATGATAATGAGGAGTGAAAATCAGCTGGTATGGTCACTTTTCCTATGGAAATGGGGCCTACTACTCATGATACCAAGCTCCATGTTTTTATACTTGGAACTTCCTTACAAGATGCTCCTCGGTCATCTATGGATTCCTGTCATGCAGTTCATGCCTTCCACATACCATCAACGTATAAATTTATACCATGAAAGACAAACTATTACCATCAAGGGGATAATCATCCTTTTTCTCATTGCAGAGTATTTTCAGGTTATTTTCCCACCACGTTTGAATTTCCTTCTATAGAAATGGTCATTCAAGTTCAATCAAAGGCTCTCACCTCACATGTTAATCTAGATACCTTGAGCTCTAATAATGACATTGCTTCAACATTGGTATCTCCCTTTGCTACGTGGGAGATTAAGGTTCTTCCAAACAACTATGGAGAGTACAACCTCCAATAGGCCCTTTTAATTTTGAATCTCCCCCTATCACCCAAAGTGTGTGGTAGACCTTGCTACAAATATCAATGCTCCCAGGAACACTGTAACATTAATAATCTCACTCCTAGTGGCTTATTGGCAGATGAAAAGTTTCTTAACACCTCTATGATACCTCCTCCTAATGATGAGATGGCTCCATGATATCAATCACCAAAATATGCTATCCTAAACAAAATGATGTATGTTATGGGATACAAAGGATATAGATGCAACATAAATGAGTAAGGTATGCAAAAATCTCTTCTGATACCACATTGCAAGGTTTCTATTATCACCAAATTACAACACCCTTTGATTTTCTCACATGTGAATGAAATGGGAAATCAGTGTAACTGGGTAACATGGAATTATCTCAAGGTGTGAGACCATGTGATTGATTCAACTCTCCAGAGAAGGCTAGTTTCTCTTCCTAATCTAAGCACTAAACTACTCCTAATGAAGGAAATGAAACTATCTACTCTTAATCTATCAATTCTAAGGGAGTAGGGGGGGGGAGAGAGAGAGAGAGAGAGAGAGAGAGAGAGAGAGAGAGAGAGAGAGAGAGAGAGAGAGAGAGAGAGAGAGAGAGAGAGAGAGAGAGAGAGAGAGAGAGAGAGAGAGAGAGAGAGAGAGAGATCATGAAAAAGGAAATAATATACTAAAGAAGTGATGGCACCAAGAAAAGGGGTGGTTTGGACACTCTCCAAGGAATGGAGATGAAGGAAAATGGAGATAGAAATGGTATTTAGACACCATAGTCCATAAAAAACATTTATATTATCATTTCCATTTAAAAAATTATTCAAATTGCAAGAAACCATAAAAATACACAAAATACCTTAAAATTCAATGAAGATGTTAGATAATACATTGAAACACAAGAGAGGGCTGTAAAATAAGCACAGAGCTTGATTCTATTGCTTCAAAGAGTGACACAATCCATTAAAATCAAGAAGAGAGGCATGAATCTCTTGTCAAATTCTCAAAATGAAAGGTTTGAAGCCCACAACACCTGTAATAACATGTAGAAAAGGAGAGGACCAAAAATGGATAATGTTCCACACCCAAAAAATGAGCTCTTTTTACAATATATGAGGGAAAGAGAGAAAGAGATTGAAATTCCTCTTTAAGTACCAAAAAATGGCATTAATTATCCTGTAAAAGAAATGGGAAGCCTTGCAAAACCCATTCCTTCATGTACCATTTGCTTGTTGGAGAAGCCAAGGCACCATACCTCATCATTTTTGGTGGTTGAACTACCTAAAACTATTCCTCCAAATGACGGATTTTATTTCCCATTTTAAAAATTCTTAACCTCATTAAAAATAAGAAATATAGGTTTTGTAGTGTAGAGGATGCTGAGAGATTTCCAAAAAGTCCAATTTTGTGAAAATTATAGCCTCTAGGAGAAATTTATGGCCATTTTAAGATCTGGGTGTCATACTACAATAAATGCAATTTGTAAAACTGTTAAATCACACCTTCATTAGAACTTCAACCATGAAAACACATTCCAAAACCAGAAACAAGGGAAATCAATTTTCAGAGATTAGAAAACAAGTGGAAAAATACATGCATTTGGTTTGTCATGTTTCGATGTTAAAGAGCTCTGAAATCCCAAAATGATTTAGGTTGTCGAAAGTTTGACTCTACTTTGCACTCGTTAACCTCTGAAATCTGAGAGTGGAACTTAGGACCTGCGATACACGTTTGAAATTCAAACTTGGTCTTGGGTGGAAGTCGACCACCCTTTTGTAGATTTCAGGGTTTGGGTTTTTGGATTTCAGGATGTAATTTGCATGCCTTTGAGTCACGATGTTCCGAAACCCTGAAATCCTAAAATCCAAAACCCTGAAACACTGTAGACTATTGTGTTTCAGAACTGGAAAACACATTACACTGAACATGTATTTGGAACGTGATGTTTTTATACAAGAGAGTCCTGAAAACTTGAAATGAAAGGGTGGAATTTCATACCTGTATTGCACGTTGGGAAACCCGAAACAATGAAATTCAGGATTCGGGGGGTGGAAAACCAATGACATGGAAAATGTTAATGGATCAACATGTTTTGAAGCACGAAGGACCCAAAAACCTCAAATGAAGAAAATTCTAAACCCTTAGCCAATTTTAAGATTTTCACAAGGTGGGTCTTACCTAAGTGTGGGCCCGAATGGTTTTGCAAGGAGAAGAGGGAATTTCCTGGACTGTTGCAACCTTTCTAAAATGTGAATTTTCCCATTTCTTATTAATTTTCCTTTCCCAAGTCCAAGATGAAATGACAAGTTATCAAAATATCCCATGGGGGTATTTTGGATAACACTTTGGAAATATGCTATTGGTATCTGACCATATATTTCTAATCCTCCCGAGGTCAAAGAAACCTCTTCTAAACGAGAAGATAGTTCATCTGATTATGAAAGAAAAATAGATTCCTGGTGTAGTCTTTACAAATTCCTTACCTCCAAGAAATTATTTTCTGACATGACTATCTTAACCATATCCCCTACCATTCCTGAGTTAAATATTGTCTATCCTTCCCTTGTCAACTAGAACCAACAACAACAGGTACCAATTGATTTCTTTGATAATGACAAATAAATTGGTGAGTTTATGGTTATCCATGATGGCATTCATGTTGATGACCATAAGAAGGGCTTCTAAATTAATCTTGACACATACACGTACTTTGAGGAGGAGGATGAACTTCATGGTCAGAAAAATTTAAAAGAGAACAAGGGAAAGTTATCGTCAAATAAGCCGTGTAAAAATAAAAAGTCCAAGTCCTATAGTGAAAACCTCTTTGAGGCACTTGTAGATAAACAAGTGGAAAAATCACTAGACATAAAAAATGACCAGTCTAAGGGTGAAAATCTCATTGAGATACCCTTAGATGAAGACCTCAATCTTCCCCTAATCCTACACATATGGATGAAGAATCCAAATTGCTAGTAGAGGAGACCATAGATGTGAACATTGGAAACCAAGAATAGCCTTAGAATGGTTAAGCTGAGAGATTCACTCTCAACACAAGAGCAAAAAATTTTTTTGATGATTTTGTGTGAATTCCCAGATATATTTTCTTGGTCCTATGCAGACATGTCAGGATTAAATCCCTCATTAGTAGTGCATAACCTAGTTATGCACAAAGAAGAAAATCCAATACAATAGAAGCTTAGAAATATGCATCCTTGTGTTTCCATCTTAGTAAAAGAAGAACTGGAAACGTTATTGGTGGTAGACTTCATCATTCCTATTGATTATTAAGAATGGAATTTAAATATAGTACCTGTACCCATTGGTATCAGGATCTATATAGATTTCAGAGATATTAATAAAGCTTGTACTAAGGATGACTTTCCTCTTCCTAACATCGACATTATTGTCGATTCAAGTGTTAGTATGAAATTCTATCCCTCATGGATGGATTTTTAGGATATAATCATATTAAAATTGCAGAGCAATACCAACACAAGATAGATTTTACCACTTATTAGGGAACATTATGTTATCAAGTCATGCCCTTCGGCCTCAAGAATGCATACACAACCTATCAAAGGGATATGATAGTCATATTTCATGGTATGATAAATGATATAATGGAATATTAGGTGGATGACATCTTAGGAAAATCCAGGACTAGAGAGGACCATCAAATGATCTTGCAGCGCATCTTTTAGCGTTTTAGAGATTACAAGGTTAGAATGAATCCTAAGAAATGTGTATTTGGTGTGTTATCTGGAAAATTGTTATGTTTTATTGTGTCAATAAGAGGAATTGAAGTAGATATTTCAAAAGTTATTGTCATTACTGAAATACATAGAACATCAAACAATTGTGTAGTTTACAGGGGAAGATTCAAGCTATCAGAAGATTTATCTCCCATCTCGCAGACAAGTGTCATTCATTTACACATCTTCTTAAGAAATATGTTTATTTTCATTGGGTTTCAAAACAACAGCAATCCTTTGATTTTCTCAAATAATATTTGTCTAAACCCCCTATCCTAATGTCGCCTACTCTAGGTGAACCATTGTTGTTGTACATTTCTGCCCCTTAATTTACAATTGGCGCACTTTTGGCCCTATATGATATAAATCAAGAAGAAAAGGTCGTTTATTATCTTAGTCACACGTTGATTGCTTGCGAGCTCAACTATCCACATATTTAAAAGGCTTTTTTGGTCGTCAGTTTTACTTTTCAAAAAAATTGTCATTATTTGCTAAATAATAAGACCAAGCTCATTTCTAGAGTTGACACACTGAAGTACTTATTATCTAAACTTACACTTATAGGAAAGATGGATAATTGGATCATCCTACTTAGTGAGTTTGATATTGAGTATGTAAATCAAACTCAGTCAAAGTGCAGGTTCTGGCGGATCAACTAGTTGAAGCCCCTTTATCAGGAACTGAACCATTGAGTCTAGGAGTTCCAGACACTTCTATGATGTATCTTGAGGAGTACATTACATGGAAAATATTTTTTATGGATCCTTAACTTTCCATGGTTTAGGAGCAGCAGTTTTGATCATTACTCCTACGGGAGATATGATTCCACAAGAGTTTAGGATTGGTTTTCCATGTAAAAACAATATAGTTGAATATGAAGCTCTCATTCTAGGGTTGAGCATAGTTATACGCTAGGATATGAGGTAGGTATATGTAATTGGTGATTCTATGTTAATCATTAAACAATTAAATAATGAATACAAAGTTAAGGATGAGAATCTCATTCCGTATAAGAAAATGGTTGATACTTTGAAGGAATTCTTTGTACAAATCATGTTTTAGCAAATACCTAGGGAACAAAATCATGCATCAGATTTTATGGATATAGTGGGATCTTTAATATGCATCTCACCAAGAAACAATGATATGCCTTTCTTCATGTAGCATTTAACGATACCAACATATGACATGTCAGAGTCTTGTTTGGTATGTGAAGTTGGTGTTCCCTTATCCCCCCTGTTATAATGAAATTTATGATTAACTTCATGATGGAACCTTCCCTACTAACATTACCCAATCTGAAAAATGAAACCTTATCAAGTGCATAGCCCACTACACCCTACTTGGGGGCACGCTCTATCATGAAGGCTATGACAGGAATATGTTACGCTGCCTTAATTCAGAAAAATATGTTCTAGTGATCAAGGAGGTGAATGAAGGCATTTTTGGGGCCCATATAAGTGGAATGGTTATGGCTAAAAAATTATTAAGAGTAGGCTATTATTGTCCTACCATGGAAACTGATTGTTTTCAGTATGTTAAGAAATGCTTGTTGTGCCAAAAGTACAACAACTTGATACATGCCCCATCATAGTCTTTGCAACCAATCACAACGTCATGAAATTTTTCAAAGTGGGGACTCAATCTCATTAGAAATCTTACCCTTAATTCATCTAATGGCCACATGTTCATTATTACTACCACCACGAATTTCAAAAAGTGGATAGAGGTTGTCTTCTTACCTGTGTTACTAGTGTGCATATTTCAAAATTCATAATGAACCATATTATTTGTCGATATGAAATTCCCTTTGCTATTATAACTAACAATGGTAAGTCTTTTAAGAACAAAACCGTTAAGGATTTATGTCAAAAATTTCAAATATGACTCAAGTGTTCAATTCCCTATTACCCTCAAGGTAATGGACAGGCTAAAGCCTTGAACAAGACTCTTGTTTGAATCATGGAAAATAGGGTTAGTAAAATTGGTCGTAATTGGAATTTACATATTCATCCAAACCTCTAGGATTATAGAACATCCATCTACATCCCTACTAGTGCTAGTCCATATTCCTTAATTTTCAGCAAAGAATGTGTCTCACCCCTTGAGCTCGAGATCCCTTCTTTGCGCATATCTTTGTGACACTACTTGGACAAAGAAGAGGACTATAGATTTTCTAGACTCGCAGAAATAGATTTTTTGGAAGAGAAATACCTTCATGCAGTGGATCACCAAAAAGTGTATCAGAATTGAGTGTGTCGAGGCTGCAACAAAATAATCATACCTCTCAAGTTTGAGGTAGGAGACCTTGTCTTAAAATAAAAATAGTTCAATACCACCAAGGATGGTGAAAAGAAGGGAAAGTTTGAGCCTAATTAGTTAGGACCATACGTTGTGGTTACTAAGTTTGTTTTGGGAGCATACAAAATTGTTGATTCATATGGTGATGAACTCCAGGAACCCATGAATGCCATGCATCTCAAGTGGTTTTATGCTTAAACATGGAGGTCCTTAAAATATAAGAAAATCAAAAAATATAAAAATAAGAAAAAGAAATAAAAAATTAAAGAGAAATCAATCCATCAAAGTGTGGAAACCACACAATTTTGACACTTTGGAAAATTGCTTTGGTGAAAACCAAGTTTCTAGCACCATCGTAGGGTCTATTGTTCATAAACATCTCATATCTATGAATATAGTGGCTTTATCCTAAGCTATTTTTTTCCTGTGTCTGGGATACTTTTGAGCCTATCCTTCTTGGCCTTGATCTGGATGATCCTACTCATATATGCAAAGAGTTTTCCTTTGTACATTCCCATCTAACACTAGGGGAAACTTCACATATTCACTTCTAGAACATGCACGTAGTGTTTTCCCTTGTACATTCCCATCTATCACTAGGGGAATCCATGTTTCTTCATTTCCTTGTACATAGTTTTGGAAAACTTTTAGAAAATCCCAAAAAATTCGTATAAATTTTTGAAAAATTATTAAACATTCAAATATGTCTCATAGAAAACTCAAAAACAATATAAAATTTTCTCGAGAAAATACCAAAAACAACGCAAAACATTTCAAAATTGTCCCACAAAAGCAAAGTAGTGTTTTCTTACTTAGTTGTTTTTTTGTACATACTTTTTTTTGGCTTTTTGTGAGTCGAATTACATGCTTTTTAGATTAGTATATTCTGTGTTTGATTATATTAATTCTTGTTGCATTGTTCTTGTGTGTTTAGAGTAGATTTGATAAAAAAATTCTTTTGTTTGTTTGCTAGTACAGTTTTTTGTCATTTCATCATTCACCTCATCTATATCATCACATCTTACATCTATGCATCTCATATCAATAAATGTTAAGCTACATCATCATACAAATGAAACAACAACATGCATGTTAAGATAACATCATATAATATCATAAAATTAGGGAAATGGGGATTATCTTTATCCCCCCCTCATCATAGACCATAATAAAAAAATGGGCTAAACATGTTATCTCATAAACACAACATTCGATAAAACATTCAATTCCATCATCATATATCCATATCAAATATCAATTTCCATATAAAAAAATGTCTCAATGTACATCAAACACAAAATATACACCATCATGGGCATGGATAAAAAATGTGCCTTCATCTCGAGGCATAATAAAAACCAATACATATACATCCGGTACAAAATTGTGCCTTTATCACGAGGCATACATCAAAAATAGTATATAAATAGATATTCATGGATGACTCTCACTGACGCTAGGACTATCTAGACTTTGAATCAAGTTGGTTTGTCTCTGACTAGTGGCGACATCTATACTGATCTGAAAGACCTAGATGGCATGTGTGATCTCAATCTAAATCTATTGCCTGCAATATGACTGTAAGGGGATGCCCTATGTCCCTCTAGAATTACACCATGGTATATTTTCATGTAGTGTGATGCCTCATCTGATGCGGCAGAAAAATCATATACTAAATTCTGAGATCCTACTCCTAATGTTTCATGATGCAAATCATCACGCTCTGTTATGATTCTAGCCACATCCACCTGTAGCTGCGTCCTCCCAACTCCCCACTATACTCTCTTTCTCGTAATTTGGTCTCTCTCTGTGTTTACTAGCTCTACTCATAGTTGTAAGGTATTTACTATAATAAAAGGTATATCAAAACCCTGCAAAGCCGTATCTCTTTCAAGTTGTAGTGTGGCCACTAATGGCCCACCTACTCCTAGAATAAACCTGAATCTAGACACCTATATCTGTGGTGACCTCAGTGGTGATCCCCAACCCCTACTTGCAATAATTTTTTTCAGGGGTGATCCCCATCCATCCCATCCATCCACACCCACTGTAATATGTGGACTCATTTCTCGAGGAGGTGAGAGTGGAACCTATATAACAACCTGTTGCACAACTTGTTATAACACATGTATCTATACCTATGGCAGTAGATGTGGTTGTAGTTGTAGCTATGGCTATGGTTGTAACTACAGAGGCTGCTATGGGGGAGGACCCTATGGTGGTATCTATACCTGTGGAGGAGCCTACTAAGATGGTACATGTGCTTGCACCTATGGACCCTAGCCTTAAGCCTGTAAATCTTCCTTGGCCTTAGGCTATCCTAATCTGGTCATCTCTCTCTCAGAGCATGTCCCTGTAAACCTATATTGTTATGGCTATACATGCATCTATCGCAACCTGTGGGATTATAATACGTCAAGGTAGTATTTTCATATACTAAGGCCCATATTATTACGTAGTCCTGTGGTCTATCTGTTGTGTTTGTGCAACCCATAGCTGCAGGATGATATAATTGTAGCTATCTCGAGCTCTTTATTATTTAATGCATGGGCAGAAATCAAATGTCTCACGTGCTCTACGCGCATACTACATGTCATCTCCAAGTATACCCTGGATGTGGCCCAACTGTCTCTTCACCCATTCAACATGGTACCACTCTGTAATATGTCTCTAGCTACCAATAATAAAGTGATCAACCTATGCAATTTTGAGCTCTATTTTGTCATCATACCACTGATATAATCGGTAGGGATGTGAGGTAACCATACAGAGTTATAGGTCATCAAAGGCATGTCTATAATAATATGTATCACCCATGTGTGATCCAACTTCCTCACCCACTAGCTCTCGTCCCATGCTGGAGGGCTCATCTAGAGCCCTAGCTCATTGTGCCTGATCGTAATATGGTCTCATACCCAAATCTATAAAAGTGTGGCTAGACCTAATCTCCTCATTCCTCAATATGAAATCATATGTAAGTCCTTATACATGTGGGCCAGTATGCACTGACCCTAGTAGAAGACTTCTCCATCCATAAGCCTATGCACTATCACTGTCAAACCCAGTGGGAAGTGTGTACTAATCTTGTCAGGTAGCAAGTAGTCGTTGACAAGAACCATAAATATACGGGTATATGTGCAATCTGTCGATCCTCAAAACATATGTATAGGAGTATCGCCATACCCTGTTGGGGTATGTCCCATCATAGAAACATGTCTCAAATGAAATATAGGATCAGTGCATGATCCCCATCATACGTCACCAAGCTTCCCTAAATCAAAACTCTGAGGATCTGATATACATCCTCTAAATTCGTTGTCATCTCATCAGTCGGTAATCTAAAAGTCTTGCTCTCGCTCCACCACCTCTTTGCTAAGTTAGTCATGAGGGCATGATCCAACATAATATGTGAAATTTATGCAATATAGGAGAGGCTTGTAGCCTCCAATGTCGTAGTAAGAAAAATCTTCTCTTGGCATGAAAAATTATGCTCATAGGCTCAAAGGCACACATGTTGCTCACACACATCCAAATTATGTAATCTTGACTGAAAGATTACACAAATCACTTGAATAACATCATCTCTTCTCATAAAATCTTCCTAAGGTATTCTATTTTCTTCTACGTTCTTCTATTCATCCCTACATTCTTCTAACAATCTTTCAATTTCCTCTAAAAACTTTCTAAGGCCCATGTTCTGCACTAGCACGAGCCTTTTTGCACTAACGCACCCCTTTCGACACTAGCACTAGCACGTTCCTTTCCACACTAACTTTCTCATATTTTCACTGGCGCAATCCTTCACTAGTGCACACATTTTCATGCTAGCTCACTTAGTTTTACACTAGCACAAGGATGAACTAACCTGTAATCTAGTTTTACACTAGTGTACTAGTTTTCACACTAGTGCACAACCCCTTTGCACTAGCACACAAACCTTAATAGTAGTGCACCCAAAGGCTTGTGCTAGTGTGAACCTGTAAACTTTCCCCAACCCTAAAATGTAATAAATGCACTAAAATTTAAAAAATTTAAGTTTCTTACTATTAGACTATCCGCATGAAGCATCTTGGGTAAGTGTAGGGAAATGGGGGCCAAAAGGGGGTGAAAAAAGGACACCTTTTTCCTAAAATCAACAAAACTTGAACTTCATCAAATAATTCAGCATTCTTATTTTCAAATTTTTACAAAGTGATAAGAATAAGTACCGTAGAGCTCGGAATCTAGTTTCTAAACTACTAACTTTTTTTTAAAATGGTTGAGAGTAAGAGGATCAAATGTGGTGCGCACACAAAGTATGTCTATTTTTATGTAAAAAAGATAAGAACCTATTGTGTGTACACCCCCACATTTTTTGAGTTCTATAAAAAAAATTCAAATCCATTCAGTATAAAGTTATCTAAGACCATGTACGAGGTCCCACTAATTTTTCGTAATTTTTTGATGAATATATAATTTTTTATTAATTTTCAAAGTGCACATATCCCGAAAATGAAATAATTGTGTGTGCACCCCCATAACTTTGAGAAGAAAAATCATTTTTAAGTTTTTTTTTAGTGCATATAGAATGGAGTTTAGAAAAAACCACTTTAAAAAAAATTGGATGAAAAAATTGTAAATTGTGCACCAAAACGTATGCATATGTTTTTGCAAGAAAACAAGGCCCTAGTAAAAGAAATTATGGATGAAATCCTTAAACTAATAAGATTTTAGAAATAATTATATCGTCATCAAGGTAAAACTGAGCTTGACATTGTAGTATAATTTATTTTTGAATATTATGTTTTAATGCACAAGATATTGGGGTGCACACATGAAATTTTGATTTGTTTTGTTAAACACGGTTTTAATCACATAGAACACAGTCCAAACCTCTAATTTGGAAATCCAAGGCAAATCAAAGCCTTTGGATTGGGTATTCCAAACCCCAACAAGATGAAATGCGATCATGTAATAACATGAGTGCGCAATAATGTGAGCGCATTGTAACACACTCGTGTTCCTGTGTGTTATGTGGTATATGTGCTTGAGGCATGCTTCTATTTACAAAAATAAATGTTTAAGTATAAGTTTTAATTTATATTTTAAATTTATTTTAGTAAATATAAGATGTTAGGGTCACTCTGCACCTTATGGAACTAGTCTCAAAACTCCATCTTTCATTCTTTAGAAGATAGTTTTTCAGATTCTAATCTGGTTAGTACATAGGTATTTTTTAGGATTTCAGCATTTAACCTTCAAGCTTTTAGGGTTTAAATTATACAATCAATATATGTTTTGTGAAAGAATATAGGTATTGTTTACGTTTTGGGGAATTTTGGATTGGTTATTGATATTTTTAAGAGTGTTTAGGAAGATTGAGGAAAGTCTTACTCATTCAAGGAAAATCTTCTCAACAACGGGTTTTCTATATGTAGAGAACAAACACTCTAATGGTGAAATTTGACTTCTTCAGATGATTTTGGGAGAACCATAAGGAGTTATGAGGGAAAAAAATAGGCACTAGAAATATATGTGAATCCTATACATGTTGGTAACATCCATTTTTCTCTAATTCTTGAAGGTTTCATGAAGAATTTCAAGATACTGTAGCTACCCCTTTTGGTTCTAGACAAAAGTGGCCCTAAATTTGTAAGCACTAGAGAGATGATCGCCACAAGGTGATATTTTAATATTTATAAACATTGATAAGTACCTCTGGGAATGGGTTATATCATAAATATACTATTGTTTACAATGGGTAAGGATATCATGAGGATGGGGCCAAATTTTGTGAGTTGGAAACACCTTCAACCCTGAGTCCTAAACCTTGAGGCCTAAACCCTAAATCCTAGACCCTAAATCCTAATCCATAAACCCTAAACCCTAAACCATAAACCCTAAAAACTAAACACTAAACAATAAACCCTAATCCTTTAACTCTAAGCCCTAAACCTTAAACCCTAAACTGAATCATAGGTATCCAATGACTATACTTCATCAGATCATCGAGCAACAAAGAAGGAAAATGAATAAAAAAAGGTTTTATCTGTATGTTAATAGAACCGCCACTCTATGTAGAGTGATGGTTACAAAACCACCACCTAGCCGAGAGGTGGTCCTATAAGTGTTGCCCAACTAGGGCGGTGGTCCTGTGACCATCGGTCTACATTGGGCAGTGGTAATGTCACTTTCGGACATAAAATGAAATTTTAAGTGAAAAATCCTAGAATTGGAAAGGTTGTTTGTGTCTCTTCTCCTCCATGACCTTTCCCATCCTCCAGTGCATAGGAGGACATGAGAAAGGCTATAAATACATGTAGGAAGGATTATTTTGGGCATCAAAAGTAAGAGACTTCGTGGGAGTAAGTGTAAGAGTTCTAAAGTGCTGGAATTGAGTTTGTAGAAGAAAGAATTTGAGAATAGAGAAATCAAATAGTTGGGAGGAATTGTGAGACATTGTCAATTTCCTTTCTCACTTATTGTAGACTCTGTATCTCTCATATTTTGAATTGGCCAATAAAGTAAGAAGGGAAGAAAGAGTTATTTTCCCTTCCCGACTGGTTTTCCTCCTCTGGAGGTTTCCAAGATAAAAATCCTTGGCATATGTGTGTGTTAATTCATCTCTCTTGAAAATTTCAGTTCTAAGATATAAACAATTCAATCACTAGTTCAAATGTCATTTTTAATTTGAAAATAGAATAACAGTATAATTGTGGTTTTTTGAACAAATTCCATCAGCCCTTAACCCTAAACCCTAAACTCTAAACCATCAGCCCTTAACCCTAAAACCTAAGCCCTAAACCCTAAGCCATAAACTGTGAGCCCTAAATTATGAGCCTTAAACCCTTAACCCTCAACCCTAAGACCTAAACCCTAAACATTGAACCGTAAACCCTAAGTTGTTAACCCTAAACCCTAAACCATAAACCTTAGACATTTGACCCATAGCTTTGAGATCTAAACCCTAAACATTGTACCATGATTCCTAAATGTTAAACCATAAACCCTCAACCCTCAATACTGAATCCTAAACCCAAAAACATAAATCCTAAACAATAAACCCTAAACCTCAAACCCTAAATATTGAGGCTTAAACCCTAAACCATAAATCTTCATCCCTAAACCCTAAACAATAAACAATAAAACCTAATCCTTGAACCCTAAGCCCTAAAATTTAAACCCTGAACCTTGAGGCCTAAGCCTTAAACCCTAAATTATAAACCCTAAACCTTGAACCCTAAACCCTAAAACCTAAACCCTAACTCCTAAACACTAAACACTACACCCTAAACCCTAATTCCCAAACTTTGATCCCTAAACCCTAAACACTCAACCCTAAGCCCTAAGCCCTAAGCCTTAAGCCTTAAACCATAAACCCTAAACCCTAAACCTGAGCCCTAAACTCTAAACCCTAAAACATTAACCGTGATCCATAAACCCTAAACCCTAAACCCTTAATTCTAAACATTAAACCCTAAAAAATTAAGCCTTGATCCCTAAACCCTAAATTCTAAACCTTAAACCCTAAAAATTGAGCCTTAATCCCTAAACCTTAAACCCTAAACCTTGATCCTGGAGCATTGATCCCTAAACCCTAAACTGGTAACCCCAAACATCAAACCCTCAACCATAAATCCTACAGCCCAAACCCTAAACTTTAAACCCTAGACCCTAAACCCTAAACCTTAAGCCCTAAACCCTGAGCCCTTAATCCTAAACCCTAAACCCTAAACCCTAAACCTCAAAACCTAAACCATAAACCATAAACCATAAACTATAAACCTCAAACCCTAAACCATGAGCCCAAATCCCTAAACCCTAAACATTAAACCCTAAACATGAACCCTAAACCCTAAACCTGAACCCTAAACCCTAAAACATAAACCGTAAATCCTAAACCCTAAACCCTAAACCATTAACCCTAAATCCTAAACCCTAAACCCTAAAACCAAAACCCTAAACCTTAAACCCTAAACATTTCCTCTTTAACCCCAAGCCCTAAACCCTAAACGCTAAACCATAAACCATAAATCCTGATTTTGGAGCCCTAAACCCTAATCCCTAAGTGTTAAACTGTAAACCCTAAACCCTGAACCATGAGCCCTAAATGATAAACCCTAAACCCTAAATTGAGAATAACAAGTCTAGTGGTATTTTTGGGTCTAGTGGATTAGGATACCAAGAAAACTTGATCATTTTTACACTCTTTTGAATAATTATTTCAATTGCAACCTTTCAGGAATGAATATTTCATTCGAAGAACAGAGTTTGATATGTCAAGTGCTTGTGTAAGCTAGAAATTTGAGAGGATTTCTGAGATTCAATTTTATTTTCCAAGATGTATTACTCCCATGTTTGAAAATGTTTCTCTAGATGCAACAACATTCAAATTTAGACACTTGATGATTCTTGAATGTCTAATCCTATTACAAACCCTAGTAGTCCTTGATCCTTGGATTTAGGGAGCCACCATTACTAAGAAAAACCAGGAACTTTCAAGGAAGAAGAGGTTCTTGTGAATATGAACATTTATCAAAGTGAATCATGAATTTGAATATGAGCATGTGGTTATTTTTTCTAGCTTCCAATGGGTCATCAAGGCTTGCATAATACCATACATGGAAATATGATCAATGTGAAAAAAAAATCAGTGTAAAGAAATTGACATTCAAGAGCGTAAGTATATGTGGGGAGAATTTTTTTTGGCAAAGATGTGTAATATGCATTGCAAGGCACAAGGTAGATGTTATATCCATTTAGTTACTTGTCCCACCCCTCATAAACAAGGTAGTTATACAAGAAAACTTGATGATAGTTCTAGGCACGAGACTAGGAAATATGGTCCTAGTATTGATATTCCAAAATTATTGGTGGATCGTGGAACGGTTTGAATTTTATAGTGGTCAAAGGTAGTCAACATGATGTCAACGTAACATTTTTATTCTTGAAGTATTTCATTATGACACTAATAAACACCATTGACTTGGTTTACTACTAGTTGAGATCAATATTGTTAGTGCACTCGAAGTCAAGTTTAAATGATAAAGGCTTGGGTTCCCCATCAAGAGGAATGAGGATAATTCCTGCACCACCCCCACGCTGACATTTGGAACCGTTAAATAATAAGGTCATTTGGTAAAGGTCATCATCCAAAGAGAGGTTAGCAATGGATTCATCAAGGAAATCAAAGTTCAAAGATTGATTCCCAGAAAGAGGTGCATTAGCGAGCTAGTCAGCAATGGCCTGGCCCTTGATAGATTTTTGGTGGATGAATTTGAGGTCTAGGTCAGAAAGAAGCATGAGCCAACATACAGCACGTTGATTTTGGTAAGGTTTAGCATACATGAAGTGTAAGGGGTCAGTGTTGGTCACAACATAGGTTTTGTGGTTGAGTAGGTAATGGCGAAGTTTGGTGGCAACAAAAACTAAGGCTAAGCAAAGTTTTTCAAGGTGAGTGTATCGGGTTTTGTAGTCCAGAAGGGTATGGCTTATGTAATAAACCACCTGCTCCCTATGTTGTTCATCACGATGAGCGAGCATAGCCCCTAAAGAGTGATCAGTAGCAGAGATGTATAGGTAGAAGGGTTGGTCTTCTTTAGGTGGAACAAGTATGGGTGGTTGGAGAAGGTATTGTTTTAAGGCCTCAAAAGCTTTGTGGCAGTTGTCATCCCATTTGAAAGAGACATCCTTTTTGAGAAGGTGATGAAATGGTTGACAACGGTCAGAGAGTTAGGAAATAAATTGATGAATATATTGCAACTTGCCCTATAAATGATGAAGCTGGTGAAGGTTAGTGGGTGGAGGCATATCGAAAATGGCCTTGACTTTAGCAAGGTCAACTTCTATACCACGGAGAGAAACAATAAATCCTAGGAGCTTTCCTGAGAGAACCACGAAGACGCATTTTTTAGGCTGAAGGTGAATGCAATATTTAATGAGGTGGTCAAAGATGGTTTCAAGGATGGCAAGGTGTTCGGCACGATGTTTAGATTTGGTGAGAAGATTGTCTACATAATCTTCTAATATACGGTGCATAATGTCCTGGAAAATGTAGGTCATAGCCCGCTGATAGGTGGCACCAACATTTTTAAGGTTGAAAGGCATGACCCGATAGTAGAAGGTCCTCCAAGGGGTAATGAATGCGGTTTTGTGTTGATCCTCTGGAGCGAGCAAGATTTGGTTATAACCCTAGAAACCATCCATAAGTGATAGCATCTCATGGCCAGCGGTAAGGTCAACCAACTTGTCAATACCAGGCAGAGGAAAATCATCTTTTGGGCAAGCAAGGTTGAGATCACGGAAATTGGTGCACATGCAAAGCCCCCATGTCACCTTAGTGATAGGGACAATGTTATAAATTTATTGGGGGTAATCAATGGGTAAGATGAAGGCAATTGAGAGAAGGCATTGAAGTTATTCTTTGACAAGCAGAGCAATGCGAGGGTGCATTTTCCTCAACTTTTTTTTTATGGGTTTGGCATCAGGAATGGTTATAATATTGTGGACCACAATAGTGGGATCAATGTTAGGCATGTCAACATAAGACCAAGCGAAAGCATGGCTATGATTTTTAAGAAAAGAAGTGAGGGCTTCCTGTTCAGCAGCATCGAGAGATTGGCCAATCTTGAGAATGTGGGGGTCATCTTGAGTGTGGATGTTGATTTCGATAGTCGATTCATTCAACATTATTTGTGTCTCAGAAGGTAACGATCGGTGAATATAAGAGTCCTCAGCACCAAGGTAGGTGAGTATGCACTCATCATCTTGACATTGAATGATGTTAATGGTGGGTGTGTTGTCATCAATCATCTCAGGGTATAGAAATGGGAGAGTGGAAGGGGCCTCGCCTTCACGTTGATAAGTCAAAGGCCCCAAGGAAATAGTGTTTATGAAAAAAAAAGTTAGGAGGGATAGATTCAGGATCCATCGACTCCATCGGTGAGGCTGGTGATGAAGGTGGAGAAGGGCTAGGGTCTTCAATGAGTTCAATATGGGCCTGTTTGGTAGGAGCTTCGGGGAAGCTGATACCACTACGATCATTATGTTTGTGGGTGGTACATGGAATAATGGTATGGTGACCTTGCTCATAAAGGCCAAATCTGAAACCCTTCCAGGCACAGTGATGTAGAAACGTGTGAGCGAAGCAGCGGTTGGTAAGTGACTGAAGGTCAGGTTTGTGATGGTGGTTTGGGTGTGTAAGTGGAAATATCAAGTCCCCCATAGGTAAGATGGTTACGGAGGTGGGGAGGACCATAAAGGAGATGCTCGCCTATGCAGTGAACATAGTGAGGATACTGGTAAAGGTTTCCATACTCTTATGGAGTAAGGAATGTATTGAAATTGTACAGGGGATACTCCCCCATAGTGAGGCATTGAAAAACACCTTCCAAGGGATCAGCAATTGATATGTTGGTGGTTAGAATGGAGGAAGCATTAGAAGTTAGATCGGCGGAGGTGTCGATTAGGGGGGAAGCTGATGTGTGACTGGTGGAAGCGACAACAGTGGTGGGAATAGAATATGTAGGTGAAGGTGAGGTTACAATGGCACCGGTGGATGGGGTCATGTGTGAAGATGATGTAGGCAGGGAGGTAGACACCTTAACAGATACAAGGAAATCATTGGGCCGGTAAAGCATGTTGCAGGTTTTGAAAGGTGATGGGTCAGCTGGAATGGTATAGGAACGTCCTTCATGTTCAAACTTTACACATTGGTGCAAAGCAGAAGGAACACAACCCATGGCACAAATCTAGGGTCTGCCAAGAAACAAATTGTATTGAAATTCCCCTTCCAAAATTTAGAACAACTCAGGAACAGTACGAGGACCCACACGAATGTGGAGGATGATAGTGCCGAGTATAGAGGTGATAGCATCATTGAATGAACGCAACATGACTGGATGTTTATGCATGTAGTTGTTGGGTATGTGCATTTTTTTGAATGTGTGAGAGGAGATGATGTTAATGCTAGTGCCCCCATCGATCATAACATGTCGAACGTGTGTATTATCGATATGGATGGAGATGAAAAGTGCAAGAACTGGGTCATCAGTTTGGTGGGGGACGATTTCCTCATCCGAGAAACTAAGGAGAGCAACTTGGTGAACAGGTGGAGGTGATGAGGTAGATGGAAATTTGGTGAGTGAGGCAACATGATGAGGTGTGATAATAGATACCATAGGTGTGGGGTCATTAGGCAAAACCTCAATAGATTGAAGGACCTCCATGAGGGCTTGACAATGTGACTCTGAGGTTTGGATTAGATCGTATAAGGACATTTTGAGAGGAGATTGGTGTAATTGTTTGAGCATCGCGTGGTGTGTAACCCCATCAGAAATAGGATATGTTGGACCACAGATAGTGACTTTAGGTGTGGGTGCAATTGGTATGTTGGGTACATGGTTGGGTGATGGATCAACTATTTTTTCTTTCCCTTTGTTTCGCTGACCTCGAGTAACGACGTGAACCATATTAATTTGAGGTAGAGAGGTGGATGGGGTGGGGTTATCATGAAAGGTATATCGGCAGGAGGGACATTTACCAAGAGGTGGATAAGAGTCGTCTATAATGAGTGTCCAACACTGACATTTAAGATAAGGTTGAGCAATATCGTGGATACTGACCATGTTGATTTCGAATTTCAGAGATGGAAAGAAAGGTTGTGGTGGTGAAGATGGAGGTTGTGGTATAGGTGTAGGAGGAATATGTGAAGAAGGTGGCGAGGGTGAAATAGGTTCATTATCCAGGAGGTCATCATCACCAAAATTGGGGTCAAAAGGACATAATTCAAGAAGGGCAGCCTTTAGACCCGTACAGTTCTCAACATCATCTCCTGGCACATGATGGTAAGTGCTAATTTTAGTATCATCAAACCCTTCCGGTTTAGGTTTAAGAGGGTCGTAAGGTCTAAGAGGAGGGAGGGTGATAGTAGAGCTTTCCAGAAGGTTAGCCAAGATGGTGGCGTATGATCCCACCAGTGGATCATAATGTGAAGTGAAAGTAGGTTTGGTTGGAAGATTGGGTAGTTGTGGTGGTAGTTGAGGTGATGTAGTCTTGGATTTGGGTTGTACTTTCTCTGGTGTAGGTGTAGAAACAGAAGGAGGGGTAAGTTTAACCACCTCTTTGGAAATTAATGGTTTTTTCAATTTTTGGTGCTTTTTCTTAGGTAGCGGTGTAAGGGGAGAACATGATGTAGATGGCAAGGTAGATGGTGGGAGAGGATGAGTGACCCAAGAAGACAACTGAGGTGTAGCAATAGGTGTTGGTCAAGGTCGAGAGGGAGGTGCAGGTGAGGTGGAAGAAAATGTCATGGGTAGTGAAGGAGGTATAAAAGGTAATGGTGGTATAGGAGGAAAAGAAGTTATAGATGGTGATGAAGGACGCAAGGTTCACCTAGGGAGAGCTGTAGGCTATGGTCAAGGGGTCAAGATAATTTTAGGTTTATCCCTGGAGAGAGTAGATTTTGTTAAGGTAGAGGGGTGATGTACCAAGATGGATGGTAAAGGTGAAGGTGATAAAGGTGTAGTTGGTGAGGTCGGTGCATGTGGATTAGAAGGTTGGGTTTTTCATTTAGGTTGAGGGATTGGTTTAATAGTTATATGGGATGATGTGGTCAAGTGTATCTTTATAGGAGGATGTGCAAGGTTTGATGTGGGTGTGACCCCTAGAACACCAGTGGGTTTAGATATAAGAGATGGTGTTGGAACACATCGGCTAGCAAGTAGAGGGGCGGGTATAGATGAGGATGATGTAATAGAATATGTATCGAGAGTTATGTTCATGTGCGGTTTGGGTTGTTGAAACATCTTCAGATAAATGGTAGAAATGTTAATGGAAGATGATTGCATTTGGGTCAAGACTGGGAGTAAGAGATGCCCCCAAACTGAAGCCCTATCAACATAATCCAGGTGGTTGGCCAAACGTGAGAATGGAACTGTGGTAGATGAGGTAGATGTGGAATGAGTGGCGATTCCCATAAAATGTGTCTAAGAAACAGGGAATTCACTGGCTTTGGTCTTTGTAGGTAAGAGAGCTGAAAGTAGGTCCGCATGATCTTGGGTAGTAGATGGAGAATGGTCACCGAGCGGTAACGGTAAATCTATTGGATCCTGAATAGGTGGAGAATACGATGGGTACTTCTCTGTGGGTGGAGGAGGTACAATTGGTAGCGGCTCATTGGGTAGGGAAGCTAAAGGGGAAATGATATCGGTGCTAACGAGAGACTCCTCCGCACGTGTATGGGGAGGTGAAGGGCTCTCCTCTATGGGTAGCGGAATGGATAAAGTAGGTTCTTATGCGGGTAGAGGATTTCAGGCTAGGATTTCCTCGATGGAGGGGATAGGAGATATTTGGGAAACAAGTGGTAAGTCAGTAAAGATAACATGTACCTCACATGTATTACTTTCGTTGTGTGAGGCATCACCAGTTTGATCATTAGATGGGGAATGGTTAGGGAATGGTTTCTTGAATATATGAAGGTTTTGATTGGCGGGTGCATTAGGGTTATCTAGGACTAACTCGCTGCTCTCGAGCATTCCCTGAACAATGTTTTTAAAGGTGATACAATTGCTGTCATTGTGACCATTTAGATGATGATAGTTATAGTAGTCATTTTCCTTATACCAACTTGGTATGGGGTGAGAGGGGTCAAAACCAGTGTGTGGTTTAATAGTAGGAAGGGTGATGGAATTAGCTTTAATAATATTTTCTAAAATAGATGAATATGGTTCCCCATTTGAGGTGTATTTCTTTTGTTCTCGTCTGAATTGGAAGGTTCGGACCGGTGATAGATTGGATGAAGGTGTAGCATGATTGGATGGATGGGCAGGGCCAACGTTAAGTACCACTACGTTAGAGGTTCCCTTGGATTTAGAATAAATCGTTTGAGGTTTCAAGGAAGAGGAAGTATCGTGTGATTTAAACGAGTTCTTGTTTCATAATTATATCTTCTTCTCTTCGATGGCATGAATTTCTAGCTTACGTGCCCTGGTGAAAGCCTCATTAAATGTTCAGAAGGTTTACACCTGTAAGGTAGGTGAGATATGTCTAGCACAGGCTCATGTGAAGAGCTCTATGAGTTCAATTTGTGGTAATTAAAAAGTGAGTTGGTTGATTAGGCTACGCCAACGAGCGACAAAATATGTGATCGATTCATCATCATATTAACGCGTAGAATAAATATCGGTCATGGTAACCTTCTTGACAACGTTAATTGAAAAGTGATCCAAGAAGGCTTGGGCTATTTGGTTAAATGAGAAGATGGAATGTCTAGGTAATCCACTATACCAGTCTAATGCTGGACCAGTTAGGGACATGGGAAAGGTTCGCAAAAGCAAAGCATCATCATGGGCAATTAATTAACACCCATGTTTGACAAATTGCAAATGCTAAAGTGGTTAAACTTAGGCATCTCCCAGTGTATGGGATATGGGTGAATGGGAATGGATGGATGAATAGGATCATTACAAATCTTATCATAGGTGAGAGAATTGTGGGAGCTGGAAACAGATGCTTCTAATTTCTACATCTTGTCCATCATTAACTTGATAAAGTCATCATTAGGTTATGAAGATTGGGTACCCCTCATAGCGAAAGGAGGTTGTTGTTGGACATATGAATAATACAACATTCCAGAGTATGGTGGTGTCAAATAAGGAGGCGGGAATCGAGAGGCAGACATAGAGGGTATATACCTGGACTGAATGATCGATGAAACAGGAGGCGGATGGTAATAGGTATGTGAGAGTGGGACACTTGTAGTGACCTTGGTAGAGATGGGAGGTAGAGATTAGGGAATAGAAAGGAAAATGTTTTGAAATGGGGTAGAGGTTACTGATACCAAGGGTGGTAGCGTTGCGACTGGTATATACGAGACAACAAGTGCGGATGATGCTATGTTTTGGGTGGTGGATGAAGGTATGGTGGAGACTGCAGGTGTAATAGAGGTGGCGGACGTGGCTATCAAAGCTGGCGTGGGACCTAGTTGCGACACAACTGGGGATAAAATGGGTGAGGTCACTATGGTAGGAGGTGGAGCTAAGGCGGAAGTGATCATTAGGGATGGAGATAAGGATACAGTCATGCCATAGATCAATTGACCCGAGGCATCTCGAGTGGATGCATGGGTGAAGTAGTGGCTTAAAGCAGCGGGATTCTGATCCAGGAGTTGTGCAAACTCCGTGTCACCTATAGGAATGGTGATAGGTTTATTGGGATCCATGGATGATGAGATGGAAGGTGGTGAAGGACTAGGTGATGAAGGGATAGGTGGGAGCGGTAGCTGACTAGCGTGAAATACGAGGGTGCTTGCCTATCTACGGGTCAGCACCATGTGGGTAGGAATTGATTTGGTGAGACTGTATTATATTTGAATGGCACAAAACACAATAGAACTAAGAAAATAGTCAATGGTGAGTGAATTAGGTCAGTTGGTGAGCTATAAAATACCACAGGGTGACTGACGCCAGTTTGGGTAAACCAATGTTGGCAAGGCTTAACCAGTGCCAGTTACTGTGAAAAACCAATAGTTTGTTAAATGATGGTCCCAGACTGACAATTTTTACACATGATGAGACGTAAGGTGACTGTGATTGAAGTAATGATAATATGAAAGGTAATAAGAGCCTTTTATAGCTCAAAAAGTGAAACAGGTGACTTTTGGATAGGTATCCAAAAATACTTCAGACCGACGCCGGTTGGGTTAAACCGATACCAGTTGGAATGTAACCGGTGACAGTTAAGGATAACCATAACCGGTTATTGTGAAATTGAAACAAAGAATAATAAAAATGGTTGTGCTTTAAAAATCTAGTGTTGAATCAAACCCAGAAGTCTGAGAATGATGTAGATGTGGTCCAGGCACACTCAGAAAAAGTCAGAATACACCAACTATGATTGGGAGTGTGCAAGGAAAGACAAAAATAATGATCGAAATATCTCACCTCAAAATGCAAATCAAGCAGAACACTAAGAAAGAACATTCCTAGAGTGCCTATTCTATTACGTTTGTTCATCTTATGTTATTTGTATAGACTGACTGTTATGACATAACAATAGAATTTTTTGGTGAGGAAGGCTTCCTACGAAGAAATAATTCTAAAGGGTGAGGTTTTAGGAATGTTATGGTGGGGGCAGGCCTCATTCTAAAGTGTGACTCGATAGAGCAGTGAGCTGGGTGCCCACTGTACCATGATCGTGTGATCACCTATAGCTTCTTCCAAGTAGGATGTTGTTTAAGAATGTATGTATTTTGAATTTTTGTGTGGTTTGGTAAGACTCAGAGAAATATAAAAGAATAGAAGTTCTTTTCTATGATTCGTTTGTCAACTAGTAGCTGGTCATGACTTCCAGCGTATAGGTTTCCCTCAATTAATGTGAGCTAATGAGCTAAATTAGAATGCAGTGCACTTGTTTTAAACCCAAATCAAAAGCATGATATTCGATGACAAAAATAGATGAACAGGAAGAGGGGTGCTCTTTCACTAAAATGTAGAAAACAAGAATAAGAAGGTTCTTTTTAAATACACCAAAAGAAATGTGTCTTTCGTAGCAAGTAGAAAGAAGAGAATGTTACCAAGGAGAAAGTTTTAATGTGAATACTACTAGAAGGGAAACAAACACACACAATTTTTCGCCTAGGAATGAAGAAAGATGCAAGGAACCCCGAATGGGTCTCACCGGGCGTGCCAAAATGTTTCACCTGATTTCTTAGTTTTCTAAGAAGTACTTGACGAAATAGATAAGGTAAAGGTGGTAAGAGGAATACCTTTTTTAGGATGGTTGAAGGTTGTATGCGCACGTATCTAAATCCTGAATCAAAGTGATTGTGAGACCTTCCTTTTGGCTAGGAGGAACTACCTGTATAAGAACCAAAACAAGACCACCAAAGAGAGTTAAAAAATATATGCAATGGACTGCCTAACATATGCTAGATCTAGCATATGCTAGGCAGTCCATTGCATATATTGTTTAACTCTCTTTGGTGGTCTTGTTTTGGTTCTTATACAGATAGTTCCTCCTAGCCAAAAGGAATGTCTCACAATCACTTTGATTCAGAATTCAGATGCGCAAACATAAAACCTTCAACCATCCTAAAACAGGTATTCCTCTTACCACCTTTACCTTATCTGTTTCGTCAAGTACTTCTCAGAAAACTAAGAAATCAGGTGAAAAAATCACTACTGTAGACTAGAGGGATTTTAAACAATCTCCAGGTTTCCTTGTGGTTGTCATGCACTCCTAGTTGAGTCATCAATAAAACTGAAGTTTGTTTGATTCAAAATAAAGAAAGAGTTGGTGATATTGCAAGACGAAAAGAGATAGATTGAGATTGAGATTGTGAGAGAAAAAGAAAACATGAGAGGGAGAAAGAGTGAGAGAGATATATAAATAGAAATCAAGAGAATGATAAGGAGAGAGTGAGAGTGAGAGAGAATGCGAGAGAGTGAGTGAGACAAAAAGAGAGAGAGAGTGAGAGAGTGAGAGAGAGATACAACATTCAATAAGCCACATAAATTAATCATATAAGCACCACAACACATTCTCTAAGTAAATAGTCTCTAAAAATATATATAGTTGAATGGTTTCATGTTAGTCTGAGCATGGTGAAACAATATAAAGAGTTGAAAGGAGCAAATGGAAGCAAAAAAATCCAAATGTGCTTGATTTGGAATTAGGACACTTAAAGATAGTGAGAGGAATAGAATGGAAGCCTGAGAAAATGAATTTTCACAAGAAAGTGATTCATTTTAACAGTTGATTGGGCTTGTGTACAAAATGTGAGATTAGAATATGGGGGTTGGAAGGGTAATTTCTAGGTTGATTGTATCATTTTTGCATGTTTGAGCCTATAGAGCTTGTTGGAAAGACTTATAAAAGCAAGATACTAATGAGAAACGTTGAAATTGGTTGTTATGATTTGATGAATGCATGCAAATGTGTTGGATCTTTGCATCACCTCATGATGTTTCATATCCTTCACAAACCTTTTGATGACCATTCCCTTCATTATTTGAATCGATAAAAACTTGCATATATGTTTTGATTTATTATGTGTTATAAGGAATTGCATGAGTCCATATATTCGAGCAATTGCTGCTACCTTTAGGAGTTGTGAGGCTTAAAATATATAGTTTTGACACATTTAACACTCCTACAAATGTTAATAGCCAATCCAAAAGGCCCCAAAACCTAAACAATGACTATATTCTTTCACAAAAAAAATATCGATTATATAATTTCAACCCTAAAAGCTTGAAGGTTGAATGTTGAAATCCTGAAAAATACCTATGTACTGACCATATTAGAATATGAAAAACTATCTTCTAAACCATGACAGATGGAGCTATGAGACTAGTTACATAAGGTGGAGAGTGACCCTAACATCATATATTTACTAAATTAAAATTAAATATTTTTTATTATTTTTTATACTTGAACATTTATTTTTAAAAATTGAATCATGCCACAAGAACATATACCACATAACACATTGGAACGTGAACATGCTATAACATGCTCGTGTTATAGAGCATCTGAGCCATAACGCGCTAAAAAATGGATTTGTGTCCACTTTTTGGCCCCCCATATTTCTGCACTTACCCTCCTGTAATCTGAAACTCAATCCACACAATGTCTACAGTTATGAATTTGATTCATCTCTCTCCCAGGTTAGAGCTAAAATCTCACCAATTCTCAAAAGGGTCTAAGAACAATAACTGATCGCAATGGATTTTAGCCCTCCCGACCTGCTATTTATACCCATTTTGACCTAGTTCTTCATTTTTCTCACCTCCAAGGGGCTAGATGACTAACACAATTCTTCTTTATCTTTTTTCCATGTCCTAGCATTCCGTCATGATGATTATTTTTATTAAATGGTCATTTTTCTAGCATTTTCGCTACGTTGGGGCATATTTTTTCTTCCTAGTGACCTCGTCTTCTACACGGGGCATCATTTTGTTTCCCAGTGATTTTTTGGCGATATACCCCAAAATTGTCATCCTTTTATATAATATTCTTCTTGAATTTTAAAAATAGTAAAAAAACACAAAAATCGTTAAAAATCCAAAACACTGGTAAAACATCCAAAATCCCAAAACATTTGTAAAATCATTAAAACTCCAAAAAAATAGTAAAAATAAAAAAAATCCAAAAAATATATAAAAATTCAAAAAAAAATCAAAAATTGGTAAGAAGCATGCATGCAGCTGAAGCATTTATCAAAAGCATCATCCTCAAACATAAAAAATTATCCTAAAAACATCTTTCATTGGTCCTCAATTATTCTCATACACAACTCACGGATCATCTGGATTTACCTCCATTAACAAAGTTGGTTTACTTACTATGTTTGTACTCCCTTGCATAGCTAGTTGTTTGGTACTATTTCATAGTGCATGATTTCTTTTTCATAGGACCCATGTGTCCTCTGTATATTCATCTCGCATGTATCCTTTCTTGGGGTGTCATTTTTAACCCTTATCATTAAATCTAACATTTGGGAATAGACGCTTGATTAAAAAAACATTGGTGCAACTATCTTGAACGTTGTTTGTTTATGTGTGTTAGATTGTTTACTTTCTCATACTGCATTACTTTATGTATGTTTTTTGGAGCTAGTGTTTTAGCAATTAAAAAATGTTCATATTATAGATTTTCATGTTATTTTACACTTTTTATAGGCTTATATTATAATAAAGAGTTAATGGCGTAGATCATAAAGTAAAATGATGAAACAAAGTTTCACTTGAGCTAAGTTGGATGAAAACTATTTCCATTCTCTTCATCTTCATTCTTCTTCATTATCATTTCCTTCTTCAACAACACATGAGGCAATAGGGATTATGTTTACCTCTTTCATCACCCCATCAACACTCGAGGGGGCATCCTTCATTCTACTAATTTTTATTCCATTCCTTCAAAATTTACTTGTTTATGATTGTCTACTATCTTTGAAGTGGCATCATTTACGCCACCCCAAAGAGGGGAAAATGTAGACAACTAAAATACGCCTATGCAGTTTTAGTACTAAAATTGTACTAATTATCATCTTTCCCATCATTTCTATTATAATTAGTGTTTTCTCGTTAATTAACTAACATTTCCCTCTATTTTGGTCAATTAACGAAACTTAGTTAATTAACCAATCTTTATCTCATTCTGGATGCCAATTAACAACACTTCGTTAGTTATAATCCTCCTTCAATCAATTAATTACCTATTATTGGTTAATTAAGCCTTTTTAACCTTGTATTTCATTAATAAACCCTCTTATTGGTTCAATCCTCCTTTCAAATCATCTAAATCTTACATATTTCCCTCTAAATCATCTCTAAATAGCTTTCTAATCTTATTCTAACCTATTAATTAATCCTAGTTGATTAATTAAATCATCTCCAACTCCCATGAATTGTTAATCACTTGTTAATTCCTCTAATCAAGCTTATTTCTTCTAAATCTACTTTATCATTTATCCCACATGCACTAGTTTGCAAGCTTCTCCTAAATGGAAAGCTATATAAAGGACCTACCCCCTTCCTTTGCACATTACACCTTTATAGAAATTTTGATTACTATAGGCATATGATAAGAGCCTTCTCCATTGTTGGAATAACTACTTCATCTTTGCATCCATCCTCTCATATTTGAGTAGTAAAAGAAGATCTAGACATGGATTTGTGTCCATTTTAGGGATATCCTTTCCTCATCTAGAGACAACACACAAATTGATTTCTTATGATCTAAATAGGTTCATAACGTGATAGCAATCATACATTTACAAGAGTAGGAATGGTTTAACATTAGATGTTCATTCATGTTTATGCATTAGAATAGTTATTTCCTTTAAGCTCTTATCATGATGTTAATAGTAGATTATATTTGTTATTTAGAACTATCTATATCTTAGTTTCATTTAATTAGCTTATCTAGTTTAGCATACATACAGGAAACACACACATACACACCCCAGAATAATATTTTCATCCCCTAGTTTGTGGCACTTTATGGTTTAGTGCGTTGATTACAACCAGATACCAATTTGTGTCATGAAACTATTGACCACTCACCTTGCAATCAACGTAAAATGCACAAGTGTGGATACCACAAACAAGTTTCAAGTGATCGCAATAATTCAACACCGTAACAACCAAAAAATGATGCGACAAAAAGAAGGGAGAGAAAAATAATCTTGTATGAGAAACATCACCTCACATCGTAAGAAACTCCCTTACCATAAGACTAGCCCACAAGCAATAATAAGAGTCATTACAAGTGAAAAAAACTCAAAATGAGTCAAAGTGCCTACCGAAAGAAAGAAAAGCATCCAAAAAGCAAAATAAGTCTCTTACACAGTCACACGGTTAGCAATGCCCAATAAAGCTAGTTTTACAAATATTTTTTCCAATTAATTTAATTATTAAAAATAGTTTTTAAAGGGGATTAAATTTGACAAAATTATCTATCCTTTAATCAACTATAATGACCTGCCTTGAAAAAATTCATTCCTTTAATTAAAATATCCCTATCTATAATCTATTATAAACTAAGTTAATAAAACCTAGGCTATGAATATAACCTAAGTTAGAAAGAAAGGCTAATAATAAAGCAAATAAAAATTAGGTTTTCAAAAATTTAAAAGGGAGGGAAAAGCTTGATCGATTAAAGAGTTTGGAGGGAGCACTACGTGGAGCTCAATGGGAGTAGTGGGATTAAGGCAGATCCAGTTTGGGCTAAGCTCGGGTGGTTACCAAGTGGAGGGAGGGGTAACAAATGTGGGGCTGAGTTGGAGAAATGGACTAGGCAGATCTGTTACCATGGCAAGGTAAGTAGGGGAAAAACAACAGGGAGACACAACTGCAAGGTGAAGAAATGGCTCACATACACAGGGTCGAGATGTTATGTTTGTGGAGCTTGTTTTCATGTTAGAGTGTAGTACACCTTCTATGTGTTACACTCGGGTATTTTTATGGTGGTCCCGCTCGCCAGTGAGCGGGTCAAGGGGGTTTGGGGGTGAAGCCCCCGAAGCAAATTTTCATGGGTGGTTTATTAACCCATGGGTTATGGGTAACCGTTATGGGTTGTTTTTGGGCCCATGGTTTTTTCGATACCCATTGTTTTGATACCCACGGTTTTTTTCCCATTGTTTTGATACCCACAGTTTTTTGCCCATGGTTTTGATACCCACGGTTTTGTATCAAACTGCTTAAGCAATTGTCTATTTATATGGTCTTATGCATATGATAGATAGACAAGAAAATGTATTGTAGATGTGCTTTGAATTCAGGTGTGAATTCTGTAGAGTTTGTTGAGCATAGCTCCAAACGGATCTGGGTATTGTATTGAGAGAGTGGAGGCTTGAAATAAAATCTGAGCAAGTGATTCTTAGTGGATGTAGCCCAAATTGGGTGAAACGCGTTAAATCTTGTCTCTCTGTGTTTTGTTATTTATTCTACACTTTTATTTGAGATCTGTAATATTTTCTGCATATTAGTTTCTACTGTTGCAATTCTAAAAGGGATTATTCTGCATATTTTATCTTTTATTTCCTAACAATTGGTATCAGAGCCTGGTTTTGGTTTGCTAAAGTGTTGAATCATAGGGAAAGTTTTATCTTGAGTGGGAGCTATAGTAGATGATGGAAGATCTAAGGTTGATAAATTAAATGGGAAGAATTTCATTCTTTAGAAGATGTAGATGGAAGATTACCTTTATCAGAAGGATCTTTATACTCCGCTTTCTGAGAAGGTGAACAAACCCTCGAGTATGAAAGATGCGGAATGGGATTTGTTGGATTGGAAGGCACTTGGAATGATTTGGCTGTGTCTTGCATCTTTGGTATTATTTTATGTTTCAAAGGAAAAGACTACAAAAGATCTAATGGATGCATTAGGGAAGTTGTATGAAAAACCCTCTGCCTCTAACAAAATATTTTTAATGAAAAAGTTGTTTAATATGAAGATGTCTGAGAATGGTTTCGTAGCAGATCATCTAAATGATTTTAATATGGTTGTAAATATGCTAGCTTCGGTTACAATAGAGTTTGATGAAGAAGTTAGGGCTTTATTAATTCTGTGCTCTTTACCTGAAAGTTGGAATAACATGGTAATGGCGGTAAGCAACTCGGTTCTAGCTAACTTGAAGTTGAAGTTTAAGGATGTTGTAGGGGTGATTCTAAGTGAGGAAATATGAAGAAAAAGCTTTGGGGAATCTTCTACTTCAAGGAATGCTTTGACAGTGGAAACTAGAGGGAGACAAAAGAATAGAGGAAACCATGGAAAATCAAAGGATCGTGCAAGGTCAAAATCCAAAAGCAAGATAGTATGTTGGCACTGTGGAAAGTTTGGGCATGCAAAGAAGGACTATTGGGAGCTTCGGGACAAGAAAAAACAATAGGAAGAAAACAAGGAGGCAAATGTGGCATCGGGTAATGTATGCCAAGATGCTTTGATTCTTTCTTTGCATAATATTACTGAATCTTGGGTTTTAGATTCAGGGGCTTCTTTTCATGCTACCCCACATAGGCATTATTTTGTTGATTATGTTCAAGGGGATTTTGGGCATGTTTTTCTTGGTGATGATGAGCCTTGCAGTATAATTGGAAAAGGTTCTGTTTAGGTTAAGATGCAAAATGGGAATACATGGCTATTGAAGGATGTCATGCATGTGCCTACATTAAGGGGAAATTTAATATCAGCAGAGTAATTGGGAAGTGATGGTTGTACTGTGATATTTACAGCTGACTCTTGGAAGGTTACCAAGGGTGTTCTTGTGATGGCAAGAGGTAAGAAGGTTGGAACCTTATATTTATCCACTGATAGTACTAATGATTGTAATCTTGTGGCTTTAGATGCAGATACAACATTATGGCACTATAGGCTCAGTCATATGATCCATAAGAGCATGGACATCATAAAGAAGAATTTGCCTAGATATACAAAACAGGTTTGGATTTATGTGAGAACTGCATATATGGGAAACAAAAGTGAGTAAAGTTTCTCAAGGTTGGACCTACGAAGAAAGAGAGTAAGTTAGAGCTGGTACATTCTGATGTGTGGGGGCTAGATCAGGTATCATCTCTTGGGGGTTCAAGTTATTATGTTACTTTTATGGATGATGTAACAAGGAAAGTTTAGGTTTATTTTATTAGAAACAAATCTGATGTATTTGATACTTTTGTTAAATGGAAATCCTTGGTAGAGAATGAAACATGTCTTAAGTTAAAATGTCTCAGATCAGATAATGGAGGGGAGTATTGCAGCAATGAATTTGATGATTATTGTTCTAAGAATGGAATCAGTAGGAAAAATATGATTCCAAGAACCCCGCAACAGAATGGGGTGTCAGAAAGGATGAACAAAACAATAATGGAACATGCTAGGAGCATGAGGATACATGTAGGACTACCTCTTTATTTTTGGGCAAAAGCATTGAGCACAGCTATGTACTTAATAAATAGAGGACTCTCAAGTGCCTTGGATGGAGGCATACTTGAGGAGGCTTGGTACGGTAAAAAAGTCGATTACTCATTTCTTATAGTCTTTAGATGTGAGGTGTTTGTTCATATTGACAAGGATGATAGGACCAAGCTAGAGGCTAAAACAGAAAAATGCAATTTTATTAGTTATGGTGGTGATGAATTTAGATTTAAATTTTGGAGTATTAAGGACAAGAAAATCATTCGGTCTAGGGATGTGGTCTTTAATGAAAAATTCATGTATAAGCAACAGTTGCAAGAAAATAGGGAAGAATCCAAGAAAGAATATGTAGTGGTAGAGGATCCTCCAAATGGGAAAGTGACACATGAATCAGTTTAGGAACCCCCTCAATAGGAACCCCGAACTCCTATATTGAGGAGGTCTTCTAGGGTAAGAAGAGAACCTGAACATTTTTCTCCTTCTCTTTATTATTTATTACTCACTGATAGTAGAGAGCCAGAGAGATTTGATGAAGCAATGCAGGTAGATGCCAGGAAGAACTGGGAGCAAGCCATGGATGAAGAACATCAGGCTCTCATGGAGAACCAGACATGGGATTTGGTGAAGCTACCCGAAGGCAAAATAGCATTATAGAACAAGTGGGTGTTCAAAGTCAAAGAGGAAGAAGGACGAAAGAAAAGATACAAGGCCCGGTTGGTGGTCAAGGGGTTTGCATAGAAAAAAGGTATAGATTTTGATAAGATTTTTTCTCCTGTAGTAAAAATGACTTCTATTCGAACTGTCCTAGGAATAGTTGCAGTAGAAGACTTGCACTTAGAACAGCTTGATGTAAAGACTGCATTTCTCCATGGTGATTTGGAGGAGGAACTATATATGTAGCAACCAGAGGGTTATGAATTCAAAGGTAAAGAGGAGATGGTGCGCAAACTGAAGAAGAGCTTGTATGGCCTGAAACAAGCTCCACGTCAATGGTATAAGAATTTTGATAGCTTCATGATGGAGTAAGGTTATATCAAATGTCATTCTGACCATTGCGTGTATACAAAGAAATTTGAGGATGGCAGTTATATTATCCTATGTCTATATATGTGGATGACATGTTGGTTGTAGGTAAAAACATGCAGGAAATAAAAGTGCTCAAGAAGCAGCTAAGTGAATCCTTTAGTATAAAGGATTTGGGTGCAGCCAAACAAATCCTTGGTATGAGGATATCTTGGGATAGGAAGGAATGGAAGCTGACTTTATCTTAGGAAGGGTACATTAAGAACGTCTTGGAGAGGTTTCATATGCAGAATGCTAAACTGGTTGGGACTCCTTTGGCAGGCCACTTCAAGTTATCAAAGGAACAGTGTCCCAAGACAGAGCAGGAAAGAAACCAGATGTCCAAGGTACCTTACTCATCAGCGGTTAGTAGTTTGATGTATGCTATGGTGTGCACTAGGCTTGATATTGCCCATGCAGTGGGAGCTGTGAGTAGATTTATGAGTGATCCAGGTAAAGAGCATTGTTAAGAAGTAAAGTGGATCCTTTGGCATTTGAGAGGGACCATGGGGACAGTTTTGTGCTACAGTGGATCAAACACCACTTTACGTGGTTATGTAGATTCATACATGGCTGGAGATGTTGATAGAAGGAGGAGCACGACAGGTTATATTTACATTGTAGGTGGGATAGCAGTGAGCTGGATTTCATGACTACAGAAGTTGGTGGCTTTATCAACCACAGAGGCTGAGTATGTTTTTGCCACAGAGGCAAGCAAGGAAATGATTTGGTTACAACAATTACTTGAGGAGTTGGGGCATAAGGAGGAAGGAAAGTTACATAGTGATAGTCAGAGTGTTATACACCTAGCTAAGAACTCTTCTTTCCACTCTAGGACAAAGCATATATAGTTAAGGTACCATTTCATCAGGACAACTTTGGAGGAAGAGAAGTTTAAGTTGGAGAAGATTCATACCAGTCAGAATCCTGCAGACATGATGACCAAGGTGGTCACAAGGGATAAACTAAAGCTATGTTCAGCTTTGGTTGGCCTTCACGGATGACAGTGAAGGGTTGAGAAGCTTGCTCAATAGAAATCAGTCTCCAAATGGGAGATTGTTATGTTTGTGGAGCCTGTTTTCATGTTAGAGTGTGGTACACCTTCTATGTGTTACACTCAAGTATTTTTATGACGGTCCCACTTGCCAGTGAGTGGGTCAAGGGGATTCGGGGGCGAAGCCCCCGAAGTAAATTTTCATGGGTGGTTTATTAACCCATGGGTAATGGGTAACCGTTATGGGCTGTTTTTAGGCCCGTGGTATTTTTTGTGCCCATTGTTTTGATACCCACGGTTTTTTGCCCATGGTTTTGATACCCACGGTTTTGTATCAAACTGCTTAAGCAATTGTCTATTTATATGGTCTTATGCATATGATAGATAGACAAGCAAATGTATTGTATATGTGCTTTGAATTCGGGTGTGAATTCTATAGAGTTTGTTGAGCATATCTCCAAACAGTTATGGGTATTGTATTGAGAGAGTGGAGGCTTGTAATAAAATCTAAGCAAGTGATTCTTGGTGGATGTCGCCCAAATTGGGTGAACCACATTAAATATTTTCTCTCTATGTTGTGTTATTTATTCTGCACTTTTATTTGAGATCTGTAATATTTTCTACATATTAGTTTCTACTGTTTTGATTCTGTAAGGGATTATTCCGCATATTTTATCTCTTATTTCCTAACACGTGACCGAGGTCTGTTGGCAAGGAGACAAATCAGAGATGAGAAGGAACTAATCAAGGAATCTACATAAGGTGAGGGTCGAGAAATCAGGTTGAGCTCGTGCTAAATAGCAATATAGGGTAGGAAAAAAATGGCTAAGAAAGGTATGCAAGCTCAAATGACAAGAAAACGGCTCGACGGGGAGATAGGAGGATCTCAACACAGGGCTGAGGGCTAAACTATAGGTGAGCAACAAGGAAGAGATCAGCCGGAGAGCCAAGTAGGGCATGGGAGCTCGACACAGTTCGAGCCGAGGTAAAAACACTTCCAAATCCCCAAAAACGAACTGAGTAGGGTTAAAACAAGCCCAAAAAGGAAATTTTTGTAATGAGACTGAGTTATAGAGATCTCAAATGAGATGTAAGAGAAGGAAACCAAGCCAACAAGGGGAAGAGATCAAGTTGAGAACCCAACTCGCGAGGGTGAGCTGGTGGGCTAAAAGAGATTAATGAGGACCTTGAGGAGGAATTTGTTGAGCCAACAGAGAGCTTGACTGAGATAGAAGGAGAGGAGATAAGTGGATGGTGAGAAGTACATCATGGAAGAACAGATCCTAGAAAAACATAAATAGTTGTGACTAGCCAAGATTAGCAAGAAAACTCTTAAAACTACACATGTGCACAAAAAAAACTCCAAAAACTAGAGATGTTAATCTGGAATATCACAATAAAAAATTGGTTAAAACTTACACAAGAAGCGATTAAAAAATGAAACTAAAAGTATAATGTGAGTACACGTTTATCAAATCATAACTCTGATACCATGTGAGATTGGACTGTGAGGATCAAGATGGAAACCAGTGCACATCAACAAGGTTGCACTCTAGCAGAATCAAACATACTCCAAGTAATCAACAAGATTATAATCAAACAACAAAAATCATACATAAGGAAAAACAATCTACTAATTCTCATAGATCAAAATAAGAGGGTACATATGAGAGTATTGTGTAACTCCTGTGCTAGGAAAATCATTCCCTCCATGATGGAGAAAGGAGTTATGATTCCCTAGATGGAATATAACTCCTATGACACATATGAAAATGACATATTCTATGACAAAATCTATCATATGTCATATAACTCCTAAGGACCTATGACCTCACCTAAATGAGATGACTCACCATGTCAGGTGGACAATGCCCCAAGTAACAAAGCAAATACCCAAACAACATAAAACTTCAAACAACCTTTAACATGCCAACACAACTACACGTGATATTTGCATAATAAAATGTATAAAGACTTAACGAGTCATACAAATACATCAAATAAATAAAATAAATAAAAAATAGAATTTGATATTTTCAATAAAAAAATTTAAGTCAATTTATTTTATCTACATAATATTGGGGCCAAAAATGTTTTGCAAAAATTAGAGGCCATGTCTACAACTCAAATTATAATCTCATGATATGAATAGTGTGCCTTCTATTATGCAGGTGTATGTTTAAAATACTTTCTTAGTGACATGGTGTATATATTTCCTAGAAATTATATCCCATTCAAGATTTGTGCCATGACTAAGACCATAAAAAAAATATACGACTATCTAATACACCCCAATCAACCACTAAGCACCTTATGTAAGAAATAATGATTTAACGAATACATGCCTATGAAGTGGGGAAACACAACAAGTCTAATATTGAAGTAACCAATACACAAAATATTAAACTCAAAAATATGAAAAATAAGGTTATCATATCAATGAGAAATGGTTTAATCCCAATTTCCCTTATATAGGTGTAGAGACATATGGACATGAGCTAGATAACTTGATGTTAGTCAAGTATATTACACTACCAAAGAGTAAAGATGACCATGAGCATCAATTAATAAGGAAAAAGAAAAAATATCTTGTCAATAATTCTTGCAACGATAATAGCACAAGAATTAAAACAAAAAGATATCACTTGGATAATTTAAAAGTGAGAATTAAAGAATATTACCAACTAAAAATGAAAAAAAGTTTAATCAAAACAACTTGTAAAAGTTGAGTTCTTATATGATGGCCTATGTTACATAGGTCATATATTTTTATTTAGAAATTTTACTAATCCAATTTTTTTATAAAAAAAAGATCTCAAATGTTTCTATTTAATGATAATTGATAAAATAAAATTAGGGTCAAATTGTAAACCTTTTTCAACACCAAAATTGACCATTCTAAGGGTCGAACATTACATTTTATTTTATTTTTTTACTATTTTTTAGATTCAATATTTTTGTATGTGAGCGTGAATTGGAGATGTAAGTCATTCTCTATCTCTATTTATACATGTACAATTTAAGGGATTATTTTTAGGCCTATCTAAGAGTGTATGCAAAAAATGATAAGAAATATGAGTTGCTAAAAAAAAGTGATTTTTGTTAACTAGATAGGTTAGATTTTTTCCTTTAATAGAATTTTTTCTTTAATTGACATATATAGTTGTGCATGAAAACTTAACATTTTCTTTTTGGTGTTAATCTAAAAATCTTATGTATTTCTAATGGGATAACGAATAATAGAATTTCCTCTTTTCTTCTCAATACTCTTTTTTATGCAGTTTATTGTTTATGTTTGAATTTTTGCATTAGTAAATTCATCAAGGGGTCAGAAAAAGGGGTTTGGTGAATAGTTCCATTGCCAAATTAACCCCTTAACATGTCCCAACTCCTTAAAATTATTACCACACATACCTCATTGGGGTAAATTGGCATATGTCGACTTTTCAAAATATCTCAAGATGCCAAATCTAATGACATATGATTTGACCTTCATTTTGAGAAACATTACAAAATATCCATTATTCAACTACTTGTTCATATGTCCTATTTGAATTCTAAAAAATAAAAAAATAAACCATAAGGCATAACATTTTGAAAAATTTAACCATAATTTCTCAAATACTTTTCAAGAAAAATACATGGTGACCCTTTAAATATTTTTTTGAAATGAAAATAAAAAAGACCCTAAATTTTTAATTTTGGCTCAAACAAAAAAATATGAAGTGGATAATTTGGAAAACCCAAAAGGTGGATGGGCTTAAAAAATATGATTACGGTCTTAGGAATTTGTGTGGAAATATTTAACTATTTGAAACTCCAAAAATTAACAATGTCTACCTGTGGATGCATGCTCTTATACAATGTAGAAATGGTGAATTATTAGGAAACAGACCTCTATAATATAGAACACACACCAAAAAATGAAACATTATCCAAATGGTCAACAATTTATATATTAAACCTCTTATAGAAAATGTAAAATTAGAATACAATGTACATAGAGGTGACATGTATATATAGCTTAATCAAGAGTTATGTCTTTATTTCCAATTAACTCCAAAGAACATCCCTCATACATACAATATGAAAGAAGGATGAAGGTACATAAAAGTAATGAAAAGTATAAGGCAGAAATAAACGTACAAAAAGAAGGAAAAAGGTATTTGAGGAAGGATATTGAGTAACATGATGGTAAAAGTGAAGATACAATCACTAGTATGGTGGTCCCTTTTGAAACCTGCTTGCCCTTTGGCTCTCAATCTCTTAGTCTATGTCCATGTGGCGATATTAATGTCCAAACTTGTGGCAAAGATCTTGGCCAAGGTGTGTCCAACGATGATATTGTGGTAATTAGTATCATTCATGTATTTACTCTTGTAGATGGGATGTATGATATAGGAGGTCCAAGAAGGTGGAAAGCCACAAATTGCCGTGTAGTTAAACATGTATGCACTATGTTTAAAAAATCAAGCTTTGAGGTTCTCCATATCATGAGCTTTATTGGATTACAGCTTAGAGATGGTGTGAAGGATTAAGCGATTAGTATTGAAATGACAATGAGAAATTTTTAGATTGACTTGAGTGTTTGGTTGGTTTGGAGAATTATATAGGCTAGAAGCATACTCAAAACAAGTAAGGAGATTTGATATTGCACATACTAATTTCTTAGGAAGGAATACTCAAAAAGGAAGAGAGATATTTTGGGCTTTACATTTATCAATGAAATGAAATGATATGATATGAATTTCACAATGATGAAACATAAGTGTAAAATGTTCTTCACCTTATTAATAAATGTTAGTAAGAAGTTTAAAGAATTCATCTCAAAGGTAACCAATAAGTCACCTTCCTCAGCCTTCTTATCCTTGATGAAATCAGAATACACACAAAGTCATGTACAAATACACACTAAAGAGTCAAGTTGGTGAAAATTTAAAATAAATATTAACTTGAAATAGTTCAAAATACAGAAGTTCGAAAGTTTATATTCACAAAATCCATAGACAAGGAACCACAACATGAAAAAAATCTATAAAAAAAACATAAGTATTAGTGCCACATCCCCTATGCTAATTAATTGCAACTAGTAACTTTTATGCTCGCAAACTAGGAAACCATCTGATTGCATCTGAAGGTGCTAACAACTTACTCTACCAGTCTTTGTTAGTGTATAGCTAATCGGCATGCTCACCCTAAGGTGCTTGGTTCATTCTCTCAATGTTAAAATATATTCTTATTACACTCATAGCTAAAAGAATGTTGATTTGGCTCGACACTTGGATAAGAAGATTAAGGAGTTTAGAAGTATTGCTATTGAACTCCTATAATACAACTACCATATGCATAATGTGATGTTACTAAGAAAATGTAGATTATTTTGGTTTAAAAAGTAAATAGCACTCCATTATCAATCAGCTAATGAATAATTTGTTCATGTATCTTATAGGTTGGATAGTTTGGTTGGTCTGTTTGCAGTTGCTTGTCAGCCATCTACAACGAGTGATCCTTTTAGTTTACGCAGAATTTCGTATGGACTTGTAAGCAAATGCTTAATGTGCTATTCAATATTAGGCTTAAGTTACTTCTAAAACCACAATGCATTCTTGCCAATCTATACAGGCCCAAATTTTGGTAGAAAATCAAAAAAATGTGGATTTGAAATTGGCAATACAAATAGCAGTAAATGTCCAACCATTACATGTCTTGCCTTCTGTTATAAGTGATGTAAGAAGCATGTTTTATATGGAGAGTTGTCCAATAGTTTCAATTAATATTTAGTTTCAGAAAAATACCCAATAAATTAAAACAAATTAATTGTTTTCTTTTATGATCACTGATATTTCATTTTCAAGTGCTTCTCTTTGTGACACAAAGGCTAGAACAACTATTGATTTGTTCTCTTACTTACTCTCATTATTTTGTTTTTGCTTGAAGGTTGTTTCTGAAGCTACTAAATCATGACAAAATGGTACATGTATTATATATGCTCTCTCAGTCTTTATGCTTTGGGCTCCTGAGATATCCATGTCCTGTTAAATGCTTATTTTGAAAGCACTTCTTAGGAAAAATCCTATGTCGCATGTCAATGAATAGGGGTAGTAATCTTCAAAGACAGGATCCCAATCAATATATTTGCATATGGTTTTGTTCCTTTTTTTTTTGTATTATCCAGAATTTCTAGCAGAGACACAAATAATAACCAAGGGGTTTTTAATTTAATATATCATTACACCAGAAATTACAGTTTTCATAGCACCATTATTCTTCTACTATTGGAAACTAAACACCCAAATTTGTGAAGCCTGGTCATGATACAAGAGATTTTAAATGGGGTTTTACAAAAAAATTAGTTAGGGTTTTGCAAAACATGGTATCGAAATGGCTACAATTTTGCTAAAAAAAGGGTTTTAATTTTTTTTCACCCAAATACATCACCAATACAAATGGCTATGAAATGGCTACGGGTAAAATACCTGGTCGCTTGTCGTTTGCTAGTGGGCTCATCGTTTGCTAGTGGGCTCATTTGCTGGTGGGCTCGTTTGCTCGTGGGCTCGTGGGTTGGTGGGCTCGTTTGCTGGGTCTCCTCGCTAGTCTGGTCTACCTGGTCTGGGTGTCGTCGATGGGCTCCCTGAATCTTCACGCGAACGGAGGCGGGCAGAGGAAAATGAATTCCTCCGTAGCACCTCTGATATATAAAATGAATTCCTCCGTAGCACGAACCCCATTAAATGTTACACACGGCAAGATAATGGCCTATGTGTCGCTTCGCCCGAACTGGGTTCGCACAAACGGGGGATTCGCGCGAACCCTCCTTGCATACCGCCCATGCCCTTTCCCACTCGCATTTTTGGGACTACAAGTGAGACACAACACCATGCGTTGACCTAGACTCGTTTATTTATCATCTATTAATTCAAATGTATTGTTAGTCTAAAAAGTACTCTCCTTATCAAAAACAATTTAATAAAGAAAATAAATCCATGTATGGAATGACATAAAGAAAATGCATAGATTGATATAATGAGTTTTAAAGTTTTATACTTAACCATAGTAACATATTTTTAATTCAAAATTATCAATTGCTTTAATTTGTAGTCATTTTATATTTCAACTTTTTTATAATGTTTTGTGTATAAATATTACTTCAATCTAGAATTTTTATATAGAATATTTTAGATTTTTTATTATTTGATGTAGTTTAATTGTATTATTTTATTATCTTATTTAATGTGTATAAATTTGGTTTTTATATTAAATTAAAAGTATTGAAGGAGTGATGTTTGAGGGATATGAGCTTATTATACTTTTAATTTAAGGTATAGTGGTTTCATTGCTTCCTTGGAAATTAAATTAGCATAATGTCATAATATGGATACTTGAACCAACTTCCAGTATGCAATCCAATGTTGGGCTCCGATCTTGGTAAAATAAAGGGGCAACTATTTGCAAATTAAATCGTTATTTCATGGAAAACAAAATTAAATACCAAAATGGAGAAGGGAGGAATAATTCAACAGTTTGAAAGTTTTATTTTCCTTTTTATTTGTAATGAAATGTGAATTTATGTTTTCTTTTCTCCATTTAGATTATTTGGCTTACATAAAATACAAGGAATGGGTAAAAAAAATTAGCAAGGGATTCGACACTACTTCCAATTATTATATCTTGTTTAATTATAGGCAATAGCAAATAAGAAAAATATACTAACCCATAATACCGAAGTACCAATCAATTATTGTTTGGCAAAAAATATGGCATTCATTTACTTTTCACATAAAAAATTCTATTTAATATGCACAATATTTTGACATTTGTATTCAATATCCAACTGTTTTGTTCGTCACTTAATATTTGTCAAAAGAGATTGACAACTATCCAACTAAAATATAATCCAAAATAAAGCAAAAGCTACATTATCCATAGCAACTCCCACAAATCCAAAATCATTTTTTTTGAAATATGTAACTAACTAATCAACCAATACAAACTACCACAACTTAAAATTAAATTGAGTAATTTGTATTTTGTTATTTTATTATTATATCAACTTTTCACTCTCATAAATACAATGATTTTTATTTTATTATTACATCAACCTTTCAAGTGCACTCATAAATATGGTGTTAAATGAAGAGGGGAATAAAAATAAGTGCACTCATAAATAAGGTGTTATTCTTTTATTTATTTATAATATACCTTTATATTTATAAACAATTAACACCTTAGATTCAAATAAATTGACACAATAATTAATGAAACAAGAATGATAGCCATGAAACCTAAACAAGAATGATAGCCATGAAACCTAAACTACGAAAATTAACGTAGAATTTACAGAGAATAACAATAGGAGATGGGAATTAAAAAGAGGGAAGAGCACGAAACCAAAATAAACCCAAATAAAAACTAAATTTGGATCAATTATTGGTAGAAAACAGCTTTTCGCATTTCAAATTAAAAAACAAATGAAAAATCAAGTAACGATCGTGGGTTCCATTCCTTTGTAAAAGTGAAGTTACGTTCACATATGTTTGTAATAGCCTATGTTTAGTTTGTACGCCAAGCAACATAAAACTGATATTTGGAGGTAAAATGAATTTCATATTCCACCAATAATACAAATTATGGAAATGAAAGTTTCTCTCATCATCAATGCATCATTTACAGTAGATAATCCAATGCTTTGAAAACGAAACTATTTACAACAAAATCAAAATAATACTTACATCATTAATATATACTGTACAAACTTCTCAACGGAAAAAAAGTATTATTAGAGCATAGAGCAGCCTTTATTTTTTTCAGTCTGAAGCTCGCCTCTCCCTCCTTTGAGAGGAGTGGGGACTAGACGGGGAGCGGTGGCGGCGGCGGTGGCGGTGGCCCCACTGGTATTCGGAGCGGTGCAATCTGCATCGAAACGAGCCCGCGTGTGTTGTGGGCGAACAGAGGCATACATTCCCGCGACTCGAACCCTCGACCCTATTTTCAGCTGCAGATGTTTGGGCAGTAATTAACTGCGTGTAATATTCCGGCGGCGCAATTGCCCGCTTTTCCTCGGCGAAATGATGTGGATAACACATATCGGCGCGCTTCAAAACAAAACACGATTACTGCGAAAAATGATGGGTAAATAATGGAAAGAAGAAACGCGCGTGGGATGAGGATGGAATCGTAAACATGCAGAAAATGTTTGCAAACGGACACCACATGCGCTTCTTATTCTTATCTTCTGCTTCTGCTTCTTCGTATCTTACACACCTCCTCGCAAACCGCCCAGTGTCGAATCATAAATTAAATAAGTAATATTATTCGTATTCGGTTGGGAAGAGATAAAGCATTGGATCGCCACGCGTCGTAAGATGAGAGCAGTAGAGTTCCATGCGCACTTGTGTGGTCGGCAATACGAAGTTGATTAACACCCACTTCCCATGGGTCCCATCGCCACGTTGCATCTTTCCACTCAATAATTATAGTTGATTGGTTTTGTGTGATTATTATTACATTCGGTTTTTGGAATTTTCATTTATTTGTTTTTCTTTCGGCACTTGTCGCCTTTCATAAGTCAAAATAATTCATATTCATGTATCACTTTATAATTATTTTTGATACTCTAACACCCCCTTTTAATAATAATTTCATTAAAAGGAAGTGTAATTATTATAGTATTGTCGGTGGTCTTTTATAATAATAGATTTGAGACAATAACATTATTACTTTTAATGTGTATCAAGTATTGTATGGGGGCAATTCTCACATTAACAATTAATAGGTATTTGATTTTGCTTAAGAAAATTAAACTATAAATGAGGTTTTTTTTATAAAATATGAACTTGAACATTTAATGGACCCAATTGCAAAACTCTTTATTTTTTCATTTAATTAGACAAGGCATATGCTATTAGACTTGTGGTATAGGAGACACCATTAAAAACTATTTATCATGACAATAAAACATGGCATAATGGTAGATAAGAGTGCATGGTCTCTCTTTTAATACCTATCATGTATCACATTATCATAATAGAATCGAATACCAAACAACACCACCTTTATCCACTTTAGAACTGTAGTGCATCTACAATTGTCCTCTATATATATATATATATATATAATGTAAATAAATTCTCATAATATTCAAACTAATCAATATATATTAATAAATAATCATACCTTGAATTAATTATTGAAAACTTGAGTACTATGGAAATATCATAGGGTGAACACTTGTCTTATATTATTCTCATGGGTGATTAGAATACAACTATAAGATTATGATACTACATATAACAATTTTAGAGGCAAATAGAGAGAACCTAAAAATCTTACAATAAATTATGTATTTTTATCAAACCACAGTGTCTAGATAATAATTTATATATACACCTTATTTTTCACTAATTTGTGTGTAGGAACACTCCTTCGCACCACTATGTAAGTTCTGCACTTTTCAACTTATAGTTCAATTTTTTGCTAGACTTATGCTTTCCCATAACCATGCACAAGGATCTCACTTTTGTGTGCACCTCACAATGTTAAAATGCACAAGTCTCTTGCTAAAATTATTCCTATTCACAATCTCCTGCATAAGTTGCACACACGGGTCATACAACCTTTTCACGCTTGCTTGTAGTACTATGTATACTTTGTGTCTCGTGGAGAGCCTTAAGAGCCTCGTAGCATCCATTAAACTATTTCATGGACATGATCAATGTATTCCTCACATATCATGTCTTTCAGTCACTTTTTGTGGTACATTATTTCATAATTCCCTACATTTCATGTAACAAAATATTTTAGAATCGATGTGCAGACTCTATATTTATGTATGATTTTCCAAGTGGCACCTTCCAAGTTTGTGGCATGTTAGAGTGTCTTGTTGCATAAGCATTAGAGCAAGAAGAGTAACTTTCATACACATCCCAAGTAATTTTAACCATCATGATTGGAATATGGAATGGTTTGTAACTACTTCCCTTCATGATCACATTCTAGTTATAACTTCCCTCCTAGAATGATTGTACTAATATGTAACATATGCAAACCTTCCTAAAGGTTAGTTGTCTCTAAATTAAACTTAAGAGATGAACCAAATAATAGGAATACTCAAGGATGTTTTGTGCATATTATAATTTTCACAATATTCTATATTTCACTCTAGTCGGGGAAAATTGGCCAAGAATAATTCCTTTACTAATCACAAGAGCTTTCTCTCTTTGCCTCACTATGATATTGTACATTTGTGTATGTATTCACTATTCACTATTAATGAATAGAAGTTGCATTTCCTATCGATAGCACTTCAGTCACATCATTGTAACTCTCACTAGCATAGGATTCAATAACCTACTTGTTCTCTTATAATCTTTATAGCTCTCATTAGCATAGGATTCACAGGGGGTCACTTTAGTAAGGTGGTACATAGATAACATGCAATCATACAAAGGTTTTTTTTTACATTTTTTACACTACTATTTCAGTATAAATAGGGGTAGAAGTGTAAAATGGGGCCTCAATAATGATAATATGTAGTGGTAAATCAAATAAATCAGCGGTACTATTTAGAATCCCATTATCCTACTCATGTTTAAGAAATTATTTTACCAATTGACCCCCCTTGATAGGATTTTCCCCATGTATGGTCATGAGATTCGTTGTGGGGATCATTTCTATCAAAGAATAGCTCTTAGTTTTTCTATGCCTATAAAGATGTGAACACAAAATATAGAGAGAAGGAAAATCAATCAGTTGTGTTTCCACCTACCCAAAATAATGTTGGAGTGAGAGTAAGATGATTGATTAGACCATAAGAACACCAAGTTATACCAAGACATTCAAAATCTAAAAGCACATTACAATGAAATATCTTTCCAATTCCAAAATTTGATGATTTAACCCAATCAAATGTGAATTTGTCTTTTTCCTAACCATCTCGCATGTAGTTTCAACATCACACCCCTTTCAAAAATTGAGTAAATCTTGGCATTCCAATGTTTGAAGGATATATTAATGCTATAATTTTGGATAACTGGATTTTTTTATCTTGAGCCTTACTTATTAATTTAAAACACCACTAGAATGAGAATAATATCAACTTCATAGTATTGCATATGCCCACATTGGTGTCTAATTAGTGGAAGAAGTTCAACACAACATGCGATAGAGAATTTTATCCCATTAGTACTTGGGGTTTAACTTATTAAATGCTACGAAAAAGTAGTACTAACCCCTTAGACACTATAAGCATGAATACATGAAGTTCTAGTAGCTGCAACAACATAGGGGAGTTTGATTGAAGAATATGCAAATAAATTCCATGACTAAATTTTATGCATATAATATGACATCAAAGATTAATATAAGCATTGACTTACAGCATATGTTTTCCTTATATAGGTGAAAGGATGAAGTTATTGGATTTTTAATCTTTGGTAAAAACATACTGCAACACCACAAAGATCAAGACCAAGGAAAATATGAAGCAACTCACTTTGTATCTTCATGTTGTAGTGTGCATAATATTTTTCCTAAACAAAATGCACTATCTCAAACCCCTTATGCAAAACAAACAACACTATTCATAAGGAAGTAAGTATCCAAAGAAGATTTATCAACCAAGAAAAGGGACCTACACCTTTCAACTTAGACAAAGGAAACACGAAATTGGATGAAAAATATCATCATTAACATCACTCACATATACACAATGATTTTAAATGTGAAAAAAAATACTACTTGCATAGTTTGCATCAATTCACACATAAATGGATGACATTGATCCAAATAGTTTCTATATGAGATTTAATACCGATGTCACTGATGCTTCAAAAGAATGTGATTCATCACTTACACATCAATTTTTGGGTCAAATAACATCATCTCCATGTCATCATCGACAATGGGAGTCAAAAGAACATTATCTATTAGGATACAATATAATGCCTTGCACATCTTACTTTTGTGCATCCTCACCCATACTCACTTGGATGGATATAATTGGGAAAGGTTATACATGTTTAATGACAATATACATTTCAATATGAAGTCAATTCAATAGAGGACAGTGCCACTTGTGATATCACACCTATTGAGGTCAATGATATAGTGCTAGGAATAACATAATTGTACAAGAACGATGCTACATATTGGGATAAGCCACTTAGATGGATTGTTCAAGAAAAAGATTGATTTTTATCATCATAAATGACCAAAGATACCTTGGTCTTTACCAAAAAATGTTGAAAAATCATATTTCTTATATAAACATTTAGTTACTCATGATCAGTCCAAAAATACATGTTTGTAAGAGAAAGTGAGAATTGATAGTGTACACTATGAAAACATCGTCGTAAAAAAACTAATTCACCAAGCTACTAAATTAGCACATAAAAATATTTACAAAACCCAAAATCCTTCTAACACACTGCACACTAAATCACCAAATTGATTTGGTTCTTATATCCCATCTTCCAAATAGCCCATTCTTATTTCATGTAACTTTGCGAGGATAATGAATTTAAGCACTAAATGCAAGAAATCATCAATCATGAAAAGATCTGGCCTATATATTCTCCTTGCAAGAGTCAAATAATCCATGCAAGCAATAAAGACACGGGACTGGTGATTATGCATATACTATCACACATTAAAAAAGATAAAAATGAATAATTAGTACTCATTTCCATGCATTAATCGGCTCCTAGACTAGGTCTAAGGAATACAATCCTTCACTAAGATTGACTTAAATTCAAGTTATAATTAGGTTTTAGTCCATCCTGAATAATTCTATAAGAAATTTTCAGGACACAACAAGGATTGTACAAATTTTAGGTTATGCCTTTTGACTTAACCAATGTGCCAATAAGATTTATGCACTTAATGAATGATTTACTGAGGCACTTCTTCAATTCAACCTCATCATCTACTTATATGGCATCATCATCTTTAACATATCTTGTGAGGAGCATGTGGATTACTTCTCATGAATCTTATACACTTGATAAAAATAATAGTTTTAGGCCAAATTTAAAAATTGTACATTTTGCATATTGCAAATCTAATACATAGGATACATCATTGACCATATAAGAATAAATATTGATCAAAATAAAATCAAAAGTGATCTAAGGTTGTCCTAATCCATGCATCTCATAGAATTGATAAGTTTTTTGGGATAAAAACTTTCTGCTTCATGTTCTTCTTTAGTTTCTCACACCTATCATTACCCTGATTATATTATTTATGACTCTTTTGTTAAGTATGTTTTCCCCAGACTCTAGATGCCCTTGGTTGATCAAATCTAGTAATGACTAAGTATGAAATGCTCACGGTCTCCACGTGTCTCATAGGTGCATCCCCAAGTTTGAGCATTCAAGCGGGTTCTCAAAATCACACAGCACTCCACGTGTCTTCTGAATGTTTAATATAGCCCAAAAGGAAGGAGGACCCTAAGTGAGCGCGAGCCCTCCATGTGGCCCGAATAAGGAGTCTAATCAGACAGGGACTCAGTGGAAATACCAAGAAGGGAGTAGATGCGTGGATTTCTATAAAGGGATGAAATATTTATTCCAAAACCATGAAGGTCAAATATCTGAATTAATAGGGAAGACAATGGTGGCATTGCATTTAAAATACTAGGGGCAGGAGCTAGAAGGATAAGTGCAAGGCCTTATCAGAATTGAAAGCAAAGGGTGGTAGCTGGAAGTGACAAAGAAAAAAATGTTTCCTATAAAAGGAGGTGAGATACAAGAAGATAATGGAGGAGAGGGAATTCTGAGCCAGAGAAAAGAAGAGAGAAAAGAAAAGAGTTTTGCATATTTTGTAAGAATCTAGCCTTAGTAAGTCTCTGTCATAAAAGAGAAGTGTAATATGTGCTTTTATGGGCCTTATGTATCCTTTCTCTATATGAATAAAGATTTCTTATTCTGTGAAAATTGGATTTTCATATGTTTTGAACTTTCGTTTCTTTTATGAAAGGTAGTTCTAAATGAGTCATAAAATTCATCATGCTTGACGCCCTTAGAATTTCCTTGTTTTGCTTATTATTAATCTTTTCAGTTCCTCATATTTTTGCATTATAAAAGTAGTAGATCATGTTGTTTATCCCTTCAACTATTCTCAATAAAAATCACAGATATTCCATCATTTATCTTTTAAATTTGGTGCATCGCCAATTTATTTCAGTCATTTACATTCTTTTTCTAAACCTACTCCTAAAAAATAGAGAAGATCCAACTTCTTTAAAACCTGGAGGTCAACTTAAGGCACATGTCTCACCAACCTAAGGTTTCCTACAACTCTGACGGTTCATCTGCAAGGATCATCGTCAACAGTTTTCCTGGCATGCCTGGTGGGACATTAATCTTTCTTATAGGTTAAATCATCACCCAAGATTTATCAACGAATGCGAACGAGATCAAAAGCAAGGGAAGAAGGTCTCATTGACTATTTGCAGCTATCCCCTCCAGGACATAGAAGAGGAAGATAATTTCAAAGGTCTCTATCCCCCCCAAACCAGACTCTCTCAACCCATCCACTAGGTAGGCCCTTCACTCAGTCAACAAGGAACCTTAGACCTATCACTATGGCGTACCTTCAACCTCCATTTCTAAGACCGTTTATTTCATGGGATCAGGGAATCCCACTCATCTTTCCTACACCCCCAGTGGTATTGAATCCTATTCTAACAAATGCGTTGAAAGCGATGCCCAAGTTCAGCGGTGAAGACTTCAAAACCCCTGAGGAACATCTTCAAGACATAGCGGAGATATGTGCGGTACATTATATAAGGGAGTAAGATGTTACCTTATGATTACTGACTGCCTCTTTCAAGGGAAGGGCCCTGGAATGGTATCGAGCCTTGACCCCTAACACTATCGGTACTTGGGACCAGTTGGGAACACCATTTGTAGCAAGGTTCAAGTGAGAAAGGAGACTAATCATCACTTCTACAACAATTAATTGGTATCAAAAAGAGTCGGCAAGAGTTGATGATAGATTTCAACACCCGGTTCCACAAAACTTGGCAAAGGATTCCAGTCTTGGCTAGACCACCTGTAGGTATGGCTATTGTTTTCTACTTAAAAGCCTTAAATTCAGATATTTCAGTAATGATTCAGTCATTAGGAGGGGATTATTTTCCACAATCCTATAGCCTTGCGGTCCAAGATGAGAACAATCTAATAGACACAGGGAAGCTTCCTCCCAGAACTCTTTTTCCCATAAATCCTCAGATAGCCCCCCTTTTGCAAGTACAAGCCCAAAGTTCAACCTCAAGCCCTACTTCTCTATATAATTACCCCAAAGTAGTTGCGGCCCCCGCTCCTACCGCTACCACCTCATCTTCGTTCCCCGAGATGGATGAGATGAGAAACATCCTGAGAAGTCTCTCAAATGAGATAGTAAACCTTAAGAGAAATCATGCTGCCTATCTAGATAAAAATTATCAGAATGTCCAAAGTAGCTGACCGACTTACCCATCTACATACCAAAATGCTTAGAGGCCACCAACTACTTAGCTATCGAATCAAATAGTCTCTGTACCCATGCCACTTCGAACTGCTCCCCCAAATAGTAGTAGAGAGCTCATCCCCAAAAAAAAATATGGTTGAGGAACCGAACGCCTGGTGCTTCCCTTACAATAATCCTCATATGGAAAAAGATTGTCCCCAAGGGAACATGCAGCTAAGGATATCCAAGCAGCGAGCAAGAGATGGTTATGACACATTTGCAATTGGACCTCATCAATTTGAGGGAGCAAAAAGCGTTGCTTTCACCACCCAAATGCAAGGAATGTCTTTAGAACAAGAGGCCAAGATTGCACCAGAGCATGCCCTTTTCTCCTAGGTAGAGGGGGAGGAGTTCATTTTTATAAATGAGGCATCTATTCCAAAACCTGTGTAGTTCAACTATAATACTCACTTCAAGAAAAGGATCATTGAAGCAGACACACCAGCTTCCAGTTCGGTCAACAAGGTGTATAAAGAGCCTCAAATTATTATAAGTGTGTCATTGCCAAAGACAAAAGAAGTCCCCCAACCAACTATACATGAGAAAGAGGTCCATCAACTTGAGAAGGAGAGGATGAAGCATTAGCCACCTCTTAAACCATTACTGGCTGGACCCATCAATGTAGTCCAACAGCTGAAAAAGGCACCATCCAGTGCATCCTTGTGGGATCTCTTAAGCATTCCTGAGCAGAAGGAGCTGCTCCAAGGGGCGTTAAGATTGGAGGAGGATGTGACCATGGTGGGTCCCATGAAAGGACAAGTCAAAGATGCACGGGTGCCTTTAGAAGCCATATTGCTAAATCAAAAGGAAGAAGTGAGTAAACCAAGGCCTAACCCATTATTTTTTACTCTTATTATAGGAAAGAAGTTACTACATAATTCCATGATAGATTCTGGCGCAAGCACTACTGTCATGCCTCAGGCAATAGCAGATGCTTTAGGAGTCCAGTATGAGCCCTTGAAGAAGGGGGTTATGTAATTGGATGGGAAGTCTGTGCCAACCATAGGAATTATCAAGGGACTCCCATTGCAACTCTATTCCTATCCAAATATAACAGTTCACCAAGATATCATGGTGGTTAATGTCCCACCGATCTTCGGGCTCTGCCTCTCCCGAGACTTCATAGCTAAAATCGGTGGATACATGTCTTTGGATTGGTCCCACTTAATCCTACGCACCAAGTATGGGTCCAAGATGAAGGTCTTGTCCGAACCACTCTCCAAGGAACATATAACAGACCAAGTACCTTCTAGTTTCGAGGCCTCCCATGCTATGATCACAAGAGAAGAAGAGCTATATATAGAGGGTGGAGAACCCCAGGAGGGTGACCATCTATCTAATCTTCCCCCTAGAGATCTGTTTGGAAACTTTGATTCAACCGGCCTGGGCACTTACATCATTTCTGACGAAAACCCCACAATCCCAAAGGTAAAAAGTGAGGGTGACGCACTAGGGACAAGCTCTCCTGGTGACCCTCCAATATGGAGCTTATATTTTGATGGGGCTAGAAGTAAGAACAGCTCAGGAGACATAGTTTTCCTCACCTCTCCTACCGGTAGAAATATTCTCCAGTCAATATGTTTCCAGTTCTCTTGTACTAGTAACAAAGCAGAATATGAGGCCTTGGTGCACGGTTCATGCACCACCCGGAAGGAAGGTATCAGGAAGCTAAGGGTATTCGGTGATTTAGAATTAGTGGTCACACAAGTAAGGAATACCGCCGCCACCAAGAACCCAAGGATGAGATCCTACCAGCACCGGGTCTGGGATCTAATAGATGATTTTGAAGCTTTCAACATTAAGGTAGTTCCCCATGAGCAGAATGCAGTGGAAAACATAATGGCTACCATTGGGTCTCAGTTTGACCCAGCCCAAGACCTTCTAGAAAATAAAGACTCCATAAAGGTAATCATTCTCCCCTCGATCCCTGACAACCTCCATCATTGGTAGGTGTTTGATAATGACCGACAGGTCATACATTTCCTCTAGCAGTCTGATCAGTTTGTGAATCAACTCCAGTCCAAGGTTGAAGAAGCATATGGAGACCAGGTAATACAGTTAAAGATGAACAAGCTCCCAAGAGGACTAATTATGCTTGAAAACCTTTTCGAATCAGATGATGCTAGCCCAGATCGAAGGAGGTTTGAAGCAGTAAAAGAGGATTATGTAGAGCTGGAAATAGCCAGGGACAAACGACTGAAAGTCAGCAAGTCAGTAACCCAAAAGGATAGAGACCGACTCATGGCTTTGTGTCACAAGTATGACAAGGTGATGGCCTAGACATACAACGATCTTCACAGCTATGATAAAGATATTATCCAGCACACCATTGATCTGGAGGAAGGGGCTAAGCCTGTGTGATAGAAATAGAGACCTGTGAATCCTAAAGTGGAGGCCCTCATGGCTGAGGAGTTGAGAAAATTGTTGGAAGCTCGCATCATTTTTCCAATCAAGCACACAACGTGGGTCTCCAACCTGGTTCCAGTAAGAAAGAAAAATGGTGAAATCTGACTCTGTGTAGATTTCAGGGATCTGAATAGAGCCTCCCTAAAAGACCATTATCCCCTGCCCTCTATGGAACAAATTTTACAGACGGTTGCAGGATCTGAGATGTTTTCCCTATTGGACAGCTTCTCGGGTTATAACCAAATATGGCTCACAGAAGGGGATCAACATAAAACTACTTTCACGACTAAATGGGGAACTTTTTCCTATGCAAAGATGCCTTTTGGGCTCACAAACACAGGGGCTACTTTTCAAAGAGCCATGGACACTGCATTTGGGGCGTTGATAAACAAGGTAATCCTCATATACCTTGATGATCTCACTGTGTTTACCAAAATGGTAAAGGATCATTTTGATGCTTTAGAAGCTGTGTTTAAAAAATGTCAAGAATTTGGGATCTCTCTGAATCCCAAGAAATGTATTTTTGGCATTCCCCAAGGAAAACTCCTGGGGCATGTGGTGTCAAAGGAAGGAGTTTCCATTGATCCTGAGAGAGTCAGGGCCATCTTGGAGCTGCCTCTACCGGTCAACAAGAAGGTTGTTCAATCCTTCTTAGGAAAGATCAACTTCATCGGCAGGTTTATATCATATTTTACGGGGACCGTCTGCCCCATTACTCTCATGCTAAAGAAAGATCTAGTTTTCAAATGGACTGAGGAAGGTTGAAAGTATTTTGAATTGATCAAAGAGGCTATTGCATCGGCCCCTGTACTCCACAACCCCGACTTCTCAAAATATTTCATCATGTATGTATACGGGGGGAAAAATAGCATAGCATCTGTGTTAACTCAAAAGGGAGAGTGACAGGGGGAGGAACACCCCATTGCCTTCTTTTCAAAAATGCTTCACGACTATGAAACAAGGTACAATTTTGTGGAAAGGCAGGCCTATGCCATAGTCAAAGGTTTGAAGAAATTCAGACACTTGGTCACACACAACAAAATTCTGGTCATGGTAGCTCACCCCAGTGTCAAAGAGTATATAATGGAGGGTGAGATAACTGAAAAAAGGGAAAATTGGATAACCAAAATTCTGGAATACGACATAGAGATAAAGCCCACGAAGCTCATAAGAGGCAAGGGACTATGTCAATATTTGACAAAGGAATTGGTCCCCGAAACAATTGACGAGTCAAAAGATAATGTACCTATAGGAGGATAGGCCCGAGGGGTGGGTCTCTGACAGAATTCATTTTATTCAAACTAGAGAGTATCCTAGCCATCTCCCCTTGAAAAAGAGAAGGTATTACAGGCAACAAGGGACTCATTTTGCTATAATTAATGGTTTCCTTTTTAAGAGGAATTTTAATGGGTTGATGTTGAGATGCCTTGAAGATGAAGAGGCCAAAAGAGTCTTAAGAGAATTACATCACAGAGACTCGGGTGGTCATTTTTTGGCCCAAACCACTGCTATAAAGATTTTGTAGGCATGATACTTCTGGCCTAGCTTGTTTTCTGATGGTCAGGTGAAAATAAACAAATGTAAGGTTTGTCAAGTTTACGCAGGTTTCCAAAGAAACGTAGCATTTCCCCTCAATCCCATTTTAATTGAGGAACCTTTCACACAATGGGGTCTTGATTTCATCAGAATGGTTAATTTGACTTCAAGTGCTCAGACACCAGTGGATTCTCATGGCAACTGATTATTTCACCTGGTGGATGGAGGTAGTCCCACTTAAGGAGTCTACTAAAGATGTGATCCTAGGACTCTTGCAGGATATCACTACTCATTTTGGTTCCCCCCACACCATTATATCCGACAATGCTAAAGCTTTCCTGTGAGCTAAGGTGTCTGATTTTGTGGTCAAACACGAGATATATTTAAAGACATCCTCTAACTATTACCCATAAGGGAACTTCCTGGTAGATTCTACAAATAAGAATCTGATAAGACTCATTAAAAGGATGGGACATGAGCATAAAAGGTTGTGGCATGAGCATGTTAAAACAACCTTATGGGCTGATCAGATCACTCCAAAGAAGATCCTAAAAGCTTCAGCCATATGAAATGGTCTATAGGAAAAGTTTTGTGATGCCAATTTCTTTGGAGATTCCCACATTACAACTGCTGAAAGGATTTGAGATAGAGGAGAATGGAGCAATGTCAGTAAGGCTCGCCGAGTTGGTAGAACTCTAGGAAAAGTGTGAACTCACCCATGAGGCCATGATTAATCACCAACAAATAGTTAAGACATGGTTCGATCAAAATACATCAGAGCTGAACTTCCAAATCGGAACTGTCATTTTAAAGTGGGATGCTAGAGCAGCTAAACCCAGGAACCATGGAAAGTTTGACCCCTTATGGATTGGACCATTCATAATCAGTGCATGCAAGCAACATAACTCATTTGAGCTCAAAACCATGGCAGGAGATCCTTTGGCGATTCCAGTAAATGGGATCCATCTGAAGCCCTACATTTAGGTATCTTCTAAAATTGTATCATATGTATATATTGTTGCCTGTTTTGTAGTTTTAGTTTTGTTTTGAGCCTCCACTTTTGTTGGATGTTTTTGCCACGTGCTCCACCACCCCTGTCCATGTCACTTTTGATATATCGAAGAAAGCACCCCTACCATCTTCTCACATTAAATTCATCATCAAAGGTAGGGGCCTCTTTCCTAAATAAAAGATCCACAATCAATGTAAGATCTATCAAAGGCACCAAGTTTGGTGCCTCAGGTCTCTTGCTTAAAGGAAGCATTATGAGAAGTAACTTTAGGCACGTACGAGTTTTTTACTCCTGGGGTAGCAATGGCTATTAAAGGCCCCTCGAGCTCTTTTTGGTAGGATCATTCTGAAGCATTTAGATTTTTATCAGGTGAATATCAAAGTTTCCAAAAGCTCCAGAGTCATTCAAAGAAATTCAGATCACCATGGCCAGCACCACCTCCAGCTCTGCTCAGGTAACAAAGTCCTACGCAGGACAACCCATTCCTCCCCGACAACACCATCCAAAGTTAAAATACCCAGACTCATTATCTCGGTACAACGACCCTTCACTGGTCATCGACCCCGCTGACGATATATTCAAGCCCAGTCTCAACAAAAGGCATAAAGCTTTGAGAGAAGTGGCATGCACCAGGTTCAACCTTCAGGGAGACTCAGAGTCATTCGGTGCTAGGACCTGGAGCACTACTCTTTCCCAATACATGGTTCCTCTCACACACCCATGCCCAGAGCTCATACAAATGTGTGCGGAAAGTTTCAACTCAGGAAACCATACCATCAAGGGCTGGAATTTAGCTGTTGTAATCACACCGTAGGCCATCAGGGACATGTTAGCCCTGAACTATGATCAGTCAGCTAGTTTATATGATATAGCCAAGCTCTGGAACATATGGGTCCAGTGTCAAATGAAAGTTATGACCCTTACCAAGGAACTGAGACAGTTAGACTCCAGCGCATCAGGGGTTCCCAGTTTCCCCATCCCCTTAAAGTCCCTCAAGCCTGATGCTCAGGATGTCTACTCTATGTTGGCTTTTATTTTCAGGTAGGACTCTGACAAAGACATTGAGGACTAGTAGATGGTGACTATATTCCAAATGAGGACCATCAACACAAAGCAAAGATATAAATTTGACTTCACGGAAGTCATAACAGGGTCAATTTGTGAACAGCTCAAGCATTTCTCAATGACGTCCACCTTCAGGTATTCGTCTTTCCTTTTTCACCTCATTCTGTACCAAAATGCTCAGTATTTTGGTCAATTTATGCCCATGAACTTGTGGGATATGGAGGTGAATTCCTCAAATATTATCCCCGCATCTGCGTGGACCCATATATTGTCTCATTCTTCAGACGTCTATGAGTTTTTCAATGCTTTTATGGAGCCTCTTTTGCTAGAGCTCAATCCTGAAGGGATCAATAACAGAATGAATGACTCTGCACGGTCTATCTTCTCAGACCCATTGCACCCCATTGACTACTTCTTTTCCAGAGGTCATTCTATGATTTGAGTCCATGGATTCAGAGGTGAATCCTTCATGCTCCCAAGGATCCTCACACCTCAGATAGCAGGTCTCGAAGTCACCCAACAACTCGTCATGCTAGACCTGGAGGTCAGCTCGACCAGAAAGAAGAAAGAAATCTATGACCTCCCTTTTAGTAGGGGAGGGATTACTGTAATCAAGAGGAAGGTGGACCATTTTCTGTTTCAGAATTTGGCCTCCTATGGCTTCACCTTGATCCAAGACTCATGGAGGTATGATCCGGATGGGAAAATAGCTGAAACCCTGTCTACAAATAAAATCAAAGTCCCCTACAAACATGAATCGAGACCATTTTTTGATTCACGATGAAGCCCCAAGGCTGAAGCACCTGAGATCTTCATCAAACTCCAGGATATCCCCACTCTAGACTAGGAGTCATTTCATCTAGTGAAAAATGCATTTGACCCTACTCTAATGATTGGGAAAGGGCTGAAAGCAAGCTTAAAAATAAAGGACTGGAATTCCAGGAAGATCGAGGGATTTTGGAAATATAGGAAGGAAATCGGCCAAACCACACAGAAATTTGAGGAAGTTCTCACTAATGATTCCTATGAGGATAAGTGGGATGTGGAGCATGACTCTGATGCAGACAAGTGAGGATATACTTGTCCTCACTTCTGAGTAACCTCTCAGGTCAACTGTGGGGTCCTCCGAGCTACAACAATGGATACCTGAGGTACCTTCATCAGCCACCCCTCTTCAGACTCCTCAAATTTCTCCATCCCCCAGGCTCTCAGAAGCTACAACAGAGGGAGAGTCTCTCTCCATCCCAGCCCACAAGAAGCTAAAATAAGTCACGATTCCTGGAAGCCCACCACTTGAGGCTCCACTCTCTGTAATGCTTCCACCTCCACATTCCCATTCAGAAGGAATCCTTCAGTCTGTCACTACATCCCAGCCCCTTCCTCCGCCTGGTGCTCCTCTACTTTCATGGTACCCTACTGCCATCCCGATCTTCTCACCTCACATTATCATGCCCCCTTCTTCAGCCCTGGTATCTGCAGTATCTCAATCACCAGTGACTATTCCATATGGCCTGCCACCTGGTTTCCCATTTGCGGGAGGGATGGTCTCTTCTCCTTCTGAGTTTTGGAGCCAAGCAGAGGCCACCAAGGCAGCCCAAGATCAAAGGAGATCAAAGCAAAGAAAGAAGGAGATGGTGGCTCAGTCAACTAAGCAGGTTCGATCCCTATATGATCATCAACAAGGATCCTTAACCATTGCTCACCTTGTCCCTCAGGTATCCAATCCCACGGAACAAATGTGCCATGATGACTATTCCATTAGCACTATTGCAGTGGACCTCGTTGAATTCCGGCCTCAGGAAAAAGTTGAGTTGATGAATGAAATGGCGGTGGTAGTCACTACCGACTATTTGAAGCTCAACAATCAGCTGAAAAAGGTGCAGGCCAGCCTCCAAAAGGTAGAAGCTATAGTAGTGGGCCACATGGCTGAGCTTAAGGCCAAGGATAGAGAGGTAGACCAGCTCAAGAGGGAGTTAAGGGACACATCAACCAAGCAAGCCCTCGCGGCTTCTCAAGTAGAGGCAAAATCTCTGGCAGCTAAGCTCACCACCACCGAGGCCCTGGTTAATTCACTTTCACAGGAAAAGGATGGCCTTCAGGCCAAGTTAAAATCTTTTGATAAAACAGTCAAGGACTTGACTAACCAATTGAGTCAAGAATCTCATAAAGCTGGAATTATATCATTACTACAAGGTCTATATGCCTCTTATTGTGACAGGATTTCCACCACTACCAAAAATCTAGCCCCGACGCTCAGATTTATATCCAATGCACAGGAATTGTGCTCTAGGGTAGAAAGTGTAGTCTCTACCATCAACAACACCTTATCCTCCAAGGTCCAGGAGTCAAAAATTTTGATTCAGAAACTCTACGACGCCTCAAATCTCACTCTTCAGAACGTAGGAATCACTGACAGGTGGTTGACAGTGGAAAAGATCAATGATATTATGAGTTGTGACAAAGCTTCTGTCAAATGTCAAAATCTCTTGGCACAACTTCGTCAGGGTATGAGGGAAAGAAAATAGAATATCAATGAATTAGTATAGCTTGGTTTCCCCTCTCCCTTCCTAGATGAGTCTATGGTCTTATCCAAAGACCAAATTCAGTAGCTTCTGATCGCTAAGCACCAAGACAAGACAATTTTCCAGTCTTTGAAGGAAGACTCCAGTGTTGTTGAGGTCGAGGCCATCATTAATCCTATCATACAACTAGAGTTCCACTTGCATGTGGTCATGCAGAGCCTTCAAGGTTTCTCCCACAGGGAGATAATTGAGTTGGACTGAGCTTTTCAAGCCTTGCAGCGAAGAACCTACCCGATGGAAGAAGAATGGCTCAGATATCAGGCTTCTTTGTGAATGCTCTAAATGACCTGTGGTTAGCCATAATTTTTGAAATTTTGGGAAGGCATGAGATATCAGATTCTTCCATGGTAGGCATGGAATCCCTGGTGAGTCGCCAAATTGATTATATTATTTATGACTCTTTTGTTAAGTATTTTGTCCCCAGACTCTAGATGCCCTCAAGTTGATCAAAACGAGGAGTCTAGTAACAGACTAAGTATGAAATGCTCGCGGCAGTCTCCATGTGTCTCATAGGTGCATCCCCAAGTTTGAGCATTCAAGCGGGTTCTTCAAAATATAGTCATTAACACTCCATGTGTCTATTTGACACATAGTATGTTTGATATAGCTACCAAAAGTATCTGACCAGTTTGAAGGAGGACCCTAAGCAAGCGCGGGCCCTCCACGTGGCCCTAATGAGGAGTCTAATCAGACAGGGACTCAATGGCAATACCAAGAAGGGAGTAGATGCACAGATTTCTATAAAGGGATGAAATATTTATTCCAAAACCATGAAGGTCAAATATCTGAATTAATAGGGAAGACAATGGCGGTGTTGCATTTAAAATACTAGGGGTAGGAGCCAGAAGGATAAGTGCAAGGCCTTATCAGAATTGAAAGCAAAGGGTGGTAGCTGAAAGTGACAGAGGAAAAAATGTTTCCTATAAAAGGAGGTGAGATACAAGAAGATAAAAAAGAGGGGAATTGTGATCCAGAGAAAAGAAGAGAGAAAAGAAAAGAGTTCTGTATGTTTTATCTAGCCTTAGTAAGCCTCTGTCATAGAAGAGAAGTGTAATCCTTGCTTTCATGGGCCTTATGTACCCTTTCTCTATATGAATAAAGAGTTCTTATTCTATGCAAATTGGATTTTCATATGTTCTGAACTTTCATTTCTTTTATGAAAGGTAGTTCTAAATGAGTCAGGAAATTCATCGTGCTTGACGCCCTTAGAATTTCCTTGTTTCATTTATTATTAATCATTTCATCTCCTCATATTTTTGCATTATCAGAGTAGTAGATCATGTTGTTTATCCCTTCAACTATTCTTGATAAAGATCTCAGATATTCTATCATTTCTCTTTTAAATTTGGCACATCACCTATTTATTTCAGTCATTTACATGCTTTTTCTAAACCTACTCCTAAAAACTAGAGAAGAGCCAGCTTCTTTAAAACCTGGAGGTCACCTTAGGGTGCACGTCTCACCAACCTAAGGTTTCCTACAAAAAACAAGATAGAAAAATTACTGCTCATGACACATGAAGTGGATGACTGATCTTCAACAATACCATCTTGTGATCAATAACAAGAAAGTAAAATGAAAAGGAATCATATTTCATTATTTTACCTTTGATTCATGGGTAAGTGTAGAAATATGGGTAGCCAAAAGTGGACACAAATCCATTTTTTGGCCATTTTGGCCATAATACGCTCATGTTATGGCTCAGTCGTGCTATAACGCGATAGGGGGAAAATCGAGGTCACGTTATAATGCAAGTGCATTACGAATCAAGTTTACCAAGATAAAATGTGCTCGCCTTCTTGTTTACAATGTGTTATATCATGTTATCCCTTCCAAATGGACATGTTCCACATTGGAAACTAGAATGTGAATGCATTATAACATGCTTGCGTTATTGCGCGTTCACATTTCATCTTCTTTAGGTTTGAAATTCCTAATCCATAGGCTTGGATTTTCCTTGGATATCCAAACCTAAGGTTTGAACTGTGTAATATGTGAATAAATTCATGTTTGACAAAAAAAAATTAAAATCTCATGTGTACACCTCGATATCTCATGCTTTATAATATAATATTTTTTAAAAATTATACTATGATGTCAAGCTTGGTTTTACCTTGGTGAAGATATACTTATTTCTAAAATCTGATTAGTTTAAGGATTTAATCCATAATTTCTTTTACTGTGCCTTCTTTTCTTGCCAAAACCTATGCATACATTTTTGTACACAATTTATGATTTTTTAAACCGACTTTCAAAAAAAAATCCTCGTCTAAACTCCATTCTACAAGCATTAAAAAAACTGAAATTCGACTATTTTTCTCAAAGTTATGGGGGTGTACACACAGATATTTTATTTATTGGGATACGTGCACTTTTAAAATTAATAAACAATTATATATTCATCCAAAAATTATGAAAAATTAATGGGACCTCGTACATGGGCTTAGCTAACTTTCTACTAAAGGGATTTGGAAAATAATTTATAGAACTCAAAAAATGGGAGGGCACACACACAATAGGTTCTTATCTTTTTGACACAAAAATAGACACACATTGTGTGCACACCACATTTGACCCTCTTAATCTTAACCATTTTTTTTAAAATAGTAGTTTAGAAACCAGGTTTCGAGATCTATGATACTTATTCTTATCACTTTGTCAAATTTTGAGCATATGCATGCCAAATTATTATATGAAGTTTATGTTTTGTTGATTTCAGGAAAAATGTGTCCCTTTTTTACCCCCTTTTGGCTCCCCATTTCCATGCACTTACCCTTATGTTTTTATCATAGTGTTGGGAATGTGTGGATAAAACATTTCAAAATTGACATCCCTTTACTTTGATTGATAATTAATTCATGGAAAAAGGTGCCACCTTTGGATAAGGTGAATAGATTCAAGAGTTCTATATAGGTGACAAGTTCATGGGGGATTCAAAATCCAAATCATTACCTATCTGGTGATTTCATGTAGGGGTTTTAAATATTAGTAAAAATGGAATTAATATATTGCCCCATAATACTATGTATAAGGGGTTAAAGTATAAAGGGTTTTAAAAATATATTGTGTGTAAAGCGTGTGGAGTGATAGAGATAAGGGAGGAGGAGGAATTATTTGTTGATGAATAATCCCTGAATTCAAACCATTTTTATTGTGTGTGTTTTCATAGTAAGGTCATGTTTTTTGGATAAGAAACATATATTTCCATAGTAATGACACTATATAACTCTTAATAGTTGGGACATGCTTCATAGTATCATTGCTAATGTATAATTTTTGTCATTCGATTCAATTACTTAAGGAGCCAATGGATGTTGTGAATATTAAGAAATTTAACTAATAAGAATGCAACCACATATTACCCTTCACATTACTATAAAGAGTTTGATTAATGTGATGAATGTGGATAGAAAATAAAGTAAAAGAGACATCCAATTACACATAAATTGAGGGTTTTTTACTTTTCAATTCCAATATAAATGTCATCAAGGTTTCAGGTGGAAATATAATTATTTTTTTTGAAAATTTGAGACATTTAATCCAACACTAAAGTGGCCGAAATACTAAGGGTTATAAAAATGTCATATGGAAAATGGGTAGTTTGGATATATGGTAAAATAAGGGGTATTTTATAATTGAAATATTTTATTGGGAGGGGGTGTTAAATAAATAATTGAGTTTTGAAATAAGTGTATCATTTAGTATCCTATGAACACATGCAATATGGCTTGAGTTTACATAGTGAATCCTCTATGGAAAATATTCTTTACAATATTGGTCATCTCTATGTAATTGCTGGTGAGCCTCATTAAATTTAACCACATTGCAATCACACTTATATTAATTGCACATGAACACATATGTGGAGTGCCACACCAAGTATTGTATTCTTTATTACATCATAAATCCTGTGAGTAGGATTTTATGAGTTTACACATCTCTATTGGTTGTTTAAATACTATGGGAATCCATAAACATGAATTACATGATTGGGTTGCTTATAAAAAATTTCCAAAACAAAACAATATTTTTGTAGTGGATATGTTTTCAAAGATGGCTCTCATTTTTTCCATATAAGAAAGTATTGGCACATCCAAAACAAATTCTGCATTTTTCACTCATGTATAGGTTCACTTTATACTCCTAACATACATTATATCTGACAGAGATCCTCCTTTTTCTTGGTCACATTTTTTTCCAAGGGTTTTGTTTTAGTGGTTATGTTCAAGTTTGAGCTTGAGGGTTGTGTTATGGCTTGGAATTCTTAAAATTGAAACCTAATCCCATAGTCTAGTGATACATCAATATATGATATTATATTTAATTGATGTTTGACTCTTAAGGTTCTATGTAAGCTATAATTTATAAGCATGACAAATGTTGTGTTTACCTATTTAAAAAGGATTAAATTCCCCTTATTATGGTGAAATATTCTACTAAAAAATATTTTCTACATTATATCCACCTAACATGATTTCCATTACTATTCCAAACAAAATTCTTAAATATTACTCATAAAGATGTGATTTATTCTTCTCTATTACATTACATAATTTGGTGCACTCTTCTGGTTGAAGGATATATACCTTGATTCTTTGGAAATATTTAGAATTTTTATGGATTGGGTGCATGAGTAATAAACCTTTTCAAATTAGTTCTAAGTATTAGGTGGTATATATTCCACAATATTTATCTGATCCTTAACCCAACCAAATTCCTTTTTTGTATCTCCTAATATTTTTAGCTTGTTTGATGACGTGTCAACACACTTTAACATCATCTACACCAATTGAGATAAAACACTTATTATAATTCTACACACTTTAATGTTACCCATATGAATAAGATAGGTGATATTGCACTATGTAAACTGTAATGGGAAAATGATTCATCGCAAACACTACTTACAACATACTTTGTAACATAGATAAATGGATCAAATTTATATTTTAAAAAAATTATGAATATTTTTTATGTGTAAATGAAGTGAAAATTGGATCTGAAATACCCTTTAAATGAAGTTAGTGATCATCTAATCTTGTTGACAATAACTAGCTATTAAACTAGTATTGTTATAAGTGAGATCGATGACAAAATATACATTGAATAACTTAAAATAATGAATCCAAAATTTATTTCTTTTATTTTTAAATACATACAAAAAAAATTAGAGACAAACTTAATGTAAACAATATTTCTACTTAGAAAAAGTTCCCCCAATATTGTTCATTCAATTAATTAACAAATAAGGCTATATTAGCCATTACAACTGAACTTGTTTATTTCTGCATGATAAGCTAATGACTAATAAGATTTTTTTTATAAATATTAAGATAACTAAATTCAATTTAATATGATTAAAAATATACTCAAGATTATAAGTATCATCCACTGATAAGATATAGTCATCATGCAAGGACCAGCCTTTCATTAAATTTGGGCGTATGTCTAAGAATATGGACTTATAGTATTACCATTTATGGTTTATAAATATTAAAATTGGATTCCTAAATTGTTATTATTGTTTTTTAACTAGTGTGATAATGAATTTCAATATTTTTATCAAATCAAATTCCAATATTTGATACTATTAAAACTAATATAGACATTTTTCAGTTTTTAATCTAGACTAGAATATGTCTAGATTTAATGAAATGTTGGTTGAAGCCATTATTAGTTTAACTCACACATGCACGACCATCATGCACACTAGTCAAATTAGGCACCAAAATTCTCATAAAACTAAAATTGATCTAAAATAAAACTAAATTCAGTCATCTATACTTAGAAATCTCTTGAGAATGAATGGATAATGATTTGACCATAGTCAAGTGCAAACACAGTGAACTACACTCTATCTTGCACTTCTAAAAATAGTTTTTTTACTTGAACAAAAAAATATCTCACAAAAATAACTCAAATAAATATATTAAAATGAGAAAAATAACTAAAACTAATTTTAACAATAATTATTTAGGTGATCATATTGGCATCATACTCAACAAATTAGGTTTCATTATTATTAATCATGCATAATAATCATGCGTGAATACATAATGTCTATATTAGGTTTAATTATTTGTCTCGCTGCAAGCGATCAAAACCAAGATTGACAGGGCTATCAAGTAACGTGGTGATGTGCTGTTGTTTACTGGCTACGAAGTTGCTGATGACTGGCGGATCTGGAGCTATTTTTTGGCGGAGATATTCTAGGATAGATATCTATTGTTTGCTTTTTGATCTCTTCTGCTGTTTTTTGGATCATTGTATGACTAGATCCTTTCTTTTAATATGTTGTTTTATCTGGCTGATGAGCCCTCTGAGGTTGGTTGTTTTGCCCTTCTCTGGGCTGTTTCTCTCACTTCTGATATCTGGCTTTTGAGCCCCTTTGTATACAGGGTATAGTCCCTTCAAAACTATTTTCCCTTGCTAAAAAAAAATACATAAATGAAACACTCAAATCAAACCCTAGCTCCTACAGACATCATCCATTCTTATCTTTAGCTCATGTATAGATATAAACAATATCTTATGTAGAGATAAAATTTAGCTTGTTCTGACCTCCATAACCCAATCTTCTAAATATGGTAGCTAGGTGCAAAAATTAGAATATGAAAATGAATCCTTGTTATTACATTCATGCCATAAATTGGGGTATTAAAAAAATCAATGCACAAACAATCTAAAGCAAAAAAGATGTTATTTCACAGAACTTTTAGATCTTAGATTTAAATCTAGAAAAGAAGGGGTTTTTAATCACTTAATCAATGGTGTTACTCCACCGTATAAGCACAATGTTCCATTCATAAGGAAATAAGAATCTATTAAGAAAGTAGGTGAAGATAGAAACCTTGATCAAAAGGAAGAGGGAGACCTAGCCAAAAGTTCAAAAGAGAAATCTAGAGATGAATTGTGTGATGTAGGAGGAATATCATGCAGAAAGGGCCAAAAACAAGGAAGAATCTATATGGGGTGTTTTTCTTGTAGATGACGTGATGTTGGAAGATAAAAATGCCTTGGATAGCACTTCATTTAACCTTAAAGATGAAGAGTTTGAAGATTTAGAGCTATAAGTTGCTCAAATTCAAAACTATGTGATAGAAAAATAGAAAGGAGGGATTCTAAGATACATTATGAACCTCAAGATCAAGTCTTAAAGATTAAGGAGAGGGACATAATTTTGGGAGAGCGTTGGACATATGCAATAGCTAGGGTAATTAAGAAGGGAAATTACCAAGAATTTATTATGATTGTAGACATAAAATCATGCACTTGAGTACATTTATAGGTCCTAAAAGCATGTTAGCATTTACATGATTCCTAAGCAAGAAAAATAGTGGTTGACAACTATCTTTGGCCTCTTTTCTTTGTCTCTTGCTTTCTATTTAGTTTTACACACCCTACAACCTGGTCAAAACTTAAACTATTTATCTTGTACGGATTTAAACACCAATGCCCATCCAGGAAAAAGATCTCAGGCGCTCATGTCCCTCCTGGGCGCCCCTTACCCTTTCTTACCTCACACACTCTTTTTGGGTCTCTTTTATCTTCTGGGAATATTTTTCACTTATGGGTCAGCCTTCCAGTTGTCAATTATGAAATTCAAACAAGGGAATCATATAAATACATAGTTATGTTTTCAAAATGGGGAACCAACACTAAGCATTACTATCAGCACCTAAGATTTCATTCCAAAGGCACTAAAGCACTCCAAAGACATCCATCTAACACTCATTCAAGGTAAAATGGATGCATACTTATGCATATACTACATATGAGGGGGAAGTATATTCTATTCCATTCACACATACTTGTACATTGCTACATTCTAGCTACAACCCGCTATCAAGTGGAACTTGCGAAAGGGAATCCTAGGGAATCATTTCTACACACACACACACACACACACCATAACTAGATGGAGTTTGAGATTTAGTGCAACACTCAGTCATAATTTCACTCTTGAGGTGACCATCAAGGTTATTCTGACACCTTGTTCTATATTTTCCTATTTAGGTTTGATTTGGTTTGTGGGTATGTATAGGTGAACTTCTCTTTTTCCTATTACAGGTACCTTTGGTGATCAAGGAGCGAATATCAGGAGATCAATAGGAATAAACAGTGAAGACCTTGTGACATGGATGAAAGAATATTTAGAGATCCTGCATAGTCACCAGTTCCAAGATCTAGTCACCAACACCCAAATGCCTCTGTCTTTTACTAGGCACCCCTACTGGCTCTGTTCCCTACTCCCAAATTTTACAGTAAGCAATTACAACCTTGCCTATAGTTTGTTCAGCAATTGCACCTACCCAGATCACTTCATGTTCACTTAAAAATTAGATAAGTTTTCTTAGCTCTCCTTCTTTCTTAGGATTATACATTATTTTTTGTTTATTTTCTTGTGTCTTACTATATTTTAACATTCATACATTATTTATTTCAATAGTTACTATGAAATCATATTTAATTAATTAGAATTAAATTAAATAATTTAGTGAACTTGTTATTTACATGCCAATTATTGAATCTTTCATGGCTTCCCCATTAGATATCCCTGTTCGGCTTCATAATCTCCTCATTAAGCATGTCCTAGTTGATCCTAGCTTTGGTCTTAACATATGTAATTTTTCCTTTATCCATTAAATAGGACTTTCTTCTACTCATCTCAAGCCATCTACTCTTTGTATATGTGTCCTTAATAATATACCTAAACAAGTGTTGGGAAAAATCTTTCTTCCCTTTACTATGGGATCTTGTAATCTTAATGGTTTATGTCATGTTATTCCTCATGATGCACCTTATACTATCCTTCTAGGCCATCCTTGATTACATGTTATGCATACTCATGTCATATCACACAATTCCCTTGCTACACCTTCTTCTATGGATAATTTTATAGTAGATTATGCACCTCATGTTGCTACTCCTTGTGATGTTACTCTTGCATGTCATGTTAATGAAATTACCTACATTTCACATCCTTATCCTCTTGGGATGCACCTTCATGCTACTGATTTACATGATCAGTTATCTATTGGTACACATGATACTCCTCCCATTGTGTCTCACTCTCGATACACTTTTATTGATCATATGTTAAGTTCTTCCAATTTTACATCTCTCTATGCATCTTCTTCATTACATGTTAGAACATTGTATGTTGGTTTTACATTGATTCATAATCCTTGCACTTTCCATAATCCTATGCATGATTCATTTACTATGGATATGCCTTATCTTGTTACATTCATGGCATCCATCCATTCACCTCTTTCTACATTTTTTACTATGATCATAGGGGTTAGTTCATACTGATTTATTGTTTATAATATTCACAATTTGCACTTATTGTTTTTCATTACTATTGATGAGCATCCCAACATTACGTACGTTACACATCTTTTGACTCACATATTGTTCTTTATGCTTGCACTTAACTTTTCCACTATTTCCAACATACATAATTCGATGCCTATTCTGTTTTCCCATCATTGGTACATTCTTATTACTTATACACTTCTTATTCATCCAGTTTGAATCTTAGACTCTATCAGGTTTTCCCCTCACCATGTTGACATTATTCTTTGGTAACGTTTGCAATCTTCTATTGCCACCATGGCATGGTATCTCTTCGCATCATCTATATATTGTAAAACGATGCCCATTTAAAAAATTTGGACCCTCTTAGAATGCAAAGGAATCATTTCAAAGTGATGCATAAGTGTTATTGAGTTGCAGGCCTTGTATTTTTATTTTACAACATGTTTATGCTTTCTGTAGACACAAATCATGCACTTGGGTACATTTCTAGGTTCTAAAAGCATGTTAGCATTTACATGATTCCTAAGTAAGAAAACTAGTGGTTGACAACTATCTTTTTCCTCTTTTCTGTCTCTTTCTTTCTATTTGGTCTTACACACCCTATAGCCTGGTTGTAATTTCATACTGGTTTATCTTTCATGGCCTTGGACACCATTTCCCAGCCAGGAAAATAGTGCTCAGGCACTCTTGTCCCTTCTGGGCACCCCTGACCCTTTCTCACCTTACTCACTCTTTTTGGGTCTCTTTTATCTTTTGGGCATCTTTTTCACTTATGGGTCAGCCTTCCAGTTTTCAATTATGAAATTAAAACAAGGGAATCATATAAATACATAGTTATGCATTCAAAATGAAGGACCGAGCACTAAGTATTTTTATCATCACCTAAGATTACATTCCAATGGCACTAAAGCACTTCAAAATCATCCATCTAGCATCAATTCAAGAGATGAGGGTCGCATACTTCGACATACACAACATAGGAAAGGGAAGTATATTCTATTCCATTAACACATATTATTACATTACTACATTCTAGTTACCATCCGCTATCATTGTGCAACTTGAACAAGGGATTCCTAGGGAGCCATTTCTACACACATACACGCAAGAATTACATGGGTTCTGAGATGTAGTGTAGCACTCAGAAATAAGTTCACTCTTCGAGTGATCATTGGGGTCAATCCAACTGCACATCCTATATCTTTTTTATTTGATTTAATGTGGTTTTTGGACATGTGCAGGTAGAAAATTTGTTTTGCATGTTGCATGGGAAATCAAAACCCTAACAGTGAAGTCAAAGTGATAAAATGAATATTGCAGTAAATACCTTCCAACCCAGAAAAATTTAGAACCTAAGCACTTTTTTGGACACTAGTTCCCATACCTAGTCACTAGCGCTCAATCTACAGTATATCAAGCACTTTACTCTGCCCATATCATTTCTAGATTGTATTGATATTAACTAAGTCATCTTATCTCCCTCCTTTGCTTAGGTTTTTACATACTTGCTTGGAAATTATTGTATATTATCATTTTGTACATCATTAGGAACAATAGTTATTCTGCAATCAGATTTAATTAATTCAAATTAAATTAAATTAAATCATGTTGTTTGGACACTTATTTGTTACATTGTTTTCTATTGTATGCTAGCTACTTTTTTCTACTAACATGTGTTACTAGCCACTTTTTTTGCATGTGCCTTAGTTTCTACCATAAACATCCCCTACCCCCTAAAGGTATATAGTTTAGCTTGACATCAAGTCCTCTCTTTTGGGCCGCACACTCCTAAAATCGTCACATGCAACATAAAAGAGGGTGGGCATACATTAGGTGAAAAAATCACCCCTACATCTCAGAGACATGACATAGATCTACATAGTACAAAAATAGAACAAAAACATAGTCACAGAATGACCCAAAATCTAACTTGGGTCCTCCACACATCACAAACACAAATTCCCAGCATCATACAATAGCGCATGGGTGCTTGTGTCCTTCCCTGGGTGTTAATTTCCCAGGGGCACATATAGTTAGCTTATCAAATCAATACAGTTCACAAAATTCTTTAGAGTAAATTCTATACTTAATAGGCATAGTTACCTCTAGTTACAAAATACATTTTATCTCCTTCAATCAGTACAATTTGGAACTAATTCAGGAAACAAATCAGGATGCACCATCTACAGTAGTGCTTATTGGGTAGATTCATGGAAGGAGAGTAAAACTATACCTCTCTTCCCAACACTCGCTCTTGTGTGATATCGCCCAAAAAACTTGCACTTGACGTGAGATCACCCAAAAAATCACACTTGTCATGAGATTGCCCAAAAAACTCACACTTGGCGTGAGATCACCCAAAAAAAATTGCTATCAGCGTGAGATCACCCAAAAAAACTTTCTCTTCACAACATTTTAGGATACTTTTATATCCTTTACACTTTTTTACATTAGGTGCACACTTTCTTTTACTACCACTTTTACATACTTTGCTTAGATTTTTCATATACAAGACTTTGACTAAACTTTTTCTCTTCTTTTGTAGGCTCGTCCTTACAAGAAGTAGAAATCACAACCTACAACAACACACTACAAAGCACACACGTCACCCCTAGGGTCCACTCCCCTTTCCTAGTCTCCACATTTCACTTTGCAATCATTTCACGCTTCACTTGTCCACTCGGCATGTTATTCACCTGATTCTCTAGAAGATCATAAGGTACACATCTCTTATCTACTTTATGTTATCGAGTATTCACTCAACAACATAAAATGGGGGAAAATGTAGACACAAACTTTCACACTTGGGTACATTGCTAGGTCCTAAAAGGATGCTAACATTTACATGACTCCTAAGTAAGAAAACTACTAGTTGACAACTATCTTTGGCCTCTTTTCTGTGTTTCTTACTTTCTATTTGGTTTTACACACCTTGCGACCCATTTGGAACTTAACTTATTTAACTTTTATGGATTTAGACACCAACTCCTAGCTAGATAGAAGCACTTAGGCGCTCATGTCCCTCTTAAGATCCTTAGACCCTTTCTTACCTCATTCACTTTTTTTGGGTCTCTTTTATCTTTTGGGAATCTTTTTCACTTATGGGTTGACCTTCCAGTTTTCAATTACAAAATTCAAACAAGGGAATCGTATAAATACATAGTTATGTTTTCAAAATAGGGGACCAAACACTAAGCTTTACTATCATCACCCAAGCTTATATTTCAAAGACACTAAGTCACTCCAAAGGCATCCATCTAGCACTCATGTTAGGGATAAGGGCTGCATACTTCTGCATACACTATATAGGAGGGGGAGGTCTATTATATTCCATTCACACATACTACTACATTGCTACATTCTAGATATAACCCACTATCAAGTGAAACTTGCACAAGGGAATCCTAGGGCATCATTTTTACACACACACACACACACACACCAAAACTACATGGAGTTTGAGATGTAAGGAAACACTTGGTTGTAAGTTCACTCTCAAGGTGACATTTGGGGTCATTCTGAATCCTCATTTTGTATTTTCCTTTTTAGGTTTGATGTGGTTTTTGGATATGTGTACATGAACTTCTCTTTTGCTTATTACAGGTACCTTCAGCGATCAAGGAATGAATATCAGGTGATCAATAGGAATCAACAATGAAGACCTTGTGACACAGAATAAAGTAGATTCATAGCTCCTACATAGTCACAAGCGCCCAGATCTAGTCACAAACACCCAGGTGCCTTTGTCCTATATTGGGTGCCCCTGTCCGACAATGTTCCCAAGTTCTAGATTTTACAATAAGCAATTACGAATCTGCCTACATTCTTTTCAATATTTGCACCTGCCTAGATCACTTCCTTTCCACTCAAAAATCATATAAGTCTTCTTATCTCTCCTTTTTTCTTAGGGTTTTACATTATTTCTTCCTTATTTTCTTGTGTCTTACATTATTTTAGCATTCATACATAATTTATTTCAATTGTTAATTTGTAATCATATATAATTAATTCGAATTAAATTAAATCAAAGATCCTTGTAAGGAATGTAGAGCAGAAATTGAGGATCCTCACATTCGGCGAGGGAACCAAGTTCAAGGAATATGAAAGTAGAAGGTTGGAGGGGATGGAAATAAAGTCCATTCATAAGGATAGTGATGACGATAAGTGCAGTAAAGAAGGTTAGAATCTGGTGTCCTACAAGAAAAAAGAAAGAAAAAATGGGGTTGAGTTTGGTCCATCCATGTGTCATAGTAACGTGGAGTGTCGAATTGAAGGAGGCAAATAGATCCGAATATTGCTGACTTGGATAACTTTTTTTGAACATTTTTCTAACTAGTGGGTTTAATGTTGTGTGTGTGTGTGTGTGTGTGTGTGTGTGTGTGTGTGTGTGTGTGTGTGTGTGTGTGTGTGTGTGTGTGTGTGTGTGTGTGTGTGCGTGTGTGTGTGTGTGTTTATTTCTTGTTGGATCAAGTTATTTTGATCATGTTCAGTGCATGTTGTTAGCGAACTTTCATGTTTTATCTTTTTGCTTTGTACAAGGTTTTGGGAGTCTATCAAAACCCTAACCATTTACTTAATAAAAAAGTGTGAGTACAAAAAAAACAATTAATTTCTTGAAACTATGGAAATGTGTTCATACAATATTTAGATATATATCCTAAAATTTGTAAGATATGATGTGATTTGTTAGAATTTGGCCCTAAAAATGTGTGTTAAGAAATGATGAAAACCTAACCTAAAAAATGATAGTGAGCATAGGCGAATGTACAAAGTGTGAGGAATTCTTTATATAGGAGAAAAACATGGGGGTTGTTCTGGGTACGTGATATACAAGTTGAAAACAAATAAATGACTATACTCATATCCAGTCTTAATCTACTTCTTTGTTTCTCTTATTTTTGTGTTGTGACCCATGAAATCTGCAAAATATATATTTTCTCCTTTTCTTAGGTAACAATTATTTAAAAGTAAAACAATATATTATTTGGGGATGTGTCGCAAGTTGGTTGAGGTTATCAGAGCTATCAAATTATTAGGGCACTAGACAACAACAATATATTGAAAATAATGATCATCCATAATTAAACGCTTTAGTCTTTTTCTATCTCTCTAAAACAATTGTTAGTGCTTAATATATTTTTAAAATATTAATATATATTATAAGGAAAAATAAATTCAAACGAAAATCTTAGTACGAGCAAACCAACATCAAACAATTACAAAAATAAATAGAAAAGATGAAATAGGTATATACACTTTAATCATGCCACACATAGAGAAACAAAAATATGATCCGACACACCCAAAAAGCATGGGCCACACTCCAAGCGTAAAACTTAAGGTAAAGATAAAGAGGACATGGAAAGTGATGAAAAAGATAGAAATTGACGAATGAACTCACAAATATAAGCGGCTAATTGTAATTTTACATGTATACGAAACTTTTTTTTTGGTATGGTATCTAACATCTTTTGTAGTGGACTAGGTATTATTGAGTGTTATGAGATGGTATAGAGATACTCATTTGTGGCATTTTAATAAAGTGTTGAGTGTTTTCATCATTAAATTTTGTGTACTCTATTTTGACGTGGATAACGACTTCCTACGGTCTTGTCGTTCTTTTTTTTCTCAAAAAAAAAAAAACATTCAATCCATTACCCTCGTGGGTTTCATTCATGAATTTAATTACACCGTAGCTCTTAGGAAAGAGCATAAGTTTCGTTAAATCAATTCAATTAATCAATAAACTAGCAATCACATGTGTATAATGCAATGTGAATATTGAAAGACATATGTCATTTGATTTAGAGTAATAGTTATTATTTTTGTAGTTGATGTTAATAAGAGATACGATTGATTTTGTAAGTTTAGGAATATAAATGAAGCATTACATTTAAAGGTTCTATCTCTACATTTAAAATTTGTTACAAATTCGTACATATACATTTACAAATCTTGTATCACAGCTGGTAGCGATTTGCGAACTATTTTATTTGAACTAAACATGAATACCCAAAGACTTCCGTACATTTGTAAATTTTATATCATGAGTGGTAGCCTTTTGTGGCCATTTTTTTGGCACTAAACATGAATACATTTGATACCGCTTTGGATAGTTAATTACTTTTGTAGTTGATGTGGTTTGTAATTATTGGAAGAAATTGTGTTAGTGTTGCAATGTGTTTGATATGGTGGTTGCATCGGTTGTTTGGTTGGTTCTTTGTTGAAAAAAAAAAAAAATTGTACTGTCGATAACATGTTGATAAGGGATGTGATAGATAGTGGAAGTGTAGTAACATATATGAAACATTATATTGAAAGGTTCTATGTGGACATTTCAAATTTGTTACAAATTCGTCCATATACATTTTCAAATCTTATATTATGAGATTTGAACTAAACGTGAATACATGAAGACCTCTGTACATTTGTAGATTTTATATCATGAGTCGTAGCCTTTTGCGGTGAATTTTATTTGAACTAAACATGAATAAATTCAATACCCCTTAAACGACACTGCCACTTTGGATACAAGAAGTGTTGAGTAAAGTAACATTGGAGGTGTTATCAAAGTAGAGGGCAATATTTACAACGGGTTGTTTTGGTTGAGTGATAGTATTCTTGAATCCTCCTTTCTTCTTGCTCCAAGTGTTGGTACGTGCGTTGTTTTTGAGTATCTTTCAAATGAAAAAGGAGGGGAAATGTGCATATTGGCAAGTGAGGGAACTTTGGAGAAAGTTGTGAATGTCATACCTTTCTTTTCAGTGGTTCCAATGTCAACAGTTGCTCTATGCAAAGTAAGTCCCTGGGACTTGTGGATAGTTAATCCCTAGGCCATTTTAACTGGTGATTATTTTTGATTCCCTATCGAAATAGGGGGTATTGGAATATGTAACGGGTTGGAGGGATTATCCCTTTGTCACACAATATGGAAAGATTTTTTATTCTATTTTAGTTGATATTTTTTATTTAATATTGGGCCCTCAGAGAGTTGCCTCTCCTAATGTCATTCACCATTGGCATTTATCCATAAATTCCATACCTTATTACTGCCAAAACATTGGGAGTGAGCCTACTCATTGATTATTTCAAAGATGAATAATTTTTAAGCGAGGAAATATACCTGTAATGTCCAAGACATCAGGGTGATCCCCCTGTTGCAAATTTTTCAGGGGCTAACCATATTTGTAAGTGTTAAATTTCAACAATTTATAAAGACAAAATTCAAGACTTGAAGTGCAAGTCCTAAGTAAAGGATGAAGATAAGACACAAAATGAGCCGAATCCAAACAAAAATGTTGATTTCGGAGCATCCCTCCACATTATTAAATCTATTGAACATCAAGAGAAGACACTGTCAGTCAAAGATAAATTATCTTTTAATTCGAGCTATTTGGCCCAGAATGATTTAAGACTTGCAGTGTCTAGTTGACAACATGAAGAACCTTTGGTTAGGCCTTGACTTCTGTGCTAATGATGTCTACCATAGCAAAAATTTAGGTACTATTTTCATTTGTGGATGGCAGGCTAACAGTTATTGGTGCATTCAAGTATGACCTATTGTTACAAATATTCCACTTTTTTATAGAACAAAACATGGATCCATCTTTCGGTTGTGATCAAGATTAAAAAGGTGTATTTCCTGAAATCACATATCAATTTTTTAAAGACTCAAAAGGATCTCATTAGTCCCATTTCTCCCACCCAACTTCTATTCCATAGAACAAACTATCAAGTTATTCAAGGGATTTTGAAGGAAAAGTTTAGGGTTCTACCCTGAGATGACTGAAATATGTGTCATGATTTCTTGTTTCTATGTAAATTAACAATTGAATTCCAAATACTGACTCCTAAATATTTGCCTTTAAGTGGAAATTTTAGTGCAGTATTAGCATTTGTTTGAAGACAATGCAGGGGCATTACATCATTTCATTATAGGTGTGGAGATGTGCCATCTGTATGTGTGGAATATGAATTTTCAGTTGATAGTAATAACTGTAAAAAATTCAACAAAGAATTAAACACATACCCCACCAGTGGCCATCACAATTCTTATTAGGGTTACAATCAAATAAATCAATCCTAGCATCCACATAGGCATAACAGAAGGAATTCAAAACTTTGTTTATAATATTAAGCAGTTCCTTATTCCAGAAGTAATAACATTATACCCCGTGGCATCCATGTTGAGTATACTGAATCTCAACACCACAAAATATAAAAAAAATGAACATTAGTGCAAGGAATTTCATTAAAAGGCACCATAAGAAATGATGGAGCACAGAACATACTCAATAGCTTGATCAAACTTTGAGACCTCTCCCAAATACAATCTGGAGTCCATATGTTTCTGTTGAACATGATGAACCGTACAAATTCATTATTATTTCACTACATCTTGAAATCATCATATTTTTACAATTATTTGCAGGAAATGGTTGATGGGTATTCATTAAAGGTTAATTTTACTGGTTTACAAGCAGAATTGACAAAATTTAATGGGTGCACGGTACATATTTTAATACAGATACACTAGGTTACTTTGTTTTCCCCTTTAATAATGGCTCTTATTATATGCAAATTCATCTTTTATCTGTTTTAAGGGTTCCAAGTGGACTGAATTAATATGAAAAAAAATTGGGTTGTTAAAGGAAAAATTGGTCATCAAGCCGTGGTTTTTTTCGCATATTCAAGGTCAATGTAACCAATGGTATCCATAACATAGGTAGTGGTGTGGGTTTTTTCCGAGGAAATGCACTTGGAAATGTCAAAGTATGACAAATGTGCTTCAAAATTATCATCCAAAAGAATGTTAGAATCCATTGTGGGTGAGAGTGAGAGTGAGGCAAACCTACTAGGAGTCGTGTGCGGCAACGAATAGGGTCTTCCTAAATTCATAAATGTGTCTAAATGCAAGTAGAACATCTTGATACATCAAAATATGAATCTTAGATTGTTTCTTAACTAACAACTTTATCAAATCCGTCTTAATCAATAGACATAATTATAATTCTAACACAAGCTTAACACATTTTTAAAACGAAAACCTTTGCAAAATTAGGATCTTAATATCTTATAAAATTAATAATAAATAGAATACTGTATATGATCCAATAACAACAAAACACCCACCGTGAAATGTCTAACTTACAAAATACAAACTTTAAAAAGAAAAAACAATTTAGGGAATACCAGGACCAAGTACTCGAACATTGGCACCCGAGTCTTCTTGAATAGACTTTATTGTTGATCTATGTTTTCCTATTAAACTTCCAAATTGTGTCCCAGGTAGCAGCATTCAAGTTGAAATTGATCCACCCGCACCTTGTTGTGCTCGACCAACATCTTTAATAGCATCTATGCCCTCTAGTATCCGCTTATGAAACTTAAGTACCCCATCCATTGCTGGGGAGATTGGAGTTTCTAGTTAATCCTTTGTTGAGACCATGACCTAAAACATACCAAGTTATCAATTACATTTAATACTGAATGAATTTATATAAGATTCTCTTTAGGTCCTGCAATTCAACCCAAATAAATGTCATATGATATATATCCCAACAATACCCCAGTGAAAATATTATGCATAATAGTTTGACTACAACATAAACTACAGACAAAAAATCAAAAGTTGGAGAGGGGAATTCAGTAAAAATGCATTGTAAGAGCAAAACATGGTTTATTTTGCATTAACATCTTGAGAGTAGTAAATGGATATAAAACAAGAAGACATGCAAAAAATATATTTTAAATGAGTTTTCTTTATCAAAAATAAATGAACATGCAACTTACAACACAATCAGGGATGCTAGGGACTCCATCTAGAATTTTGATGCGAGATTTGGTCTCTTCGCACATTTTCTTCAAAAACTCTCCCTTGCAACCAATTATTCCACCAACCTTCTGACTAGTTAGAAGAAATTGAAAAACACTCTGTCCAGGCCACCCAGTCCACTTTTTATCAGGACTTGTTCCAGCTATTGTTTCCTCATCTTGGATTAACTTCATGACTTTTTATAATGGGGACAGTTATTGTAAAGCTCTAACTTCTGCACTTGTTACAACCATCCAAAACCCATAAAAACAGTAGGCCCGCATTGAACATGCAAAAAAGAAAAAGTAGAATTGCTGAAAAATAGACGGAAAAGCAAGAACGTCAACAAGGCTGTCATAACCGTCATTATTCTTGTCAAAGGTAAAAAAACATCCAAATGGACGTCAAATTTAAAATAGTTGTAGAAACGTCTGAAGGACCTTTCCCATAGGGGGGACACCTTTGGCATAATTAAGTTACATTTAAATAGGGTTTAAATTTTTGAATAATGTGAAGTTTATTTAATTATTATTTTTTTACAAATTTTCTTACATCAATTTATTCTCAAACAAATATCTTACAACCTCACACCTAAATATATTATGGGAGTTTTTTTAACAACTTATATTATTCTACAAACAAATATACTAACCATTTTATTTACACTCATCAAAATGTGAGCATCAACTAAGGAAATGGTTGCATAGAGGGGGCAAACTATAAATTTATGTACATGTACTACGATTAAAATTTAGGATGCTTTTAAGAAGGTAAGCGCCCATAATTTGTAAAAACTCCAAAATAGCTTCTAGATTCTAGTGACCGAAACAAAGACGATATTAAAATTTTATAGAATCCAGTTAAAAGTATAACTTAACTAATGTGCAACTAACATTTGACAGAATGAAAAACTATGATTTCTCTATGGTTACAACAAATTCTTAGCTCCCAAAGCTTGTTGAGTCTCATACTATTCTCAAACAACAATTACTCCAAAAATCTAAGAGGAAATTCTATTATTTGTAATATTATAATATTTTCTTTTGCATGGGACCACTTGTAACATTAAAGTCGAATCAACAACCCCTTCCATGGATCCACTATCCAGTATTTCATAACATTTCCCCTTAGAACTAATATGGGGTGATGAATCACACTCAGAAATTGCTTCATGTGGTTGTCTCTATCTTCAAGATTCTTGTTTATGTTTGTGGTTCACCCGATCCATTTTTGCTCCACCTCAATAGAAAATCTTCGTAGATGTTGATTTCTTTGATAATACATCTAATTACAAATGATAATGGCCCATATACAATTTCTCAAAAATATATCCCTTAAAAAATATCATTTATAAATTCCCCCTTTTCAAAAAATACATCATTTGAAAAGCAATTACACCTATTTTACCAAAAAAAAGAATTTATACAAGAAAAATAATCACTTATAAGGGAGTTATATTGCTTCCACCAAGACTATTAACTTTTTACCTCTAGTCAATAACAATATGTCATGTGTTTTGTAAAGTTTTGCATTAAATTTTTGTGAGAATAATCATTTTTCCTTTAATCAAGCATATTCCATTATTTTTGCTTCTTTCTATAGTTTTGATGAACACTAGCACATGGGCCACAATGTCATGTCACTTAATTAGTTAGTTTCAACTCATAATTTTTGACATTTATATTATATTTTTATCCGAAAAAAAAACTAACAAATGGTCACCCTATATATTTAATTCTATATGAGGGTGCATACTAAGGGAAAATCTATTTTCCAAATTTTTAAGAGGATAATAAAGTTGATAGTTATCGTCACGTGTTTCCAAAATAAATTATTGAACTATAATTTTAATTTAAAATTTAAAATTTAAAATTTAATAGAAATATCCACTTCTTTTTATCTTGGTGAACATACTTATATAACATTTCTATAATTATGTTTTCTCATAATGTGTTCCCATTAACTTTAATTGTGAGATCTAGTGGGCTCGTTTCACAAGCCAAAATTCTTAAGAGCTTGTTTGCTGTCGCATTGGTTTAAAAAAAAATTCCTGTGGAATTTTCCTCCCCTCTACCCACAAAACATCACCTTTAGCAGTATTTTCCAAAATTTGGATTTGTTATATAAATCTTTGGAAAAATGCCTCCTTTTTAATTTTACAAAATATTATTTTTCCGTTATAAGAAAAATGTAAGTACCTCCATTCCAAATAATTACCCAATATATATATAGACCCCCATTTACAGAAATTCTTTCGAGGGGTTTCACCTTTTGAGAAAGAGGTGATTGTAGCTTTTACCAATAATGAAGTATAAGGTCTTCCAAAGTGTTTTCGCACTAAATTATTTTTGATCTAAAAAGTGTACTTCATGTAATTAACAAACAAAACACAACTTTGTATTTTGTGTTGCATGCATAGTCCCTTGGCTGTCATGTGTCGAGAGAACAACAGGGGTTGTTCGCGATGGGAGATCAGAGCTTTGGGTGGAGACACTTGTTGGCAAAATTTAGTGTCAAAGGAAACCAGTAAGGGAAAGACACAACTAGAAACGAAAATAAAACACACACACAAAATATATATATTATATTAATTTGAAAAACTTCATACAATCACAGAGTTGCTGCACTATTTTCCTTTTGTTTCTCTTCTTGTGTCCAATTTATTTTTTCTTTTTCTTGCAAACATTTCTCTGTGTTGCTGCACATTTCTATTTGCAAAATATTCCCCTTTTCTATAATTTTCTTCTTCTATTTATCCTCCCTTTTCTTCTATGTGCTGGTGCACATCTATTATCTTTTTTTCTTTGAGTTGTTGCTCTTCTTTCTATTCTATGTGTGTGTATATTCATATGTTGCTGCATATATATTTATATATCCACCCTTTTATATAAAATATCATTGTCATAAATATATAAAACTATACCCAAAAATATCTATAAATTAATATTCCTATGAAAATGGAACCCCATTTCTGGGAAGAGCCAAAGGCTCAAATATGCATAAGCACGATTAATCAATCATATTCAATTAATTAAATAATAATATGCATTATAAATATATAGGTTCATACTATTCTAATTCCTATAACAACTAGTTTTATTTTAGATAGGTTATTCTAACAACCTGTATTCTTTCCCATCCCTAAAATCTATCACTCACTATTCTTACGTGATTTGTTTACTCACTTACATTATTATTCTCCACACACAATATTATAATTCAATCTAGTATTGCTAACCTAAAATAATCCATGTCAGGAATAATTCCTAACATTCCTCCTCTTAGTTATAACTTGGGGTGAAGAACATTCTAGAGCCGCATAGCGATGGTAGGCTTTGGTTTGCCGCTGCCTCTGTCTTCTGATTGACTGCTACATTTTATTGTTTTCCATCTATTTTGTATTTCCCTCTCAATTAAAAAATCCTTTGGATGTCAGTTTCCACCAATAATGCATCCAAAATAATCTTCAGTACAATTTTTTCGAAAATATATTAAGTTCCCCCCTTTTTTGAAAAATAAATGTAAGCTTGTAACCTACTTGAATGAATAGAATTGAATTTATATTTTAAATCGTGATTTTTTAATAATAGAAAAAGATAAATAATTCTTCACCGTGTAAGAAATCAGGATCCAATTTAGCAACTAGGGAGATGAATGACACTTAGGGGTATCCTAAGTTATTGACATTGTCTCGGGTTCTTCAAGTTTAGAGCCTTGACATGGTCATCAACTAAATCAGTCACATGAATATAATCCCTTATACACGTTGGATCTCATGTTTCGCAATTCATTCCTTTGATCTGTAAAATCTGGGTGATGCCCATAGCTGCATCAAAGCATATCCCAGAAATTTGACCATGATTGCACAACCTAGGGCTTGGTGCTTCACCAATCCTTCCTTCAGGATCAGAGACAATAACATTAAAATACATCAAGACTGTTACAATGAGATCTGAGCTTCTCGCGTAGTCTCTTTTTATCTCCTCTGCCATTTTCTTGGCCTTCCGTAGGGATTGATAGTGATCTTCCAAATATCCACGCCAAGATAGGGATTTTGCATTGCCAAATTTAGAGTATCAGACGAATAAATCTTGGTCTTCTTTGCAGCATTCTCTAGCTCCTGTGCCTGATCCCACCTATTCCTCTTTTCCCTCTTAAAATCCTCTTCCCACATAACATCTGCATAAGTTTCAATAACAACATTTGGGGTTTTATCTCCCATAAAAAATGCATCAGTTTTGTCAAGAGAAATAATCCTGTTAAGACTTTGTTTTCTGTAATCATCTTCCTTATCAATAATCCTCTACGGCTTCTTAAACACTAGATCATCATCCTATCCACCCTGGAAAATCCTTTAGTAGAGACTTGGGGGTTGTATATGGTTGTTGCAGGGATCGCCATTTTGTAGATTTGTTCAAGCCCTAAGACTTCACCGAGCAGGGGTTTGTCAATCCCAAAGGTAGGTCGTGTAGCAGAGGGTCTTGTAACAAGGGAAAAGCTTGGAAGACTGTAAATGCATGCCAAAAACATATGGACCAATCACTTTAGGTCAAAATATGGAAATGTCAAGAAACTACCACATAATATCAATACAAGTTGTGGCCAAGCCAAAGAAAATAATACACACCAATGCAGACTGGAATATGAAATAGATCGATAGAGTTGAATGCAAATTCAAATGTAAATCATAATCTAATGTGGTGAGTTCACGAAAGCTTCATATGCCCAGATTTGATACAAAACAAAACCTTCAATGCAAATCTTCTAAAAAAAAACTTCTTTAAAATGATGTCTGAAAATTGAACGGCCAAGGTGAACCAATTTGAAATGCAAATCAATCTCCACAAAAAAAGATATATATTATTTATTTTTCAATTTATGAATGAAACAATGAACAATATGGAAATGAAGACAACAGAGAGTGTGAACAAAGTGGGAGCTTGAAGAAATTGCAAGTGGAAGGTGAATGCGAATAGGTTCACACGTGGTCCTCACTGTTCAACCATTGACAACATGCAAGAATGGTGGATGAAAAAATAATGGCTATTATAAATGGTTTGCAAAGCTATTTTGTGAGCCATTTGAATGTAAAAAAATGAATGGAGGGTGAACGGAGAGGTTCAGAACCAACGCTGATACCAAACGAAAATGGAACCCCATTTTTGGGAAGAGCCGAAGGCTCAAATGTGCATAAGCACGATTAATCAATCATATTAAATTAATTAAATAATGGGTCAAAGCATACAAGTGTGTCCCACTTTGTGGCCATAAATATTTTAAAATCTGACTAGTAAATAAATAATTAAAAAATACTATAAATTTTTTAAAAATCAGGTAAATTATGGATGCCCTGCACCTTGGTATTTATAGCCTCTTAAAAACGCATGTTTGGTAATTTTATATGTGTTTGGTCATGTTTTGGTTGTCAAACATAGTTTGCTGAAAGTACAAAAACTACAAAAAAGTGGGACACAGTTATATGCTTTAACCTTAATAATATGCATTACAAATATATAGGTTCATACTATTATAGTTTCCATAACAACTAGATTTATTTTAGATAGGTTGTTCTAATAACCTATATTCTTGCCCATCCCTAAAATCTATCACTCACTATTCTTATGTGAATTGTTTACTCACTTACATTATTATTCCCCACATACGATGCTATAATTCAATATAATATTGCTAACCTAAAAGAATTTGTGTTAGGACTAATTCCTAACATCCTGGCCCCCACAAATATTCTATGACCAATAATTAAAACCGGACCTGAAATAGATTAAATTATGGCGTAAGCCAGAGGGTTCACATCCAAGTAAAAAGGACAAACCCAAAATAATCATCAAAATTTGTTAAGCCCGGGAGTCTCACGTCCGCGGGGGGTAAAAACTTGGAAGCTCCACGAAATGGTGACACATGGAAAGGTGCATTGGTGGGGGATTAGAAATATTCAATGACCAAAATAATAAATACCCATAAGAAAGGCGGTTGGAGGAGTGGGAGGGTAGAGTTTTAAATTTTTACGGCTCGATATTATAGACACATTTAATTTAACACCCCCCTTAATCTCGAGCTAAACAAAAAATTAATACACAAAACAAAATTTTAATTTCTGAAGCTCGGCGGTCCATTTATGACACCCAAATTTTCTCTCAAATGCTCAAAACTTTCCTTTGACAGTGGTTTAGTAAAAATGTCAGCTAGATGTTGCTCTGACTTGTAAAATTTTATCCAATTTATCCTTTCTCAACCAATTCACGAATGAAGTGATATTCGATTGCAATATGTTTGGTTCTACCATGGAAAACAATATTTTAAGACAACGCAATTGAAGACATATTATCATTAAAATCACAAAACCTCCTTGTTGCTCTTCGTGCAAATATGAGACGATTATCTTTAGCCATATCATTTGACAAGTGGATAAATTTGTTACAATATACTCTACTTCTGCATTAAACAAAGAAACTACAAATTTTTTCTTCAAAGTTCATGATATAGCTCTTGATCCAACATTAAAAACATAGCCAGATGTACTCTTTTTATCATCAAGGTTACCTTCCCAATCACTGTCTGTATATCCAAATAATTTAAAAACATCATTAGCAGCATAAAAAATTCTAAAATTCTTTGTTCCATTCACATACCTCAGTATTCATTTTCTTGCTTGCCAATGAGACTCTTTTGGTGTCTCCATAAATCTAGAAATTAAAATAACTGCATACATAATGTTGGGTCTTGTTGCAGTTAAATACATCAAGCTTCCTACCATGTTTTTGTACCTTTTAGGATCCACATCACTGATGCAATAATATTTGGTCAATTTTAGAATTAATTCATCTAGTGTAGATGTTGGTTTGCAAGCCAACATTCTGAATCTTTGCAAAACTTATTTTTCATACTTTGCTTGACATATAAAAATGCCCTGCTCCATTTGTTTAACTTCAATGCCAAGAAAATATTTTAAAAACCCCAAATCAGTCATCTCAAACTCTTTCTTCATGGCTGATTTAAATTAATCAATTTCTTTGTCTGAATTTCTAGTAAAAATCAGATCATCTACATACAAAACAACAATTAAATTTTTACCATTATTTTCTTTGATGTAGAGTGTGGGCTCACTGTTTCTTTTGCTAAAGTCATTACTTGTCAAATAGGAATCTATACTACTATACCAATCTCTTGGTGCTTGTTTCAAAACCATACAAAGCTCTTTTCAACTTGTACACTTTTCTTTCATGCCTTGGAATTTCATAACCAAGTGGTTGGCCCACATACACTTCTTCTTCCAACATTCCATTAAGAAAATATGATTTTACATCTATTTGATGGACCTTCCATTTGTGATGAGAAACTATGGCAATAATTGTTATCACAATTTATCACCTTCTTATTGGAGCAAATGTCTTATTATAATCACATCTAGGATTTTGTTTATATCCTTTGATAACTAATCTTGCCTTGTGTCTTTCAATTTTTCCTTCAGGAGTAGTTTCTGTTTTATAAACCAACTTGACACCAATGACTTGTTTTCCTTTAGGAATATGTACTAACTCCAATGTTTGATTATTTTCTATTGCATGCATTTATTCATCCATTTATTATCTTTAATTATTTCTTCATAATAAATTGGATCAACTTGTGAAAATAAAGAAAAATTAATCATTTCATCTTTATTTTCTTGATACCTTAATTGCTCATAAATATCTTGTACATTTCTCATTATTCCTTGCTACTGCAATGAGTCTGATGATGATGAAGATGCTTCATTTTTTGGTCCTTGCATGTTTTGTTGGAAGCTGTCATTAGGAGATTCACCCATTTGTGAAATGGGTGTCCAACTTGGTACATTGTCTTCTCTTCCTTTTGTTGGTTCAGAGGTGCATTTACATTTGTTTGTGGTTTCTCCACTTCTTGTGCATCTTCCCAAGATGATTCCTCAATGAATTGAACATTTTTGGTGATCATCAGCTGTTTAGTATCTGGATTATACAATCTGTAAGCTTTTGATTGCTCACTATATCCAATAAAAATGTACTTCTCTCCTATGTTATTCTTTTTTACTTTGGCACATGTGCATATGCCACACATCCAAAGAATCTCAAGTGCTCAACACTTGGTTTTTTTCCACTCCATGCCTCTTGAGGTATCTTTTTCCTCACACTCTTTTTAGGACATCTATTCAGCAAATATAATATTGTCCCAACTGCTTCTGCCCAAAATTCATTAGACAATCCTCTTACTTTCAACATGTTCCTTTCCATTTCTTGAATGGTTCTATTCTTCCTCTCAGCTATATCATTTTTCTACGGTGTATACCTTGTTGTGAATTGTTTCTTGATCTCGTGTTCTTTATAGAATCTTGAAAAATCATTTGATATATACTCCCCCCTTCTATCAATTCTTAATGTATTTATATAATGGCCACTATGATTCTCAACCATGGCCTTGAGCTGTTTGATTACTTCAAATGTATTAGATTTATTTTTCAAGAAATAAATCTATGTCTTTCTATTGAAGTCATCTATAAAAGTAAGGAAATACACATTTTTAGACAATGAGGGAATCTTCATGGGACCACACAAATTTGAATGTACTAGATCAAGTGGTGAGCTTGTTTTCCATGACTTACCTAAGGGAAAATCATTTCTATGTTGTTTCCCCAATATGCATGCCCCACAAACCTTGTTTGGTTATTCAATAGGAGGAAGTTCTCTAACCATTTACTTTTTGTAAAGAACATTCAATCCACCAAAAATCAAGTGCCCATACCTAAGACATGCTAGAGAGTGGATTGATCACTTGGACTATTGTTTTGAATGTTGTTGCATCTGCATTCTGCATCCTCAAAGGAAACATTTTGTTTTGTGTCATGTGTGCAACTACAATCAACTTTTTTCTTCCATCGTTATCATATACAATGAATTTTTCATTATTAAACCTCATCTTATATCCATTTTTGAAAATATTTCCAATACTTAGTAGGTTATACTTCAACCCTGGCACATAGAAAACATTATGTATATGCTTCTTGTCTCCTTGATTTGTGAGAATGGATACTATGACTTTACCCAATACAGGAACTCTTTCATTTGTTTTCATCTTCACTTCATATCTGATTGCATCGTCTATACTATTAAACATTTTTTTTTTCCACATATATGATTGCTGTAAGAACTATCCAAATACCAAACTTGCTTGTTTCCTTGCTCAGCTACATTTCAAGTTAGATAGAAACTTCCATTCTTCTCAGGTTCAACTTCTTTTATATTAGAGAATCTTGCATTATGATTATGATTTCTCATATCATATTATTCATTTTTTCATTCATTGGCATAATGCCCAAACGTTTTACAGTAATATAATTACACATTTTATTTGCCATATATTTGTGTAGAACCACCTCTGGAAGTGATGTTGCTCCTTCATCTTCCTTTGGCTTGTGTTTCTTGATGATTGTGTCACTTCTTGCTCGTTTCTAAATCTTCCTCTTCCTATGTTGTATGATCCTATCCCCTCGCCTCTAACATTTGTATTTGTTTTGAAGGCTTGTTCATTGGAGGAGCTAGCTAATCTACTCATCCTATGTTCACGGGTTTGCAAAGAACCCATCAACTCATCAACACTCATTTGTTTTAAGTCCTTAAACTCTTCTATGGCTACCACAATTGGGTCAAATCTGACTAGAAGGATTCTCAATACCTTATCTATGATTCTATGCTCTTCTACCACATCTCCATTTATCCTCATCTGACTGACAATGGTCATAGTCCTTGTAATGAAATCATTTATAGATTCCAAGTCTCTAATGAGAATAATTTCAAACTCTTTGCTTAACATCCGCACTCTTACAAATTTTATTTTTTCACTTCCTTGATATGCATTTTGAAAAGTATCCCAAGCTTGCTTTGAGTTTGTAGCTACTGTTATCCTTGGAAATACTGAATCTGTGACTGCATTCTAGATTTATTTTAAATCCTTTGCATCCTTTCTTTTATTTTCCTTCAAAGCATTCTTTTATGCTTGTGTTAGTGCATTGAAATCATTTTGGTTTTCTACCTCTACATATCCACCTTCAACTAGTTCTCATAGATCTTGAGAAGAGAACAAATTCTTCATTTTGAATCACCAAATGTCATAGTTCTTCCCATCAAATATTGGGTTTGTTTCCACGAGTTACTGCTACTAGAAACCATTACAACTCAACCCCAAAAAAAAACCTCAAACCCACTTTACTAATGAGCTTTTTGTTAGCCTTAATACCAAATTGTTGGAAAAATTTTGTGCCTGTTATCCCGTAAAATTGGCAAGGGAAATTTTACAGATAACCCTACCAAATTTTGTTCCGATCCCTCGTCAGGGACTCCTTGCATTCGAAACGTTGCAAAATCCCTTCCCAGGAAATCTTGTTTTCCGAGCTGAGCCATTTTTGGTCTTTTTTGGTCGGGGCGCACTTAATCTCTATGCAACATAAAGTGTTCATCGCGCCCCCCTTTAAATCCTTCGGCACATGGTTCGAAGTGTCAACACACCTTTTGGTGTGCCTCACTATGTTGCACCTTTCTTGCATGTGCCAAGGCGCATGCGCCTTCATGTCAACAATACTTTTGTTGCGCCGCGTTTTGGTGCGCTAAGGGCACACGTATTTTCGTGTTGACAATGATTTTGGTGCACCAAAGCCGCACATAACTTCATGTTGGCAACGCTTTTGGTGCGCCAAAGGGTGCATCCTTTCCATTATTGACAGGCGTTTTGGCGTGCCACTTGAAAAAGTGGTTGGCACATTTATTACCACCTTGCCTATATATAAGCGCATCTGCCCTGTCATTTTCATCAGACAAAATCACGTGATTATTTCTTTTCCCTCTACACCTGTCAGCGCGCCTGTCATTATTGAATCACGTCATGGACCCAGTTTCACACCTCTCACATTATATAATCCTGGTAAGAGATCCCTATTGCTCGTGTTTTGTGATTTTTGGTTTTTGGCTGCTTGTTTGTGGAGATTGGATGGAATAAATCTGTGAACCATGGAACCCTCCCCCTTACTGTTTTATTTGTCCTTCCCCATGTGCTTCCCCCTCTTTCCAGATCTACTGGTAAAGAGGACTGTCTCGTAAAGAAATTGCTTGGACCCCTTTGATTTAGCTTATTCACCACCCAAGGAACCCTGCAAAAGAAGCTTAAACCACATGTAAACCCCTCAGAGAAAGAATCAAAGCTTAAAAGTAAGACTGTATTTTTCTCCTCTTTTGGCGCATCTGCCACCCCTACAACATGATATACAGTCATGCCAATGGCGCATCTACCATGCCTGTTGCATAAAGAACAGCTGCGCCCTCAAGGCGCACTTCCCTTGCTTGTTACACCCACTTTCCCTGTGCCCTACTTGGCGCACCAATCTCATGTGTAGCATTGTTAAAACTTGCGCCATTGATGCACCTTGTGTCCATGCGACACCAACTTTATTTGCGCTAAGGGCAAAACTGTGAACAGTGTAGGCACACCCATTATTACAACAACAACATGTTGTGCAGACCTTCCATGCGCCGCGCCAAGTTTCCCTGTGGCGCATGAAAAAATGATGTTACACACATTAAACCTGTGCCCTTTGGCGCATTCTATACCCGTGTAACATGAAAAGTATCAGCACCCGCTATAAAATGCATACATATGGCACAGGCGCACTTATGCTTGCAACAACAAAAAATGTAACCTATAGTATTCATGCGCCCTACACCCTGAGGCCTTAAAATTACTAACTCTTTCTTCTGTCAATGCTTTAATGGAAGATCAAACAGCTAATATGACTTTCTTGCATTGGGTTTCACTTCTTCTTCTTGTAGATCAGCTACTGAGTTCAAAGTTACATATGTCAACATTACGAAAGAAACCTACCAAATCTAAGGCCAAAGCCAAGCTCACAGAGGAAGAAATGAAGTATAAATATCAGAGGGTCAGGATGCCTGAATCCCAAGCAGAGTGTGACCTAGATATCAGAGACTCAGAACTTGGTCACATTGATATGGAGGATTTCTGGGCCAGAACCCGGAAGGTCACAAGAAGTTCGTGGATGGACAAAATAATGGGCAGTGGGTTGCATTTTGCTAGGGGGATCCCAGTTAGTGCCGTGAACAATGAGTTCTTGATGGTAGTAGCCCACTGCTACAACAAAGACACAAGATGTGTCCCATAATGAGAAGGGCGAGGTCATAATCAACCTCACTTGCCCGACACTTCGAAATAATGCTCGGCATTCCTCATCACCGGCACTTTGTGGCCGTAAGCCGGGAAGATTGCATCAAAGCTTGGGATGACAATGAGGATCAGTGTATGTAGTTGATGAACTAAGTATACCTGAAGAACAAGAAGGTGGTGACCAGATGGCCACAAGTCATTCATCGAAGTGACTTTTCAGAGGAACTCAGTGATACAATCACGTTCCTGAGCAGAGTGTTTGGGATTCTTGATGCGCACTACTTTCACAAGTGGATGCTGAGGTACTTAGAGAAGATGAACAATAATGTGCCAGATCAACGCTTTGAGTGGGCGGAGATCATAAGCAGCACCATATTTGAGCAGCTCCAACAACTCACCACAACGGGGAGGTTCTATATGAACTCCTATGTAGTTTATGTTGCGGCCTCATAGAGAGACTATCCAACTTTGATGCGGTGCCAGGTTCAGCCCCAAGTTAAAATATATGAATACTATCCAGAACTAAAGCTGGAAAATAGTATCCCCCAGTTCACAAAGATCAACGATGCCTTCTTCTACGGCATCATCTATCTTTTAAGGCCAAATATGACTCACGGTCATACAACCAAGAGTATCGTCATAGCTACAGAGAAATGGGGGGCCTTGTTCACTCAATTCCCCACCTTCACTTATCTGAGGGTATTTAACTTCTTGGGGGAACCAACTAAACTACCGAGATATGCTGGCCCCAAGTTTATCTTGTTGGAGCTTTCAAGATAGCTTATCACCTACCACGAGAAGTGTCTCAAGAGAAAGAAGGGTGGAACTCATTTCCCCCTCACAGTGGGCAGGTATACTTGTCTCTCTCACCATAAGGTGAAGGATATGTTTGCAGAACTGGAGCTGCTAAATCTAAAGCATAACTTCCCAGAAAGGCCCACTTTCAACCCAAGAAATTGTCTCCCTAGGGCCAAACTCGATCCGATCCACATCCCTCAGATCGAAGACATTTATATCAACATATATCATGAGGTTGAGCTCAGGAGGAAAGATCATTCCCGCTTGGCCTTGGCCGAAATCATCTAGTACGGTGTGGCCATCATCCCAAAAGGATATCAAACTACTGAGCAAGAAGTTGATCAAGTGTACCTTGACACGGGTGGGGACGACTGGCCTTTCGCCATGATTGACAGAAACAAAGCTCCTCAGAAAATAGAGGAAAGGGTCAAGGAAACTCTGCGAAGAACAGAGCATTGGTGCAGAATGAATGGTCTCATTTACCTCGGAGTTGATTTCACTACATCTCCGTTGGGCAACACACCTCATGGGGAAAAGTAGCTACCAAAGGGCAAGGGGAAAGGTAAAGAGGGTGAGTCAAGCTCCACCCATGAGGAAGCTCCTAAAAGTCCTCCTTCCACTTCACAAGAATGGGTTTGAAATCCTAGAAAGCTTAGAAGAAGAAGCAGTGGAAGATGTTCTGATAGGCACATCCATTCAGGATGTTGCCACAACTATAACTGATGAGGTCCCTTCTGTCCCTTCTCCTTCTCCTCCTTCCCCTCCTTAGGTGACCCAAGTGACCATTCCTTTGGTCGTGTCATCTCCCCCATCTTCTACTATTCCCCCTTCTTCATCATCCATCTTCTCTTCTCTCGCGGAACTGTCCCCCACCATTTCTTCCCTCATCACTCATCTCCCTTCCATTCCTATGTCTACCTCCCTTGTAGTATCCCTTCCTCCCGTGAGTACTTCCTCGGCTTCCCTCTCAATGCTACCTCCAAGTGTCTCCACGTTTTTTCCCTTCTACTACTGCAGCTGCTCCCTTTTCCATTTCTAGTCCTTCTCCCATAAGTCCAACCTGGATCTCCCAGCACCTGAGTCAACAGAAGAGGAAAGTTCCCATCGCACCGATGGACTTCTCTGTCATCCCATCAAAAGGGGCCAAGAAGCAAAAGCCTATAACCCGCTTCTCTCAGAGTGCATCAGGGGAGAGAGTAAAGGAGATTGTATACCCCAATCCTTTGAAGGATAAAAAGGATCTGTCTTCGACAGATTACACAGTGACTCAAGTCACAATGGGGACATATTTAGAAATCCTGTAAGGAGAGGCCCTATCTGCAGTTGACACCCTTTGCAAAAAGCTCCAGGAAGCAAAGGAAGAGAAAAGGCTACTAAAGGATAAAAATAAACATCTTCTCCATGCCTTGTAGAAAATGGGAAGTGCGCCTCCTACAACTGCCGCCGAAACTCTTGAGCCTCTGAGTCAGGATAAAATCAATGAATATGCCAAAATTGACGAGCAGGGCATGGCAGTTTCCGCCTGGAGGAGCGAAATCCTCAAGGAAAGTGAGGGAGTGATCGCTAAGTTCACTGGGTTATATCAGAATATCAATCGGGTGAACAGAGAACTCTAGGAGATAGCAGGGCCCATCTCCGAAGAGCTGGATCATGCCAAGATGCAGCATGAGACCTTTTAGAAAATGCTCGACTGTTCAATCGAAGATCTAGTCAAGTTTGGCATCTTTGGACACCCCAGATCCCTCAAAAAAATCCTTTCTACTCTGTATTATCGGGTGGATCAGCTGGAGTTCATCCTGGAGAAGATCGACAAAGTAAAGGAGGAAGCTCTGGATGCCATGCATCAAATGGAATAGATTGTCCTAAGAATGTCTCCAGGCTTGCTCACTTCTTCTTTCGCCTTAAGAAGGGTTGAGGAAACTATTCAGATCTTCAAAGAGATAGTTTCATAGGGGTTGGGGCCAGAGGTCATGTTCGACGCCGAATCCATCAACAACCTGTTGGCATGTCGTGACTTCATTGGGTACCTGATAGAAGCAGAGAATGATTATTCAAAACTCCCAGAAAAGCTCACAGACGAGCGGGAGACCTGTGAAGCTATCAGCGATCGACACAAGGATCCTTCCCAGGATCAACTTCAACCCATGATTATCAAATTCATGGAGTACCGTGCCCAGTTCCACATCTCGTCACCTGAGCAGCAAAAATAGGATATCCCCTTTCAGCCGTGAGACGACGATGAATAGTTTCCTTCTTCCCGACTTTCTCCTTGTGAAATATCTAAAGTGTGTTGACAAAAATGATGACATCATCCATGTTGCACCATGGGATGATGTCATCCACCAAAGTTGTCAAAAGTCAAAAAATGACTTTGTAATCTATTGTAAGATATTTTTGTAATTAAGTGGTTGGTTTGCTTTTGTCTTCTTTTCTTCTCTCCTTCTATATATACTTGAATACTTGTTGTATTCAGGAGTGGATATTTTTTAGATGAAAAATAGAAGTGGGAAGAAAAAGGCTTTGTACTTTTTGTAACAGAAGAAAATATTAATACAAATATTAAGAATTTATGCTGAATATGCGTGTTATGGGCATCTGATCTTTCTTATGTCAGATCTATGTGTTTATTCTATTAGATCTATCTCTACTTTTTTGTCATTTATTCATCAGTATTGCATTATTTCGTTTATGCAAGTAGGTTTGGCCTTTGTTTACTACCAATCCCAAAACATAAACCCTATGACCTTTCTACTTTGGAATTCATTTATTTTCTCCCTTTAGACTTGATCTCTCTTCATCCTCTCTTCCTTTCCTTTCTTTTCGCAGTTGGAAACACCCCTACTGGGATGAGATCCCAAACCCCTGAAGGCGGAATATTGTGAGACTTGCATAGATTCCTGCTGGTAGAATAGCAATAAACCAGTTTCACTTTGCTGACTCAAAGAGAGGCTATGCCCTACACACTGTTGGCTCGTTTATCCATAGATTTGCCCTAGAGACAAATTTTTGAACCAACAGTGCCGAATGTAACTAGTAAGGGAAATAAAAAACCAGAAACACAAATAAAACACATAGACACAAATATATGTTATATTAATTTGAAAAACTTCATACAATCATAGAGTCATTTCATTGTTTTCCTTCTTCTTGAGAAGACAAAAATGGCCTAAGTATTGGGCACACTACACTATGATAGGATTGGAGCACCCGAGAGCAGGACATGGCCATTTTTAGATAAGGGATATTTTTGGAGTTAGCATGCTGAGAACACAAAGACATGAAGAATTGCAGTCTATATAATGATATTTTGGGAACAAGCAACAACTAAGAATCATGCATAGTTTAGGCTAATAATAGGATTTCTACTCAGAGTTAACTATAGGAAGTCTATTGTTAAAGCACTTGCATGTTGTGGATCCTATTATAAAGGCACATGACTATTATTTAGCATGTGACCTATTTTGAGAAGTGCATGGGTGGTGAAGGGCAAGTCCCCACCCCAATATATTTGTTTTGATTTGTATGAGTTAGGGTGTGAAAAACTATGGTAGAGTTATGCTATTGGTTTTGTCGCACACATGACTCATGAAGATGATTATGTAATGTAAGAATATTTTGTGTTTTACAGTATTCAATAAAATGGTTCATATTGGCTGGATAATGGTATTGAACATGACTGAATCTAGTTCTTGCATGGTAAATCTTGTTATAGGCATTGTTTAGTCCATTCTAGATCTGTTCTAAAAACTAGATTTGGTTTATACACCATGTTTTGTTTACTATTGTTAATGAATCCTGATATCTATATGCACCATCATACTAACATTTTGTCTAATCAACTCTAAAGAGGGACCTGACACCTTTGCACGCTTTGGGTGAGCGCTCAGCTCTGGTTGAGTGATGTGCTAGTGTGCCTGGGTTATTCACAGTAAATTCTAGGCTGCATCACTTTTCTTTCTCTTCGTGTGTCCAATTTCTTCTTTCTTTTTCTTACAAAAATTTATCTGTGTTGTTGCACATTTCTACTTGTAAAATATTTCCCTTTTCTGTATTTTTCTTCTTTATATTCTCCCTTTTCTTCTATGTGTTTTTACAAATCTATTTTCTTTTTTTCTTCGAGTTGTTTCTCTTCTTTTTCTTCTCTGTGTGTATATATTCATATGCTACTGCATATATATTTATATACCCACCTTTTAATATAAAATATAATTGTCATAAATATATAAAACTATACCCAGAAATATATATAAAAGTAATATTCCAGGCCCCCACAAATAGTCTACGGACAACAATTAAAATTGGACCCGAAATAGATTAAATTATGGCTTAATCTAGAGGGCTCATGTCAAATTAAAAAGGATGGAACCAAAATATTATTTAAAATAAGTTAATCACAAGAGTCTCATGTCCGCCAGGGGTTAAAACTTGGAAGCTCCACATAATGGTGACACATTGAAAAGTGCATTAACAAGGGATTAAAAATATTCAATGGCCAAAATGATAAAGACCCATCATAAAGGTGGTTGGAGGAGCGAGAGGGCAGAGTTTTAAATTTTGTGGCTCGAGATTACATGCACATTTAATTATGAAAACACTCACTAAGAGAGACACCAATGTAGGGAAAAGGAAGGGTTGGATCAAGAGAGAAACAAGTTTGATTTGGTTATCAAAGCCAAAAAATGTTGAAATATCATTTGGTGATTCATGTAATGTTGACAAATGAGCTTTTTGTTTTCTAATGAAAAGGGAGAGCTTGTGTCAAGCTCATGAAGTCGGGGGGTGTTATCATCCAATTCAAAAGAGTTGGGGTTTGCTAAGAGGCTCGAGTGTGAGATGTGACGAGGAAGGAAATGAATCCACCACATTGTTGAGATTTCAAAAAACCAAGCCAAGTTGCGAGTGGCCTCCAAGTTGGGGGCTTGAGCTAAGGTGAGTGTAAACCAAAATTCAATGGAAAAATGATGGGTGATGAATATGGTGAAAGAATGAAAATTGGTATTCTACAGCGGTCAACCAAATCTCTATACCAAGATTGAAAAGTTTTCAAGTATAGACAAATGAATGAATAATTTTAATAACATCCGTGAGACCAAACATTCTATGGGATAGGAAAAACACATTTGGAGTGTACAAAGCCACCCCAAGAGCAGCCCTAATAGTTTTGAATATAATCCATTGCCTTTTTGATGTTACCTCCCTTGTTATAGATTTTGACTAAGAGATTCACAATTTGGGAAAGTGTTTCTTCTTCAAACAAGGATGGTAGAATTTATAACTTCAAATTGTTCTCATACCTACTATAAATTTCATTATAGGTTGTGCATTCCATGATATAGTATCATTTTGTTCCACTACCCATTTGTTGCAAAGCAAACACATTTCCTCTCACTCTTCTTTAGGAGATGTCCATCTCCTGGTTTCACACCTAAGATGGTGTGAGCTAGTCCTTAATTGAGCCATCAACATTTTTTCTTTACATTTGATTTTTGCCCCTATGTAGGCCTTTTCCTTGTGGTCACAAGCAAGATTAAATTCTTTGACGTAGTATTCTTTCTTCCACACAAGTTGTTGAGTCTACATGTTTATCCTGAATTTTTATTTGGCATAATTTTTTTTATCTCTTCATTGGAATGTAAGAAACAAACATAGCTTGTTAAGGAGATTGTTAGAATAGGGATCTTTCCACTAATATTGAATGACAAATGTATAAAATTGAATCGGGATCCTTTAGTATATTTGAATATATTTTCTAGTTTAGAATAATACTTTGAATTTTCTACACACTTGTAAATAAACCATTCAAATTTTTCTCTTTTTTAATTGTATATACTTGATATATAGTGTCATGGCCCACATTTTGAACCCGAAACACAACTAAAAGATGTGTAACTTTTTTTTCTTTGAGCAAAACATACAATTAATATATGTGACAATACATTATCCCTTACATCACAATAAGACACGGCTCGTGACAAGACACTACTAATCATACTAGCCAATAATTTCATACAACTTAAAAATTTCAACTAGTTATTCAATTCCTTAATCAAAGTGCAGATCACATCAAGATGTTCTCTTACTTAATTGCATTAATACATGACAAAAAATGGTTTAGTTTGATTACTTATCATAAGAGTACGCAATTTACATTCATAGGGAAAATTTATTACTTGTTTATTCTTTAACTTTGTGGAACATTTCAATCCACCAATATATTGTTAGAACTCATTAATGGGTTAGGATTTTATCATCTAGGTCAATATCCTTCCCTCTAGAAGGTACCGCAACTTATTTTTATTAAGTGTCACAAGGTCAAAACATGGGTTCAAGGGGGAAAGAGTCTCAAACTCTAGGTACACTTTTCATTAGGGTATTATTAAACACAATATTTTTGAGGATTATTATCCCCTCTAAGGTTCAAAGTACAATTTGTAAAACACAACAAGTTTCAAATTTTTTAGATAATAGCTTTAAGAGGAATGAATCCCAAGGTTATGGCATGTTGGCCTAAGTAATAGTGGAGTGTTACATAGGTGCTACCATTTCCATGTGGGTACACAAGATAAGGGAATGATATTGAATCACTTAGTATTCACGCTTTGTTAAGAAGAAGACATCATTACATGGATGACTTACAACACATTCCATTTTATATAACCAAGATTAACTCATGAAATTTTGACAAGTCCTTCACACATGTCTTAAAGTTTGGATAACTAGATATGACTCCATCTAAAAGAATATCCTAATGATAATTTTAGAGAAAAAAATTAGTTTCAATGCATCTAGTTGTTTCCTTTTATTTTTAACTAGACATCTTGTAGTTTTTGCATCTTATTCACAATATCAAAGATAACTGGTTGTTGGAATACACAAGATTCATTTGGTACAACATGATTCATGTAAGCATATGATTATTCTGAATTATCGATATGATATTTTAATAATTTCAATCTCTTTTACTGATGATAAGAGTACAACTATCTAAGTATTTGTAACCAACCATTCCTATCTCAAGTGAAATATGCAAGTTATAACTATTTGTAAATGTAATCTTTGAGATGCATTTTCACCCAAAGGTACATGCATAGGTTGATTTTCTATGTTCAAGTGAAAATTCTCATCCCATTGGGCTCAACATATTTAGCAAGTGTCTTAAAGAGAGATACGATAAAAGGTGTCGATTAACATATAACATCATAAGGACCACTCAAGGCCTTTATATTCTAGCCTTCATATAGAGTCAGATAAAGTGTCCAAGAAGGAAACACACTTGGAAGTGATATTAGTTGTATTGATTTAGTACAGAGTTGACCATATGACGTCTTCTACTATTTAACACTTTTTGTAAGATGAATATTAAATGTGAGCTCTCTAAAATGGTTAGTTTTGTGTTTAAGTATATATATGTAGTGCATGTCTATAATCAAATTTACACATTATTATTTTTCATATGCATCAATCATTACAACCACACTATAATCTCATAATGTTCATCATTACATAACCAAACCCATCAATTACTAGCTATGATAACACCAAGATGAACATTACACTTGGATGACAATTTCTAAATCATAACTCCACAATATACATATCTTTGAAAACATTTAATTTATAAATACATCAATATATGCCATCTTTGAGACTTATAACTCCTTTATTCACTTTTTCCATGCACCTGCATTAACACAAGTCAGCACTGGCTAGCATGGACTTACCCTATCCTTTATAGCTATGTGAACATACATTTAACTTTTTCCTTTCCCAAAGTATTCATAGTGGTTTTACACATTCAATCAGGAAGGAAGAGGGAGAGCTTAATATCTTCACATAGTTTGCATTTTGTTTAAACTTTCAAATTCTGGAGAGAAGAGAGAGAATTCATTATAGTCACACATTTTCCACACTTCACTTATATTTATAAGTTCTTGAGAGAGAGAGAGAGAGAGAGAGAGAGAGGATAAGAAGAGAGCATACATTATTTCACACTATTTTTGAGTTCCTCTACAAGTTAGAGTCTAGAGAGGGATAAAGAGGGGGAGATTTCATTTCCACACATTTAGAATTACAATTAACATTACTTAAAAGTGTTTCTAGACAGATAAAATAATTCTATTAAACATTTCATAACAAAAATTATCAAAACATACCAAGGGGGTGTCATGGAACAAATATTTTGGTCAACAACCTTATTACTAAAATAATTCAAACTGGCTAAAATGGCCACTTAATAGCCTCTAAAAAGGGTTGATAACTATGTGAATTAGGGAATGGTCACTTATAACCTCTTCCCTTATGTGGCAAGTGTATGACAAGATAAGAATGTGTCTCAATAGTTTTGACTCCTAAGTCTTTCATTATACTAGGGTATGAGGCAACGAATATGAGACACACATGAAATGACACATAATGGATTGATTTAAAGGGGATACAATGAGCGCTAAGGTCACATATCCAGAAGGTAGTAATCCCTACAATAGGTAAACCTAGGGTTTCCAAGGTCCACAATCAAGATAGAGGGGAGTGCCCTTCTAGGATATTGGTAAATGGATAGAGGTATAGATCGATGGAAAGATGTGAGAAGCATGCACAATCTACACTACTGCAATGTAACTGAAATACAAGGAAAGCTAAGGAGTTGATCATATAAGAGCACTATACTAACTAGCACTGATGTACATGCAATACTAAGCTAACATAGAGCAATGGGGAAGGATAATGAACTAATATATGCAAAATCACAAAGAGAGTTAGAGAAATTACTTGTGGGGAGGTCACCGATGCATCTATCTCCCAAGAGAAACAATACTTTAAGAGATAATTGCTAAGGGTGGAGAAGGGGAACACTGTTCCTTTCATAGATTCACTATAGATGATCCAATAGTGCAAAAAATCTAGCAATCAAGAAGATTTTCCAATCCAATGCAAGTCAAGTGCAAGATGAACTAAGAGAAGAGTGAGTAGATGGTGCAAAAGAGAGTCAACGTAGATGATGGCTAATTCCTAAGATGTTTCTTCCTTCCTTATGAAATTCCAAAGTGTTATGTGTATATATATCCGATGCCATTTCCCACTGGTGATCATGTCAAAAAAGGGAAATATAACACCGACACCATCTCCCACTAGTGATGGCATTAACCAAGGATGCTAAAATGCCAAATATGATGAAATGTGTCAGGGATCAAGAAAGAATAAATGGAAAAGGTTCCAATGATGGAGTCAAATGCAAACAAGTATTGGGAGTGCTAGTATGTGAGACATAAAGGGACAAGGATAACCAATCCAATAATAACTAAATCTAGGACTAGATATCGATATTTTCTCTGTGTACTATCTATAACCCATAATGACCACGTGAATAGTCATACCCTTCCTGACATTCCCCTTAATGTACCCGCTCAATAAATAGATGCATCAATGACCCTTATCTACATAAAGGAAATTTTTAGTAACAAGTATGAAATATTAAGATGAAAAATTAGGTGTATACATATGCCCCAACCATTGATCATCACATATCACAATAGCAAAACATGAGGTGGTCAACGAAATGAAATAGTCTACAACACTAAAATTGAAAGTAGATACTGAAAGTAAGAAAGGACTATCTGAAATGAAATATACGCACCAATACATACCTGATAGTTTCGTTAGTCCTTCCATGTGTGAGTACAATCAATGTTGTAAGAACCCCAAATAAATAAAAATGAAAAGAAACACTAGAGGATCACTAGTAAAATAAGACATAAATCACCTATCTAGGAGCTATGGGATGGATGTCGTGTCATAGTGTTGAGATGTCGTGACATCATAGATATCATATGGTGTTAAAAAATGTGAAAATCAAAAGATGTCGAATGTATACGTGTAATAGGTAAAAACAAATGGTTCAATATTATAGTCATAACAAAACAAACAACACATTTTTTGTAGATTGGGATAAAAATGGTAGTTGTTAGAAATTTACGATTATCGCAACCGAATTTGAATAAAAATATTAGTTTTATATAGTGATTTAGTTTTTTATTTGCTTATTGCTATTTTTGGAATTGAGAGAACTGAGATTTGGTTTCCAAATTTGAGTATATGATTTAATAAAATCTGAATATTAAATGTAATTTTAGAGTCACTATGATAATTTCAAAGGTTTATTTATATAAGACCCCTCAACAGTCAAGAATGAACCATGGAACAAGAGTGTATCGGCGGGAAATGGCTTGATAGTGTGTGCAAGATAGGTATATTTTTAAAGGATAGAGAGTAAAAATTGAGTGAGGTTCTTATTATAATAGATCACTCAACAGTCATGTAAAAACCATAATAACATGAGTGCATCATCGATTAATGAGGTGATCATACAAAAATCACCTACCAAATATGGAGATGTCTATGAGGCATGGTGGAAGCATGTGGAGTGGCAGTAGCATGAGTGTAAGATCCAAACTGAATGTTAGATGAAATGGTGTCAGTGATAGGATATGTAGTGGTAGGAAGCACATATGTCAACAATTTTGGTAGCTAATGAGATGTAGTAGCACTGTGAGGTGGATGAGATGATGCGACGATATATGTGCTAAGTGGAGGACGTAGATGGATAATTATTTTAGGAGATGGACAAAGGAAAACCTTAGAAGAAGGTGGAGGTGACAAGTGAACATTGATGGAAGCATGCTTATGTGGAATGGGAGAAAGAGACCACTCACAAGAGAGAGACCCAAAGGAAATGACACCCTTCTATTCTAATTTTTGTAACTTGTCATGAAGGGAAAAACAATAATTGTCATGGTAGCCATTGATACGGTGTAAATTTTAAGAAGGGTGATCACACTGGTGATACAAGTGATGAGGAGGAGGATGTTATTTATAGGGTAAGAGAATTAAATAATTTTCAAGAAAATTACACAAGACATTATGAGGCTTAAAAACATGTGATGAAACCCTATTTTTTCATGATTAGCCCATGTGAAACCCTATGTTATTTTTATATCATTTTACATGATGTATAGTATCGACAATTTATAATTAATACTTTATTATGTTTTGGAAGGGAATGTTGTGCATATTCTTGTTATTTGTATCTTTTTATTTTTTCTTCAAAAATAGCTTAAATGAACCTTTTTATGAGCATTAACAATACATTTGGAAAAACATATGTTGAGGCATCACATGAGTTATTTACAGACTAGCGCAAGACTAGTTGAAGCATTGGCACAAGAATCACCTTTGTATTAGCGCAAGACTCCCCATGAAGCGTCAGGCTCATCTTGTTGAGTTGCAGAGCTCAATTACTTCAGATTAGCATGTTATATTAAAATTGTTAGAAAACACAATAACCAGCATCAATTATGAAGGGTCTGACATCAGTTATTAAGGGACCAACATCGGTCACCTATGACTGGCATTGGTCGGGTAAGTAGGAACCAACATCAGTTATGGCTAACCGACGTCAGTTACCTGTGCGTGAGTGTTTTATTTAACTCACATGAATCTGATATAATTTTAGCATTAAAGTAGATCTATTCATTGTAATTGCATGGCTAGGTGCCCTAATTTTTTACATGCCTATATAAGCATGAAAGATAGGGTTTAGAAGAGAGAGTTAATGATTATTGTGAAAATAAGTGTGAGAGAGATAATTCTTGGAGAAGGAGAAGCTTGAGAGAAAGAAAATATTGTACATCTAATAGGTGTGGAAGATTGTAGATCTTCTATTATATATCTTGTCAAAGCTTTGGATAATAGATTGCTTGTTTCTTGGTGGATGTAACCCACACTGGGTGAACCATGTTAAATCTGGTGTTGATTTATATCTCTTGTTTTGTATATTTCTTCTAGTAGAATATCCACTTTTATTTGCATGTATGCTTAGATCTGATATATTATCTGTACAACCTTGTGCTAACCCCAACAACTGGTATCAAAGCTTTGTTTGAGGGTTTTTTGTGTTGACAAATTTACTCACAGAGGGTTTTCTGATTGAGTGGGAGCTACAACAATGGTAGAAGAAAACAAATACAAGGTAGAGAAGTTTGACGACCGAAATTATCAATTATGGAAGATGTAGATTGAGGATTATCTGTATCAAAGAGATTTGTACTTATTGTTGGATGAAAAGTCTAAACCTATGAAGATGATTGATGAAGAATGGAAGATTCTTGACAGAAAGGCTTTGGGATCTATAAGATTGAGCATGACAACATCTATGGCTTCTAATATTACAGAAGCGACATCTACGGTAGAGTTAATGAAATCTCTTGCTAATTTATATGAAAAACCTAGTGCTTCAAATAAAGTTTATTTGATGAAGAAACTATTTAGTTATAAGATGCATGAAGGTGGATTTGCATCTAGTCATTTGAATGATTTCTGATCTATTGTAAATCAGTTAAAATCGGTTGATATTAGCATTTGATGATGAAGTGAAAGCACTCTTATTCTTATGTTCTTTTCCTGATAGTTGGATAACTTGGTAATGGTTGTTAGTGATACATCTGCTAATAATATTTTGAAGTTTGATGATGTGGTTAGTATAATCTTAAATGAAGAAATTTAGCAGGAAAAGTACAGAGGAATCATCATCTGGGAATGCTTTGAATGTAGAAAGTAGAGGCAGGCAGAAGGAGAGATCCAAGAGTAAGAATAATGGGAAATCAAATTCAAGGGATGAAATATCTAAATCCAGAGGTAAGGAATTACCTGTTGGAAATGTGGAAAGAAAGGACATGCAAAGAAATATTAATTGGTCAAAGGATAAAGAGAACCAACACCCAAAAATAAAGAGGCAAAGGTAAAGATGATCTTAAATAATAGAATAGAAAATATTGCAATAGAGGTAATGCAAGATGCTCTTATTCTTTCTTTGGATAATAGAATAGGGGCGAAATCATAATTAAATGGTTTTAGATTCATACCATAATAAAAGAGCAACATAAAACTTCTTTCCATGGGTTAACCCGAAAGAATAATAAGGGTTATTTCAGAAATTATGTCCAGGGACAATTTTAGGACATGTCATTATTTGGGTGATATTATGAACCTTGTAGTATTACTGGTAAAGGGAATAAGTTCATCTAAAATTAAACAGAATGGAAATACATGTATAGTATTGAAATATGTGAGGCATGTGCCAAGCCTCAAGAGGAATCTTATTTCTGTAGGGCAACTAGGTGAAGCTGGTTGCATGGTTACATTCACAGCAGACTCTTGGAAAGTCACCAAGGGTGCTTTTGTTGTGGAAAGAGGTAAGAAGGTAGGAACGTTATATTTATCTACCTGTGTTATTGATTCATTTTCTATGTTATCTACTTCAGATTCAGATGCATGCATGTGGCATAATTGGTTGGGCCATATGAGTCAAAAAGGAATGAAAATCTTAAAGGCTAAGGGTAAGTTATCAGATTTGAAAGATTTAGATCTTGATTTATGTGAGCATTGTGTCTTTGGAAAGCAAAAGAGAGTGAGATTTCTCAAAGTTGGGGCAACTAAGAAGGAGCAGAAATTGGAGCTTGTACACTCAGATGTGTGGGGACCAACCCAGGTAGCTTCTCATGGAGGATCCCAGTATTATGTTACTTTCATTGATGATGCTACAAGAAAGGTATGGGTTTATTGTATTAAACATAAATCTGATGTTTTTGAGACTTTTAAAAGATGGAAATCCCTTGTTGAGAATGAATCAAATTCAAAGTTAAAGTGCGTCTTAGATCTGACAATGGTGGTGAATACTGTAGAAAGGATTTCAATGATTATTGTTCAGTGAATGGAATACGTAGAGAAAGGACAGTTCCAAGAACACCACAAGAGAATGGTGTTGCAGAAAGAATGAACAAGACAATCATGGAATGTGCTAGAAGTATGAGGATACATGTTGGATTTCCCTTACAGTTTTGGGCAGAAGCAGTTGATACAGTGGTTTATTTGATTAACTGTGGGCCTTCAAGTTCACTAGATGGAGGAATACCAGAGGAAGCTTGGACCAGAAAAGAGGTAGATCTTTCTTTTCTTAAATTTTTTGGTTCATAAGATTTTGTGCATATTGATAAGGAAAATAGGAAAAATTTGGATGCAAAATCCAAGAGATGCACTTTCATTGGTTATGGATCTGGTGATTTTGGATTCCATTTTTGGGATTTAGAGAATTCTAAAATTATTAGGAGTCGTGACATTGAATGGAATGAAAAGAGAATGTATAGGGATCAAATTTTGGTACCCAAGGACATGAACCAGTTGAGAAGTTTGTGAATGAAAATGAACTCTCAAATTCAAAAATAATATTGATAGGGTTACAGAGTAACCGGTGTCAGTTGACCCCTGACCGACATCATTCAGTTGAACTGGTATCAGTTACAAAAGAGCCAAACTGGCATCGGTTAGCATAATCGACATTGGTTACAGGTGATTGGCATCAGTCACTGTCAGAATTGGAAACAAATGTCCAGGAGGTCTAGAATGAGCCTCTGATACCCCAAACTTATGTGAGAAGGTCACAAAGGGTAAGTAAACCTCTAGAAATATTTACACCTTCTCTATCTTATTTATTATTGACTGATAATGGTGAACCAGAAATTTTTGAAGAAGCAATGCAGGATGAGACCCACATGTAGTGGGAGCATGACATGGATGAGGAGATGGACTCCTTGGAACAAAACTAGACTTGGGATTTGGTTAAGTTGCTAGTAGGTAAGAGGACATTGCAAAACAAGTGGGTTTACAGGATCAAGAAAGAATAGGGTGGACAGAAAAGATAAAAGGCAAGGATTGTAGTAAAGGGATTTACACAGAAAGAAAGTATTGACTTTGGTGAAATATTTTCTCCTATTGTTAAAATGACTTCTATACATACTGTATTGAGTATAGTTACATTACATAATTTGCATTTAGAGCAACTAGATATGAAAATGACTTTCCTTCATGGTGATTTCGATGAAGAGATTTATATGCAGCATCTGCTTGGGTATGAAGTCAAGGGGTAAGGAGAAATTAGTGTGCAGGTTGAAAAAGAGTCTATATGGGACTCAAGCAAGCTCCAAGGAAATGGTACATGAGGTTTGATAGTTTCATGCATGAGCATGGTTACTTGAGATGTGAATCCTGGCCATTGTGTTTATTTCAAGAAGCTTGAAAATGGGAGCTATATTATTTTGTTACTGTATGTGGATGATATGCTTATTGTAGGATATAGTATGCAAGACATTGGTGAGCTTAAAGGAAAATTAGCTCACACATTTTTTATGAAGGATTTAGGAGCTGCAAAAAGAATCCTTTGCATGCAAATACATAGAGATAGGAAGAACAAGAAATTGTATTTGTCTCAAGAGGATTATATCTACAAGGTGTTAGAAAGGTTCAAGATGCAGAATTCAAAACCTGTTAGTACACCTATGGCTAGACACTTCAAATTGAGCAAAGATCAATGTCCTTCATCACATGAGGAGGTCAAATACATGACATGAGTACCATATGCTTTAGCAGTTATGAGTCTCATGTATGTTATGGTTTGTACCAGACCAGACATTGCACAAGCAGTGGGAGTTGTGAGTAGATTTATGGCCAATCTCAGGTAAAGAGCATTGGAAAGTAGTCCAATGGGATACTCAGGCATTTGAGAGGGACATCTAGCATGCAGTTATGCTATGCAGGTTCAGATATTTTTTATGTGGCTATGTTGATTCAGATATGGCTAGAGATTTGGATGGTAGAAGGAGCACTACTAGATATATTTTCACAATAGGTGGGAAGGTAGTTACCTGGATTTCAAGATTGCAGAAGGTTGTGGCTTTGTTCTACTACGAAGGTAGAGTATGTTGCAGCTACAGAGGCTAGCAAAGAGATGATATGGATGAGTAGGTTCATGGAAGAGTTGGGAAAGGAGCAAGATGATTGCAAATTTTTCAGTGACAGCTCAAGAGTGCAATTCATTTGGAAAAGAACTCAGTGTTTCATTCTAGAACGAAACACATTCAGTTTGATAGGTATCACTTCATACGACATGTATTGGAGGATGGGCAGTTGAAATCTGGAGAAAATTCATACGAGTGAAAACCCTGTGGATATGCTAACAAAGTCATTAGTAAAAGAGAAGTTGGAGCTACACTCCACTTCTCTGTTGGTCTTCAAATTTGAGACTTGAAGAGGAAGAAAAAAAGCTAAGGAAAGAATCCAAGAATGACGTTGTACAGGTATAGTGTAGTAATTTATATCCAAGTGGGATGTTGTTGAGTTGTGGAGCTCAATTAATTTAGTTTAGCATGCTATATCAACTTGTTGGAAAACACAGTAACCATCAGTGCATCGGTTATGAAGGGACCGACATCGGTCATGAAAGGATGACCGACATCGGTCAGGCAAGGAGGAACTAGCATCAGTTAGGGCTAACTGACATCAGTTACCTATGTGGGATTTTTTTATTTAACTCTCGGAATTAGATCTAATTTTAGCATTAAAGCGGATCATCTATTGATTGTAATTGCATGGCTAAGTGCCCTAAGTTTGTATACAGCCTATTTATAAGCATGAAAGCTAGGGTTTAGAAGTAGGGATTGTAGAAGTTAATGATTATTGTGAAAATAATTGTGAGAGAGAGAATTCTTGGAAAAGGAGAAGCTTGAGAGAAAGAAAGTACTGTACATCTGAGAGGTGTAGAAGATTGTAAATCTTCAATTGTATATCTTCTCAAAGCTTTGGATAATAGATTGGCTTGTTTCTTGGTGGATGTAGCCCACACTGGGTGAACCACGTTAAATATGGTGTTGATTTATATCTCTTGTTTTATATATTTCTTCTGGTAGAATATCCATTTTTATTTACATGTATACTTAGATCTGATATATTATCTGTATAGCCGGTGTGCTAACCCCAACATTTATATTGAAATATAGTGTTACAATTATGTGCCCCTAGTATGGAGATGAGAATCAGAAATTCTAAACCAAATTGGTGTAAATGGGGAAGACTAATGGAGTACAATGGGAGGCTTTGTAATCAATGAGTGTTTACAAAAGTAGTGTTTGTTTTGGCAAGAATTTCACTATTTGAATACGGTAACTTTAGTAACCCCCCTTACAATTGTGAAATAGTGCTTGAATATGTCGGGCTTTGTGGCCCTGAACAATTAAATAGTAACATCTCATTTACAACATTGAAATATTACAATTGTTTTTAATCCTACAGAATAAAACAGATGGGCACTTTGGCCTCTTTTAAATTTATGATAAATGGTATTTTGCTACATATTAGGGATTTTTACTGAGGTTGAGGAGATTTTTAGATGGTGGCTGGCTAATCGTAGCGTCACAGAAGATAGATGAGACCAATTAATTACAAGTTAATGATTTCATCCACAGAGATATGTTGAAATCCCGTTTAGATATTTGTCGATTTTTCACAATAATTGGGTAGGAGGGGTTTTGAATTTCAGGGTAACTTTATGACCTAATGCAGGGAGTCTTACTAAGGCATTGACGTGGTCTGTGTGGGATACCAGCAGTGATCGAATCTATGTATGGCTCATGGTGACCTTCAATTCTACGCCCGCATCTTGAGTACAGTTAAATCTATTGAGCGACTCTACAGTTCAGGCTGTTTTGACCGCAAAATGCTTGGAAAGATGTGTATGGATGCAGAGTATGATGTCACTAATGAAGAATAACATGAGTGGTTGTTTGCAACGTATATGTGAGGTGTTAATGTCACAATTTTGATTAGATGCAGATATGTTGTGCAAAACGAAGTATATTCAGTTGAGAGATAATATTGATAACACAAGGCTACGCTTTTGAGTAGCAAAGAGGTGACTGCTGTGTTTAAAAAACGACGGAGTGGGACTATGAGGAGACTGTGGTTATACCTCATTAGCATAGTAGCGAGTTTTGGGGGAGGTTTTTTTAAAAAGCAATATGCCTATGGTTACTGAAACATGCACCCAAGACCTCATGCGCCTAAGTAGTGGTATTGCAGATCCAAACTTGCCAAGGACTATTGGCTATGTAATGTAAACCTAACAAAGGGTTATTTATGATTGTGACCCTAGATGGATGTATATAATGTATTGTGAAGAAATCCACCTAGCTTGGTGGGTAGCATGTAGAATACAAGTGATGCATGTGTACTGGGTGCTCAGAAGAAGATGAGGGCAACTTTGAGGCCACCATCAATGCATAGGTTTATGGGTATAGAAAGAGACGCATATTAGCCTAGATTTCTATATTGTTGCCACCTCAAACAAACGTGTTCTGCCTTTTTTGTGGAAGTATTTCAGCTTAGCACTGTCGGAGACAGTTTTTATTACTTCATCTGGTGGCAGTAAAGGGTGGTGGAGTGGCCATCTTGATACAAAACTATCCATGACATTCTGTTTTTAACGTATAGAGTAGTACATATTTTGAGGTGCTACATAGGCACAATTCTGTAGCAAGAATTTTTTTATAAAAGGACACCATATAGGTAGTACACGTAGAGTACCATGGTGCAAGAGGCAATGCTTGGGTGCCACTCACATTACTTGCACGTATGGGCCTATGAGCATAAAATTTTTATATCTGATGTCAACTTCGGTGGGCAACATGTGCAACCTCTGGTGAGTGAGTCCTGATATATTTGCTACAAAGATGGGTGAGGTGCTACCAGGTTTTTCAAGAGGCTATCACACAAATACTGTGAACATGGTCTATGCTTGGGAGGAGTATGAGGAAACTCTGTGGCTATCTTATTGCTGGAGGCCATATCTAGAACCTCTAAAATTTGCGTGCCCAGAGGATGGGGTAGAGCTATGGTGCATACGATGTATTACATGGTCTAGAGGACTAAATGTTCCTTACACAGAAATAGATCAGTGCCTATAGAATTTTTTAGGATAGAGTGAGTATCGAGTCATTACAATGGTAAAGAAATTGAGATTCTGCATATGTTGGGTAGGCATTGCGGCTAGATCTTATAAAATCCATGGGAAGTAGGATCAAGGAGCACTAGAGTTGGCAAATGTACACAAGATAACATTTGCCCCTTATATCCCTCCTGGAACGATAACATATGTGAAACAATAATATCTGGCCATAGAACGCCATCCCACAAACATAGGTGGATTGACAATAGGGTCAATAAGAACCATACTAGTAGTTCTAGCATTATGGGGCATAAACACATTACGATGTATCTTATTTAACTCGCATTTTTCATAGATGTGGCGGGGTTAAGCCAGGCTAGTCCTAAGAAATGAGTAGTAGGCGGCAGGAACCTAGCCTTTAGAGAGGTTATGGCATAGCAATAGTGCGAGTAGATCATTAGTAGTGTTTGTTAGGATACCTTGTTGATTGTTACTTAGTTTTTTGTATGTTTGTAATAGGATGTGTGCTATTTAACGGGGAAGGTAGTTAGATGCATTCCAAAGGTGATGCGTATTGTTCCTTAATCTAGTTAGAGAAAAACATCGATCCAGGAAGTTGACACAGGCGCTGTACCTTGGAAAAAACTTTAGCACGGCTAAGGGGAGCACGTTATGAGTGGGTGGCCACGAATTACGTGATGAGATATGCCCAAATTGTTTGCAAGCCAATGTCATGATGGTCAATAGGCATCCACAGGAACCATATTAGTGACGTGAGTGTGATGATCAACGGGATTTTCCTCATTGGGATATGGAGGATTGTGGGAGGAGGATCCGTAGCGGAATTTTGTGTTGGGTTTTCACAAGAGACAAAGTAGGTGTTCATTCTATTTTTTGTAGTTGGTGGAGCAGTCATTTTCAAAGGTAGCATTATTTCGTAGGAATATGCGAGAGATATGACCAATGATGACCATTGGCCTAGATTGAGGGAATCTTTTCATTCAAAGAGATTATGAGACTCCCATAGTTGTACCACACAGTATTAGTGATTGACATGAGATATGATGTAATATGCATATAGGGGCGTTTTGGCAAACATTGTGCTAAGAAGTTGGATACAAAGTTGCAATTCAATTGTAACATATGATCCGCAAATTGATAGACAATACAATATAGATGGGAATAGAAACCTTAGACATTTGCTTAGATGTTGTGGTCGAAGTTATATTGAGTGTAGAAACTTGGGATTTGGCTTTATTATTCAAGCATGTTGGTATTTGCTATGATTTATTTACAATTATGTGAACGATTGGTGTTACAAGGAAAACACCATTCCAACTCATATATGGGAATATTTGAAAGTTGGCATTACACGTAGTTGATGAAGATACCATGCGTATGAAGACAGTAGAGTGTTAAGTAGATAAAATGACTCTGCATACATGCGTGTATTGGATTGTGTACCAACAAGTGCACAATCAGTTACAAGAGATGGGGGAATGCACAATATTTCCCCCAATGTATGTGTAGAAGCGAATATGAAGTGGAATGTCATTTATTGGAGACTACCCCTCAGCATATAAGTGGAATGAGAGGTTTCCTTAGAATAAGTGGAAGAAGATATCATCCATCCAAATGATCATCAGGACAATGTATCTCTAGAAACACTATAATGCGAAGTGTAGAGATTAAATTATGAAGGAGGATATTAGTGTAATAGATCCCTCAACATCTTTAATGTAAGAACCATAAGAACATGAGTGCATCCATACTGAGTAATGACGGTGAAGAAGGAAGATGACCCTACCAATAAGATGATAGCGGAGTAGATCCTGGAAGAAACATATGCCAAAGCAGTGTGAGGCGATATCATCATGAGTGTATAGGTACCATAACCCAATAAAGACACTCAGATGAGATGGTGCCAATGATGGAAGTATGTTGATTCATAAATATGAAAGCCAAGAATTTTGAAGAGGCGATTTGGACCCCTATAGGCACTTTTTATATTAACTCGTATAATATGTGGTATCAACTTAAGTAGGAATTGCAATGTAAAAAAGAAATACACACTATAAAGGTAGTATGATGCACAGAGTTTGGCACTCAGGCTCGCGCATAATCTACATCTCCAACCAAAAATAGTTGCAAACCGAAGTCATTCAAACTTCTGCATTATTCAGAATCAAATTTGACAAACTTTGTTAGTCGCATGCAATGATGAATGTCCAATACAATCTGTGAAGAGTCACAAAGATACTTATGTTGATTCATTGTGTGGAGTGCGCAACTAGTCCTCTGCGCATTGTTTGTAAAATGCACAGTTGATTCTACCGAATGAATCTAGTCTAAACTGCAATCCTCTAAAGTACAAGTATTGTCTACTCCACGAACACCAAGTTTGAGCCGTGAACCCGGATTACAATTGAATTCCATTGTACGCAGAAAGTTACATGCCATGTTGATTCACTAGTTGAATTCCAGCTCTAGAAAAAAGGGTGACCAAATCTTGTCAGTTGAATATCACAATGAATCCAGGAGTCTTAGAAAATAGTGTCATGTACAACTATTTAAGTCGAGCCTTAGTGATAAATATCAATTCAAGTTTTAACCTTAACAACATCGGTCCTTAAGGGCATAGTGGGGATGTGACACTTATCATGCTGCATAGCTTACCTAGATAGAGGAATGGAAACGTTGTTTATCGATGGGAGGAGACAATTGTGGGTCACTAGGGAATGATGTATAGTAGTATAACAAGAAAGGTTCACCAAATGAGTTAAAAAAATCATAGAATATTAAATCTAATTTGCTAGAGTCACTATGAATAATATACAATAGAATACAATTGATAAACACTCTAAATATGCAAACCGTGCAAGTAAATGACAGAGATATATGGCACTTATGCATGATTTTCTCTTATCCTGAAGTAATGTATCTGACCTAGAACAATATAATGAAAAGGTTGGGATGATTGTCATTGGAAATGACCCTGATATAAATTATGAAAGATCTGAAAACTAAGACTGGAAATGGGTGCTTAGGTGCACTTGGGGTCACATGGTCACTAAGACCATCTCACTTTATAGGCATCTGTTGAGTGTGTAGAGATGCTTAGAATCTGATTTTTCCTATATCACTAGGGTTTCACAACTTGTTCATTATTGGCAATCACCTGTATGTCACACTTGGATCATCGAGGTACATTGTAACTTTGCAACAAAAGACCCTAGCTACCTCCAAAACCAAACTACATCAAATTGGAATAAAAAATGCAATATGTGAATTTGGACTTACCTCAACGGTCATCTGACAGATGAACATATGACTGAGTGCTGCACTACTTTCCAAACTCCATGTAGTTCTATGTGCTTGTGTGTGAAATAGTGTCCTTAGGTTTCCTTACGCCAATGACACCAAAATAGCAGGGCTAAATAGCTAGATAAAATGAAAATGTGTGGGATGGAATTCAAAACTTCCCCTTCTTATGCAGTGTATGCAGAGTAATCATACGCCCAAAAATATAGTCCCTTTGATAGTATGTAGATATGCTTATCCCTTTAGAATTTCCCTCCATTATAATGGTATGTATGTTTTGTATATATAGGGATCTTTTGTTTAAATTTTGACACAAGTGACATGATATGTCGATTAGGACCTCAGGATAGGAGTAAGAAAACTGAAAAGTTACTGACCACAAATGTCAAAAATGTGAACAAGAACAAAAAAGACAAGCGCATAGACCTAGGGTGGACAGGAGCACCTGGTGTGTCTAGACTGTGCTGTCCTGGGATAGTTGACAATAAATGTGAGAAGATTGAAAGACATGGATCCTTGTGACCTGACCAAAACTTGGTGCAGAAGTGACAGATGTGAGAGATAAAGACAATAGAAATAACCAAAGAAAATGGATGGACTAGGGAATGTGTCACCAGTGAATAATTTTCTTACTCAAGATCCATGCATATAACAACATACTTGGCAATATAGTAAAATAGTAATATGTGCATGATTTTGTGTCTACATTGCCCCCCTCGTTATGCTATTTGAATTAAATTCAAGTAGTGTAAAGGAATTAAGGAACAAATATGTGAGAAATCTGGAGAAGCCCTTGTTACAGAAGTACACACAAAATATAAGAACATATAGCGTGGCGAACCATGGATCAATGTGTCGATCCACATGGCATAAATGGAGAAAAGGAACCATTGTAAGTAAAAATAGGAGAAATTGACGATTTGACTTTGAATAATTTGGAGATTTTTTTATTATTTTCAATTGATATTTGAAGGGGTAGGGAGTGATCAATTCCCAACCCAATTTTGTAAAATTTTGATCAAGGGAGGATTTATCCATCCTACCACTAGACGAAGAGTTTTGGAGAGATAAGTCTAGTTTTAATCTCCATCCATGACTACATCCTCAAAAGGTCCAACTGCTGCAGATGAACTATAGACCAAATTTAGTTCGATCCATGTTAGTTTCGAGTTGGATAACCCATATAAGAGCAATATAGGAAAAGAAATGATGTCTCATTTCCCCCACTCCACGGGTGTTCCAATTTGTATAGTGCTAGATGGCCTCCATGTTAGGTCATCTGGAAGCGATAGAAAATTGTAAAAGTGATTCCCATGTTAGGTCATCTGGGAAATATAATGAAGTGATTCAACTCCCAAGTTAGGTCATCTAGGAGAGATAGTAAAGTATTATATGTTGTATCACTCGATTTATTTGATTTGAATAGTAAAATATTTCTTTGAAATTGGATGTATGTGATAGATTACTCATGAAGAGATAGGTTTTATGTTTTCACCCCTAGATTAGGTCATTAGTGGGAAATAGATAGAAAGTATTTGAATAGATTGATTTGTTCCTTTATTTGAATAGCATGAAATAATATTTTTAACGATAATGATGTATTAGGAGTATCAAATGATTGTATAATAGCTTGAGAGGGATCGTAGGGTGATCTTAGATTGTATGCCCCCCTTTCAGTGAAAAGGGCGAGGGGTGGAGATAATGAGAACTGAGATCGAATATATAGAGGTGAAAATATGTAATGATGACCAAGAGGTAGTATAGAAGATGTTGTAAGATTGTGTATATGTTGAATAGTATATGCGCAAGATTGGAATATAACATTGTGTAATGTTTATAGTGTGGTGGGAGAAGAAATTCTAAACAAAATGGCGAGATGAATGAGGAGAAAACTGGAGTAACGAAGCTCAAGATATGAGTGAAACTGCGTGTCATGTATTAATTGGAAGAATGAGTGTGAATAATAACTATAGTAAATGATAAAATATTAAAATATGTATATATATTGTGATAGTAAAAAGTGAATAGTAACTTCATTTGAACTGTGATTGATTTAGAATTTGAGCTCTAAACTTGCAAGGATGCTGCAAATTAGGTTAATGAGGTTGAATTAGGTTCACAGATGAGTAGCAGTGGCATCAATGGCATCATAAATGATAGATGAGTTGGTTAGTATGATTATTTTTAAAACATTTGGTGAATTTTTTCCAATTTTGTCAATTTTTGCAAAATTTTAAAATTTGAATTTCTTGACATTTCCAACCTGGGTGCAGGAGAAACCAAGGTTATTGACATCTTTTTGGATGCCAGCACTCTAGTTCTAGGCTGGTGACCTATTTCTAGGTGCACCGTGTCTGCTTGCTGGCGATTTGGTGACCCAGGAGAGTGTTTTTATAGTCACAATAAAGTGAAATATGGAGTATTTTGATGATATTGTAGTATGAGTGGTTATTTTTGCATATATGTATGAGGTACTAATGTTGAGATTTTGGTTGGTATTTTTTGTGTAGAGAGATATACACTCGAGGGAGTTCCGCGAAGGTTGGAATTTGAGCACATTATTAAATTTGGGCTTATTTAATGTTGAGTGGGACATACTAGACCATGTTGGCCTGTGACACTTAGCGAGATTGGGGGAGGTACCCCATGACATGCCTATGGTGAATGCATTGTGAAAGAGGTGTTGTGTAGATACATGTACTTTTTAGTTTCCTACTGGGGAGATGACAGTGACCCTAGATGATGTATATCATATATTATGACTACCAATTGTGGGTGAGAGTGTCTAGGTGATGATTGTAGTGGATGCTCAGATGTAGATGAGAGTAGCTAGGTGATACTTTATAGGGACATGAGTATAGACAGAGACCCATATTAGTCTAGATGCCATATTGAGATCAAGTGTTTCACGGTTACAAAAGTTTATTGTAGTTATGATTACTTAATCAATGGTAATAGAGGGTGGAAGATTGGGCATCTTGTATAAGATACATGAGATTTGTTAGTGTATAGAGGACCAAGATTTACATGGGTGAGGTATGTTTCAGACCATTTATATAGAGATCTATATAGATTCATGCAGGAGGACCATGGGGGTGGACTTGGAGCCACCACATTATTATATGTATGGGCCTATGAGCATATCACAATATTGAGGACACTTGGTGGGCCATGGGATGATTGGGTGAGGCCTCAAGATTTTTACAATGAGGTTAACTTGAACCCATAGTAGGATATTAGACACGACCAGTTATAGGTTGATGCTTTATCATATGGTACTAGGGGCCATTATATGGAGGCCATAAAGAGACTATGGTGGTTAGGTATTGAGGATGGAGTCAGAGTTACGGTGCATTTGATGCACCATGTGGTTAGCGTACTGGTTTCCTACAGTGACTGACTTATTTTAGGAAGAGCATGTGTTGAGGTAGTTTGTGATGGCCTAGCACATGTGCCCTTGGAGCCATATGTATGAGTGAGAGTGACTAGAGTACCAGGAGGCATGGAGTGAGGCCAGGCCCAAAAGGAGCACAAATACTACATCCTGGTCCAGATGAGGTGGATGTGGACATAGATCCAATACAAGTGGATGATGCAGGATGTACCTTGGACCTATAATGAGTGGTGGGAAGAAAATCAATTGGTGTTATTATTTCATAGTTGTAATAGATGTGGTGGGTGGACCATCTGGTTGGAGGAGTAGAGGGAAGGCACTTACCACCATTAGATATGGCCTAACAATTACATTAGCTGAGTGTAAGTATTGTTTGTTTGGATTTGTTGATTGTTACATGGTTTTTATATATTGATAAACACGTGTGATAACTAATATGGTATTGGATGGTTGTAGGTGATGCCTATTGGTCCTTGATTACTAATTCATCAATTCACACATTGACACATAATGTGCCACCAGATGTGCTCTGTGGGAGGTGGCATGCTAGAGTGAGTGGATGCGACCGTGGGTCAGTGCATGCCCATTTTTTTGATCTGGTGGCTATAAAATCACTCACATGTACTATATTATTGAGCGATCATGACAAGGCTCATGCGGAGACTTAGCAAGCTAAGGAGGCCGTAGGGGAGGTGAGCCATGGCTAAGGATATATTCATGAAATACATGGAGCTACAGGTTCAATTCATGGAGTAGTCAAGTGAGGTAACTATATTGTGCAGACATGTGGAGAGAAATAGGGGCCATGACCAACGATGTAGATTGAGTGGTGAAGAATCTAGTTCTAGAGATCCTGTAATTGTGTATAGTGACAATGATGATGATGTCTGATATATGGATGCAGGATGATAGGGATTACCCCCCAGTGATTGTAATTTTGTAACTATGATTTTTACATATATATATACATACATATATATATATATATATATATATATATATATATACATACATACATATATATATATACATATACATACATATACATACATACATACATGATATATATATATATATATATATATAATATATATATATATATATATATATATATATATATATGTTATTGTTATCATTGATATGTGTTTTGATTAATGTTGTTCATATGCTGGTTTGTGATGTTTGATTTGCATTGCATAAACTATTATGTTGATTTGAAAATAGATGATGATGTAATAATTGTAGACAAAAAATCACATACTTTGGGTAATTATTTATTCATGATTACATACTACTATTTACATTATTCCTATGTATGAAAAGTAATGATTAATCCATGTCTTTAGCCACCTTTCTTTTCTTTATGCTACTTATTTCAGTCTTGAACTCTTACTTGCTTGGTTTATCTTTTCACCTTTTGGAATTTATCATTCTGGACACCAAATCCCAGAAAGGACGCTAGCATTAGGTGCCCCCATCCCCTCTAGGTGCTCTTGTTGTCTTTGTACTTTGGTCACACTTTTTGGGTCCCTTCTAGCCATTTGATCATCTTATCTTTTTGTTAGTAAAATAATATCCCGGTGTAATTATGAAAAATCAAGAAAAGGAGATCAGATAAATGCCACCCAAGTTTTGTGATCATAATAGGAAATTCAAGAAAAGGAATCATATAAATATAAAGTTTTGTGATCATAATAAAGGACCAAACACTAAGCACTACTTATCACCACCTAATTTTGCATCCATCAAGGCATCTAGAGCTCCATTTGCATTCATCTAGCTCCATCACAAGGGAGAAGAGGTTGGTTCTTATGCATCACACTTCATAGTAAGGGAGTCTATTATTTCCATGTACACATTATTTACATTTTACATCTAGCTACTTGCTCGTTACTCATAAAGTGTGACACGCACAGGAGCAACATAGGGCCCAATTATACATACACATAAAATTACATTGGTTCTAGGATGTAGTGCAATGATTTTTAGTAAGTTCATCATTGTGGTAATTGAGGACAGTTCGACTCATAATTTTACATCTTTCTTTTTTAGGATTTGATATTTTTGATGGTTTTGTAGGTGCTTTCTTTATTGTAGGTTTACAACAACCTTGGAGATATCACAACGACATATACATGATCAAAGGAAAATAAGTTTGGACCTATTGTGACACCTCAGAGGAGGTTTTCTAATCATCTACGTAGACCAAGGTGCCCATAATCAAGATCAAAGTGCCTGGGTGCCCCCATATTTTCTCCAAGCACCCCAGTCTAGTCAAATGCACTCAGATCTACATTTTCATATGCTTTTGTGTGACACTCTTGCCATTCCTATTAAGCTGGATCTTTGACCTTAGATCCTTGGTTTCCATGCCTATTAAGCCTTCACCACGCCATATGTGAATCAGGTAAGGCTATTATAACCCTCTTTGTAATTAGGGTTTCATTATTTATTGCTTAGTTACTTGGGTATTGTTTTATCTATTTCATTGTTTCATTTATTTACTGCAAACTTGCATTATATAAGGCTATACTATTACATTTTAACATTAATAAGTAATGGCTTGATAAATTTGGATTGTATATATGAATGGAGATTATGTGAGAAATAGTAATAGATATATGTGATATAGTTTAGTAGATAAAATGAATGAGCCATGATATATTAAAATGATAAATTTTTCACAAGTGTAAAATATGTAAACAATGTATGTAAAGGCAACATGTATAAGTATAAATAAAGAGGGTTATTATTAAAATGATGCCCTCCAACGTGTGTGTAGAAAAATGAGATGTTCATTTATAAAATACCCCTCAGTAGTCAAGAATGAACTGTAGAATAAGAGTGCATCATTGGGAAATGGTTTGATAATGTAAACTAAATAGATAAATCAATGAAGCATAAAGTGTAAAGATTGAGTGAAGGTTCTTATTATAAAAAATCCTAGATCAACATTCATGTAAGAAAATCTAAGAACATGAGTACTGTCATCAATGTAATGATGTGATCATACAACCATCACCTACCAAATATGAAGAGGCCTACGAGGAATGGTGGAAACATATGTGAATCGTGGTAACAATGCAAGTGTAAGAGCTGAAACTGAATGTAAGATGAAATGGTGTCTAATAGTGGAGATGTAGTGATAGGAAGCATATATGCATGGATTAGGAATGCTAATGAGATGTAGTAACACTTGAGGTGAGATGATAGATATGCAGTGATAGATGTGCTAGGTGGATCACATGGATGAATAATGATCTTAGGAGATGCGCTGAATGATGGCCTTAGAAGTCCGGTGGAGGAGACAAGTGAACAATGGTGGAATCCCACTTATGCAGAATGTAGAGAAAGAGACTACTAACGAGAGTGAGAGCCAAAGGAAATGACACCCTTATCTTCTAATTACTGTAACTTGTCATGAAGGGAATAACAGTCATTGTTCCGATGGCTATTGATGTCAGTATAAATTACAATAAGGGAGATAGTATTGGTGATGTAAGCGATGAGGAGGATGATGTTGATTAGAGGGTATGTGAACTAAGCGCTTATCAAGAAAAGACACATAATCACATCATGAGGCTTAGTAACATGTGAGAAATACAATGGATCTTGAGTAGGATATGAAGAAGTCCTAGGTGGATACTGATGCGGTGGAGGAGATGGAGGGACACTTATGTAGTGGAGGAGATGGAGCTTTCTTGCAAAGTGGAGGAGATGGAGATCTTGGAGGATGCTTAATAGATGGTAAAGGAGAAGAATTAGGAGATGATGATGCACTAGAAGGAATATAAGGGGATTCTATAACAAGTGCATCAATTAAATCTTGTTATAAATCAATGACTTTATATCATAAAAGCGTAAACAATTCACATGTATCATATTGTAATTTTTCTTTCAATGTAGGAATCAAGCCATGACAAAATATAAATCGCTTCTCTAGATCAATAGGCTGAAATACTAATTAAGGCATGCAATAACTAAAGCGTAAAATGTAATCTAGAATGGGTTCATTCTTTCCTTGATGCAAGCTAGGTAAGTGATCATGTGTGACTCTAGGACCATTGTTAAGCATAAAGCATCTAAGAAAATCATCTTCCATTTCACAATATGTACTAATAGATCCATAAGGAAAATGGGTATACCATTGAAGAGAATCATCAACAAGACTATGATGAAAATATTTTAGTAACAATCGATCATTAGAATAAGAAGCCATAGCTAAACGATAATGCTTAAGATGTAAAATATGGATTGCCAGTGCCATTAAAACATGAAAAGGTAGGCATGATAAAATCCTTAGGAAAATATGAATTGTGAATTTATTTGGAATAGGATTTCCATGAAGAGATTTATTATCAATGGAAGCATAATAGGCTTTACTTTCAAGAGTAAGAGATTGAACTTGAGATTCTAAATGGCCAACAACATGCATGAGTGATAAAATATCATGTGAAGGAATCATAGAAGAAGTGAGAGGCATTGAAGAGGTTGAAGTTTTCCATTATGAGTGATCATGGGACCTGTGAGAACTCAGAAGTGGAAGATGAAGATGCTATATAGGATGCCAAACAAATATAGGTGTAGATGGTAGAACCATAAACAAGAGGAGGTAGCGCTAGTAGGAATAGAACATGCATCAACATGAATATCATATAGATAAATTATTGAAGAAGAAGGAAAGAGGTAGAATTTGAGAAGAACATGGAATATCAATAGAAATACTAGTAGTAGAATCAAAAGAAAAAATTCAAGAGGTGAACTAGTATGAAGTGGTAGAATCATCATGAATGACATTGGAAACAACCTCAAAAGTAGAAGAAATTGCGGAGTGGAAAATTCACATTGGCAAATAGTCCATTTAGAGAAGTAACATCCTCACTAACATGTTCATGATCATAAATATAATCAACATCACTATCAGAAAAAGTTTCACATGCAAGTATTTCATCAAAAGAGTCATCAACATATAGAGAAGTAGGAGGAGAACTATCATAAGATATATCTTTGCAATCATTGGAAATATTTTCAGAAGTAGAAGAAACATGAGATACAACTTTACATTCATCTTGAATAGTATGAGAAACATCATCATACACATGTACATTTTCAAAATTATAAGTAACATCATTTTTATCTACATTATTACATGCAAGACCAAACATAAAATCTATAATAGTGACTTTTAGTGCTATAATAAGTTGAGAAGAAGGTGGAGTAGCATGAGTGATTATAGAAGAACAAGGAGATGCAATTTGAAGAGAAGTTTTGAGCCAGGTGTAAACGATGATTCACATTAGATGTAAATGCCTAAATGTAGGAATATTGGTTCTATTTGGAGCATCAAGTTTTTGAAATATTCTCTCATCAAATTGGAAGATTGATGATAACTGGAGGGTGTCATATAGGAAATTAAGCCTCAACAACATCATCAAGGATAAGAATCACACTAAAATGATGCATATTTTTCATAGGTGAAGAGGATCTATTTATATCCATGTGGGTATTATGGACCCTAGGGAAAAGAGTTCTAAGAGATGGGTTCACCAAATGATTTAATAAAATATGAATATTAAATATAATTTCTAGGTCATTATGATAATATACAACAAAATACAATTACTAAGCACTCTAAAGATGCAACCGTATAAGAAAATGAAAGAGATAGATCACTTATTTGATTTTCTCTTATCCTGGAAAAAATCTGAATTACGAATTTTGATGAACAGGCTGGGGAAAATGTCAAAAATGCTCGATATAATTTTTGGAAGTTGTAGACAGAGCTAGACATGGGATCCTGGGATAGGGCGAGGGCACTAGAGACCACTCTTGGGCACTGGTGATTGTGTGAATTCTCAAAATCTAATGTTTATTATGTCTCTAGGGTTTCCCACTTGTTTGATATTGATCACTTATATGTCACACTTAGAATCGCTGAGGTACCTGTAATCTAAAAAACAAAACCTAGATACCTACAAAAGCTCACAAACACATCAAATTGGAATAAAAAAATCAATATGTGAAGTCAGAATGACCTCAACGATCATCCAAAGGATTAAATTATGACCAATCGTTGCACTACATTCTAGACTCCATATAGTTCTATGTGTTTTTGTGTGAAATAGTGTCCTTAGGTTTCCCTCGCACCAATGGTGCCAAGATAGTGGGATAAAGCTAGATAAAATGCAAATGTGTGGGATGGAATTCATAACTCCACTTCCTATGTAGTGTATGTAGAGTAAATATCCCAAAAATGCAAATGGTTTGATATTATGTAGATACAATTTCCCTTTAGAATTTCCTGCCCATATAATGGTATGTATGTTGCATATATATAGGGATTTCTTGTTTGAATTTTGACACTAGTGACACAACATGCCGACTAGGACCTTGGGACAAGAGTAATAAAACCAAAAAGGATGACCAAAAATGTTAAAAATGTGAACAAGAATAAAGAGGAGAGGAGTGCCTAGGGTGGACATGAGTGCCTAGGTGCTAGTGTCCAGACTAGGCTCTGGTGTGCTAGGTTAGATGAAAAAAAAAGTGAGAATATTGTAAGACATGGATCGGTGTGACCTGACCAAAACTGGGTGCAAAAGTGACAGATGTGAGAGATACATGAAATATAAACAATCAAAGCAAGTAGATGGACTAGGAAGTGTGTCACTAGTAAATATTTTTCCTACTCAAGATCCATACATCTAACAACATACTTGGTGGTATAGTAAAGTAGCAGTATGTGCATGATTTTGTGTCTACAATATATTTTTTGGTGATACATGACACGAGTATGAGGTGGTGGAAGGGGAAGGTGAGGTATAGCATGCGATGGGTCATGACCATAAGTAAATCATTACATTTAATGTTGTTGAGTAGATTAGGTGTCATTCATTTTTTTTTGCATTTTTAGAGTCATTAGGGCGTCATTTTTATCTAAAATTGCATCATAGATTAAGACAAAATACACATGTTTTTGGGAGGGATTTAATTTTAATTTGTTTATGTTATAGGATTTAATTTCATAAATGACGTGATCGCATTATGCAGATGCCATCGACCCCTTTGGAGGAAGAGGGCCAATGACGTCAAGATTGATTTGAGATTTTGACAAGGGCAATGCATAGAGTAAGGGGCCGATGACATAGGGATAGTTATAACTATGATAATTAAATGTTTATTTTTCATTCCAAACTATTTTTAAAGAGTTATGATGCTTGTTTTTTTGTCATTTTGTGCATGTAGGGAGACCGTAGGATCTGCATGCATAGAAGTGTTGTCATGACATGGCTTAGTGGGTTAATTGCTAGATTGAATCAAATAGAGATAGCCTAATTACAAGGTTCAAGTTTTTGGGGCATCATATTGATGCCCATGATACCTTTGTATCTATACCTTCTCCAGATTTTTTTGTTCATAAGGGAGACTAGGTCCAACACCTATCGGTGGTGGACAAGATAGGAGACCATGGAGAAGGCCCTAACTTTGCATGATGTTCACGAGATTTTACTCTTACCCATTGGAGGAACCCATATGTACTATGATTTAACACCAAATGCTATAGAGAAAATAGCCTTATCTGTATGGGCTACTGGGAGAAAGACATATGACGATGATATGTTGTGTGTGACTCAACATAGTTTATGCCATAGGGATTCTGATTATCCAAAAGTTGGTCATGTGGATTGTTATGGCATGGATAATGTGACACAAGGAAGATGAAGCTATCTCATGGATTTTGATAATAGTATGTTGGGATGTGGTAGATCATGGGATATATTTTAGTTGGGCCATGACCATATGGGTACAGTTGGTATATGATCCATACAAGTTAGAAAGCAAGGTCAAAGGGCGTAAGACCCATAATTTTATTGAAGGCCTAGATTTATGAGATGTTTATGATGTATCAGCCAATAGGGACACCATTTACAGTAGAAACGGATGCCCCAAGAGTACTCTAATGGGCACAAGGGCTGGTATTAAGAGCACTTTGAGCATTCCAGCCATTAACACAGGTGGTTCCATATGATGTCACATTACAACCCTATCCAGGGAATGTCAATCAGTGGACTAGTTAGCCAAGAGAATATTACTTAGAGGCCATCACCGAGATGACATGGAATTATTTGTATTAGGTGGAGACCCATTCAATGAGTAGGATCTCGAAGCCGTTTGGGTGTCCAATGCCCATACTGGTACTACCATTACCACCTTAGTGACAATGTCATGCTAGAAAGACCACATGAGGAGCGATGAGGGTACCATCACTATGACCCCATAGGGTAAAAGGTGGAAGTTAGATAGGGTTAGATGTAGCACATGTGTGGTGGGGATGCATAGGGCCCACCATAGATCATATCAGTTAGTGGTTCAGAGAAGGGATTCGCTGACATAAGAACACATGGAAGAGGTGTAGGTGAAGCTAGTCCTAGTACCATATGGGGAGTAGTTGGACAACTAAGAACATGGCTAAGAGAGCATAATATGTGTCATCCAGGAGGAGGTTACCTAATGCCGATTGAATTCTAAATGGTTATGCACCTGAGAGAGAGGCTCAGGCCACAACGTAGAGGGGATATGATACTAGTTCCCCGAGATAGGTGGGGGTAATACATATGAGCCAAAACTCATCGTGATGATGATGATAAGGAGGTATTAGGTGGAAAAGGAGACGGAAAGACTTTTGTGATGAGGCCTAGGAGGCAATGTATGTATGACACAATATTATTTAAATGATTCTTAAGAAATAGTGTTTCAGTGGTACTCATATCGTAAGTAGAAGGCATCTTTGTAAATGATTTTACAGAGTGGAAAGTATAGGAATGACACTTCCTAATAGAAAATATCCATCATGAGATCTTGAACCGCTCTACCTATAACTCCCCCCTCTCCACCTACAGGAATTTCCACCTCTCCTCATATTGGCATTTCCTCCTCTTCTCCCTATGATGCCTCCTCATATCTATAGGTCACCTAATGTTGAGTCATCCACTCCAAACACCACTCTGATATCCCCACATAATCCTCACCTATATCCACTAGCTCTCCCTCCTCCACCAATGGATCAGAGATCACTGGACTAGGTAAGTCCTCCTCCGCCTCATCATTTCTGTATCTTATTGGTTCCCTAATCGACGTCGACCTAAGCTAAATCTCCATCAACCCTACCCAGTCGTCGTTGACCCAACCGTATTTTCCACCATTTACCTTGTCTAATCCAATCACTTATCTAAAATTATCTTTTCTTCCACTTTAGACTTGTGTGTCACCCATAACACACCATTCCTTTCCTTACATGGCTTATTCTACAATTTTTGCCTATCTTGGCAGACATATTTAATCCTATCTAGAATACCACTCTATGGTCATCTCTGTGTTCCCTCTTGAGGAACCATATCTTATCTTAAGTCCATCGTTGTGGCCATTTTTCCCTTTCCGTCCCATCAAGATGCATAATTTATTGATTCCTCATATCTAAAGGACATAACATACTTTTTTTCCCTGCTTCATTGACTAATAGTTTTTCATACCTTCATCTTGACCATCCTTGCATTTTTGTGCAAAATTTTGATGTCTTCCTTTGACCCATTGGTCCCATGGCTTGCACACCCATCTGAGTGGATTCCCATTATATTCCCTTCATACCATAGTGATATTTTTTGACTCACGGGTTCGTATGACATGAACGTTGCCTTCATTGAGGCTGTTTTATGTTCCCTACCGATGTGTTTCAAGGATCACCACCATATTTATTTTATCCTATCCTTCTTGCTATGGTTATATCACTCTCCACTTGGGGAATTTTTTTTCTCATTTTTCTACTCTTTCCTCATTTTCCCCATCTATCCTTGTCAACCTAGTAATCAATTCCTCTTCATGTCATCGATCCCTAGTTTTAGAGGGAGCACCTCAACCATCATCGTCTATCACTTCTGGTTTTTGTCTTGTGACCTACTTAACACAAACCATTTGAAAAAAAGGGGCAAATGTAGACACTAAATTTTGGATCGTTTTTCCCCCATCCCACAATCGCTCCCCTTTTTTTCTTCATCATGCATGCTCACACCCATATCCTATACAAATTCCCATTTCCATCCGAAATCAAATTTATTTCCCCTAATCCCTATTTTCCTACCTTAATTCTCTCTTATCCCATCATTATCTTATCCCTATTTATTCACTCCTAATCACATTTAATCATCCCTAAACATTTTTATCACCTAAATCATATCCCTAAACCTTTAATTTATCTTCCCTAGACCATCATCTACCCTCATTTAATGTTTTCAACCATATAATAACCCTTTCTTATCCCTATGCAACCTTAATCCACCAAATCAACTCAAAACCCTAATTTAACCCTAATAGGGCCTTTTTTCTTAAGCTGAGAATTATCCACATCACCTAAATCAACAGTCCTCCATAGCTAATGACGACCCTATCAGAGTGCCTGCGACCCTATAAACATGTCATCACCCCCTCTTCCAAGAGGATGAAACTTTGGAGATTCAAGTTCTATCAAGATTTTGTAGATTTATTTTCTTCTTGTGAGCTGCCATTAACAACTTGAAGTCATCTTGGAGCCCTTGCTTATCATTTTCAGAGAAATAAATATTTGAGTTTGTTTAGAGACCTATCTTGTTTCATCATTTCTTTATCAACTCTTTTGCAGGCCCATTCGTCATCTTGGAGTTTTGTCATCACCTCAGTCACTCTTATTTCTTTCTTGCATTTTGAAGCCATCTATCAGCCTTTATCAAATCCTAATCCAACCTTGTTTAGTATCGATTCTACACTAGTCACCATCAAATGAATCTACATCAGTTATTTTCCCTTCATTTTCCCCCTCTGCCATCAATTTCCTTATTTTCCTATCATCCAGATCCCTCATATCCTACAACCTTTCTATATTTTCTTTATGATATCCATGTTTCACTGTTTTCTTTATGTTTTTGAATGATGAAACAAATAAGGGTAAGGGCTAAGGAGGAATACATATTTATGTTGGTTGGTTGATGCTTGTTTCACTTGTTTTGAATTCTCGATACAATGCTGATTGTGAGAGCTTCCTTTTGGCTAGGAGGAACTACTTGTAATGAAAACAAGACCATAAAAGAGAAGTTAAATGATATATGACAGTGGAGTGCCTAACGTGTGCTAGTTACGAGAAGTGTTATACTTCACACATGGCTGTTAATCCATTGTTCAAAAGAAATTAATGCAAGAAATAAGTAAATTCATACTGTAGTTGATATGATCTAGGTATCTCATTCAATCACAATAAGAAAATATAATATAACAGGCTAGGCTATAGTCAGATCTAAATGGTTGGTAGGTGTTAGGGTCAGGTTCTAGGTTATTTAGGTTATTTGGAAAAAGGTTGTTTGGCTCTATTCTTAGGCAGGGTATAAAACACAGAGACCGCTGTTGGTTGGGTATAATAGATGATGGTTTAAGGGAGACTAGCGATGGTTATGGGTAACCGGTGTCGGTAGAGTAGGATGATAGTAGTTCACTGAAAACTTTATTGTAGAGTCTGGGTGAGGTTGGATGAGGCTAAAGAAGGGGATATCAAGGTCTATGGGAATGCTGAGAACACTTAGAGAGGTGGAAAGGCTAGGATAGGTAATCTGATAAATGGGTGGGTGAGGTTTTTGAGTTTGTCAGAAAGAAGGCTATAGAGGAATGGGAATGTTTATAGAAGAATGTAAATAGAAATAATAACAATTATATGAGTAGAATAAGAATGGAAATAATTAATGATAAAAACACTTACAAATGTTGTAGGTCCGATGGTTGGGTGGTGGTGATAATCGGTTGGTGGAATGGAGCTTGGTGCAATAGTGATGCTTCCTGGAATGTTACCGTGAGTGAAAATGCTTATGGATGTCTGGGTGTGTGAAAAGACTCTGGTTTTGTTTACATGTAACCCTCTTCTCATCCTCTTGATATCAGAATGTACCAACCTCTCAAAAAGGTTTCTAAGGTCAATAAATGGTAACCGACGATGGTTCCATCTTGACCGGCGTCAGTGTAGGTCTGAGCAACATCAGATAAGGTGGGATTCCCTAGGTTTACTAAAATGGGTAGATATTTCTAATTTCTTGGGCCCTGTTAGTTTGTTGTCATCGATTAGAACGGAAGCTTCCATTTTAATGAGTGGGAATGTGGTTAGAGAAATCTTAGGCACTGATTTTAGGGTTAGACCAAATCTTAGCTCATTAAGGCAAGTAAGACTTAATTATTGTTAGTTATGGAAACATGCCAAGAATAGGTTTAGGGTGAGGTGGTTGGATGAGGTGTTTAGGTGAGGTGGAAATTAGGTCAATTAAGGTAATAAAATAATGGATATTGTGAGGATGGGTATTTAATTTAATTAAAATAATTAAATTAATTATTAATGTGGGATGAAAAGGGGCCATGGTTAGGTGCCCATGTTTAAGTTGGTTATCTTATCAGAGGTTAAAGGGGGATGTAACCAAATTTAGGTGTCTACATTTGCCCCTTTTTGTCATGTAGCTTGTATTGGTAAGCGATGTTGACAAAAATAAGAAGTGGGTACCCCATGTGTGGCTGAAGGTGATCCCCCACAAACTAGGAACTTGTGAGGTGGAAGATGGAAGTGGTGAATGGTTTGAAAAAAGGTGGATGTGGTGAAAAGGAGAGTAGATGTGGGCGATTGTGGAAAAAGGGTAGAGGTCAAAAGCAGGCTAACAGGTAAATTTTCCAGGGTCAAAGGTAGTGGTAGTCAAACGCATGCACACATTATAAACTACGACACAACTCGAGGTTAAAGATCTTGCAAACTCTACATCTTCTAAGGTCAATAGGTTTATCTGAACAAGGTTGAAGTGATTTCAGTATCCAAGGCATAGGAAATGGTGTGTAAACACAATGTAGTTCAGCTACAGGAACAATGAGGTATGTTTCGGTACACCAAAGGCTAGGTTAGAATAAACATCATGAAAATATGCAAGGTAAGGTCATTAAGTCAAACAACATGGGTAACAATGTCGTAAGTTATATCGAGCACATGAGTTCACAGGTCACTAATTATGTTCTTGGTCCAGGGAGCTAGGTCATGGTAAGGGTAGGGCCGAGGTATGGGTAAAATAACAAGTGCCTAAACTTAATTAAGGACAAGGATAGGTAATGTATGCTTGGAGGTAGTTTGCAACAAGGGTGTGTAAGGTCAAATGGTGGTAGGGAAGGGTAGATTTTGGTCAGGAATGGGGAAAGGGTATTGACAGGTAACTGATGCTAGTCATATTAAACTGGTGATGATCTAGGTAAACTGAACATATTTTACTAGGGCACACAACTGATTTTGGTTTAGGTACAACTGACCACGGTGTGCTAGGGCATAGGACCTATGTCAGTCTAAGTATAATTGACACTGGTGAGGTCGATGTGGGTATATAAAAAGGAAAAAGATGTATAATATGGATTTATTTATACATTTTGGATTTTGAGAAAATGAAAAAGCACTAAACGAGTTGTGCTTTGTCGAGAGGAAAGTATGAGGGATGATATACTACTAAGGTGGAGAGATCCGGTTGGTTAGAGGAGCTAAGTAGATGGGTCCACGAGATCGGGAAGAGTAAGGTGATTGGTAGAGAGGTTGGAGGTTGATTTGGACATGGCAGAGGTAGGAGAGGGTTCAGGTGGACCACCAACATAGCGGCAAGATGTGCCGCCACAGAGGGGATGTCAAGATGATGTAAGATATAATCCTTTCATTGATATTTGATATAGGAAGAAGGAAATGTAGAGGGGTAGAGGTAGGGAGGTTAAAGTAATTGAAAGTTGTGGTTAAATGAATGAAAGAGGGGGTGGGAAAGGTAAGAGGTAGGGGAAAGAGGGTTGGGGAGGGACTTAGATGAGGTGTGGATAGGTTCATAGCACAAATGAGAAAGAAATTATGTAAAGGAAATTGGGATTTCGGGTTAGGGCACGGTAACAGTGACTGACATCGATCAAGGTATGGCTGACATCGGTTCATGGGTAATGTATGCTTGGAGGTATTTTGCGACAAAGGTGTGTAAGGTCAAACGGTGGTAGGGAAGGGTAGATTTTGGTCAGGAATAGGGAAAGGGTAGTGACAAGTAACTGATGCTAGTCATATTAAACTAGTGACGATCTAGGTAAACCGAACATATTTTACTAGGGAACACAACTGATTTTTCTTTAGGTACAATTGACCACGGTGTGCTAGGGAATAGGACCTATGTTAGTCTAAGTATAATTGACACCGGTGAGGTCGATGTGGGTATATAAAAAGGAAAAAGATGTATAATATGGATTTATTTATACGTTTTGGATTTTGGGAAAATGACAAAGCATTGAACAAGTTGTGCTTTGTCGAGAGGAAAGTATGAGGGATGATATCTTGCTAAGGTGGAGAGATCCGGTTGGTTACAGGAGCCAAGTAGACGGGTCCACGAGATCGGGAAGAGTAAGGTGATTGGTAGAGAGTTTGGAGGTTGATTTGGACATGGCAGAGGCAGGAGAGGGTTCAGGTGGACCACCAACATAGTGGCAAGACGTGCCACCACAGAGGGGATGTCGAGATGATGTAAGATCTAATCCTTTCATTGTTATTTGATATAGGAAGAAGGAAATGTAGAGAGGTAGAGGTAGGGAGGTTGAATTAATTGAAATTTGTGGTTAAATGAATGAAAGAGGGGGTGGGAAAGGTAAGAGGTAGGGGGAAGAGGGTTAGGGAGGGACTTAGGTGAGGTGTGGATAGGTTCATAGCACAAATGAGAAAGAAATTATGTAAAGGAAATTGGGATTTCGGGTTAGGGCGTGGTAATAGTGACCGACGTTGGTCAAGGTATGGCCAATGTCGGTTCATGGGTAACCGACATTAGTTAGGTATGATGGGAACTAGTGTTGGTTGTAAGGGACCAGTGACGGTTAGGAAGGATAAGGGGAAAGGTTAGGGACAATGGGTAAAATAGATAGCGGGTGAGGGGAAGGGAAGAAGGGAGGGGTTGAAGGTCAATGTTGGGTAAAATCAAGTTTTAATAATTTGTGTGATTTGTTGAATGTAGGCCATGGACCATCTACAGATGAGGGATATGGTACCTCCCTTGCTCGTGGAGGTACAAGGGGGTGCGACAGCTAATGATTGGTGCAATGTTGTAGAGGTTGGCCTGATTGGGGTCAGACGCTACCGAAACGTAGTCCAGGAGCCAAGTTTGATGGTCACTCTCATTTAAAAATGGGACTCAGTGACCAATACCTTCCATCTGTCGATGGGTGAGATCACAGTCACCCTGGAGGATGTGTACAGGATCCGGTGGCTACCAATTGTAGGGACACAAGTGTATTCTATCTCCTCATAGGCCTTTTAGGAGTTGATGCTGACCGTTTCTGGCAAGGGGCTGGCAAAGTTGAGGTTGCATAGCACCAGTATGAGCTATGGTGATATGTACCGGGCCCATCCAGAGGAGATGAGGCCAGTAGTTTTGTTGATGGAGGTAGTCTACTGCTTTGCACTGCCAAATGAAGAGGGTGGGAGATTCCCTAGATCCTTGATGGGGGTTCTGCATGACATGGTGGAGGACAGGACTCGTTTTACATCGGTGCCTGCATTCCTGGTATAGTGTACATAGGAGCTTTTGGCTTTATGGGGGTGGCTATAGGCGAGGGTTTAGCTTGTGTTGTACCCTCATACTTCATTATTGGGCATATGAGCACATTTTTTGTGTGTTTGGTCTAGTCGGTTATGCCCCGAGTTGATGCATTCGAGTCTGAGTTTTGTTTTGAGTGGGTTTCAGTTGATGGGTGTCTGCGATTGAGGAGCATCGAGCTACTAGAGCTACACATGATGTAGCGCTATTATAGAGTGATTACTAAGAGGGGGTTATCTGGCTAGGACATCATTTGGAGGCCCTATGTGGATTTTCCATCATATGGGTGGATGGAAGAGGAGCTACAGCTACTCCAGTGGATAGAGGGGCAACGTGTAGGAGAACACAAGATGATACCTGTGGACATGGTTAGATGGTAGTTCAGGCTACTTTAGGGTATACTCCCTCCCTTCCCATAGTATAGAAGGGATGACGTGGAGAGGCCTCTACCTCTACAACATCCAACATTACCGAAAAGGTAGGAGAATTAGGTGATAGACTCGATGGATTGATGATGTTGGGGTGACTGAGAGATACAGGTAGTTGTGGGGCTGCACATTTATGAGCAATATCACTGGCAAGGCTAAGGTAGCCAGATTTAGTAACCATCATAGTGCAGAGGGACGCCCTGCAGGTGGCAGGTGGTTACCTTGTTTATGTAATTTGGGGTTAGTACAAGGGTAGCTGATAGGCTCAAAGGCATAGATTACTATTTTGTAGGCACAGGTGGCCACTCTACAAGAATAGGGTGGCATAGGGACAAGTACCCGCACAAGGTGGAGTGGGGGATGGGGTACAGGTGGTTGCCCTGCATGCACCTAGATTATAGGTTTACACGTCCATTTGGCATTACTGCACAAGTGTACAGGTTGCGGCTCTTTTAGGCCCAGATACAAGTAGGGGCAGGTACATGTCTCCCTCAGGATAGGCATAAGTCACAAGGAAAAGGTCCCTCAGGATAGTTACCAATGGGATAGGGTCCCGAGAGACAAGTACATGGGTCGAGTCTGATGGAACCACCATAAAAAGTACCTATAGGCTAGGTTGAGGAATGCCTTCGATGAGTTTATGTACAATCAGGATATAGCTGATGGCCACAGGGATAGAAATTTATATCTCTATGGGAAGTGTAGAGCACAACAAGCATCAAGTGAGAGGACTAAGTCATGTACCCATAGTGTAGACATTACAGGGGGCCGATGAGCCCTGAGAAATGGTCAGGGTGATACTACTAGTGTATGAAGGATAGCTCCAGGTGAGGGACCATCATAGGACAGATTGGGGTGCAAGTGTGGGGAAAGATCGGAAGGGCACCCTACTGGAGGGGAGATGAGAGGAGACTGATGAGATAAAGGATGGATATTAGGTGAGGTGATGATTAGTCATTCATTGATTATCATTGTATCCGTGTTTTTGACATATTTTTTATATGCATATCATCCTGTGTGCTGAATATGATGAGGATGTGGATGAGATTTTTTTTTATTTTTTGATCATATATCAGCCTTCGTGCTGAATATTGTGAGCCTGTATATGAGATATTTTGAGAGATTGTGATTATTATTTGTATCTATGTTCACATGTATGTTTACAAAGGACTTTCCATTTTATAGTTGATTGTCTTTTATATTATGGATGGTGTACATATTTTAATTATCATCACTATATTTATATATGTGGAAATCAAGTGGGCTAGGCATGATAGAGTCAAGGTCATGTAGGCATGATGGATTCAGGTCAATTTAGGCATGATGGAGTCAGGTTGATGTAGGCATGGTTGAGTTAGGTCGAGTTAGGCATGATGGAGTCAAGTTGATTTAGGCGTCACTGAGTCAGGTTAATTTAGGGATGGTTGAGTTAGGTTGATGTAGGAATGGTCAAGTTAGGTTGATTTAGGCATGATTGAGTCAGGTTGATATGTAGTAATGGTTGAGTCAAGTTGAATTAGACATGGTTGAGTCAAGTTGATTTAGGCATGGTTGAGTTAAGCCGATTTAATGTCCAATTTTTTTGTAACATGATAAACAAATATTGATGTATATACTAGGTATGTATTTTAATTTTTGAATTTGTGTCATAATGGAAATGTGAAATTGATAAATGGATAATTTTATGATGTAATAAAATGTGTATGAGTTTGATTCTTATTAGGTTTAATTTCAAGCTATTGATATAAAATGGAAACTAGCCGGGGTAGAATGTGAATAGGAAAGGGAAAGGGGGAATTTCTTAGGGTAAAGAGTGGCCAAGTTAACCTTCAAAGGGCCCCATGCTCTCGAAGTGCTGCCTACATATTCTTGACAAAAAGGGACCTTAGGACAATGTTGTTCTCCCATAAGCTAGGGAATATTAGAATGAAGTAGGAGTATGAGTTGGTAAGTGTTAGGCATTGTTGAATGTAGGTCATAGGCATGAGTGAGTGTATGTCGTAATCATGTTTGAGTTTTTGCGTGTAGGCATGGTTGGGTTTTAGGTCATAGTCATGGGCATTGATTGGTTGTTGTTTTAAATATGAGGTGTCGATGAGCTGGTCGTGTATGGGATAATCAATAAGTATTGATGAAGGAAAATGGTAAGAGGCAGTAAAAGAGCCACTTAATTGATAAGATCACTAATGATTCAATCATGCCGAAGAGGGGATCACGAACAAAAGACCCTAAAGGCATTGCACAATGGATCATTCTAAAGATGTAGAAAGTTGCATAATCATGAAATGTCATGTTTGCAGAAAGTATCTTGAGTAAGGAGGGAATTAGGTTAAAAAGGGAAGGAGGTGAGAATAGGTGGTTTAACGTAACTTAGTGTACAATAGCATGTCTTTCGGAACAAGAAAACTAGGATCAAGAATAAGCAAGTCCATGACATAAAATTTCATCTTCTTTCTTCATTTATTTAATTTTTTAATAGACTGATCGGTGCAAGAAGTATATATGGGATGAGGGTATATTATCTCCTTGAGGTCTTCGTGAAGCTGATCGATGCAGGAAGCTTCATGGATATTTATTACATTTTTGTAATGACCTGGATATAGCTTTTCATTCAAGGGAACAATCTATTTATAGTGGTGGATTTTAGAGTGAAGAGATGTACATTTTTGGGGAGTCATCTTTTGCTCAAATTTTAAATCAAGGAGTTGTATCCCTTTTTGTTTGGAGACGTTTAATTCAAGGACCAAGACTATACAGGAATGATTATGTTCTTGTTTAGAAGCCAAGATCGTAGCACATGAATATTAACTATGAAAGATGTGATTTCAATTGATGAATGACCATGGGATTCCATCTTAAATAAGACAAAAATTTACCCATGAGAATCATGCTATGAGTAGAGCCTTGGTACTCATATTGAAGATAGGGCTGAAAGGTTTTGGGAATCACATGATTCTTTTTGAGTCATGGTATCCTCAAAAATAGGATAGTATGAAAGATGAACAGTGCTCAAGGGAATGAGCAATAAACTGGACAAGAAAGTGATATATGACTCGATATCAACAATAAAATGGTTAACAGATGAAAGGAGTTAAGGGGATCTAGGTTTGGGTTTACCTTTAAGTGAAGACAAACGATAAGCACTTAATCCATAGGTACGCGTAACAATATAGGTTACAAGATAATTAGGAGCAATATTTTCCCCGTTCAATTTTATCTTCTTTAGTTACATGTTTATTTTCCTTTCCTGATGAGGTTGACCCACCTAAAAAGTTTGTTCGTGAACACATTTGTCATAGGAAAATTTGATACATTTTTGGTATATTTGGAGATGGTGAAGAGCATTGAGATGATGTTAATCTAATAACTCAAGTTGCGCCAAATGACCTTGGTCGAAAGTAATCGTCGTTGAGCATGTCTTGTAGTGAGATGCAGAGAGATGGAATCTAGACTTCGAGAGATGAGAGAGCCTTAGTACTATAGAAAACAGAAAAGGGTTGTGGAAGATATCGAAACATGAAAATACTAGTACAATACAGCCCATAAGGTAAAAGGAGATATGCGTATGCCAATATTTCCCAGTATCATTGAATACCTTCATAATAATTTCATTCAAGGTTTTATTGGTTGATTCAGCTTGACCATTAATTTTTTGGTAATAAGGTGATGAGAAACTGAGTTGGATGCCAAAAACCTCGTGCATAATTTACATAGGGTTTTGTTTTTGAATTGTTTTCTGTTATCAATGATAAGGTGGTGAGGAATACCAAAATTAAAAATGATGTGGTGGTTGATGAATTCACATATTTTCTTAGCTTTTGTAGAATTGAGAGGAATGACCTCTACCATTTAGTGTAATATTAAGTAGTGGTTACGATCCTTTGGTGGCGTTTGTGAAGACTGGGGTTGATCTCATGGAAAAAGATCCAAACCCCATTGAGAGAAAGGCCAAGGGTCTCGTGTGACTTGTAAGGCATGACTAAGTTTTCTGATGCAGATTAGCATTTTGTTGGCATTAACACAATGTTTGACGTAATCACAACAGTGTAGTTTAGGTTTTTCAATAATAGCTTAGGCGAAGGATGCATTTTATGATGGCTAAACCACTAAAGTGACCTCAAAAAATTCCAGCGTGGATTTCCTTAATGGTGTAGGGAATTTTAGAACCCATAAGGCATTGTAAGAGAATTCCATCAAAGCCACACTTGTAAAGAAGACCACCTATGATGACATAACAAGAGACAGTTTTAAGAAAGGAACATTGTCCATTATGAGTGAGATCAGTAGGTAAAATGGAAAGGGAAATATATTCTGCATATTGCTTATACCAAAGGTCACATGGGTCAGGGGCAACGGTTCTAGCGGAGTATACTTCATGAGGTAAATAAGAGGGTGATTGTAGCCTTTGTATGGTGAAAAATATTTTAGAGTCAGCGGACGAGGTAGGTATCTGAGAAGCCAAGCAGGCCATGGTATCCGCAAATTTATTGGTAGAACCTGGGGTGGTTTGAAGTGTATAACGATCAAAGGTGGTCAAAAGTATGTCTATGTGCTACTTATACTTTTGAAGGATCTCATTATAACACTGGTATATACCATTGAATTGGTTTATGATAAACTGAGAATCACCAAAGATATTGATTGTCTTAACGTCTAAGGCATATACAACCCGGAGACCCAATACAAGGGCTTTGTATTCCACAATATTGTTTATATAATGAAAATCAAGTTTGAAAGACAATGACATAGGTTCACCCTCAAGAGGTTATGGGGGTCATCAATCCTTGCCATTAATTATGTCAATCCATGGCTGGTGTCCGATGGCTGTATGCATTAAGAGAAGAATATCTTGGAAATAAACTCCTTTAAACATAAACCAAACTTGCATAAAATAAAAGCACACATGTGAAAATTTAAATGCACACTTGCAGAAATGTAAATACACTTGCATAAAGGAAATAAAACTTACAGAAATGTAAACACACTTACATAAAGGAAATCACACTTCACACTTGCAGGAATAAAACAAACTTGCATAAATTGAAATTGCTGAATGGGAAATAAGAAAAATTAAATGAAACACCTGCAGGTTTATAACAGATTGAATTTTCACAATACGAAGATAAAAACAATACAAAAAAATGAATAAACATAAACATAAATAAAAAGATCCATCTTTATTGGAATGAGTGGGGAACTTATTCTTTGGAAGAGGATTTAAATCATACTTCTGAGATCTTAAAAATATAGAATATTTGAGAGGAAAGAACAAATCTTTATTTCTTGAGAGTAAAGCATTACATATCTGAGTGTGGAAGGTTGTATTTATAAGTTATGCATCCAACCAAATCCTTATTTTATAAAATATAATATTATCTTATCTTTATTCCAATCCTAACAATTAATATCTCCATCTCCACAAAATATGGAGAGAGATATATTATTGAAGTCAAAGTCTTATCTCACTTATTTTAGGAAGATTTGCTCCCAAATCTTGTCCTTGCTTTTCGGTAACAAGAATCATAATGATTTTATTCCTCTACATTATTAGAAGGATTATTTTCCTAAAAATATGATTTTTACCAAATACCTTTCTCAAATTTTCCATTTGACATTTTTGTTTCTGTTTATGGAACATTTAGTTCTCGTCTAATACACTTTTCCTTGGACTGCAGCTCACTAAAAGTTATATATCTCTTCATTGGTAAAACTTGTAGTAAATATGAATGAGGATTTTTTTAAACACATTTCTATGAACAAAAACCTCTCTCAGATTTTCCATTTGACTTTTCTGTTTCTATTTATGGAACTTTTAGTGCTCGTCTGATACACTTTTTCTCGAACTGCATCTCACTAAAAGTTAGATCTCTCTTCATTGGTAAAACTTGTAGAAAATATGAATGAGGGTTTTGTTAAAAACATTGCTATGAAAAAAAACCTCTCTCATATTTTCTATTTGACATTTCTGTTTTTGTTTATGGAACGTTTAGTGCTCATCTGATACACTTTTCCTCGGACTGTGGCTCACTAAAAGTTAGATATCTCTTCATTGGTAAAACTTGTGGTAAATCTAAATGATTTTTTTGTTAAAAAAATTACTACGAACAAAAATATATCTCATATTTTCCATTTGACTTTTTTGTTTATGTTTATGGAACTTTTAGTGCTCGTCTGATACACTTTTCCTCGGACTGCAGCTCACTAAATGTTAGATCCCTCTTTATTGGTAATATCTGTAGCAAATATGAATACGGTTTTTGTTAAAAACATTTATATGAACAAAAACCTCTCTCATATTTTCTATGATCTTTCAAAATTCCTCAAAAACTATCAAAATCAGCTTAGTTCCAGAACTAAGCCTGCGAACTTAAAACTGCTATAACGTTTGCATACGATCTCAGATTGAGATGATTATTTTTTTGAACTTGCATAATTTTTTGAGAGGAATATTAATATTAAATAATATTTTAGTTTAGATATAATATACATGAACAATTTCACTTTTATCAATACTAGCATTATCTTTCCTTTATAGCCTTCATACATAAGACATTGCATCTTTTCCCAAATAATAAATAGGATTAGTCAACAAAATAGATTAAAAAATTTTATAAATAATGAATAAGAGATATATCCTATATTCTATCTTAAGCAAACTATAAGTTCCTAGATTACATTTAAATCCACTTTCAAAGGTAACCTGGAAAGACAACATAATGGTAATTTATGGCCTCATCATTGCCCCACACTTAATCTTATGAATGTCCTCATGCATTATATTATTATCTCCTCTTCTTAGATTATTCTCCACATTGATCTTATGCATGTATGCATTCTGTATATAGTTCAAAGACAAGTTCTTGTGGATCTCTTTCTATTGTTTTTAATTTTCTTTCTTTTGTAACAGGTTCTTGTGTGGATCTCTTTCTGCTGTTTTTTTATTTTCTTTCTTGTACAACAGGTTCTTGTGTGGATATACTTCTATTGTTTTTTATTTTCTTTCTTGTAGAGCAGGTTCTTGTGTGGATCTTGTTCTGTTGTTTTTTATTTTATTTCTTTTGCAGCAGGTTCTTGTGTGGATCTCATTCTGTTGTTTTTTTATTTTCTTTCTTTGCAACAGGTTCTTGTGTGGAGATCCTTCTGCTACTTTTTATTTTGCTTCATTTTTTTGTTTCTTTTGAATAGATTGATCGATGTCAGAAGTCTATATCGGATGATTATATTATCCCCTTGAGGTCTTCGGAAAGCTAATTGATGCGGGAGGCTTCAGGATATTTAGTACATTTTTGTAATGATTGGATATAGCTGTCCTTCAAGGGAGAAGTCTATTTATAGTGGTGGAATTTAGAGTGAAAAGATGTCCCTTTTGGGGGAATCATATTTTGCTAGAAGTTTGACTTAAGGAGGTGTATCACTTTTTTTTTATAAATGTTTAATTCATGGACAAGATTATATAGGAAGATTAGGTTCTTGTTTAGAAGACAAGACCGTAGCACACAAAGATTAACTATGAAAAAGGTGGTTTTGAGTGATGAACGACCATGGGATTCCATCTTGAAGAAGACAAAAAGTATCCATGAGAATCATGTTATGAGTAGAGTAGTGGTACTCATATTGAAGATATGGTTGAAAGTTGTCAGGAATCACATGATTCTTTTTGAGTCATGGATTATCAAAAATGGGTAATATGGAAGGTGAACATCATTTAAGGGACGAGAAATCAACGTACATAAAGTGATATAGGACTCGATGTCAATAATAAAATGGTCAAAGATGTAAGGCATTAAGGGGACTCAGAGTTTGGGATTACCTTTGAGTAAAGACAAATGATTAGGCACCTGATCCATAGGCATGGGTAACGATATAGGGTCCAAGCCAATTAGGATCAAATTTACCCCGATTAATTTTCTCCTCTTTGGTTATATGTTGATTTTCCTTTCAGGACGAGGTCACCGACCTGAAAGGTTCTGTTCGTGAGCACGTTTTTAATAGGCACATTTGATACATTTTTGGTAGATTTGGAGATGGTCAAGAGCATTGAGACGGGGCATTCATATAATAACTCAAGTTGTGCCAAACAATCCTGGAAAAAGTCATCGTCATTGAGCATGTCTTGTAGTGCGATGTGGAGAAATGGAATCTAAAATTTAAGAGGTAAGACATCCTTAGTACCCGTAGACCAAAGAAAAGGGGGTGGTAGTCAGTCGAAGTGCGAATACTAGTGCGATAAGCCCACAAGGTGAAAAAGAATGTGCATATGCCAATCTTTTTCCAGTATCGTTGACTAACTTCATAAGAATTTTGCTCAAGGTTTTATTGGTGGATTCGGCTTGACTATTATATTTGTGTGTAATGAGGTCATAAGAAACTAAGTTGGATGCCAAAATCATCACATAGTTTGTCATAGGGTTTTGTTTTTGAATAGTTTTCCGTTATCAGTGATAAGGTACGGTGAGGGACCACCAAAACAACAAATGATGTGACGGTTGATGAATTCACATATCTTCTCAGGATTTGGTAGAAATGATAGTAATGGCTTCTACCCCATTTAGTGTAGTATTCGGTAGCGATTATGATCCATTGGTGGCGTTGTGAAGAATGGGGGTTGATTTCATTGACATTATCCAGATCCCCATTGATAGAAAGGCCAAAGGTATCGTGTGACCTACAAGGCATGATTAGGTAGTGTGATGGAGATTAGCATGTTGCTGGAATTTCATTCAACATTTGACATAATCACAACAATCATCGATTTATGGTTTTCCAATAATAGCCTAAACGAAGGATGTGTTTTGCGATACGCCTAAACCGGTAAAGTGACCTCCGCAAATTCCATCATGGACTTCTTTAACGGTGTAAGGAAATTTCAGAATCTTGTAAGGTAGCGTAAGAGAATGTCATTGAAGCCACGCTTGTAAAGAATACCAGCCCATGATGACATAACGGGCAGACACTTTTAAGAAAGGCATCGTTGTCCATTATGAGTGAGATCAGTAGGTAAAATGGAAAGGGAAAGATAGTTTGCATATTGCTTATACCAAAGGTCACATGGGTCAGGGGAAATGGTTCCGACGGAGTAAACTTCATGAGGTAAATAAGAGGGTGATTATAGCCTTTGTATGGTGACAAAGATTTTAGAGTCAGCGGGTGAAACAGGTATCTGAGAAGCCAAGCAGGCCATGGTATCCACAAATTTATTGGTAGAATGTGGGGTGGTTTGAAGTGTATAACGGTCAAAGGTGGTCAAAAGTATGTCTATGTGCTGCTTATACTTTTTAAGGATCTCATTACGACACTGGTATATACCATTGACTTGGTTTATGACCAACTGAGAATCACCAAAGATATTTATTGTCTTAACATCTAAGGCATATGCAGCCTGGAGACCCAATACGAGTGCTTCATATTCCACAATATTGTTTGTACAATCAAAATCAAGTTTGAAAGACAAAGGGCATAGGTTCACCCTCAAGCAGGTGAATGAGGATAACGTCCATCCCCACCATTAATAATGACACTCTGGAGCCATCGAAGAAGTAGTGTCATTAAGAGAAGTGGGTTCGTCAAGATCTATTGGGAAACAACTCAGAGGTTTAAACACAAACCAAACTTACATAAAATAAAAGCACACATGCAGAAATTTAAATGCACACTTGCAGAAATGTAAACACACTTGCATAAAGGTAAATCACACTTACATAAAGGAAATCACACTTGGTCATAAATATAAAGGCACACTTGCCCTAAATGGACTTTTGATGGATTGAATTCAAGGTCAAGGTCATCAAGAAGCACCTGCAATGTGTGGCATGTTGATTTTCATAAAAAAATTAGAAACATACAACAAAGTGAATAATGGATCAGTATTAACATAAACATGATGAAGGATCCATCTTCCTTGGAATGAGTAGGTAATGGTCATTCCTTGGAAGAGCGATTTAAAATACTTAAGGCTAAAACTTGCAGAAAAACTTTATCTTGATAGTCAAGATTGGGTACGGCTTAAATAAACCTCTTGCTAGTTTCCTTGGGTCAGAAAAGCATTACATAGAGAATGGTGTGGAAGGTTATTTATAATTTGTGCATCCAACCATGGTCCTCATTTTAGTTTCAAATTCAAATTTATGGCATTCAAATCTTTGATTCCACACCCTAAAGAAGATGATACAACTAAATCTCCAAGTCTCCACAAAATATGGAGAGAGATATATTATTGAAGTTCAAAGTCTTATCTCACTTAGTTTAGGAAGATTTGACTCCCAAATCTTCTCCTTGCTTTTCAGTAACAAGAATCATGAATAATTTTATTCCTCTACATTATTGGATGAAGGATTTTTCCCTCAAAATATGATTTTGGCCATAAATTGGCAATAAATTACCTTTATTTATTTTCCATTTGACTTTGTTGTTTTTGAATGTGGAACTTTGGACGCTTGTCTAATATGCTTTTTCCTTGGACTGCAGTTCACTAAAAGTTATATTTTTCTTCATTAGTATAACCTATAGAAAATTTGTATGATTTTTTTGTTAAACACATTACTATGAAAAAAAAAACCTCTTGTCATATGCAGGTCCATTTGAATTTTCTGTTTGGAAGTTTGTAGAAATTTTAGTACTCGATCATGATAGCACATTTCCTAAACTGTAGATCTCACTAAAAGTTAGATATCCTCTTCAGCCCCGTAAAACTTGTAGCAAATATGAATGAGGGTTTTGTTAAACTGACAGTTGCTATGAACAAAAACCTCTCTCAGTATTTTATAGTTAGCTGCGGAACTTTAGTGATCGTTAGTTTTGGAACTCACTAAAAGTTAGATCTCTCTTCTTTGTAAAACCTGAACAAAGCTTAATTTTTTGGATTAAACAGCTCCCTGCCAACAAGTAACCTCTCTCAGATTTTCCATTTTACTTTTTTGTTTCAAATTTAATGGAACTTTTAGTGCTCATCTGATACACTTTTCAAAGCAGGTGGACTGGCAATCAGTATTTAGTTAGATCTTGCACATTTATTGGTAAAACTTGTAGTAAAAGTGAATGACGACTTTAGTTAAACAATTTCTATGAACAAAAACCTCTCTCATATTTTCCATTGGATTTTCTGTTTTTTTATAACTTTTAGTGCAAAATTTTCCTCAAAAAAAGTTAGATCTATTGAAAAACCTGTAGCAAATCTGAATCTTTTTGTTAAACTTAAAGTTCTCATAATTCCCATTTGAAATTTGTTTTCACAAGGAATCCTCAAAACTGTCATTCTTTGATGCAAGTAAATTTGTTACGGTACTACTGATTTGTCTTGATTGAAAGTTCCAGAGATTAACTTTTAGTGAGTTCTGGAACTAAATCTGTGAGTTCCGAACTAAACCTTTCTGGAACTAAGCCTGCAAGTTCTGAAACTAACTCTGTTTCAATTTAAAACAACTATAACTTTTGCATACAACCTCAGAATTGAGATGATTTTTTTTTGAAATTACATAATTTTTTGAAGAGGAATCTGAATATGAAATCAAATTTTATTTTAAATATACCAAATGAAGAATTCCACTTTTACCAATACTAGCATTATCTTTCCTTTATGGCCTGTTACACAAGACATTGCATCTTTTCCCAAATAATCAATGGATTAGTCAACAAAGATAGATAACAGAATATTTCTAAAGAAACCTGAACAATTTATCTCCTATATTCTATCCCTTAAGAGAAACTCATAAGTTCCTAGATTAACTGCATTTAAATCCACTTTTAAAGGTAACCACAATGGAAGGACAACAAAGTCAATGGTAATTTATGGGCCAATTTATGGCCTCATCAAAAGGATCTTTTGAGGAAAAACCATCTACCCTCTAATGGAGGACAAATCATTATCCATCGTCTTCATTTGCCATTTGTAAGGGGTTCGTTTAGCCCCCTGGTAGCTCATAGAATACATCCTACGAAATGGTCCTCTAACTAGTGTAGGCCAATTTTTGATTTCCTACTCTGCCATAATAGGATGTCTATCTCTACAGCCATCAAGTTTTCATACCGTGACTCCTAGGAGATCCTTAACCTGGCCATTTTAGAGGTACCATTGGTCTCATTCCTATCTCTTAGGACCCTGTCAAGATTACCTATGAAAGAGTATCCCTAAGCCGCAGTGTGACAGTTGAGTGACCCTTTCCTGCCCCTGCCTGTAGGGCTTATGAAAGGCCACCATACACTTGTAATGGGTCATGCTTTTGTCAACCTGTAATGATGTAACATGTACCCCATCCCCATCTGCATTGTGTTAGCCTGTAAATACTTCTGGAGTTAGAAGTGGCAGACTGTAATTAGTGGAAAGGCTTCTAAGCTAAAGTTTTCCACCTACACTATTTAGTTCCAACTAGTAATGAATGGTAGTGTATTTATCCCTAAACCACTTTCTCTCACTTTGTGGTGCTAATTGCGATGAGTGTTGGCATTGGCACTTTGCTAGTGAGAATGGTCAGTGGTATCTGTAATATAGGTAGATTCATTCAAACCGGTCTAATCATTTCCTTAGGAGGAATGAGCACTATGTGGTAGAAGGAGGCCTATTTCCTTTTTAAGGATTTGAAGGCTTTATGACATTCGTACATCCCATTTGAAGGACACGTGCCTTTCTTGAGCAGATGATGGAATGGTTGACAATGGTTAGAAAGCTACGAGATAAAATGATGAATGGATTGCAACTTTCCTTGTGGGATTCAAAGTTGATGGAGATTAGTGGGTGGAGGAACTTCCATAATGGCCTTGACTTTAATGCAGAAACATTTGGAATTCTATGCCCGCAAAGAAAGATTAGATGAAACCTAGGAGTTTTACGAAAAGTACCGCAAAGATGCACTTCTTTGGTTGAAGACACACACAATACTTGATGAGATGGTCAAAGATGACTTTAAGGATGAGGGAAAGTGTTTGGTTCAATGTTTGGATTTGGCAAGTAGATCATCTACCTAATCTTCAGTATCTGATGCATGATGTCATGGAAGATGTAAGTCATGGCTCGCTGATATGTAGCACCAACGTTTTTGAGGCCAAAAGGCATGACTCGATAATAGAAGGTCCCCCAAGGGGTGATGAAGGAAGTATTGTGTTGATCCTATGGAGCTAGTAATATTTGATTGTAGCTCGAGAAACCATCCATGAGTGATAACATTTCATGGCCAGCGGTGAGATCAACTAGTTGGTCAATCCCTGGTAGTGGGAAATTGTGTTTGGGATAAGCTAGGTTGAGGTCATAAGTCCATGCAAATGTGGAGTCCCACTGTCACCTTTGTGACAGAAACGATGTTAGAAATCCATTGGGGTTATTCAATGGGTAGGATGAAGGAAACTGAGAGAAGGCACTGAAGTTCTTCTTTGACCAGAAGAGCAATGTGAGGATGCATTTTCTGCAGCTTTTGTTTGATGGGTTTGGCATCAGGAATGGTTACAATATTGTGGACCACGATTTTTGGGTCAATACCAGGCATATCAGCATAGGACCAAGAAAATGTGTTGCTATGGTCCCAAAGGAAAGAGGTGAAGGCTTCCTATTCAGTAGCATCTAAGGATTGGCCTATCTTTAGAATGTGTGGGTTGTCCTGAGTGTTAATGTTGATTTCAATGGTCGATTCATTTAACATGGTTTACGTCTCAGAGGGTAATGACCGATGAATATAAGAGTCTTTCACACCAAGGTAGGTGAGGATAGACTCATCAACCTGACATTGAACGACGTTGATAGAAGGTGTATTTTCATTGATCATGTCAGGATATAGGAATGGAAGAGAAGAGGAAGCTTTACCATCGCATATATAGGTCAGCAGTCCTAGGGAAATGGTGTTTACAAAAAAATAAAGTTAGGAGGAATAGATTCGGGATCTATGGACTCTATGGGTGAAGATGGTAATGTGGGTGAATGAGATGGGGAAGATTTCCCATCCTGGATGAGGTCAACGTGAACCTTCTTGGAGGGTGGAGCATCAAAACCATACAATCTTTGTGTTTACGAGAGGTACGTGAAATTACTTAATGTTAGCCCTATTCATAAAAGCCAAAGCAAAATCCTTTCCATACGCATCAGTGGAGGAAAGTGTGAGCGAAGTGGTGCTTAGTGAGGGAGTGTAGGTCAACCATGAAAATGGTTGGGCTTGGGATGGAGGTTTGGGTTTATAGGTGGCCATATCAAGTTCCCCATACATTAGATTGGTGCAAAGGTGGGGAGGGCCATAAGGAAAAACATCATTGATGCGGATGTTGTAGCTGGGGTGTTGACACAGATTCCCATACTCTTGTGGGGTGAGGAAGGTGTCGATATTGTATAGGCGGTATTCCCCCAGAGTGAGGTGTTGAAAAACACCTTCTAAGGGATCAATAGTTGGTATGTGGGTAGTGGGGATAGATGGATCGCTAGATGATGGGGAAACAAGTGCGTCAGCAGTAGAGGCTATAGCTGCAGTGGATATAGCAAGGTTAGATGCAACATAGGTAGTGGTAGTTTTGGTGGATGGGCTCGTGGGTGAAGGTGAAGTGGTGATAGTGGCGGATGCCTTGACTGGTACAAGCACATCATTGGGCCGATATAGCATGTTATAGGTATTAAAAGGTGATGGGTTGGTAGGGATGGTGTAATTATGTCCCTTGTGTTCAAATTTGAGGCAATGATGTAAAGGTGAAGGAACACAACCCATGGCATGGATCCAAGGTCATTTGAGCAACAAGTTATATTAGAACTCCCCTTCTAGGACATAGAAAAGTTCTGGGACAGTATGCAGGGACCCACGCGGACATGGAGAAAAATGGTACCCAAGGTAGAGGTCATGGCATTATTGAAGGAGTGCATCATAACCAAGTTACAGTGTATGGAATTGGTAGGTATCCACATTTGGTCGTATGCATGGGAGGAGATGATGTTAATGCTAGCACCACCATTAATCATAATGCATCGTATGCGTATATTATCAATAAAGATGGAGATGAAAAGAGTGGGGTCGGGGTCATCAAACTGGAAGGGAGCGATCTCTTCATCTGAAAAGCTAAGGGTAGCCACTTGGCAAGTAGGTGGAGGTGTAGAGGAAGGTGATGATCTAGTGAGAGAGGCTAGGTGGCAAGGGGTAATGATGGAGGCTACAGGTGTGGGTTTATTTGGTAAGACTTCAATATATTGAAGGACCTCCATGAGGGCTTGATGATGTATCATGTAACTCTGAGGTTTGGATGAGCTCATATAAAGACATTTTGAGGGGGTATTCATGTAGTTGTTTTATCATTGTGCAATGTGTGACTCTGTCAGAAATAGGATATGCAAGACCTCAAATGGTGAATTTGGGTATGGGTGCAGATGGTATGTTGGGTACAGGGTTGGTTGATGGGCCAGTTTCTTTTTCTTTTCCCTTGTCTTTCTGAGCACGGGTGGAAATGTTGATCATGTTAATCTGAGGGGAGGTTGATGAAGAGGGTGTGTCAGGGAAGGTATAGCGACATGAGGGACAAAACCCTAGTGGGGGATACGATCCTCGTGAAATGAGTAGGGCACATTGGCATTTTAGTGTTGGTTTGGCTAACTCTCTTATATGAACCATGTTGATCTCAAATCTCAAGGGTGGATTAAAGAGTTGTGGGGTTGGATATTTCAGTCATTGAGTAGGTAACGGGAGCATATATGTGGAAATTGATGAAGGTGAAATTGGGTCCTCATCAAAATTTTCTTCGGGAGGACACAATTAGACAAGAGCGGTTTTTAAAGCCTTTCATTTCTCTACATCATGTCCTCACACATGATGGTAGGTTCAAATTTTGGTATCGTCAAACTCGTTTTGTTTGGGTTTGAGTGGGTCGTAAGGTCTAAGAGGTGGTAATGTGATGATGGAAGTTTCAAGGAGCTTGGTTAAGATTTTGGCATAGGATCCTACTAGTGGATCACAATGGGAGGTGAATATGGGTTAGGGTATATGTGTGGCTGATTATGGTAGAAGAGGATTTATAGGAGTGGGAGTAGGTTGGTCTACTAGTTTGGTGTGCAGTGGGGCCTTAGGTTTTTGTCGCATCTACTTGGGTATGGGCATGGTAGAAGAGCTGGTGATGGAAGGTTTGTTTGGTTTAACTACCTTATTGGAGGGTAGCGGATTTTTAGCTTTAGGTTGCCCCTTTTTGGACAAAGGTGACACCAGTGTACGAGATGTGGAGGGAAAATTAGACGGTGGAAGAGGAAGGGTTACCCACGGGGGTAACTGAGGTGTTGCAGAGATGGGTGGTAGAGATTGGCTGGAAGGTGTGAGTGAAAGAGAAGAAATTGTCATGGGTAGTGAAGAAGTTATTGAAAATAGTGGAGGTATGGGTGGTAAGAAGGTTATGGGTGAGGGCGAAAGTTGTGTGGGTTGCCTGGGTATATTAAAGGTTCATGATGAGGAGGTGGGTTACTGTGTTCCCGGTTTACCGGTGGACGAAGGTTGCTTAGCCAGGGTCAAGGGGTGAGGTCTTAGGATGGACGAAAGGGATGAAGGTGATAATGGTGTTGTAGATGAGGTTGGTGTATGGGGCCTAGGAGGTTGGGTCTTATTTTTAGGGGCCGGGGTAAGTTTAGTGTTACTTTTGGAAGATGTGGCTAAATCTAATTTGACGGGTGGGTGAGTAAGGCTAGCTTTTAGTATCAGCCCTAAAGTAGTGATAGGTTTATGTAAGGGAGATGATATATGCATGGGTAGGTGTTTAGGTGTAGATGTCTGTTGGATTGTGCGAAGAGGTGTGTGTTGGGTTATGGTTGGTGACGTCAAAGGTGTTGCAATAGTCATGGTTGTATTTGTTTTGGTTGCTCAAAACACTTTTGGGTAGATAGTGGAGGTATCGGCGAGTGACAATTGCATTTGGGTTGAAACTAAAAGTAGAAGGCATCCGCAAAGTAAGGCTCTATCAACGTAGTCTAGGCGGTCAGCCAAGTGTGAAAATGGTGTTGTTGTAAGTGGGGTCGATGTGTATCGAGTTGCAATTCCCGTAAAATGTGTTTGAGACACAGGGAAATGGATAGCCTCAAACTCTATGGGTAGGAGAGATGAAATATGATTAGTGGGATCTTAAATATCCGATGGTGAAGGATCATCCAAAGACACTGGTACTTCTATAGGATCCTCCATGGGTAGAGGATATAAGCCAGACGAGGTGGACTCTCCTTGTGCTGGTGTTGGCGATGGACATGCATCGTCTATGAGTAGGAGATGTGCCACTATCAATTGCTCAGAAATTTGAGGGGTCAAAGGTGGCATGCTAATTATAGGATCCTCCATGGGTGAAGAAGAAAATGATGGGGGTTCCTCTATAGGTGGAGGAGTAGATGAAAAGGTTCTCGTGTAGGTAGGGGAGCTCAGGCTAAGATTTCATCTATGGAAGGAACATGAGGTAATTGGGAAACAATTAGTATGTCATCAAAAATAACGTGGACCTTATGGACATTTTATCATTGTTTTAGGTATCACCAGATTGGTTGGAAGAGGGGGCATGATTAGGAAATGACTTCTTGAATATATGTAGGTTTTGGTTAGTTGGTGCATTTGGGATATCGAAGACTAGATTTTCGTTGTCTAACATTTCTTTGATGATATTCTTGAAGGTGATGCAATTATTGTCGCTATGACACGATGATAGTTGTAAAAGTCATGTTCCTTATACCACGTGGGCATTAGGCACTCAGGGTCAAAAAAATATGTGGTTTTATAGGTGGAAGGGTGATGGCACCATCCTTAACAATATTTTCAAAAATAGAAGAATAAGATTCTCCTATGGAAGTGTACTCTTTTTGTTCTCGTCTCAACTGGAAAGCTTGGATGGGAGAGAGATTAGAAGGAGGTTTGGCTAGGTTTGATTGATGAGGGGAGCCATATTTGAGAACTACGGAATTGACAGATCATTTGGGTTTTGAATAGGTGTTTTGGGGTTTTGAAGACAAAGAAGAATCATTTGATTTAAACGTGATGTTCTTGTTACGAAGTTGAATTTTCTTCTCTTCGATAGAAAAAATTTCCAATTTCTGTGCCATGGTGAATGCCTCGTCAAAAGTGTGAAAAGTATGCACTTGCAGGGTTGGTGAGATGTGTCTTGCACAATCCTAAGTAAACTCTATGATTTCAGTTTGAGGTAATTGAAATGTGAACTGGTTAATTATGCTACACCAGTGAGCGACAAATTCAATGATAGACTCATTGTCATATTGTCGTGTGGAATAAAGATCAATCATGGTAACCTTCTTAACAATGTTGGTGGAGAAGTGATCTAAGAAGGCTTGAGCTACTTGATTAAATAAGTAGATAGATTGTCTTGGTAGCCCACTATACCAGTCCAATGCAAATCATGTCAGGGACATCAGGAAGGTTTGTAGGAGTAAAGTGTCGGCATGGGTGATCAGGTAACACCCATGTTTGAAAGACCACAAATGTTGCTACGGGTCTTCTTTACTAATGAAACGATTGAATTTTGGCATTTCCCAATGTACAGGGTATGGGCGAATGGGGATAGATGGATGAATGGGCTCACTACAGATTTTTTCGTGGGTGAGAGAATTGCGTGAGCCCAAAACCAATGCTTCCAGTGTCTGCATCGTTTCCATCATCAATTTGATGATGTGGGCGGTATTCCATTGTATGGTGATGCCGAATAGGAAGGTTGAGAATAGGGGACTGACATAGTGGGCATGTATCCAGATTGTGTGATAGAAGAGATAGGGGGTTGTTGGTAGTATGTGTATGTAGGTGGGACGGTCGTAGTGAGTCTAGTAGTGATTGGGGGAGGTGTTTGTGGGATAGAGAGGATAATATTCTGGAATGCAGTAGGGGTCACTGACACCACGTGTGGTGTTTTTGCAATGGGTATTTGTGAGATAATGGGTGCGGATGGGGTTATGACCTAGGTGGTCGATGAGGGGACAACAGATATGATAGGTGCGATTGATACTATAGACGCAATGGTCATGGTGGGTATGGGTCCTTGCTGTGAAACCACTGGGGGTGAAGTAGGTGAAGGTAGCGTTGAATTATTAGGGGCTGATGCAGAAGCGGGAATAAGGGTAGGAGAGATGGATATAGGCATGTTATATATCAACTAACCTGAGGAGTCCTGAGTGGAAGATTGGGAAAGGTATAACTATAAAGCCGTGGGATTATGATCAAGGAGTCGTGCAAATTCCTCGTCACCTGTAGTAATGGTAGTAGGTAAGGTTGGATCCATGGGTGATAGGATAGAGGGTGGTGAAGGACTAGGCAAGAGTGGTTGAAAAATTGCATGAAATATAAGAGCATTGGCTTGATTATGAGTCAACACCATGTGAATGGGTATATATCAGGTAATTTATGCATCCTGTAGATGACACAGGGGGTAATAAAAATGAAGAAAATAGGTGTTTGTAGGTATATTTGGGTAATATATCAGTTGATGTTCAATACAGGGTAACTGATGCCGGTTAGGATGATCAATGTCAGTTAAGGGGTAATGGAGGTCGTTTACTGTGAGACAAGAATAATTTTATCAAATGAGGAAAAGACTAGTGACAGTCAAATGAACAAGTTGTATGATGATTGTTTATCAAAGCAGAGAGATTATGAAGACTCACAGGAACTCTAAATGCAAAGAAAATGAAATAAGGGTTCTTTAGGCAATTTAACCCAAAAGAACAACAAACCTATGCTGGTTAAGAAAAAATGATTGGTCAAGTGTAACCGATGCCAGTTACTGTGAAAATTGGAAAGATGTAGAAAAATGGATTGTTATGAATTTTAGTGAGATAAATAATCAACCCAGAGGTTTGGAGATGATGCAATAAATTTCTGACACACTCAGAAGAAGTCAGAATACTCCAACTGTGATTGTGGAGTGTGTAAGGAAACAAAATTAAAAAATGGAGAAGCGTATCCTCACGCCTCAAAATGCACGTCAATCAAACACTAAAAACACATACCTAACAAGTGATTTTTAATGTGTTGAGCTTATGTCATTTAGAAGACTAACTCATGAATTTTAGAATAGATTTTTTGGTGAGGAAGGCTTCCTACAAAGAAGGATATCTAAAAGGAGAGGTTTCAGGTATGTTATGGTGGGGGTGGGCTGTTTTCTGAGGTAATGACTTGACATAAGCAATGAGCTAGATAGTACCTACATATCGGATCATGTGATCACCGATAGGTGTTCCTAGGTAAGATGTTGTTTAAGAAATATGTGTATATTTCAATTTTGTGCAAGTTTGGTAAGACACAGAGAGAGAGAGAATGTGCTTTCTACGATTCTTTGTGTCAACCATCAGCTGGGCATGACTTCTAGTGTATATTTTTCCCTCATTTTAATGTGAGCTAAATGCAGCAATTCAAAATGTAATGCAACCAATTTTAAGCCCAAATATAAAAGATTACATTCGATGAAGAAAATGATGAATATGAGAGGGTATGCTCTTTCACTAAATGAAAAAAGCAAGAAAGAAGAATGATTTCTTTTAAATGCACCAAGAGAATTGTTTCTTTTAGAGCAATTAGAAAGAAGAGAGGATTACTAGGGAAGAAAATTACTGTGTAATCCTTTTAAAGGGAAACAAACACACAAATTTTTCCTAGAAATGAAGAAAATGGAATAGAACTGTCAAAAACAACAACCGAACACAAGAATACCATTGACTATGATAAGACAGAATGACGACAAATCTGAAATATCAAAGTAAATTATAATATTAACATGAAATTGTTACAATCTCACCCATGAGGTACTTCAACAAGACTATGGGAGAAACTTTACAATTACACCTCTCGATGGCTTCTTCAACACACCTTTAACTGATGGCTTCCTTTGCACACTTCTTACAATATTTCTCACTACTTCTTTCTATGCTAAATGAGGGGGGTAGCCTCTCTATTTATAGAACTTCCAGGCTTATCCATCTTATCTCTAAGATAGGATAAGAAATCCACTCTGACGAATCATATTCCATACCTTAACTCTTATCTGTACATGTAGGCTTATCTGTTAAGATAAGATAAACCTTATCATTTTACATGGGTTCCACATTTTTAGACTTTTTACAAATAAAATACACAAAATATTTATGACCTCACTCCTTGTCCTTATTACCAATATAATATTTCTAATTCCTAATCATGTAGACCCTACTTCTCTAATTACCCAAACTTTGACATTTTAACATTACCGGACCACTTACGACAAATATTTACTTTTTACAACATTCCTATTGTACTTTGACTGTTACCGTACTCCACATTATTGGCGACACCGTACTGACGGCGCCGTTATCTTCTATCAGACGCTACTACTAATTACACTTAACAACATCCTATTCCTAATACATACATTAATGAAATAGAAATTATGGAGGAAAATTTTAGTGTCGACATCTTCCCCCTTCCTAGCTTCTACTCCGTCCTCGGAGTAGACTATTCTGGTGCTTGGAAAATCTTCAACTTGTCGTGGTTGACCCATTTCGTAATGGGAGTGCCATCCAATTCCTCCAGTTGGTACGTACCATTTTCATGCACAGCTGCTATTTTGTAGGGCCCCATCCATTTTGGAAGAAATTTTCTCTGTCTTCTTTTTTTGTATCTGGAATCATATACTAGGACCAAGTCATTCACTTGAAATGGAGACCACCGGATCTTTTGATCAAAGTACTCCTTCTGCTTCATTTTCTTCTTATGGCTTGTATCCTTTGCTATTTCCCTCATTTCCTCTAGCAAATGAAGATGTACCAACCTTTCTTTTACTGAATCACTTTCATCCATCCTTTCATCTTTCATAACTCTCACAGTGGGAATATCAAACTCAATAGGAAGGACTGGATCAATGCCATAGGCCAACTGAAATGGGGAGTATCCTGTTGCTGACTTTGATGTTGCCCTATATGCCCACAATGCTGCATGAATCCTCTTATCCCATTTATGTACCTGCAAGGCTGCATCTTTTGCTAGAATTTGACACAGCACAAAATTTGTTCGTTCCACCTGTCCATTTGTGCTTGGCTTGTATGTTGTTGCCTTCCTGTGCTTAATAGAAAATTTATTGACTAGGGCTTCTACCACCTCATTAATGAAGTGGCTTCCTTGATCTGTTACAATTTCTAATGGACAACCAAATCTGGTGACAATACGTTCATATATGAACCTTGCCACTTCATCCATAGAAGTTGTCTTCAATGGCCTAGCTTCAACCCACTTGGTTAAATAATCTGTGGCAACTACAATATACTTATTTTGGCGTGATGTAGTTGGAAGTGGACCTACAATGTCTATTCCCCACTTTTCAAAGGGACCAAGGGGAAGAATAGGACATAATGGAGCTGATGAAGTCTTACGGTTACCATGTGTTTGACAAATATCACATGTCTTACAATAATTATAACAATCTTTAAAAAGAGTGGGCCAGTGATAACCTGCATCCAAGATCCTTCTTGCTGTAAGTTGTCCAGAGAAGTGCCCTCCACATGTACCATTGTGGAATTCTTCTAGCAGCTCCTTTCCTTGATCACGTCCAACTGCCCTCTTGTACTGTCCATCAGGTCCTATTCGAAATAATACTCCATGCAGAATAGAATATGGACGACTGGCTTGAGTAATCTTTCTCTTAGTCTTTGCATTGGCACCATCAGGAAACTTGAATTCATTCAGATAATTCCAAATATCTATGTATTCACTAGGGATTGTGTCAAGGGAGAACAATGCTGCATCGGGAAAATCATCATCATCACAAGATGATCCTAAACCATCATAGGCTCGAGAGAGTGCATCTGCATTGACATGCTTCTTTCCTGGCCTATCTATAATATCAAATTCAAATTCTTGTAGCAAAATTATCCATCTAGCTATCCTCCCTGATGGGTTAGGCTTATTGACAATATATTTCAGAGCCTGATGATCCGTTACAACTATAAATTTCTGCCCTAGCAAGTAATTTCTAAACTTCTTTACAGCAAAAATGATAGCCAGAGCCTCTTTTTCAGTTACAGTATAGTTTACCTCAGCACTGCTCATTTGTCTGCTCCCAAAGTAAATTGGATGTTCATTCCCATTTTCATCCTTTTGGCTCAAAGTACTACCTAGTGCTGCATCTGAGGCATCAGTGTACACAATGAATGGCTTGCTCCAATCTGGATTCTTCAAAACAGGTGAAGACACCAGGGCTTCCTTCAGTTGTCCAAAAGCTTCATGCGCCTTGTTTCCTGGTTCATAAGCAACATCCTTCTTCAAGAACTGGGTTAGTGGCTGTGCAATCTTTGAGAAATTCTTGATGAACCTTCTATAGTAACCCACATGGCCTAAAAATGATCTCAACTTACTTCTATTCATAGGAAATGGTAAATCTTTGATTTTTGAAACTTTATCAGGATCAGTACCAATACCATCTCTGGATACAACATGCCCTAACAAAACGCCTTTAGAACATCCAAAGACACACTTTGTAGGGTTTAGTGAGGCTTGTGCTTCATCTAACCTTTGAAATGCTGTCTCCATCTGGTGCAGGTGGTCCAACTTGCTCCCATAGATGCAAAAATCATCCAGAAATACTCTGATGAAGGTCCCAATGTAGGGTTCGAACACCCTATTCATCAAACGCTGGAATGTTGCTGGAGCATTACACAACCCAAAAGGCATAACTCTATAAGCAAACGTTCCCCAAGGAGTGGTGAACGTGGTCTTCAGCTGATCTTTCTCTGCTATACGAACTTGGTTGTAGCCGCTATATCCATCAGCAAAACTATAGCACTCCTGGCCAGCTACTTCGTCCAAGATCTGATCTGAAAATGGAAGAGGATAATGATCCTTCTTTGTTGCCTTATTGAGCTTCCTGTAATCAACACAAATGCGTAGCTTCCCATTCTTTTTTATTGAGATCACAATGGGAGAAACCCATTCTGAATTCTCCACAGCAAATATGAATCCTGCATCAAGCAACTTATCTATTTCTTCTTTTACAGTCTTGGAAAAATTAGGATTCATTCTATATGGCATTTGCTTTATGGGCTTAGCACCATCTACCAGCTCAATACAATGTTCTACCCAACTTACTTGACGGAGTTCCTTGTAATCAAAAGTGAATAGGTGTATGTACCTTCGAAAGAGCTGGAGGTAGGTTTCCTTCTCACTCTCCATCACAGCATCACCAATCTTTATTTGTTGGAGACGATCATCAACTTCTTCTTCAGATAATTTTATGGGGTCCTGGGTTGGTGTGACTGGAAGAATATCCATGACTGAAACATCAACCTCACTTTCTTCATCTTCAGTGTCCACTTCACTGGTGCTAGAGTAATCAGAGGATGTCCAATCATCAGTTTCATCACTTGAATCCACAGGTTCTGCTTTATGATGTCGAGGGATCACGTTTATCTTCACCCTCTCTCTACCACGTCCAAGTGTCATGAAACCTTCATTCCAGTAGTTTCTTGCATGAACTCTCCTTAGCCATGGTCTTCCCAGCAGCATTGGGTACGCAACAGTACCATTTTTCATCACCTGAAAGTCTACCACACATACAACACCCATAACAGATATTGCCACATTTGAAACTACACCTTCTGGTTTAGTTTTTCCTTTATTTAATGACCTTAACATAAGTGTTGAAGGGCGATCAATTTTTAAACCCAACATATTCATTACAGACTCGGTCATTACATTAACTGCAGCACCTCCATCAACTAAGACATCATGAATTGAAATACCATTACATAATACCTCAGCTTGTGGAGCATAGGGATCTGCCTCTGCCTCCAAAACAGGGACCTCAACCTCCTTCCTTCTTCGAGCATTGAGTCCACCTCGCAACTCCCGCCTCTTCTCAGAAGACATAGCCAAGAGTTGACCATATGTAATATTTGCAGGCCTTTTGGACAGATCTTCCAAGATGGAGTATGGTCCTTGCCCCTGTGAAATCAGAAAATCCTGCACACCCAACTTTCTTCTCCTATGTTTCTTACTAGTTTCTTCTTTCATCTTCTTAGGATCATTTCCATCTTGATTATCTTTTTCTTTCTTTCTTTTTGTTACAAACACATCTACTTCATTATTTCTGCTCTTATCTACTACATCAAAAGAATTCACAGGTGCTTTTCCTTTATCATTATCTCCTTTACCAGATGTAGAAGCTCTATCTGGACAATTATACTTATAATGACCCTTTTTATAACAACCATAACAAACAACTTCAGAAATATTTCTTTTTGGACCTCTATCCCCTCCCTGAGAACTAAATTCCTTTCCTTGAAGAAGATTAATAGTTAACTGACCCATCTTTTTGAGCAGATCTTCATACTCAGTAGATGTACTAGGAGAAATATTTGTGCTCACCGGGAGTGGTTGTGGATTCTGGACCAAAGGTGCTGGTGTAGGCTCTACTTTAGCAACAATTTCTTTGGGCTCCTCTTCCATGCTTTCTTCTTGCCTTCTTGCAATCTCCTTTGCTTGTTCAATGGTAGCTGGGCGGTCATACTTTACTCGTTGTCTGATCTCTGGCTTCATCCCAAGAATGAAGTGCTTACAGAGGAGATTATCCACGCCATTCATCAACCCATCCGCTAGTCCTTCCTTCCGGATCTGGGCATCGAGCTTCCTCCTTAGCTCTAGAACACGGGCATGATAATCCCTTATCTTCTCCTTCTCTCCTTGGGATAGCTTTGTGATCTCGATCATGAGATCTGCATATTTCTGTTGTTCACCAAATTCTTCAAGAAAACTTTCAGTTAATAAATCCCATGAATTTTTCACATTATCTCCTAGTGTTTCAAACCACCTAAGTGCTGATCCATCCAAAAAGGTAGGAAAAAATTCAGTCCATTGTTCCCTTCTTATAAGGCCATTACAAATACAAGATCGCTTAAATTCTTGAATGAAAGAAGAAGCATCTTCATTAGATTGAGCTGAAAAAACGGGAATCTTTCCCATTTTCAAAAGTAACCACCGTGAAATACCAACTCACAAGTACAATCAACAAGACTTATGTGCACAAATAATTGGAATTACTATAGAAATGACCACGGTAAACTATGGTAAAACTTGACTTACTGCGGTAAAAACTGATTTTACTGTGGTAAACACTATTCACGGTAAAAAGTGAAGTTACTGCGGTAAATACTATTCACGGTAAAAAGTGACTTTACTGCGGTAATTACTATTCCCAGCAAAAAGGACTTTACCAAGGTAACTACTATTCATGGCAAAAATGACTTTAACATGGTAACTACTATTCACGGTAAAAATGACTTTACCATGGTAACTACTATGCACAGTAAAAACAAGGTTACCCTCCAATTGATTTTTGACTAAGTGGGAATATCTCTCCAGAAAATCCACCAACGAGGAATGGTCCCGGCAACGGAACCAAAATGTCATCACCAATCCGGCACTATGATAATTATTCACCGGGAACTCCTCGTGCTATGATTATTTACTAATGCACAGCCTTTAGTTTGGTGGATGTAATCTGGAAACAAAACAACAACCGAACACAAGAATACCATTGACTATGATAAGACAGAATGACGACAAATCTGAAATATCAAAGTAAATTATAATATTAACATGAAATTGTTACAATCTCACCCATGAGGTACTTCAACAAGACTATGGGAGAAACTTTACAATTACACCTCTCGATGGCTTCTTCAACACACCTTTAACTGATGGCTTCCTTTGCACACTTCTTACAATATTTCTCACTACTTCTTTCTATGCTAAATGAGGGGGGTAGCCTCTCTATTTATAGAACTTCCAGGCTTATCCATCTTATCTCTAAGATAGGATAAGAAATCCACTCTGACGAATCATATTCCATACCTTAACTCTTATCTGTACATGTAGGCTTATCTGTTAAGATAAGATAAACCTTATCATTTTACATGGGTTCCACATTTTTAGACTTTTTACAAACAAAATACACAAAATATTTATGACCTCACTCCTTGTCCTTATTACCAATATAATATTTCTAATTCCTAATCATGTAGACCCTACTTCTCTACTTACCCAAACTTTGACATTTTAACATTACCGGACCACTTACGACAAATATTTACTTTTTACAACATTTCTATTGTACTTTGACTGTTACCGTACTCTACTTTATTGACGAAACCGTACTGATGGCATCATTATCTTCTATCAGATGCTACTACTAATTACACTTAAAGATGGCTGTCAATCCACTGTTCAAAACAAATTAATGTGAGAAATAAGTAAAGTCCTATTGTAGTTAATATGATTTAGGTATCTCATTCAATCACAATAAGAAAATCTAATATAACAGGCTAGGCTATAGTCAGATATGAAGGGTTGGTAGGTGTCAAGGTATTGGAACTGGTCAGGGTAAGGTTTTGGGTTGTTTAGGTTATTTGGAAAAAGGTTATTTGGCTCTGTTCTTGGTTAGGGTATAAAACATAGAGACCAATGTCAGTTGGGTATAACCGATGATGGTTTAAGGGAGACTGACGAAAGCTATGGGTAACTGGCGTCGGTAGAGTAGGGTGACAATATTTCACTGAAAAAATTATTGTAGAGTTTGGGTGAGGTTGGATGAGGTTAAAGAAGGGGATGGTGATGTCTGTGGGAATCCTGAGAACACTCAGAGAGGTGGAAGGGCCAGGATAGGTAATTTGATAAATGGGTGGGTGAGGTTTTTGAGTTTGTCATAAAAAAGGCTATGGAGGAATGGGAATGTTAATAGGAGAATGATAACAAAAATGATAAAAATTCTATGAGTAGAATAATAATGGAAATGATTAATGATAAAAACACTTACCAATTTTGTAGGTCCGATGGTTGGGTGGTGGTGATGATCAGTTGGTGGAATGGAGCTTGTTGCAATAGTGATGCTTCCCAGAATGTTACTGTGAGTGAAAACACTTCTGGATCCGCCCTAGTGTTGGCTATGGATATATGGGTGCATGAAAAGACTCTGGTTTTGTTGTATGTAACCCTCTTCTCATCCTCTTGATCTCATAATGTACCAACATCTCCAACAAGGTTGTTAAGGTGAATCAATGGTAACTGACAACGGTTCCGTCTTGACCGGCGTCAGTTAAGGCAGGTATCCCTAGGTTTACTAAAATGGGTAGATCTTTCTAATTTCTTAGGCCCAGTTAGTTTGTTGTCGTGGATCAGAATGGAAGCTTCCCTTCTAATGAGTGGGAATGTGATTAGAGAAATCTTAGGCATTGATTTTAGGGTTAGACCAAATCTTAGCTCATTAAGGCAAGTAAGACTTAGTTTCTGTTAGTTATGGAAACATGCCAAGAATAGGTCTAGGGTGAGGTGACTGGATGAGGTGTCTAGGTGAGGTGGAAATTAGATCAATTAAGGTAATAAAATAATGGATATTATGAGGATGGGTATTTAATTTAATTAAAATATTTAAATCAACTATTATTGTGGGGTGAAAGGGGGCCATGGTTAGGTTCCCATGTTTAATTCAGTTATCCAATCAGAGGCTAAAGGGGGATGAAACCAAATTTAGGTGTCTACAATCCCAAGATATTACTTTCCTATCCCAGTCATCGTCTATTATCCTCTAGTTACCATCGACCCAATATGCATCAATTACATTTCCATCTACCTACTTGCAATCTACATTTTTTCTGTTTCCTGTGCTTCTCTACCATATCCATGATATCTTCACCATCCAAAAAATCACTCCCAAATTTGTTGTCTTCACATATTTTGATCTTCTCTATTACAGTTGCTATCGATTGTCTCAGGTCACCATCTACGCTATCTGGTTTGCTTTCATTTCTTTCAATTTTTCATTATTATATATCTTTTTCTCAGCACATCTATGGATTTATATTATTCTTATTTCCTGAATGTTATCTATCTTTCATTTTTGATGAATCTTTGTAAGCAAAGTGGGTTGACATCCTCCAAGAATTTCACCACTTCTTGAGACTAAAATTATCAGGAAGCCCACCATATAATCTAGTAATTTTTTTCTTGTCTAGTTGTCTTTTGTGTTTTACATGTCTCAAAGCTTGTTGTGTAAATGATTTGTGCACCCACATTTCATCTTCATCATTATCACACATTGGAGGTAGCCTTAAAACCTCCCATATTTTGGAGTTTCTTGTTTTCTAATATACCCCTATCAACATCTCTATCCAAGAAACATCATCTTGTTGATACATTTTTATCAAACACCTGTATGCATCTGTCACACATCCACATTTTTCATACATATCCACTAGTGAATTTCCCACATATGTATTAATTCCATACCCCTTGTAATATCCTTTTAATGGATCCTTTTGTAGAGCTCCCAAATTGGTGCAAACTAGAATTATATTTGTCAGTGTATTTAATATTGGCAATACACCTACAACGCACACTCGCTAAACTCCATTTCTTCCATTTTCTACCTATTGCAAATATTTTTCTTATAATCAAAATTGATTAACAAGTACACTAAGATATAAATGATTTAAATTCAAGTAAATAAGACTATAGATTATGTATACGAATTATTTCAAGGTTGTTGTCAATCAAAGTTTTCTTATTTCAACTCAAAATGAAAGTTTTTGGGAAAACATTGATTTGACATGTTATGCCTACCTTTGACAAAAACCTTATAAATTTCTTACTTGGAAAGTTAAAAGTATACAAAATATATAACATGTTTTCCTAATGTTGGATTTTATCATAGGAAACTTTTTTAGAAAGTATCAGATCTTTTTGATAAGTTTTTCGAACGTGATGGATAGTGAAGAGGGAAAATTAAATTAATATCTAGCCAATTAGATAAGGTTAGAGAAATAATGTCATAAGGGAAACATGAAAAAATGTAGTTATGAGGAGGGAAATTAGAAACAATTGTTATCAAAAGTAAGTTTGAAAAATCATAAAAAAATTTATCTTATTTGTATATTAAACCGTTTTAAAATTATGAGGGTTGGAACTTATGGCCGATTAAAAGACCAGATGATTAAAGCATTTTTCTTCTATTATTTTGGTTGTTAAAGGCCCATATGATCTTACTCTTGTATAAATATTTTATATTATTTATTCACAGGTTAAAGTTCCAATGCCCGTGAGTGTATATGTGAAATAAAGTACCATTAGTTGTTTCAATTAAAGTGAGCACATGTCACTATCAAAATTAAAAATTAAATATAAATTATCCAATAAATCAAGTCACATC